>CM032893.1:6086890-6686890 GCA_019176425.1 Megalops atlanticus
AATAAACTGAAATATCATGATCAATATCAGCAGTGTGACAACAGATGCAGATTTTTTGCTTAACCAACAGTACTTGGTAACTCTGGCGGATGTAAGCTGGCTCTGGCCTTGGTGCTCAGTGTAGGTAATTTGAACTTGAAGTTCAAGCCTTGCGAAAAACAGGTGGCGCTGCAATGGCGAGATGAGAGGTCGGCAGCCATACTTACGGTCGCATCTCATGCCCTGGTGAATGAGGCCGTACAGCAACGAGCCGCAGTGATCGCAGAAGGTCGGGCTGGAGTAGGTGTGCACCTTGAACTTGTGCTTACTCCGCGGGTCCTGCAAGCCACACAGACCAGAGTCACCCGATTATCAATCATGTGTTAAGCAAAGAGACTTAGAGTGTCTGCAGATCTTCCATTTGTACAGGCTGACATTCACTGAAGCTATGAGAGTGCCTTTCCCAAGGGTACAACGTCAGCGGCCCCACGTGGGACTTGAACCGGGAACTTTTGGGGTCACAGCATCTGCTCCTTACTCCAATGGCATGTCACTGTGGTGCCCACACCACAAAAAATGAAGTACAACACCGAGAAACAGAGACAGAGTGAAAGTGAAGGAGGTGCAGGTGAAAGCTTTGATCCCTATTAAAGTGCAGGATTGGCCTGATGCCATCAGTGGAAACCCAGCCGAAACAGAGAGTGGTGATGGCTCTCCCGCGGGTGCCAGAACAGGGCAGCCGTAGCACGACTCGCGTGCGCCACAGGATATAACCAGGGACAACCGTTCAAAGGAGGAGACATTCATCATCCCAGCATTCATCAGCCGAGAGAGAACAGGTCACTGTCCTGCTCCTCTGGAAGTTACTCACAGGTCATAGAAGTGAAAAGCATTTTCCCCTGAAACACACCAGGGCTTTTTTTAAGGATCGACACTGCACGGGTTCTGTGCAGTTTCAGCGAACTTTTAAGTATGTGGATCGGCTGACATAGTAGGCACACATAGTAAGTACGCAGGAAGAGCCGTCCAGGTGATTTACAGATCAGTGAATTGAAATCGTGTGTATGCAACATTGATCCAAAAAAATACAAAAAGGCAAGCTCATAAAATTCTGCAGAAGCTGATTCCAAATGGCATTCGTTCAAACTTCAAACCTTCATTCAGCACCGTCAACTTCATCACGGGAGTTTGAACGAATGCCATTTGGAATCTGCTGCTACAGCCGCCACACAGACAGAGCTGGTCTCGGACGGCAATCAATCCAGGCTCCATCCTTTGGTTCTCCCTTATTACCGCTTAACTGCGGAAGTCCCAAAACAGAACGATAAGCTCCTCCACCAAGACACCAGGCCTCCCCGTTCCTGAAGCAAAGACCTAAGGAAACCAGAAATGGAAAAGACGCAAAAACAAGGTTCTCGCAGAACCTTAGCTGGTTCTAAATCAGTCCTCACATATGCAAGTCATGCCAATGGGGAGGTGGGGGGTGTTGTCACAGGGGCCACAACAGATTCTCTCCATGCTTTTGGCAATGACAATCTTTTGTATTCATTTCATAGTAGACCATAAATGATTCATGATTGGAGTGGGTCTTTTCCTCGAAAGGCACACAGGCACTATGGAATACACTTTGTTAGGAGTGATGACAGTGCCACATTGAGGAGGGACATAAAAGGCCACAGAGACTGGGCTGGGCCGCTCGAGGCAGGATGCCGTGGGGCATGGAGTGAGCCACAAAGGACTGAGCTCTAAAAATAAAAACACAATGAAACCGCAGATAAGGCATGTTCAATACAGACTCACACGCATGTATGAAACGGTCTTCCTATAACAAGTGATTAATTATAGGCAGTGTGAAAAGGAAAACCAGCAGAGGGGCCAGTCCACTGTAACCATTAGGACTTCCTGTCCATGGCTATGATGTAATTCTCTCTCACCTTTGCGCTGGTGTGTGCTAAACTGCGATTTAAAGCAAAACATTAATACATTCCACTTCGACTTCCGCTATTGTTGTCACAAATTAAAGCAGGCACATGTAAAATACTGCCCAGGCTGTTAACATACAACAAAATAAATACAGAGTTGGAGTACGATTAGGGTTAAGGTTAAATATGTAAATCTAATGAGAATTTATGAGTAATTACTTGATGTTTTTCAGACAAAAGGTTATGTGTGTGAAAAGTACCTGGCACAAGTATTTAGTACCAAGGGCCTGGCACACACCATATGATGGCTCCTATACGACTTATTTTTAAAAGCTTTCACAAACATCCAACCAAACACTTCCCCTGGGTTTTCAGAGTGACCTTAGGAGTGTAACGGCCTTTTAATCCAAAACCACATGAAGAGTAATCTAGGCCACCGCGGCCAGGCGATCACAGATCTCTATCAATAAGATGCACTGGAAGTGTAATGTTATTGGTAAGGCTGGCTGTGGGGCCTCACACGACCACACTGCTGTTAAAGCAAAAGGAGGTCACAGGAGGTCACAGGAGGTCACTGGAGGTCAAGCGTGTAGATACAAGCAAACTCTAAATATCGCTTGGGCATCTCAGCGCGGTCCCATCAGATGCGACAGCTGTCGAGCACCGGCTCGTTTGAATAAAAGCGACATTTTTAGACCCGAAGACCAGCCCCTCCTCTCATCTGACAGGAAGCGAGGCTCCCGTGGAGGGGCTCTCCACCCTCGGCGAGAGGCACAGGAAGGGTGCGAGGGGCCGCGGTTCTGACTCAGTGACACTTCCCCTTTTCCGCTGCCCCGTGGAATGTGATTTTCGGGGGCCCCTGTTTGACGAAATCCCCCGAAACATGGGTGAAAAACGCAATCGCTGGGCATCGACATCGGCAGCTGCACGAGCCCACCCCCACGCCACAGAAAGCGTTCGTTTTTAGCCACTGCCTTAGCTACCCCCTCTACGAACGACCCACCACCACAAAGAATCCAACTCCTAGACTGTCCCTTTGCATATTTAGGTGCCAGACCGGTCCTCTAAAAATAAACGTTTAATAAACACGCAAAATATTGTGCCTTGTAATTACCGGCGAAGACGCTGGCGCGGAAAATTTCACAAGGGCGACTGGTGGAATCTTCCACAAAGGTCAAATTAAGGATTCAGCCAGAACATTATATCACGAGACGCTCTGCGCCGCCTTCTGAGTTTGAGAGCCATTATTTATAGAACATCATTTTCCTCTTCATTAAGGCTGGTCTTTGTGAAGACACACACCAGGTCCCAAAGCCGATTTTAAATATATAACAAGCTAATGAATATGGAGATGGAAAGGTCTTAAGTTCTTGGTGTCACTCAAGGAGAAGTTGACTCATGGAAAAAAAAAATCTAAATTTAAACCTCAGATATCAAAATGGCAATTCATATTAACAAGGACAGACAGTATCAGAACACAGAATGTGAAAAAGAAATCTCAAACTGCTTATTCTGAGGACACACACACACACACACACACACACACACACACACAGCAGAACATGTTCAGCCCCCAGGATCTCCTCCTTCACACAGACTGGGATGGCCAGCTGATATACATGGAGTGTCAGGCTCACATGTGCTTGGAACCACTCGGCCCACGCGGCCACCATCACCTGTCGTTAAATGCAGCCAGCCTGCAAACACTGGCGGGTTTGGGGATGCCGGGCGCCTTTGTGGAAGCGAGCCCCTTAACAACAGCACGGGGGCTGCAACAGCCAAGTAGAGCGGGCGAGTTGGGAAATGGAGAGAGAGGGGGAAGTTTTGCGTCATTCTAAATGGGATTTTAAAAAAGATGTGCGTTTCTGTATAAATGCGTATGTACGTGTGTGTGTGCGTGTGTGTGTGCGTGTGTGTGTGTGTGTGTGTGTGTGTGTGTGTATGTGTGTGAAACGCGTGGTCACATCCCTTCCCATTATGACAGCGTTGGATGCGTTTCGACGTCGGCCTCCGCGTCGGGCGAGCTGCTTGAATTGCGAAGGAGCCGGTGCTGGCAGAATAGATGCGTTTATGTTAATGGCTGCCTGTCCTTATTAAATCAACCCCCTCTCCTCCCCCGGGACACCGGAACCAATGTAATAAGGATATTTATAGAATCGCCCACTTATAGGATATCGTGTGGGTGCATTGATAATCATCCCTATGGCAATTATGACGAGCGAGGAGGGGGGGAGGGGGCCTCGCACAGACGTGACAGAGAGGCTGTACGCGACCCGGGTGGAGAGCTGAGACTCCCTCACCTTCCCCCTTCCACCACTCACACTGTCACAGCTGTCCGGGCTTTCAGTGTGCATCTGTGAGAGCGTGCTTCTGTTCATCTGTGTGCATGTGTATGTCTGTGTGTCCATGCTTGTGTGTTTGTGAGTGCATTTGCATATGTGCACAGGTGTGCCTGTGTTTGTGTGTGTGTGTGTGTGTGTATACAGCATGCATGCCTGCATGATTGTGTGTGTGTGTATGTGTATATATTTGTTATTCATTAAGAAATCTCCTGTGTAACTGTAGTCTGCAGACCTGGGCTTGTTGTCAGGGGTTACGTGCAGGGATCCATGGGGGTTAAATTTGTGAGTGGCGTCCCCTGTCCTTCTGCCCTCTCCCTGCATCCTTCTCTGTTTCTTCTCTGTTCCCATTTCCCCATCCCCTCCAGTCTACTATCTGTTCCCTCTTCAAAGGTCCTTACCCCCTCCTTGATCCCTGGCCCTCACAGACCCTGAAAGCAAGGCTCCCCAAAATTTACACCTGATGCATTTACAGCTATGACATTCGTGTGCCCTATCTAACAGAGAGGGAGAGGAGATCAGTACAGCAAAGAAACAACAGATGATAGGAGATGGAGATGGAAAGAGAGAGAGAGAGGCAGTGTGTGTGTTTCTGTGTGTGTGTGAGAAAGAGAGAAAGGGAGACAACATTGTCGCTCAAATCCACGCATACAAGTCCACTGCCCATATACACAGGGTCCCCAGCTGTTTCCTCAACCCCCTTCATTCAAACACGGTAATGCATGAGGCGCAGTGAAAAACACGTGCCCTCAGGTGCACACCAGCTGCTAGCTACAGAGAGCTGGAGCACTACCAGCACTACAGTCCAGCATACCCCTAACTTTTATTCAGGGGAGCAGCTGGGCACGTGGGCGTCCAGGCTGGGGTGGGGACACCAGAATCGCTAATCGCAGCCTGAAGGGAGGGGTCCTTTGGGGTGAGACTTGCTCCAATCCTGGCTGTAACATTATCAGCAGCAGGAGGGGTGCAGGAATCAGCTAAGGTAGAACACAGCAGGGCAGGGAGACATGAAGAGCAGCAGAGACAGAAAGTGGGAGAAAAATGAAGCAATGAGAAGAGAGGAAAAGTGAGAGAACGAGGGAGCTAGAAAGTGAGAATGAGATGCTGAGGGGGAGAGAAAGATGGCTGTTTATCCCTCCCTTTGAATTTTGTCTTGAGTTGTGACTAGCACATTTTGTTACTTAGATTTTATGAACTGGGCAGTTGCAGACATGTTTTGTAAATAAGCAGAGACAGATGGTAGCACATGGTTATTTGTCAGCCAAAGACCAGAACAAACTACAATACAGCAAAAGAGTCCCCAGAGAGGGACAGCCTGAAACAGAGAAAGAGAGAGAGAAACCGGAGGAGTAAGAGAAAGGAGGGGCACCCTGTCGAAGCATTGTCTCAGCTACTTGGAACAGATAGTTCCAAATCAGAGAAAAAGTTCACCATCATTTTCTGTTATTTCATTATTTTCGTTTGAAAGCAAACCCAGTCAACAGGGGGAGCATCGCACAGCCAGCACTTGCACCGGCCAGTGACCATAGCTCAGTGACTAGCCTTTAGCCCGACGGCATCCCCTCTGTCCCCTGTAACCGCGGGGTAAATCGGGCACGAGCGCGGTAAAGCTAAATGTAGGTTTTCCATCAGAAAACCGCGCGGCGGCAATCCCGTGGCGACCGTCTAATTAACCCAGTTCCGTAATAGTCTCTAAACGATTCCCTTTGAAGTCGGCAGCGCCGCTGCCTTTGACATTGGCTATATTTATACCGGTGGGTCCTCGCGTGGCGCGACGTGTGCCCCCCGCAGCGCGTCCTCTGACACGCACCCTCCCGATGCACGCGAACAGCAGCTCGCCAGTATGTCAGAGGCCACCGTTTAATTTCAGGGAGGACGTTGTCAACTTCCTCATTAAAACCCGCATCCTCGTGGGGGATTTCAGAGAATTTAAGAGAAGGAGTTGGAATTACACACGAAAGGAAAAGGCCATCAAGAAAAAAAAACCCGCACACACACGAAGGTTAAACACCGGCGCGGGGGAATGGGGGAGCTTATCTCCAATTTAAAAGGTTTTTAACTGAAGTGGTTTCTAAAATAACTGTTATTGCAGCCTTTTCAATTGAAAAATTTCGACACCCAACAAGGCTCCCCAGAACTCAGAATGCATGTTAGAATAATTCAAAGGAAAAGGAATAAACATATTGCTCCATGTAAGGCTAGTGTGATGTGAATAGCCATGGTTTTAGGTTTATACTGTACTTCTCTGAAGCTGCAAAACTGATTTCTTCTGAAAATATGTCAGCTGAGTTGAGTTCTGTGAGAAAATTTACCCAGGGAAAGTCAGAAGGTTTGGCTAACAGAACTATGTATTTGAGCTGTAAACAAACAAAGTCAGGGCCATGGATTTGCTCTGAGCTTGGTGTGTCCAAATGAACACTTTCCCTGGGGTTCGTTTTAATACATGTTTGCAGACAGCCTAATCCGGGGGAAAGTGCATAGATCAAGGCTACAGCAGAGGCTCCCTGTTTGGGAATAAACCTACATCCTTCAGGGCACTGGCTAAGATCCTTAACCACAACACCACAGTGCCACCCATTTACTTTTAACAGATGATTCTATAGAATGTTAACGTCAAGCTCCTCTTAGATATTCATGCCATTCATGCTATTCAAGTTAAATAACCATTTTAAAGGTAAACCTCTGATGGATTCCTGGGACAGCAGTTGTAGATGACCTTTTAAGAGACAACTGTGTTTGTGTGGGATTACCCCTGCAATCTTTACTTGTCTTCATCAGAAGGGGAACAAAGGCAAAAAACATTGGCTGATGTGAGGGAGGAGAAATCTAATGCCATCTTCTAATCTAATGCCAATCATCAGTCACCAAGGCGTTTGCAAAACACCTGGTCAATAACATCACTTACTGCCCTGACCTGATCTTCACCCCACCCAATCGTCACCTGGGAACGAGGGGACGGCTGTCCTGGACACCCTGTCTGTCAGAACAACAGAGGTTTCTGCAAATGCAAGATGCTCCGGTCGAACTGCCCAAGTACTGTCCTTCAAGAACCCACCAACGCGGTTCTTTTTAGTGCTATGTGCTCAGTCACTGTGTTAGCCTGTCAGTCAAGCAAGCCGGCGTATTGCTACAGGAGAGTGGTGCATTGAAAATGGAAGTGCGTCAATGACTCATTAGATCAGGGCTGTCAACCCGAGTTTCTGTAAGCTACGCGTACACTGGGTTCTGTTCCAGCCTAGGCATCTAATTACATACTTAGCCAAATCATCACTTGGGTTCCTTTCTTGTTGCATTTTTTGTAAATGGTACAGCACATTTTAGGATTACATTCATGCTGCATCCAGAAATATTTTACTGCAACATATTTTGGGAAACACACAGCCGTGAATGTGCAATGGCTAATTACTGGACCATTTCGGTCGGGGGAATTGGCTGGAACAGAAATTGGCGCATATGACGGCCCTCCAGGAATTGAGTTTGACATCCCCGTTCTGCATTACTCGCTCACTTGCAGGGCTTGCTTATCCAGGTCGACCACAGCTAACATTTTACACATTATACATTCATACTGGAGGATATTTTTTGGATCAATTCGGACTAGGTGCCTTATTCAAGGGTACAGCTGCAGTGCCCCACTCCCGGGATTCAAACGGGTAACTCTCTTCTCCACCTCCCTAACCGGTACACCACATTGGGGCCATTTAGGTTTTGTTGCACAGACATGTGGGAAAGGCGTCTGATTGGTCAATAATTAACAATGGTGGGACGGAGAGGCGGGGGCTTCTGATGCACCTGTGGCACTCTCCTTGGGGTGTCTAAAACTGCCCTCTAAGCTGTCCTGGCCACGCCATGGGAGGATCTGAGGGGTGGAGGAGGGGGGTGTGTCGTCGTGCGTCAGCTGACACAGCGTGGAGGGAGGGCCCACGCGCTGAGGAGGAGGTGGCGGTGCTCCGCGGGCCAGGTTTGTGGCCTGCCGTGGTGGCCGCTGCGGGGCTGACCGGGTTTCGTTTGGCCTCCCCGGCACCAACCGCTAAATTATGCAGAGTGTACATATGTGCGAGCGAGTGGCGGGGCCAGGCCTTGAGCCAGACGGAGAGAGAGGCTCGGGGACAGCGAGGAGGCCTATTTCCAGCCTCCCTCTTCCCTCTCGCTTTTTAGTTTATTTCTTTCTTTCATCACAAGCTCAACAGAACGGGGGTTATCGTCTTTAACACGCCAGACCTTCTGAAATCCATTTGGCCCCATGCCAGGCAGCTGGCACTGGGCTGGCACTTCTCCGCTGCCCCCTGAACGCCCAGCTACGCCCCTCCGCTGCCCCCCGAACGCCTGGGTACACCCCTCCTGTCGGTGCACCATGGTCCCCAGCACAGGGACGCCGGAGCCTACAGCTTGATGGGAGGGACGGGGATGGTGTCCTGTTGTCTCGGGTTTTCTGACAGGAGACAGGAGACAGGCACAGCAGAGCAGGCACAGCAGTGCAGAGCTGGCACAGTGACTGGGGGGGGGGCAGTGGGCAGGGCTCCTGTTCATTTGTCACTCAAGTCATTGTTGGCACAGGGCTCAAAATGCACAACCAACCTGGTTAGAAGTTTTAAAGGACACTTAAGGCATCTAAGGCAGCTCTTCAAAGAATGACCACCAGTTTACCTTAAAGTGGCCTTTTAACTGCATTTTCTAGAAAATGTCAATAGTATTTCCAAATGAGCATCCCTGAGGAAAGTATTTAAATGGATATAACAACTGGACTGAGTGGATGCACTTCACACAGCTCTAAACGCAAAGAAACACCTTTCCTGCTTTTGATTTCCTTTTATAATAAGCCACAGGGTTTTCAACCTTAGGAAACACATTCATGATCAGAAAAATCCACATGCCATGTGGAATCTCACCGTCTACATAAAAGAATCAAAGAAATGTTTTTCATCCTGGCTGGAATCTGCAGTGTTGGACAGAAACAGCAGAAAGCCAGTGCCTTGCTTCATGCATACATAAACACATATACATGCATGTGCACGCATGTACACACACACACACACACACACACACACACACACACACACACACACACATGCACACACACACGCATGTACATACACATACATGAGAATGCACATACAGAAATATGCACACACGTATATAGGCTATGCAGGACATATATGCAGGATATACACATGCGCATACACACACACATATACATACACACACAAAGACACACACACACACACACACACACACACACACACACACACACACACACACACACACACAATCTCTCTCACAATCTCTCTCTGTTTACTCACGTCTGATGCAGGCCCCTTGTCCGCCCCGGGACAGGAGAAGGTGACAAACTCATGGCAGCGCTTGTGCACCACGAAGCAGCAGACTGCAAACAGAGAAGAGGACAGGTCTGGGGTCAGTCGCCGCACACCATCCGGATCAGGCCATGCCCCGGGGTAAGAGGGCTCCCACAGGCACACACCCTCCCCTCTGCCAGGCAGAGACCAGCTCCACAAGGCTGCTGCTACCATAAATATACCAATTCAGGGCCCGCAATGCCTCAGATCCAGTCAATTGCTTGCACAGCCTGTTTTTATCATCTTATATCAGCACAATCTAATAACATTTAATGGAGTGTTATGCTAGATTTAGTTTACTTTTGCATTCTAATAATCTCATGATCTGTACAGATGTCTTGTATAGTGGCATCTATTTATAATTAGCTATGACAATAATAACACCAATTAATGTAATAGTTATTACGGTAATTATATCTTTTTGTGCATATAACTATGATAAGTCAGACAGACCACAAGACACACCTGTTAAAAACACATCCACATGTGGGGCAGACAGCTATGCAAATACGCTTGGTGGCAGAGTAACAGCAGACTCCTCTGAGACCAATCGTAGACCGGCGTGAGAATAAACGCACCAGACGGAGAGCACTCGATGGAATCGAAGGTGCTTTCACACTGAGACTTCCTGTCTGTCTGGAACTAATCCAGCAGAGGCCAGAATCTAAAAAAAGACTTCCACACCAATAAAAAAAATAAAGCTGCTTGCCACCGCAGATAATTGAGTCTTTCACACCACCCCTGCTGTAGCTACACTGTTGCCGGATTGCCAAGCTTGTTTTGATTTCCGTCACCATGGCTTGGCATTTTCTACCTCACAAGAAATCTGCCGGTAACCCCCGCCCAAACCTGCTTGCACAGTTTCAGGTATTGATGCCCAGCGCATCAGCTGACACCACCACAAATGCACAGCATGGTGGCTGAACTTTGGTTTGGGAGCCGAAAGTCTCTAACCTGTAAAGCGATGTTATTGACCGAAGTCTGGTCTCTGTTGCTTTCACTGGAACTTGTTCCAACAGGGGACGGTGCTGCAGAGGGCATGAAGAAATGGAGCGATGGGGAGCTATTGTTGGTGAGTGTGTGTCGAGGCCTTTGACTACTCCAAACTGGTTTGCTAACTCCCAGACTCCCTCAGAGGGAGGCCTGGTTCTAGAATAAATCAGTGTGGGGCGGTGTCCTGTTGCACTTTAGGACGTTCATGGCAAAACCAGTTCAAAGCGGATCAGACCGCTATCTGCTTCCAAGTGCAAAAAGGTGCTGTGCCGGGTTCCCCAGCAGCTCGGTGGTTAAACCGCTTGCCTCGAGCGCAAGCTGAGCTCTATGGCCCGGGTTCAATTCCAGCCGTAGCATCTGCTGACACAGATGGGGAGGTGGAACAAGCTTCATCCTGCCTGCTCTCAGCCACCCTATGACTTGTCATGTGTCTGCAGGTTGCTCGGATGACATCACTGATCATCACCCATCCTCCAATAGGTGCTTGGCTCACTGCAATTCGAGGTGAAAAACAGTCCTGATCACTGTAAGAATATATAGGAGGATTGCATTTGCTGCACTCCAGCACTTCTCCACAAGTTCAGTGGTTATCGTGGTGAGACAAGCCAAATGTATACAACATTTCCAAAAGAGGGCATCATAAAGGGTAAGAAAGTGTTTTTAAGAAGGAGAAATGCATTAACAGTGTGCTGGAAGAGACTGGAATGATCTCCCTTCTCAACAGAACTGACGCACAGACGATACTCCCCACACAATAACAAGAGGATTCTATGGGGATCCCTTTGTCACATTTAGCACAAAAAGCATACGTCCCTGCCCACAAGCGCCTTCTCAATACCCACCTACACACTTCAATCACACTACAGCACTGCAGCAGAGGTACAGAGGAAGAGAGAAAGAAAGAGCGAGAGAGAGGAAAAACAGAGGACAAAGTACAGACTGAGGGAAAATGGATGTCAGTTTGGTGGTTTTGAGAATTTCGTACATGAATGTGCAGACACATAGTTCTCCACAACCACAACGACCTGGAGACTAGGATTACAGACGTCGGTTATCTCGAGATGCTCAGTAAGTCTTTCAGAATGAATACCTGGTAAAGTTGGCATACCATCAACTGCTTATTATTTTTTTAAAGGCTCATCGACAAATGCTCGGTTTCATCCAGCCAAAAAGTTTCCCTGGGTTTCGGCACCGCATAGGATGATCGTCCGTGCCTTTGGACACGACAGCCGAGGGCCGTGAGCTGTCGTTTCAGCCCGCAGGTTCACCCTCTTTGACTCATCCGGCCTGCGTCTCGTGTTTTACGTGGCGGCAGCGTGACGATGTGTTCGCAGCACGCACGTTTCCTCTCGAGCGAAGTCACGGCGGTCGATCCTTCAGCCCACTCTTTCAGGCCAAATGTGCATCTGAGCGTCGCCCACACGTTCACGAAACGCCGTCGGAACCCCGCTGTTTCCGCCGCCGGTGCCTCGGCCGCGCTCTCAGGCCTGCAGCGTTGCATCCTCGCAACGTGACTTTAAGGGCACCTACGGCTCCTATCCGAACGATGATGAGGAATCCGCCTCACGGTTATCACTGAACGCATACTGCATATCTAAAAGGACACTGAAGCCAGTATGCTGGAAAAGAGCCTGACACTACTGAGGGGAGAGTGAGGCTTCACATGTGTCCCCCATCATAGAGAACAACAGGTCTAGGTGGGCCGAATGGCCTGTTTTCATCATTAGACTTCTAATGTTTTATCAATGACTCGCTATTTAAACCAATCATAGCCTTTGGCTATAGGGAATAAAGTTTTTTGATTAGTTTCTTCAAGTCAGGGATTGACAGTAAATGGTGTAGCTGCACCACCTGTGGAGTTTAGGAAGCCTCACTTTCTCACCACTACCCAATGACATCTCGATGGTCCTTACAAGGCTGCTCTGTATAATTGCTTGTAACATCTGACCAGACACTGGCTCTGGGTTCCTCATCTCACAGAACCAACCTGGGTACCTTATACCTTTTAAAGATTACTTAAGAGGAATAATGGTTAGGTAGATTTAAACAGGAAATGGACCTGCTAAGGAAGAAAACAATCATACGCCTACTCAGATATTCCGGAAAAACAAATTAATGGGAGTGTCAAATGGGACCCGAGCGGGTCACAGCTGTGTCTGCGAGCGACCTCCTGCTGTCACATTTGGAGTGGCCAGAGCGGTCCGTGCAAGGCCGGTTTAAAAGGTCACCGCGAGGGACAGCGCTGCCCTTTCATTATTAACAGAGCGTTAAATATGCATGCGGCCAACGGCTCAACGGCCTGGCTGCCGGGGCGATCGGGGGAGAGGGAGGGAGAGACGGAGGTAGAGTCGACGGCGGTGACTCATCCAGACACCGTATCACAAACTCAATTAGTGCCAAAAAAATAAATAAATCTACAGTTTCTGACAGCAGTATGAATAGCCTTTGTAAGTCTCTGTCTCAAATGAGGAGTCAGACAGCCAGTCACATGGATACAAACATAAAAACACGTGAGCCTGCATTCACACTTATATGCAGTTCACACACATGCACACTTATATGCACTACACACACACACACACACACACACACACACACACACACACACACACACACACAATCACAAATATCACACACTTTGGCAGTCTAAAGCTGGGGACTTTAAGCACATATGAGGTATAACATAGGCTATCACATAGGCATATTCAGCGGAATCCATTTTGGGGAGACACAGTACAGCTGAACTGTCGACGTAGTGTTCAGTTAAAAACTCTCTTTGCTCGTTCCTTAAAGAGTCAATCCATCCATTTCCTAGCTACAAAAAGTATTTGTACAGTACAAAAAAAAATCAGCCAGGAGCAGAAATCAATTTTGGGTAAAACAATAGGTCGGCATTGTTTATGTAACCAGCTCCCAGAACAGAAAAGAGAGGGTGAGGCAGAGCAGGATGTGACTGTTGGTGCTCAAGGGCAGGCACCTGCATCTGCCAGCTCCCACCAAAGAACAATGCTTAACGAGGTCAATTAAAGAAAGACTGTTTCTCCTGCATAACATAGTGAATCTAACACCCCATAGACAACTGGTACTAAAATCCATCCTGCTTAATGACAATAATGCAATGAAGCAAAGTCACACTTGCTGACAAATATGTTCAAAGCTGTGCCTCTCATGCTAATCTTAAATATTGAACGATAAGAAAATATTCTCCAACTACTCCTGGTCATTATCCCACGGCCACGAGGGGCAGCTGTGATAGTCATCGTTGCAAAAGTCACAAGTATTCCATTCCTTCCATTGTCATCCATGTCCAAGATGACTCTTCCTGTGATTCATACATGCCTCATATTAGGAGAAGTACCATAATCTCTCATTTATCAAAGGTTGCCATCTTGTGGGACTGCCACCTTATTAGCATACAGTGGGGGAAAGTGCAGTTGCAGTGTGGATACAGGGGAGAGATATGGTACACATTAGTACCAGGTGTAGATACACAGGGCTGTGATCAAATAACAATTCGAATAGCCCAATTGGACCTAAAAAATTGCAGTAAAATGCCAGGTGTAGATACGCCTAAAGGCATGCTCAGAAAACCCTGATGCTTCTCAATTCAAAGGGGTGGACAACCATACGGAGCAAATTGCAGGGGGAAAATTTAGTGGGCAAATCAACAGGTGAAATGCAGCGCTGTTTGTTTCAGAAGTGCTGATGGGTAATGAAGTCCAGGGTTGGTGTAAAACAACTCTCCAACCTTCAACAACAGACTTCACTTCCCATTAGCACCTTTGCACAACAGCGCTTGCTGTTCACTTATGCACCAGGAAAGGGCTTCTGACTCTTTCTTAGCACCTGCTTGACAACCACCCTGCTGTGAATCCACTGGCCTTCATTTTACTTGTAGGGCTATGTTATTGTTAAGATGCAAAAAAAGCTGCAAAACATTGTGATGGGGGAAAGGAATTAGGACAATGCTGATATTTGTGGGAATATGGATGTTTTTATGATACTCAGTAATAAATAACAAAGGTTTGTGAAGACACACTGTCTTACCATATTGATCTCATCCCAGATCGCTGCCTTAGAGCGATACCTCTGGAGCCAAACACTGATGCAAATAGCATGTGTTTAGCTATGTTTTATTGACGTTTGAACTACAGTGGATCAGGACCATGCCTTATAGAGCAGTGACAGTCAGGTGAGATACAGCAGCCAAACCAGAGAAAATAGCAAAGGGTGGGGGGAGGAAGCAGGGGGCAGGGTTACAGTACACACAGAAAAGCACATACAAAAACTCAGATACACAGAGACATGCACACACACACCTACACACACACACACACATATGCATACGCATGCGCACTGTGCACAGAGCTTGCAGTAGAGCCAGCCTTTGACACAACTCCTTTTTTTCTCTGTGTCCCTGTGTCATCATCCCCACATCAAGGCAATAATTTGCACCAAGAATTGTTTCAAAGAGAAGCCCATTTTCTGATTAAAAAAAGAAGCCTCCTATGGGTTTTTATCAAGACTGCTTTAAAGAGAAGGCTTTTTTCATTTTTTCCATTAAACACAATGCCTTCTGTTGATGTTGATCTGTTGCTCTTCCTGTGACATTTCATTTTTATTGCATTTTCCCCCAGGGACACCTTCTGCTCTAATTGTTGTTGGTTTTAGCACTGCAATCGATTAATAAGCAGCTAAGGCCTCATGTCCACAACTGTTAGTCACCACCAGCTTATATCCCTCTGAGTGATATGCATTTGTAACCTGAATACACGGAGTCTCGATTGCACACAATGTGCATTGTTATTTTATTTTCCTACAATATATCTGCTCTAATGGATGTATGAATGATGCTTAGGGTTCCCGGGGTTTCAGCAGAAATGCTTTATGACGCTACCAAACCACGGACATTATCAACTCCTCCACTTAATTTGACACTTAAATCAATTAGCTGTCATTAGCTTTGTCATCGCGCTGTGTTCTTTTACTCGTGATTTTCCCTGCTGCAGTGACCTTTCTGCAGATCGAAATGCGTCATTATTAAAATTTTGAGTGTGAATTAAAGTTGGGGCCATTATTGATATCACATTGGTTGGCGAGGATAATCTAGCATTAATGAACTCAACACTTCACCAAGATGCAACTTCCCACACTAACTAAAAGTATACTGTGGAAAAACAACAAAGCTAACGCAGCAATAAAGGTACATAAACTGGGCGGTGCATGATTAGTTTAAGTACTAATTCTAGAAGTAAATTATTAGCACATTAGGAGCTAGTTATTAGCAGCAGAGAGATATACTGAAATTGGAGAGCCCTAATAATGCTCTGTCATTTAAGTTTAATCTTTGTCTTGACTAGACCTAATTATTGGATAGTTAGCTTCTATTTCTGACTATTCACTGTAATACTAACCTGACAGTTATATGTTTAATTTCAACACGCCATATGCCTATCATGAATTTACAGAAATTTACAGAAACTGATGAGATTAGGCTCAATCTGTCCATTTTGATCTGTTACCTGTCTGAGCAGCTCTTGTCAATGAAAAAGTATTCATTGTGCATTCAAAAAGTATACATTCATGATGTGTGTAAATGAAGCTGAAATTAATGTGCTGTATCTTTTTTATGCAGGGGAACATTCACAACCATAAAAATTGCAAATAATAAAAAAATTGGACAAGATTTAATAAAATACCTATACTGAAAAGAAAGCATTTGTTCAAATTCTTTTATTTATGTGAATAGTTTCTTTCATATGAAGAGGCCAATAAAATATATTGCAGTATTCTTTTTTTTAGGAGTTATAGTAAATATCTTATTTTAGAAAATTCCAAGAATTCCTACACCAGAAGAATAAAAATGGACTTTAAAAAGTCAGCCTTCACTAACATCTTTAATCATGCCTTTAGACACCTGGTCCTGATCATGATGATGAACTCAGAACTAAGAGATGAACTCGAGTCTTTGGACATGCTTTTCTTTCAAAAGTCAAATGTGTTTTAATACATTGGATAATATCCCTGCAAACATGGTACAGTACAACATTTAATAAACCTCACAACACAAACACAAAGGTTTCAGTGATAGATATATCAAATACAGTTCATAAGGATGATATTTTGGCACTAAATACAATCTGAAGTCAAGAAAATGTTGTAATAAACTCCTCTCCCCAATTTCAAAAACTGTTGTCTGAATGAACATGTTTATGGTGAGGTGAATTGATTAAACTAATTTGAGTCAATACTTGGATAAAGAAAAAAATGGCCCTCCCCAGACACAAATACACACACACACACACACACACACACACACACACACACACACACACACACACACACATAAACACAGGCTTACTCTCTAACACAACTACCAGGAATAGCTTTGGGCACAATCTATTTCAGGTTTCATTTAAAAATCAATGAGACAATTAAATTAATTGCCAAAAAGCCATAGAAACATCTCCATTTTGTTAAAAGCATATTGCTGTCTCCTAAAAAGGCACATATGTTTTTCACTCAGACAGTTTTTTCAATATTGATTAACTAAGGGATTTATCCAGCTCAGCTCAAAACCTGGAGCTGGAGTCTGTAGGCTCTTGGCTTTATTGCAACAGCGTGAATGGTACTGCTGAGAAGTGGTTAGCGAACTGGAGGCAGAAACAGGGGGTTGCAGGTTCAAAACATCCACCAGGGCATTACTCTTGTACCCCTGCGCAAGGAATTTAGCCTTACTTAATCAGCTGTATGAGCTGAATTTATAAAATGTAACCCATTTCTCTTTTCTTTGGGTGAGAACCTGAGGCCAATGTGTTGTAACATTGGCCCACAACTAATCAGTATAAAAGGACAAAAATGACAGAACATGCCTTCCCTCTTCAGCCTCACTGAAATGCTCCTTTAGCTCTCTGGTAAAAAAAATCTACTAGGGCCAGAGCTGAGTTCAGTTCCACCTCAGTTCAGTGAATTCAGGAAACAAACTGAAGTTCAATTCATTAATGAAAAATCTTTAAAGGTAATGATGGGCAAGAATTGAATTTCACTTCATTCCCTGTATTGGCTAAATGGAAATAGAACAGACCCCAGCTCTGAATGGAACTACCTGTGGCTAATCCTGACAACCACCCCTGCCCCCCCACCCAATCCACATCTGCCCACTGCCCCCAACCCCCCAACCCCAGCACCCCAACCTCCAGTGCATGGCCCTCAGAGGCAGACAGCCCCACTGAGTCTCTAGGCTCTGTTTCCCATGGATGATTTCTGTTGGCAGAGTAGGACAAAAACAGTGACGGGACACTGCCCCAGGGCATTCCAGCTTCGTTTCACCTGACAGAAACAGGCGGCAAAGGCACTGATCCTATTGCTGCTAATTTCCACCTTTCAGCCAATTTACAAGGCACGCTGGCATCTTCAGAATTCATAAATCCCCCCCAAAACAACACCACCTTGGTGCCCTTGCTTTAAGATGCTTCAAGAGAACATATTTTTATCAGTGTTGCCAGGATGGTATTGCCAGTTAGCTGCAGATGGGTGATTCTTGTATAAAATGTACAAATTTGTTAATCAGGCAAAACAATCCAAAGCATTTGGAGAATGATGAGCAGTTTAAAAGTAAAAATTTGGCCACCCCTCTTTCATTCCCATGAGCCTCCACTGGTTTTGATCCAGTCCTTGTAGTAGTCTTATCCAATTTATACTTTTAAGAGGATAAATGCTGTCTATGAAAACATCACAAATCTACCTCCTTTCCTCCTGTCCTTTTTAATCTACCTCCTCTCCCTTTTGAAATAATAAGTAACTTAATTTACATATCCCTTATCATGCACACAGTTCAGAGTGTTTAACAATCCAGATTAAAACAAGACAAACAAATAAGAAAGATAAAACAACAAAAAATCAATAAAAAGCAATACAATATACGGATCAATTAAAAGCTCATTTGTAAAAATGAGTTTTCAGACGTAATTTCAAAGTACACACAGACTTGGCAGCTTTTATATTGTCAGACAGGTTGTTTCAGAGTCTAGGGGCCTTGATTGAAAAAGCAAGGTCTCCCTTTGTTGGTAGTAAGATGGCAAATCAGTAGTTAATGAACTGGGCTTGAACCCAGAAGGCTGTGGGTTCAGAACCATCATTCCCTTGAGCAGGGATCTTAACCTAATTTTTTTTCAGTAAGATCCCAACACCCCAGATGGATAAAATGTAAATCATTCAAGCTACACAGATCACACAGACACTGACCACTGCCCAAAAGGCACTCCTGAATGTTCAAAAACCCAGGAAAGCATCTGGTTGGACACACCAAGGATTCACTGCAATCTGTGAAAGCCATTGCTTTATATGGATGCTCAGCTGCCACCTAACCACAATGTCCTTAGGGTAACCAGCTTAAGCAGGTGTGGGGATTTTTTCTTCTGTTTTTTTTCTTTTATGACAAAAACAGCTACATCAATAATGCCGTGCATTTTAACTTCCAAGATCATATTACTGAATTACCAACAAAGCTCACTGAAGCTAGACTGAATCTAGGCCTTATCTGGCACATTGCACTAAACATATATTCAGTTTTTATTTCCAACCTTTGAGCTTCAGTCAGATTTACTGCGTTTCAACATTATTACAGCAGCAGCTAAGGAAAAGCACAGCATAAGGTTGAAGTTGAGGAGGACCAGCAGTTGCATTAAAAAATCTTTTGGATGTTTTTGTGTATTTAATGTATAATTGCATAGATTTATAAATGCAGTATGATAAAGATTATTCTTCTCAGACCACAGGACCTTAAGGAAATCCCCTGCCGCACTGGCAGCTACAGAAAGAGTGTATGTCTGATGTTGGGACTTTTGTGGCGCGCCAACACAGACATACAGTTACTACGCATGTTGTAAGACTTCCTGTGTCAATGCAGCGGAGCAGAGACAAAGCATCCATGTTGCATTCTCTTCACACCCAAAACAAAGACCAGGGGTACCTGCCCAACAGCCATGGATGTACAGAGCCCAGGGGTAGCGGCTGCACACTCACATTCGCACAGCATGTCGGCACACAGGGTAACACATGCATACGTGTGACCATACGCATGCACACACTTACATACATACAGACATATGCACACGCATGACCATATACACGCACGCACTTACATACACACATACCTATGCACACACATGAACATACACATGCATATTCTTATGTGCACACATATACACATGCACATAAATACATACACACAGACAAAATGCATGCATACAAAAACAGACACACATATACGCCCACACACACACACACACACACACACACACACACACCAGAAGGAGCCTTCAGCACAATCCATTTTAGATCATTTTTCACTTCAAAATCAATGAGATAATTAAAGTAATTGCCTAAAAGCTATAAAAATGTTCCCATTTCATTAAACACATATTTCTTCTTCCTAAAAGGAGCATGCATTTTTGTTCTTTTCGGTACTGATGTAAGTTCAGTCACATGTCTCAGCTGCACAGCACTTGTACCCTAAAGCAAGGTACTTAACATTACTTAATGGCATCAGAAACCAATGCATGGAAATTTTGTTTAAGTATCAGCATTTTGATTTCCTGGAGGTGCCTATATATTATAATTTAGGCCAATATTCAATGTAAATGTGATGTGAGTAACCAATTAAAACAAGTGTTCTTTGATATTTATACCTTATTATGAGACTAGCAGCTGCTTCTGAGTACGGAACAGCTCTTGCTCAATTTGTTACACCAAAACACTCACAAATAAAAAAAAAATCAGTTATCAAAGTGCGGCTGACTGCAAAACTAACTGAAATGGCCTGCCATATTTTATGTAGATTTTTCAGTTAAGGAACTGAATTCCATTTCTTTTCTTGTATTGACTGAACTGAAATGGAATTGACTGCAGCTCTGTCAGTTATCACCAGGCACACTTATGACTTATGATCACTGAGGACTATCAGGGTGGGGTGAAAGTCTGGGAGCTGGATTTGTATCCTGAAGATTTGAGGTGGGTGAGTTGGGCTGCTTGCGGATCTTACAGCAAAACTACTTCAACATGGGCCTGTTTCCTCAATCATAGCCCCAGGGTCACAGGGAATGTATCTGCATCTGTAGCCTACCTTGCCCCTACGTATATCTTTCCATCCTATCGATTGTTATGTTTGTAATGTATTATATGCATTGTTATGTTTGTCATGTATTGTTATGTTCAAAAAAAACCAAAAAACTCCACACTAGCCTAGCACTTAACTTTGTATCTTACTGACCTCTTGTAATACCTTACGATGTCTACTCTTAGCATAGTGATGCACTTATTTGTAAGTCGCTCTGGGTAAGAGCGTCTGCTAAATGATGTAATGTAATGTAACGAATGTGCAGCAATTCCACTGGCGTTCCACTGGAACCGCTGTCTATGGCCTGTTCACACTGCCACAGCTCCACTACCATTATCACCATCCACTTCCCCATCATCACTGTCTTACCCATTCTAGTGCAAAGGCTTTTTGTTTATTTAATTATTACTTTGCAGATGTGCTTAGTGTGTTAGTACTTAAATTTAGCTGTCATCCCTTGATTACGGCATTATTAAACATGGGTGTTTTTTACGGGGGAAACAAATCCCTATTTCATTATTGCAACAGTAGTGTTGATGGATTTCCCCAAGTTGAGATGATCTCTAGAACACAGAGTGACCAGAGCAGAGAGACAGTGTGACATTGGGAACTGTGTTAGAAACCCAAATGTTGCAGGTTCAATCCCACTGTGGGTCACCAGTATTTCACCATTCTTCATTTATACTTCCATCTGAACAAATGGATAATTTGTAAAAGGAGCAGGGCCTTGTAACCCGTAAGTTGCTAGTTTGATTCTCATACGGGGCATTGCTGTTGTACCCTTGGGCAGGGTGCTTAACCCAAATTGCCTCAGTAAATATCCAGCTGTATAAACTGGATAAAAAAACAAACCAACAAAAAACTGTAAGTCACCCTGAATGAGAGTGTCTGCCAAGTAAATGAAATGTAATGTTGCATAATGCAGTGTAAAATATGCTCTCCTTCATTAGAGCACCTTCTAATCATATAAATAATGTAATGCAGTCCGGCTGGACTCAGTCTATTGAAAGCAGGCCTCACCTACCCCTGCCAAATGAGCCACAAGGGGATTAAAACAACCAGGCAAGTAAATGCATCTGTCTGTTAGTGGGCGGATTATCCCCTTAAAGAACTAAAGTGGAGGGGGCTGTGAAACCAGAGATGGTCTGGCTTGCTCAGGAGACACGACAGGCAGGGCTCAGGCCTGTTCCGACTGGAACTAAGCCTGCCATGACCAGAAAGCGGGCCACAATGTGGACCCGGCTCTGGTGGGTACATAGTCACACTCTCTAGAAGGCCGACCAATCGGAGCAGGTCCTTCTGGACAATTTGTGCAGCCGTTGGACACTAAGTAACCCCCCACCGCCCCACCCTCCGATATGGTCTTCTCAAGAGCCCTTTGAATATTAATGCCTCTCTTCAGAGTAAACTGTCAGCTCTCAGGGATTAATAGGAGTCAACAGGGAGAGGAGCAAGACAGTATGAGGGGAGAGTGAGTGAGAGAGAGAGAGAGAGAGAGAGAGAGAGAGAGAGAGAGAGAGAGAGAGAGGCGGTAACCACTGAAGCACATTTTTTTCATAGATAGATAATAAATATTCTAATGCTTTGTTAATGTATTATGTGCTTCACCGAATTTTGTGCCTATGAAGAGTTTTTTGAACTTTGAGAGAGCAAGAGAGAAAGACAGAATATGTGTAACCACCTACCAAAAACAAGGGACAATGGGTACTTGCTCATAGGTACTCACTAATAATATGAATTTTGCTCAGTCTATGACCAGGTCATTTATGTTACTTTCAAATCCATATTTGTCTGTTATATCTGAGAACATAAATGTACCTGTGTGTGTGTCTTAAAATTTATTAGCATGTTTCATTGTCATTATATGCTTCAGCAATATGACACTCACCTTTCTGTGCCAATAAAGAAGTTTAAGTTTGAATTTGAATTTCATAGTATGAAAGAGGAAACAAACGTGAGATAGAGAGAGAGGGAGATTTGAATTTCAGTTTGAGAGGGGCAGATGATGCATTTAGTCCAAGCCAGAGCAGAGAGGCAGGCGGCACTGCGGCAAAGACAGTCAGCGCACTCCAGGATACACTTGCATATTTCTGTCTGTAAATGCCCTGTGGTGTGCGATCGGAAGCTGAACTCGTTTTTATCCGCCGAAACTGGGATCGCTCGCTCCGTCTCCCTCTCCGACCCACAAGCGAGGTCTGGGATTCCAACCTCTGAAGAACAGCGGAGCCCCATAGCCTACAGCAAGGATGGGAAACTGAATCTGAAAAGGTTTTGAACTAAAAACTTTAATTGTATGGTTTCATTCAAACGTTTAAATGGGTATGATATAGGTATGTACAGCATATTGAGATAAAAAATTGCCATGATTAGTTGTTTATATAAGAAGGTACAAAACAATTTGAACAAGCAGCATATGTCACTGTGCTGCCTACTAGAATACGAAAACGAAATTGTACTGAATGCATGTGTTAATATGTCAGATTATGTCAGTGCCTGGTGCATAAATTACCAGCGGAGACGCCGTGATTGCCAGCGCTGTCATTAGTGCTGCGGTGGCCTCTTCCTGTCTGTCACTGGGGATGTGCGAACACCCTGTAACCAGATGGCACAGGATGTGGCTCAGCGTGAAACACGGACCTTCAACGAAGGGCGAGGCGTGTGCGTGTGTGTGTGTCTGTGTGCGTGTGTGTGTGTGTGTGTCTGTGTGTGACAGCCTCTGGCTTCCTCCCTGGCTCGGGCAGGGTGTCACATTCGCGACTGACATTGTCAAGTAAGTGGCGAGCCCCGCCATCCCCCATCGCCAGAGGGGAGCTACGTTTTGGTCAGAGGGCGCTCCAGCGACGATAACAACAACAACAACAACGACAACAAAAACCACTCTGCGGTTTGCCGTGCCGCTGTCATTAAACCTGCGCAGCACACCTACTCTGATACTGAGCTGGATTCATTTCCAGCTCCAATTAGGCACGTCGAGCTGAAAGCAGAGAGCTCGGCTGGACGTGACCCCCGCGCACACTGAGCGAGCCGGCCTCCGCCGGGCCGGTTTATGAATGCCTGGCACGTCCCCACCGAAACACTTTCCACCGGCCGCCTTCTAAAGTGCTCTTTCCTGACAATATAGATCTTTCCAAAACAGAAAAAAAATGTGGCTCTTCAAACAGACGCCGCTTCCACCTTTGGATAGCAAGCGTTTGGAGTTGCGTTCCGCTCTGAAAGTTCATTTGCATCTTTACGTAATGGCCCGTTTGCCACACGCACACACACACACACACACACACACACACACACAGGCACACACACACACACACACACACACACACACACACACACACACACACACACACACAGCACAGGCACACACACACACACACACGCACACACACACATGCGCACACACACACACACACACACACACATATATGAACATACTTTTTTAAAATATAGTTTATATAAATAATATGAATGTAATACATGAATGTAATAATAATAGATGGTAGATATTTCCGGAAGTCTTCTGGGGCAAGCGCCTCAGTCCGAGGGGGTCAGCACCGGGCCCCGGCTTGGCATCGAACGGGCGCAGGGGCGTGGTGTTGGGAACGTGTGCAGGGAGCCCCCCGACGGATCGGGCAACGCTCCAACACGCCTGAGCCTCACCTTTGGCACCCCCCCTCCCTGCTCTCACCGCCGGAGTTACGTAAGCCGGGGCATGCCGCCCACTCGGGCGAGTAAAAATACTGCCGTGCCAGTGCTGGGGTCTCGCCGGCTCCCGGGGAAGAGGGAGAGAGAGAGGGGGTCGGTGAGTCACCCTCCCATCCGAAGCCGTCCTCGCCAGTGTTCTCCTCGCAGCTCCTCTTTTAACTTTCCCTCACGCTCTTAGAAGTCAGGCGCCAGCGAACATGCTTTGACGTTGCAAAAAACTTCCTCAACCATATATTATATATGTATTTGTGTGTATATAAACAAATTTTAAAAATATATTAAAATATATATAAAATAATATAAAAATAATATATAACTTCATATATAAATAACATTTTTCACTCACAGAATGGGTTTGGCAGTTCCTAAAATTTATATTACTGTAACTGTATGAAGCCAAAAAATATTTGAAACAGAAGTTATGACAAAATGAACTGCTGTGTTTAAATAGTGAGGTCTGTGGTTGTGGATACATATAGATACAATGTATGTGTAAGAGCTCCTTTTTTTCAACTAATATACGGTGACTCACACACACTCACATGAACATCACTAGATTTATAAATAGATATTTATGGATGTAAGAGCCTTAGATTTAATACAGATGTAGATTTAGCTCTGAAGTCTGACAGTCAAAACTAATTCATCTCATTTTACCACATAGACAAATCTGTCTAATTACAAAATCAATTCATAATTACAGAGTGAGAAATGAAAAGTGTAATTTGTGACAGTCACACAGTAATGCGTGTGCAATGTTTGTGCTAGCAGTTTTGCCCTCTGGGTCAGAGACACACTCGTATCAGTGGCTGGCCTCCGCCTGTCCCGTCACCGTGACAATGACTCTTAAAGGCCTCTTTTGGCTGCCAGAGAGAGCTCATCTCTCCTCCTCAACACCTTAAGGCTTGACCCTAAGGATGCACATTCCCCCACACACATCCCTCACCTGTAACCCCTTAACCTCCACACAGAGCCTACTGCACTGAGGGAATGAGAGAGGGAGACATGAAGGGAGTGAGAGAGGGAGGGAGAGAGAGAGGGAAGAAGAGTCTCTTGGAGAGAGAGAGACAGGGAGAGAGGGGACTGGGAGACAGGGAAGGAGAGAGTGAAAGAGAAAGTGAGGAGAGAGGGAGACAGGGAGGGAAACAGTGACAGGGAAAGAGGGAAGGAGAGAGGGGGACAGGGAGGGAGAGAGAGACGAGGAAAGAGAAAAAGAGAGAGGGAGACGGAGGGAGAGAGAGCACAAAGGAGAGCTAGAAAGGGAATGACATACTATATGGAGTGGGAGGGGGCAAGACAGACAGAGAGCAAGAATGAGAGAGAGAAATATTGACAGAGCAGGAAAACAAGAACCCACAGGAAGGAGGTAGAGATCTAGACAAAAAGCGCCCCAGTTGCCAAATCTAAAACCAGATATATATACACACACACTCTCTCTCTCTCTCTCTCTCTCTCTCTCTCTCTCTCTCTCTCTCTCTCTCTCACAGCCCATTCTATCCCCAAGCTTTGCTCCGCTACTCTCGGAGTGCAGAGCTGGTTAAGAGTTTTACAGACTCTAATCAGGGCAAGTTGCTCAAGTGCGAATCTGTCACTGACTCGCGTCTAGCAATTACCCACAGTGCTGTGCGGCAGCGAGGGTGTTGGGTGAAAAGGAGAAGTGGATACGATATTAATCCTCCACACGCCTGCTCAATGTGCAGCACTCATCCAAAACATTTAGGTACGCAGAAGCCCACATGATTCAACACAACCATTCTCAATACACAAAGTAATATCGAGCCCACTGTGCCAACAGGAACACGTATCCCAACCCCTAACCAGAGCTACGCCTTGGCCTCAATTCAGGTAACACTGTGGGTTCACCTCCTCAGCCAAGCTGTCTCAGTACTTTTACATTTACATTTCTGTCATTCGACAGACAACTAGAGCATGTTAGAAAGCCACACACCAGGAAAGAAGGGTTGGACAGCAGAAATATACATGACAATCTCAACAACTTCCAGCCTAGGTATAGCTTTTCAAGTGCCTTTTCACACATCATGCTCACACTATGCTCTATGGCAGAAAAAAAGATAATAAATAAATAATAAGATCAAATGTTGATCTGATATGTAATGTCTGATTGAAATGTTAGTCTGACATGATGATGATCGAAGGGCTTTTTTTTGTTTAAAACAATTGATCTATACACATAATGCTAATGATCCTACTACTGAAAAAAGAAAATTACAGTACGACCCCACTGGTCAGCTTGGACTGTAAAACTATGCTGCGAGTCTCACTTTTTGAAGTCAGCAAACCACACTGCAGATAAAAGTTTAAACGCATTAGCAGCACTGACAACTGCAACACCCACACATGGCTATCTGACGAGGGCTGTGATCTACTTTCCCTGATTGGTTCAAGTGTACTTAGGAAATGAATTATCTGCATTAGATTATAAAGGACAAGACAGAGCTGGCAGGTTCAGCACACTTTTGTAATGGATAAACTTCTATATGGATATCTTCAAAATTTTAGCAAGATGTTGATTCACAGTGCTATCATGCTACAGGACAAAAAAACCTGACACTATGTGTCATTGATGATTTATTTGCTATTTTGCACTGGCTTCATAGACACCCTTATAATGAGCAACTTAAATTACCAGCAGTCCACATATTACCTGTTCGTACTGCTGGATATTTCACTGAAGCAATTCATTGTGCTTTTGTGCTTTGGTCATGGGTGCAACGGCAGTGCCCCTCTAGGGATTTGAACCTGCAACCTTGCTCATCATATTTGGGTTTGGTTTACATCTGCAGCTGGTCACGGGTGCAAGCGCCCTGTGATCTGATTAGCAGTGCGGAGCAACACTTCTGCTCTTGGTAGCGGCACACGCACACCGCTTTGGGTTCCCCTCTCAGGAGAGATGCAAATCTCTTAACTGAATTTGCATTTTGGATCCGCAGGCCCAAGTTTGTACACATTTCTACCTCTCACAACAAAGCTAAATCTAAAACACATAGATAATCTATATACGGACGAGCGTGGGATCATTAAAAAGCATGCATGTAAATGAGGCTCTATTGATCCCACGCTCCGCCATATATAGATTAACCATTGTGTTACAGATTTAGCTTTATTGGCAGGAATGATAAATGTGATGTGAGTGGTTAATCTCTGCGCGGCCGATACGAAACGCAAATCAGTACATGACATTCATAAGTGTACAGTATGACAATATCTCCTGAATACACATCAAGCATTAATTGGAAACAAACTGGAAGGCCTCGAAAATAGGAGTGCACCCCCAAACCTACACACCTGTCCAAAAAGCGTTGAATAAGCATATCCATTTGAGCAAAAATGGCTTACTTCAAAAAACCTTAACAAGGATGGATATGGGATGTAGCAAGTGTAAAAGCATAAGCAATCTGCCTTTGCATTGTAACCAAACGTCAGGATATAAAGGTTCAGACTACATTTCCCACGTAGCACTAAGGCTGATGTCAGAGGTCAAGATGTTATTCTTATAATATTTGTTTGTAACTATTGCTATTTTTAACTATTGTTAGCCAGTGTAAGATCAAACAGGTATTTTTTTCCGGAGGGATCCCGCTTCAGTGCTTACCCCCAGCAGGTCTGGGTTTAAGTTTTCTAGATAAGAGTCTTGAAAGCAATAGAAAGAAAATATGCCAGGAAAATGACAAGGCAAAGATTTGCAGAATCAGGCCAGGCCATATTTTTAGAGGGCTGACTTTGACAGTTCAGTTTAGGCACAAATCAACTTGAAGCAGTGTTGTTCCAAAACCTTTTGGAAATCCAGAGGTGTTCATGGGATACGAAGTCCAACCTACTGGGCTTCCTATTGACACTGCTGTAAAAGACAGGTCAAACTGTATGAACTGAACTGCCACAGATATCTAGTACATCATCTACACGGTAGCAATACCACACAGTGCTTACTTCTGAGAATGGAAAGGGTTGCCCTGATTTGGTTTGGCCTACTTAGTCCCAAATTAGATATTAATGGTTCATCTTAGGGTCACTGCTTACATGTGACAGGCTGAGGTTTCCAAGCCATAGCCCAATCACAATAGTTAAATCTGACTGTGCTTCTGCCCAACCCAGCCCCTGCCAAGAGGTCTGTGTGACTGACATATTCAAACACCTTAATACGTACAGAATGGGGAAGGACAAACGTTAACAGCACTACTCTCTCCAGACAGAGGCGTCTTGACACATGATGTCAGTGGAGCAGGCTAACCACATGTTCATTTGAATATCACCATTAAATCAGTACATTGCTGAAGCAGCGACCAGCTGGGCTTCAGAACTATGACCCTCTGGTCCAAATTACAGAGCCTTAACACTATACAACATGATGCTCTGATAGCCACCATTCCAGGGAATCAAACCCAAGCCTACTACTTTACAGTAGCTAACAGCAGCCAACTGACTGCAAAATTAAACAGATTTTTGACAGTGGGGGGTGGGCGGGCTCTGGAGCAGGACAACCAATGACAAATAAGACAGTAGGCTTGAGACTCATTGTCCTGTTGCTTAGCAACATGGCAGAGCCCTAAAGAGTTAAAAATCATTTTTGAGAGCACTGCGAACACAATTATCTAAGCCTTTGCAGAATTCCCACACCAACCCAAGGGCTTTTACACATCAAATCACAATTAACACATTAACCGGAAACAGTGAGGGCCCCCAAATATCCCATGTCAAGCCTTTCCTCTGGGGAAATGATGTAGTCCTTACACCTTTGGTAACATACCAAAAAAACATTCACAACTGTTTTATTTTGCCTGTGGACAGCAGTTGAATGAGATAAACACACACATGCTGACTGTAGTTATACACACAGTCACCCTCACCATTCAGACCCCTCTGCGCACACTTATGAGGGACCCAGGGTGCTTCAGTGAGCCCATAGCATCCAGCAGATGTGCCACACCACGTGTTTGTTAAGGAGCTTTGCAAGGGTCATTGACTGGGTGAGTGGTACTGTGAACTGTGAACAGAACTACTGATGAGAGTATGTATGAAATATGCAAGTAGAGACTAACAAAGGAGAGAGATTTAGTGAAAACAGCCCCACGGGCAGAAGCATACATGCACACACACACACACACACACACACACACACACACACACACACACACACACACACACACACTATCCAAACTATCACTGAAAAGCCTTCAGGGTGAATAAATGTGACTCCAGTCCAGAGAGGTGAGTTAAATTAAGCTGATGGCTGGGGGCTGTGTGCCGCATTAGCATTGATTAAGCTGATGCAATTGGATCTATATCCTGTAGGGGGCGATATTGATTGCCTGTCAGCTCCGGTTCAGGCGGGGTCCTTCCAATGCAGTGCACCTGTGCACACTTGGAGATGAGGCCCAAGGACAGAGCACAGACAGACTTTCACAACACGAGCAAGGATCACTGGAGACGGAACCAGACTCACAACCGGGAGGTTGTACCATCCAATCCCAGATAAAACAATACTACTGTGATCAAGGTTTCACCTGAAGTACAACAGTAATTATCAGGCTGTGCATGAGTACAATGCAAGCTCTGTTAGAAGCCACGGACAAACGTGCCAGCTAAAAAAGAAAGAAAAAAAAAACGAATCATTAAAAAAATGTTCTGATTGGGTTTCAGTGCCTCTGCCAAGGCAACCAGATTGGGTGTCATCGGCTAAATCCGTATTTCCACCAGAAATGGAACTTGCTACAGCGGAGTGTTGGTGGGGTGGGGGGAGGCGGACAAAAGCTGTCGCGCATAGCATCTGCTACAAGAGGAGTGAAGTGCCTAACAGGCTGCCAGCTGATGCAGTTCCCTGCCTTACCCAAAGATGAAATTAATAACACTGATACGTTTACCTCTTCCAGCGCCTGTGGGCGTTTTTTTGCATCACCCAACCAACGGGGCAATAAAAAAAGTTTCAGGTTCTGATGCTGAGTGCTAACGTGCAGGCACCGTTTATGAAACGCGAGGAGATCAATATCACGCAAACCCGACGGGGTTGTATCAGTGGTCGCCATGACAGCCCTCAGAGATCAGCGGCTCGTGCTCAGCAACCCCTCTGTAGATTTGTCAATCTAAAACAAATCCGGCAAGCATGGCGCAACATGCTTGTCACCACTGCTTGTCCCTCTGGGTGGTGATATCAAATCAAGACAACGTTAACAAGAGGTGTGCTTCTGATTCCAAGTTGCGATATCAAAGATTCAGGAATGCAAAGGAGTCCGGTTACTCCTTCCTCTGACTCTAACTCCAGGTATTGGACACTCGTTTGAACAGAGCGTGAGCTTGCGCCTGTTCAGGTCACATCGCTGACTTGCTTGGCAGACGCTCTTATGAAGGTTGACTCAAACAGGTCACGTTTTAAATACATGCAGCTGGGTGCAGTGGGCAGCAGTGTAGCATAGTGGTTAAGGAGTAGGACTTGTGACTGAAAGGTTGCTGGTTTGATTCCCCACTGGGGCACTGCTGCTGTACCCTTGGGCAAGGTACTTAACCCACAACTGCCTCAGTAAAATATCCAGCTGTATAAATGGATAACATTGTAAGTTGCTCTGGATATGAGCGTCTGCTAAATGCCTGTAATGTAATGGGTGCTCTCCTGAAAATGTTTTCAGTGAGGCATGGCACAGCAACACCGCTTCACTCAGGCACTGAACCCACAGCTTACTGATTACAACCTTAGGCCCTAAACCACTATACGGCACTGCCTACCATACAGAGAGCTTTGAAGTCCTAGAAAGGTATTTTATAAAGGCAATACATCGTCATTAATACATTGTCAAATGTGCTTCAGAACAGAGCAGTCCTAAATTGCTAATGGTCTCTCTGTCATTCAGTACGTGGCTAGAGTTGCTTATGGTATCTATGGTCAGTAGGCATGTGGTCAAATTTGGTTGCAGTTTCTCCCAGGCACGTTTTTAAAATATTTAATGAATGTTTCTTGAATTTTCCAAGGATATATCACTGATAATCCTTTACGTATGATGTGTCTTTCCACAGACCCTTGCAAGCATATAAAAAATACACGTAAAAGCATGCTTGCATGCTTTCAGTGTAGGCTACAGCACGTATATGAAAACATGCAAAAAAGTTACTGCCATTTCCACAAAGTACATGCAATTGTGTAGATACTGTCAAAATATATTGCAAAATATATTCAACTATTTATGCAGAAAAATGGCAATAGAAACATTTTGAGTTATACACTCTGTTGAACAATACATACAAAACGACTTCATATCTTGGCTCTTTTTAAAACATTTTTTAAATTGACATGTATTACTTTTCAGTAAGACCACATACAGTAACATACTGTAATTCTCCAGTGTTTAGCTTCACGATGACAGTCAGAGATGGATTGTATTTAGCCCCTGGTCTGGCATTCCTAAGTCAGGAGATTTGCTCGACCTTCTTTGGAGTAATACCTCTGCCATTCTGGAACTGCCATTCAGAGAGAGACACCCACACACCCGGGCTCCGATCCTTTGAGGAACCGGGACGGCGCTCTGTAATATAGGCGTTTCAATTAAAAAGCAGCCTAACAGTCCAGTGAGGCATTTAACCCGGCCGAACCTCTCTGCTGGGTGAAACCACTCAGGAGGTTTCCCAGATGGAGAGCCAGGAATCGCTTTGTTAAAACTACACCTGCGGAATGTGAGACCAGATCAGCTCTTACCATCAAATGTTTGTTGATGTGTGGCAAAATATGGAATCCAAAAATACAAGGGACATGGGTTTAAAGCACATCAAAACTAATCCTAACCCTAACCCTAAATCAGACAAGAGGTTTCCCAGATGGAGAGCCAAGAATTGCTTTGTTAAAACTATACCTGTGGGGTTTGAAACCAGATTAGCTATCACCATTTTAATATGCCCAGCACCTTATGAAAAATGGTTGTTGATGTATGGCAAAAAATAGAATCCAAGAATACAGCAGACATGGATTTAAAGCATGTCAAACACATGGCACATATTGCGAAGAGAACCCATTAGAGCTGCACTTCTGCAATTCCAATTTGCAGGTATTGAAAAATGCATTTCGCAACATTGGTAATTTTCATATACATTCTGTAAAGTATTCATAAATGTACACATATGAAAGTGAAAACAGCAGCAACCAATCATGGGATAGAGTTGTACATTAGTTACGTAAAGCAACAGCCATGTTGTGTCAGGTTTACCAGCACTGTCTCTACCAACAGCAGTGGAATTATAATCCCTATAATCTAATCATCTGCATGCAGGATTACAGACCTCTGTCTCCCATAGTTTGTTCAGACTGAACTGGGGTCAGATCAGTGCAGCGGATGGGAGTGGGTGGTTCTTCATGAGCGGCAGTGGTATGTAGGTGGTTAAAAACACTGAGTTGTAACTAGAGGGGGGTCGGAGCTTTAGGGGGAGTGTGTCCACAAACAAGGCATGCTATCTGATTAAAGATACTATCTCAGTAAGGATACACCTGCATAACATCACAGTAAGTAAAGATTTGAGAGATAAAAGCTGCCCTGAGAAAGGGCGGTCCGAGCATAATTAGATCATTTCCGCTGCGGCTGAGAACCTCTGCAGTTTCGAAACGTACAGGGAGCAGGAACGAGGCGGCCGCTGATTGCAACTCTCTTCTGTCTGACAGGAGACAGGGGCATCCTCCGGGGACGAGGTGACAGCCATTTACACCTCTGTACCTGCGAACACTGTCCTGGCCCCCCTCCGGGAGTGGGGGTGATTGATTGCGTCATCGCGGCTGACGGCATTCTGACGCAACTCCGACGCGGAATGGGAGAGCCCTCCGTGGGTCGAGGCGAACTGCACGCCTCCCGCTCATCTTTCGTGCGCTGAAAGCGCCTCTCGAAGCACCCCAGGGGCACGACCTGACAAATTATCCCTGTTTCACCCACATGCTACTATTTTACATTCATGCGCATGGGTGGGAGCCTGAATTCTTTTCCCAGTTCCCTGGAGTCACCAGGTACATAAGGAGTCCCACAGGGAACGTGTTTGGTCAGTCACGCTGAGTCTATGGCCCCAGACGGGGCTGGTTTGCCAACACTTGGTCTCTCCAACCAAGAGCTTTCCCTGGGATTGCTGTTTTTCTGAGAGTAACCATAGTCTACCTGAATTGCCTGGCGGTTGCTGCATGACTCACCCCCAAGAACATAATGGCTTGCTGCAGACTGACAAACGCCGAGGCTCTGCGCCGCACAAGAGATGGGCTGCCGCTTTGTTCCGGCTCCATTACCCACAATGCTCCCTGCCTCGCACGCGGTGAACAACAATTAGCAGATGACAGGCTAACACAAATAAAGGAGAGAGGGGAAAAAACAAGGAGACAGAGGTATACAAAGAGAGATGGTGTAAAAGAGCTGCAGAGACAGAAAGAGACAGATGGGAGGAGAGAGAAAGAGAGAGAGAGAGACAGAGAGAGAGAGAGAGAGAGAGACACCTCCACTCACACTGCCTCCTTTGAGGAATAGCCAGCAGTAGTGACACTTGACACAAACAGCAGGTCCATATTCAGGCTGGCCATGGAACATCTCTTGAAACTTTACATTTCTTACAGCCATTTCACATTCTAAGAGTGAGGCAGGAAAGAAAGGAACAACTGGAGCAGACATGATGAAATGAAAGGTATTGTAATTCTTTAAGAGGGACTGCATATTCTGTGACACAAGACAGCAGACACTGTGTTTCCAGAGGGAGCTGGGAGATATTGATGGGCATGTATGTAAGGCATTGCTCAGCTTCAATATGGGCCACTAAGAGCTGAGCACAATTGATGTTATGCAACAGGAGCAGGGAGCCATGTTGTTAGCCAGAGCACAGAACTCTGGACTATCTCATGGAGGTTTCAACTCCTGATGGGACACTACACCACTAACCCTTGAGTAAAATGCACCACCTCCATTTTGTTACCAAAATTATGAAATGTATAAAATATAGAAATACATATAAACCACATCAGGCATAGGCCAAGCAAATCAATGACAACAGTCAATAACACGCGTCTCTATGGCAACAGAGATTGGAAACTGTATGCATGACAGAGTCGCTGTCCCCACCTGACAGTAAAAATATATGTGGCTCAACGATACATCACATTTACATTTTCCACCCCAGTGGGAACATTCTGCTTGTGACCCTGCCCCTTGTGACCCTGAGTGGTGGTTGAGAATCGTGTGACCTCCTCCCCATCCCCCTCCCAAAGAGAATGCGTCTCTCTGGCAGGAGCGAGTCTGACAGCTATGTAGTACTGGATTCAACTGCTGCACCTGTCTTTACGAAAATAATAATGATAGCTAAATATACCTTTTGTGGATCTCCTCAGTTTGTGGTTGGGGTGTGGGGCAGTCTTCACCATCACAGAGGTGAAGCCAGATGGCATAGAGAAAGAGAGGTGCGTTTCGACAATCTAACCGGGGATGACGGATTGGGCCAGGGATTTTTACCAGAACGTCTTCTGACGTCTTTAACATATGTAATACTGAAACCCTTAGGGGCCACACTGAGTATCTCCAGCTTTAACGAATCACGTGAGAGGCTTGAGAAAAATGTCCAATGACAACCGCACTCTTAGCTAAGATAATATATGCACAAAGGCTGAGTAGTCAAAAAGGTATGTACACATGAGGCAGGCCTAACACAAGGCTGGTACTTGAGGCTATCTGTATCTTTGTGTTTTGTGCTACTGTATAATGTGGAGCAGAAACAAACGGGATGGTCGAAGTGTCATGCACAGAGATCTTGTTGGTTCAGGCTCGAACTGTCTCAGCCAACGTTACGCATCACAAAGCATGGTGAACAGGCTGTTGAGAGTGCGCTAGGCTAATCCTAACCATAACTCTGCCGTTTCATGCCATCTCTTGTGATCTAACTAAATCAGATCATGAGAACTAATCAGATCGGACTGAATGAAATCACAAAAATCAACCAAATCCAACTGAATCAGATCACGCGAGCAACTCGAGCTGTTGTGCCCTGTACGCCCCGTGGCCAGACTGAGAGTGACGCTCAGAGAGGCCACCTCTTTCACTCACAAAGAAACAGACACCAAGGACAGTGACACACTGTTCAAGAAATAAACTAATCAAAACAGCATCTGACATCAGATTCCCTTCGGCTGCAATGAATCTGCCTTTAGCATAACTTGCTTTGTACACGTGTGTTTGACTATGGCGTAACTAATCTTCATGAGCTGTGTTTCCCTTGGTGTGAATTTAGACGTAATAATGTTGACCTAGAATTTTGTGCGATTTGCCTTAATGGAACAGGACCTTACACACACAGAAAAATGTAAGCCGGTTGACTTCACAAAAATGGCAGACATTGACATCGTTACTAGGATGCAGAATAATTAGCCTGATGCAAGAGAATGAATCAGATCTAACATCAGCGTGATGTAGTGACAAGGACCAGGGCTCACAACCGAGAGGTTGCTGGTTGAGTTTCCTGCTGGGGTACTGCTGCTGTACCCTTGGGCAAGGTACTTATCCCACAATTGACCCAGTAAATATCCAGCTGTAAAAATGGATAATATTGTAAATTGTAAGTGTAAGTCACTCTGGATAAGAGCATCAGCTAAATAACAGTAATGTAAGGTATGTAATGAATTCACATAAAGGGTACTGTATACGACAGTGATTCTCTTCCCCATGTGTGTGGACTATGTAAAATAAAAAAATGAACAGTTCTCCTAATTTGAGCCATTGGTACCCGCAAGATACAGCCACCCCCCAACACACACACACACACACACACACACACACACACGGTTCCACCCCCCCCAAACAAAGCCATACTCAGCAGAAACGCCTGTCTCTGCCGAGGCTGATGCTTCCAGCCCTCAGAGTCGAATTTGCCTCGCTGTCCTGACGGGAGCGTAAGAGGCAGCCCCTAAACGACGACAGCCCGCAGCGCGAAGCGGGACAAAAGCTGCCTGTGATGAATCACGGCGTGGAGAGCGCCGCGGCGCCGCTGGAGGCGTGGGAGGCGCAAGTCATCCCGGAGCTCGGGTCGCTGCCGCCGGCCGCGTGGGCGTCCGCGCGCTCCGGGGGGCTGTGAGCTTTCACCCAGGTGGGCTCCTTCCCAAACGCGCGCCTCCCGTTAATCCCGTTAACCCCGCGGGGCCGTCGCCGCGGCCTTGTCCCGGTCCTCATCCCGGTTCTCATCCCCGAGTGACGGGGGCCTCAGACCACGAAGCGGAACGAACGCTCGCTCACACCTGTTAGAGGGTTCTGGCAGGGGGATGGCTGTGGAATGGGTACAGCGGAAACAACCCCGAGCCGCTGTCACTTGTTTCTTAAGATAGTCAACTAGTGTTAGAGTATTGCCTTTGTGCGTTCTTCGCTGGGTGCGGGACAGGAGAGTCCATCCCACTGGCATCCGCCACCACTGCTGTCGGTCATCATGGTTCCAGTAGACGCAGAGGTGAAGTACATGCTGTGGCATCCCACCCGCCTCCCCACCCCCAGCAACACCCCCACATCACATTCTTTGAGGCCCTTCTGGCATTGGAATGACATCACTAGACATTCACATCTTTCCTAGCAGCCCCGCAGATTACAGCTTTGTTCTGGAACCTTCCATCTCTTTCATCTTTCAAAGGCCAGCACAAGCAACGAGGCCTAGTTCGGGTTCCCACGCCAATCCGCTGGTATTTTTCCACGGTTTTTCAAAATGGAAAATGTGCGATTTTCCTCCAGGGCCATCTCCTTTGTCAAGGTACTAGCTGTAAAAGCTGAACACAGGAATCAATAATTATATGACTCAAGACGTGAAAAAAGATATTTTGTAGGAAAAAAAAGTCTGTGAAATGCCCATTACATAAACGATAACTACAGAATAATTTCGACACTTGCCAGAATTGACAAAAGGTTTCGTCCCCGACAAAGTCTAAGATGACCACATCGACCCACCCCAAATAAAACAAAAACATCTAAGAATGCATTTAATTTCACTGACTTTTGAAACATTCAGAAAGAATATATTCATTTTAATCTGAACAACTAGGTCTTTTAGGTTCTTTCCATTACATTGCCACAGGGACTGGAACCAGCAGGATCAATTCTCATCGGTGTCAGCAGACACCATGGCCGAGCGCTGAGGTCAGTGCACTCGAGAGAGTGACAGTGCTCCTCCACAAATCTGCCACCGCTGGCCACCAGCCACGGCGTTCCTGCTAGCACACGGCGGGCAGGAAAGGCCAACGCACTGGCCAGCGTCAGTCGTGTAAGCGACACAAGAATGATTTATTCTCATGTTAATCCGTGACAATGACGTTTTGCATGTGGGTGGTATGCCCCTGTGAACGTGTCCAGGGAATTTCCACTCCAAGTGAATCCGGAGAATTACAGGATTGCTATGGAAGTCACTACTTAGCTGCTGTTTATTCAAACATAACTTACTATCAAGTTAATCACATAAGGTAGTGGAACATTCACTTCAGGCATCTGCGTACCAACATCGCACCCAAGAGCTGAAACAGGAGGGGCCTGACTGGGGCACTCACAATGGGAAACACACCAACCAGGTGTATGCAATGTTGGAACATAAACCTTCACATTCTGACTGGTCTCCTGGCAACAGGAAGACATCTTTCCATGTGAGCTCTTTCTCAGCTGTAGTGCTTTCAGCTGCCACAGCCTGAATTCAGCCTGAAAAATCTGGGCCATCTCAGGGAGGGAAAGCACTAAGGGGAGAGGGGTGGGGTCTGGTGATACACCTACTGGCCAATCATTTAGACTGGTGAGTCCCTCAGGAAAAAAAGAATTTATCTGATTTTTCTTCAGAGACATTTTTGCTTGAAATGGATGTTAATGCATGCTGGTAATATACAGATTCATCTGGAACTGTTTCATTGTGATTCTGGAAAAAGTCTATTGCATATTTAAGAAAATTGTCCAGTTATTGATTTTTCCATGTATGTAATTGGATGTTTTTACTGCAGAATACATTATAAAATATATTTAGCTTTTCTACATATTACATTAATCCAAATCATGGCAGCAATAATCAATCTATTTTAAAAAACAGGTTTATATGGCTTATATTGAAATAACGTAGCTGAATTTTTTTTACTGTACCTTATATTGGTGACATACATTACCTACACAAATGGGACTGTGTGCTTGTGAACCCTTTTTATCAGCATGAGTCATTTTCTTATGAAATGTGCCGTTTTTCTCAACATCTCCAGTACTACACATCTCTCCTTACGCCCACTTCCCCCCCCAACAGCCCCCCCCCCCAAAGCACCCCCACCACCCCTTGTACCGTCTTTCAAAGGAGCACATTTGCTATTTATAGAACCTTCAAAAAGCCCACGACCTTCAAAAAAAAAAAATCAGCATACGCACACCAGAGAGAAGCGAAGGCTATCCAATCAGATGGCGATCTAGCGTGGCTCAGTTTATCTTTCGTTATTCTTTACGTAAAACAAAAAAAATGAAAAAACCAAAAGGAGGGGAAATGAAGAATCAGGGTGGCCTTAGTTTTTCCGCTTTGCTGACAGTTAGCAGGCTCTGTGAGCTGTTCTGGCATGCCATGGGGATGCCGCTCTTGAGGATAATTGTCAACCACTGTGTGTACGCTAAAGTAATTACTGTTGTGTGTTTATATTCTAGCGCTGTTTTTTTTAATGATGTATTTTTTTGCTTTGTTTTGTTTTTCAAGCCATGCTCATTCACTGTGTGCCTGGCCCCTCTATGCCTAAGCACTTGTTGTTCTCGCTGTGCTCCATATGCATTTCAATGCATCGTCTCACGACGGCCTTGTAACTCCCTGCAGAAAAGAACGCCTGCACAACAGATAAATAACAATAAATAAATAGAAATCTCTCTCCTCAGATGTCGGTGTCTCCATGGTTCTGTTTGACTGGCGGGGGCGGGGCGTGGGGCCAGGGGAACTGCATGTCCTTGGTTTTAACATTGAAAAATTGGGCTATTTTAAGATATTAATGGACCTGAGATATTAGGCCACCGCATCTCTCTCTCTCTCTCTCTCTCTCTCACACACACACACACACACACACACACACACACACACCAAACTCCATCTATAGCCTTGACAGGATTCTTAAAAGGCTTTTCTCTGGCAAGGGATCAGTTATCATTTTGCACATGCATTTCACACTGGGGCTGACCACTGTTCCTGATATATACAGGAAACTGTACAAAAACTGCACAAACAGTTTTGATGTACAACTGTGCTGTCACTACCAGCTTGACAGTGACTATGTAGCCTGTATTGCGTTGATCAGACTTATTAGCTTATAGGTTAATACTTAAGAATGCAAGTCAGTGATTTTTGTGAGATTTTCCCAATAATGAACCATAACTGGTTTGCTTTACAGTAATTCACTGCATGCCACCTTGCAATAGGACAGAAGGTGAGCCAGACTAACAAGGATCTGGACAACTGAGGAACAGTTTTCAGCAAAACAAACGCTAAAGAATACTATCTCCCTCTGTCTGCTCTTCTGGTGTCTTATCACTCTCTTTATGTCTCTCTTTTTCAGCAGGGCCTTATAAGCGTTTTCTCACCATGAACTGTGGATTCAGATGGGTTTTTAGTTCCCGCTTTTCTCACTCATTGTCTGAACGGCTTCTTCAGAGCAGAACACACGGAGCCATTCACGTACGTGTGTGCGTGCATACATGCATAAACACACACACACTTGCGCAAAAACACACACACAAAAACATATGAACACCAACACATGCGTGCATGTGGTATATATACATCCACACACACATTAAAACACACACGTCAAACACATGGATAATTATGAACAGATTCACACACAGATACATACACATAATACACACACACGCACACACACGCACACACATCCATGCACACAAGCACACACACACAACACATGCATGCACACACACACTCACACTCACACACACACACACACACACACACACACACACACGCATACACGAGCACACTCACACCGCTGGTTCCTGTCCTCCTGAATCACCCACTCGTGCATAAATAAACCTCCTACTCCTGGCTCAATCCTCCCACACACTTATCCCCCCTGTCCAATCCACCCTGTCGCCAGTGCACTCACAGACACGCTGTTCATTTCAGTTTCCGTTTCTCCCTCTCCGTCTCTCTCCCTCTCTCCATCCCTCTCCTTCTCTCTCTCCCTGTCTCTCCCGCTGTCCCTCCTCTTCCCCCTCTCTCTTTCCCTCCTCCTCTTTCTCCCTCCACCTCCAGTCATATAGGTGCATTGAGGCAGGAGGTTTACACTGGGGCAAAGCACTTTCTTCAGAAGAGGGGGAGCTGGACCCACGACCACCAGGTGGGGTAACCACTACACCACCTGCTGCCCAAAACATCACCTAAAGAAGAACCAGCTCTTCTTGCTGGTGCGCAACGTGCACTCTTTTCATATAGGCAGAAATGCAGTCGCCTCACACAGTACATTGAAAGCCACACTGAAAATGTTGTTGTGGGCTGTTGCTAGGTGACCATGAATTCCAGAGAACAGCCCTCGGTTGCCCTTAACGTTAAATCAGAGGCCGAACACAGAGCTTGGAGGTGAAGTGAAACCCCGTGCCAGCTACCCTGCGAGCCACTCCGGGTAGTGCCAGTGGGGGCTAGTGAGCTACTGCACAAACTACATGAGGCAAAAAAACTTCCCTTTCTTTGATATTTTTGGGGGCTTGCACTATTAATAAGCATGAAATAGCATTAATCCGTTAGCGATTGTTACTGCTAAGGACAATGGTGGCAGGTGACACCTGTGCACAGTACCTGGGATACTCCACAGAGTTCAGGGCCAAACCAGACCTCATTCCCATCCTTCAAAGACAAAATAGCCACCATGTAAACCCTCTTCCTATTCACAATCTTCACTGGAGAGCGGTACACTCAGCTCGAATATACATTGCATCTGCAGAGAATGCAAGTGACTGTTTTGTTTTTTTTGGGGGGGGGTGGGGGGCTGGGCTCCCAATGCCAGAGCATTGGCCTCTGTAATCAGTAATCAATTCAACCTCACGCAAAGCCAGGCATGCACTGGCATGCCTGGAGCTCCACACTCTCGGGTTTTCGCAGATTCCTCCGACCGACTGCGCCTCATCCGAACCGAGTCCTCATCCCCAAGAGGAAGTTCTCGTTGACCCGCCGCGACCACTAATTACGGCGCCCTTTAGGAAGAAGGAGACGACCCCCTATTTATCCTCCTGAAAAAAGCATCTGGAGAGCCATCCACTGCCGCTCGAGCTCCGAAAGTGCGATAATCTGATTTCTGAGCGATTTCCCTCCCCGGACGCTATGGTGCTATTATCGTGATTACTACACCGGTGCTTTGTCCCAGTCCATTAGCGGACGGCTCAGATGGTAGCCAGCCCAACGTGACGAGAGAGCGATTCCTACCCCTGGATACAGTGAGTGATTAAGAGCGAGAAATGTCAGCGCCAATAGAAGCGCCAATATAATTACCTTCTCTGCTCTCTACACGCAGTCCTTTTTATGGATTGGTGCGTGTGTAGATGTAAAGCAAGGTTCAGGGGCAGGTCAGTGGGGTGACAGTACAAAAAGAGCCATCCTTAGGGATGCATTTTATTCTGAGCTATGAGCGCAAGATGACATGGGGCGGAGTTTCTTTTTTTTTTTTTGCAACTATAAGCAGCCCTCCTGACCTCATTTTACAGCCACCTAGGAGTCAAGGTGAGGAGAAGGGGTCAGGACTGGGAGTCTGTGCTGGTGTAAGGCTGGGGTTCCCAAACTGTGGGTCTGGATGCTTGGGTGGGTGGGTTGGGGAGTGGGCAGTTGAAGAGGGTGATGCATGCGAGAATAAAATATTGTATTCCAATCCCAGTACAGACATTTCACACTTATCAGACTTCAACACTGCTCCAGAGAGTGGATAAGCAAATGCAACATATATATATATATATAATATAAATATGAAATGGGAAAAACTCACATCCAACCATAGTGACCACATTTTCATGGGGGACAGGTCACAAAAAGTGTGTTCACTCATTCACTCACTCAAGCAGGTCCTGAGCTTGGCAAGTTTGGAAAACTGGCGTAGAAAATTTCCAGATAAGATAACATAACACACACAAGCAGAAACCCTCCTCCTCCACCTTGCAGAGTTTTTACTTTTGTAAAAATGACCCTATCAGGTAAAGAATGCTCTAGGTGGATGGCTGGTGGCAGTGGCAGGAATACAACATCAACCCTAGAGTCACCATTCCATGTAAAAAAATGCATATTTTAGTGAGGAAAAAAATAAAATCAGGTCAATGACCAGCTTTGCTTGTACATTTAAATAGGTTTGTAGTGTTTAAAATATTTGGTACAAATTCATTTGTTTGTATGATAATGTTGGCAGTGGTGCTTCCAAACCCATTCTCAATCATGAAGTGTTTATGTCATTTGAGGCCCAGCTCTCTAGCTAAATTTCCTCTCAATTAGCATGTACTTATCAAAATAATCAAGCACTTTACAGTACAATTAGTAGAGTTTTGCAAAAACTCATCAGAAGCCTTGGCCTGTTAACATGTTTAAAAAGTTAATATGAAGTGGAAGAAAGCCACTTGGCCTTCTCAAAGGATGAATAGTGGGCAACAGTTCAAATCCCAGACTGTCTAAACCCAATTTGCAGTGTGGACATTAAACAGGCTATTCGGAACCCCCTGTATAATTGTTGATCACAATATAAACTTACTATTGCATCATTAGAATAAGCCAGTGTTCATCAAATGCTGCCAATATGTTATGCAGCAAGCTAGAAAAAATTGTAACTTGAGCAGTCCTGGTGATGAACTACAAGATCGTATTTCAAGGCAACACACCCACACCTCTCTTCCACCTGCGTGCCACGTGTACCAGGCATTTTGAAGGTGCATGTAAAAGATAAGAAGCCTCCCTGTTTAGTAATACATATATCCGCCCTTGAACTCAGGATCGAGGACGCGGGTTCTTAAATATTTTTAAAGTAGCCAAAAATGATCACACTAATGCGTGTGCATCACCAGAAATCCGGCGAAATTAACGTATCCATTGAGAATTTGAAGCGATTCCCTAAATTCACCTGTCGGCCTAAAAACGGACGCTGCTCCTGCGTATAAGCCTAAACTTAACGGTTTATTCCGATCTTTGCATTTAGTGGAGACGGATGAAAACAAGAAATTTCACTTCATTGTCCGCTAGTGGGAAAAGAACATGAACCTTATGTTGTTACGCGACTAATTATGTTCTCTCAGGCATATCAGTTGCAACAGTGGTTCGCCCCCATCTGTTGAGTATAAAAGGTTATTTTACTTTAAGTAGTTATTACACCCATAACAATAAATTTTTCCACCCTGTTTTTTTTTTGTTTTTAATTCATTAAAAAATAAATTCCTCGAATGAATTACTTTCTTAATTTACCCAACTGTTTAGTTATTGTTAACAGCGGGAATGGCGGCTCCTTTGCTAGCAATAGCAGTAGGCCTATTTGGTGTAAACGGTGTAAACTCGCAGCCGTTCAAACCACTGTTTGGGTCATTTCGATTCAAAATCATGTCTCTACAGAATAAGGTTATGGGCCAACGGAATATCTGTATCAGCCAACAAACATCAATACGCGTAGATTGTTGATGCAATTGCCACGGTTGAAATTATTCCACCTTAACTGTACTTGATCCATTCTTTTCTAATCACATGACAGAAAACTTCATGGTTGCAACATTCTTCCATTTTACATTACAGTTGTGATTCAACTTGCAGCATAAATTCTAATTTAATATATTTGAAATGAATCTGCAAATACAAAACCATGTAGCTGTTTTGCAGGTTAAAATTTGTTTCAATACACTTTTTCGTGTAAAGGAGTCTTCTAAGGCCTAAAACGACCAGACTGGTTAATGCAGTCTTACTCATAAAAAAATCAAGTTAGCAAATCAGCCTTCGTTTTGTACGTTTCCGCAAGGACCAGTTCTGTCACTTGTAAATTGAGCTACTTTGTATCTAAATCTATAGACATTTAGTGTAGCGCAAGTGTCAACATATCTATTCGTTACATAGCATGTAATCTGTTTGTTCACCCCGCCGAAAACACGCAGAGAGTAATCTCAATGTCCCTCGAATAAACACAGTAACCTCTGTTCAGAGGACTTCTGGCGGTGTATTGATTTTCTGTTCTACAGCGTTGGCAGAAACGATTGGAGAGGCCATCTTCACTACCATTGATTTCAATATTTATTGGCTGGTGCGTCAGTTTTGTACTCAAATTGCTCAAATGTAATTGCGCATCTTTTTTATTTAAACCACTCGTTACGTTATTTTGAGTAAATGAAAAATCCCCTAAATACTACATACAGGGAGAAGTGGACAGGCAAACAGGAGAAACTGCATTAGCGTTCTGGATGACATTTTACACCCTTCTACTAAAACGCATTGTTTTTAATGCACCAGCTTATTATTTCCCCAGTTGTCAAATTTCATGCCCCGTGTATATGCGTCAGTCACTGTGAATCCACTGAATCCGTTTCATAAATGATTTAGTCAGAGCTAAAAATAAGACAAACTTAACTTATTTGTTTCTCACGACACAAACGGTTTAAAGTTCATCAGCACAGTTGACTCAGCCAAGGAGTGTTACGGACATCTATGACCTCTTATGACTCAACCATACTGGCACCTAAAGAAGATGGCTTATTGTCCAGCTAACCTCCCAGCGTAAGATTTTACATGAGTGTTTTTTGTTTTCATGGCTATCTTGATCATTTTCTATGCCTCCTTAAACCTGCTCTGTTACAGGTTAGCTCGAGAGCATCTGGAATTTCACAAGAAAAAGACAGGCGAATAACTGGCACGCTTTGCGACTAGAACAGCAGTGAAATCCTATTCAGTGTATACATGACAACAGAACTGATGTTTTCTGTGACAGTGATCAATATCACAGTTTTGCATATTTTAGGCCTGACGGGCACTGGTTTAGGCGTAAAATACTCAAGCTTCCAAATGTGCGTAACGCTTTGATTCCATGTTTCCGGCTAAGATCCTTCTTCCAAAAGCGATTTCTTATAGGCTTAATATTCGTAAACAAGTGAAGCAAAAGCATTGGCATCGTCCTGAATTTAAAATATTGCAGCCTGTGTATTATCAGGCCATAGCCTGACATAATCAATCAAATGGTGAAGGAACAGCTCATATTTCTTTCAAGTGGATGTTTTACGTCACAGAGCAAACGAAATGTTACATGTCACTTTGAAAGAAAAAAGGTTCCCACGGCTTCTTGGAAGGCTACCCTATAGTGTGGAGATGGAGCTCCAACGTTCTGACCCTGGAACGACGCCAGGTGCTTGCACAAGTGGTTGGAGTTCAGATTTTGGTTGGGCAAGCAGATCCTAAATCAGTACACTGGAGTCCTTATCTGTGCAACGGTAGTTGTGCTTGCCCAAAACTGGGTTCACGGACGCGCATTAAGACGTGGATTTGCACGGCGAACTCTTGAAAACACACAAAATTAGACGCTCTCAATATAAATGAGATCGATGTAAATGTAAACCATTGGGGGTCCAGCTATTTCCTTGAAGGGAGCACCATTATGACACAAAATTATAACACGTATAAAGACTATACACCATAAATATAACTTCCCTCTATGCTAAGTTCTATCGTAATCTCCTCTTGACGTAAACAACATTTTTTGATTATTTCCAATGAGCTCTTCAGCAATGAGACAGGACAAAGGGGAAGGAGGGAAAGTGATGCACGATTTAAGTGGCTGATAGGACGCAATATTTGCTGATGTCTAAGATTACGCCATGTGTAAGGAAAATAAGTCAAAAATTTATGTGCGCATCTCATTAGAACAGTGATGTAATGAGCGTTGATGCTTGTTGAACATAATTTTTTGCACTTACTATCAACACTTGTAGATCTCTAAAAATACGATACATATAAGGGAAATATGTCAATAATGAATGTGCGCATGTCATTATAACGGAGATGTCATGAGCGTTGCTACTTGTTGAACATGTATTTTTTTGCATTTATTGTTTTAATTCACCAGATTGACAAATCATATACCCACGACCATATTAAAGATTTCAAAAAGTGGACTGTGGCATTATGTTACCTGACATTTTCGTCACAAGCAAGACATCGTTCGGAGCAGCAACCTGGAAACTGCGGCGCGCGCAACCCGCGTTCCGTATTATGGGCGCGCAATAAATGATAAACCAAATAATCATTAATATATGTGTATGCTTGCAACACCTGTATATCACACTAACAACTATACTGGCATCAACGGTGCTGTTACTTAATACTAAAAAGTAGACATTATTATGGACACAGTGAAAAGGCGCACCAGTCGTCGTCACAGGCGTGCCAGTTATCACGATAAACTATCTATAGCTGGTCGTCCATAGATTTGGATTCATAGAATGTGCAATTATATTTTATTTATGTATTTCATGGATATTTGCAAGCAGCAGAATAAGTCGTTTATAAATCGCTAAAGTCATAGAGCGTTAGATATTGCCTACCTTGACACTGAAATCCCTGCTTACCGAATCCCCTGAAACAAACAACAAATAATTATGCATCATCTGTTATTATACACAACAATGCGCATGTGAGTAATTGTTCGTATAGAGATGCGGCTAATCATGCATGACAGTTTGCCACTATCCAAGCTGTTGCTCCCCCTGAAGTAGCGCATGAGTAGACCTATTGAGGACAGTTTTCATAGCCTATACATGTGATTTATATGCTTATATTTGTGACTGTCCAATTCACTGTGCATAAAATTGAAATTCCAGATGGTCACAAGTGGTGTGAACGTCCTAAGCATCATGTGCCACCTGTACCTTCTTACACTCTCTAATCAGCCTCAGTACCAGTCCGCTCCTCTTTCAGTTCCTATGACAATCGCGCATCTATGAAGTTAATGTTAAGCCAGAATTTTCCTTACCAGATAAAGTCCGTGCAGTGGCTGCAGAAAGTTGGCTGCTTGAAGAAGCGCGCGATGAACTTATGGTTTTTCACCTCGTGCACGTTCTTCTGCCTGAGGGCGCCTTGCCTAGCGAACCCTCTCATGCGCTGGCCCCCTTCTCCGTCGCTACTCACTTGCACGGGGTCAGCCATTTTGAAACACGCAAGCTTTAAAAGTCGAAGTTTTTTCGATGTCTGTACGCGATAACAGTCTGCCTGCAGAGCTTGACTATAGTTGCGGCACTGAGCAGCGTCTCCCCGCGTCCCTCCTCACGCGCTTCCCTGCTGCTCCGCTTCCACCGGTACAGTGAACAGTAGGCTGGGAGCTCACCGCTATCCTACTCGATCTGACATGTGATGTTACGAAACTCCGCCTCTCACCTTTTTTTCATTATAGCTCCGTTCGACAAGCAACGTTGTGAGTGTTCTCACCAAATGCAAAACCGAGCAACATCGGGAGTGAAATTCGTTGCCAACATGCGTAAAATTAAACTATGATTTGCCATGCGTAGGTTTTACAGAGACGGAACCTGCTGGGTGAGAAAAACTGTGCGACACATATAAAAGACTATAATAACCACTATACAAAGGCTACATACGGGTGTGATTAGATTTTCCATGGCAAATTACATAACACAGATTGTTACAGCTGACCAAGCTGCACAGGTTTTATTGAAGTAACTGTTACTCTACCAGCTGGGGTTTGAACCTACAACATTCTGACCTCAGGTTCAATTCCCACACCACAACTCTACACCAGTGCTGCAGCTATTGATGCTCTTAGAGTGTTTGAAGAGGTCACAGTTAACTGGAGCATGCTGATAAAAGGTTATTTAAAGTCAGTCTCCAAATTCTGCAACAGGTATGCATCCTCAATTGGCACAGCTTATATTTGTGACATCTAACATTGGTTACCACTTGTATGCCTTTGCCATACAAACAGCTTTTGCATACAAGTAATTTGCCACCTAAGTGTCATTTGCCGCAATGCATGCACTTTAATTATGACACAAGTCATGGAGAACATAGATGTGAATGCAGTTCTTTGGCACTCTGAGACCAGTCCCTGTCATTGCCAGCCTTTAGAAGAACAAGTCTTCCCAAAGGTGTTTGGTCTACACCAGTCACGCAGGCCGAGGTGCCATCATTTTGGGCACAGGGCTTAGTGACCAATCAGATCCTTTGCTGCAGATAGGAAACGCACTTCACATGGGATTGTACCAAATGCACCATACTGCCCCGACTCGCTCCCCACGGCGTCCTCTGACAACAGACAGCATTGACTGCGCCGAGTGCTGGCTCTTAGCCAGCTCAGTCCTTCGCCCTTTCACTCAGGTGGCTATCAAGTGATGGTGGAGTCAACAGTGAGCCAAAGCGTGGCTGACACACGACTTCATTCTGAGGTCAAAGCAATGACTGCATTCCTTGCAGTCACTATTACAGTGAAACCATTATTACTTAGGTTAAATAAATAACTTATGATGCTTGGCAGGCATCCTTGTCTAAGGCAAAACAGTATTTACACATAGCAAGCTTGGATGGTCAGTGAAGAGACTCCAGGTAAGGATCTTGCCCAAGGATATAAAGCACCTCCTGGTCATCGAACCTGCAACCTTCTGGTGAAAGGACCAGCTCCTAACTCTGCCACAGGGCAACCTCTTAACAACACACCCTTTACAAATGAAGCTTCCTCATCGATATTTCAGAGACATTTAATGTCAGGAGAACCATGCAGAGCAAAGGAGCCTGTATTGATTCAGATAGTTCCTCCAGGTGTACCAGTGGTTTGTGAAGATAGTGAGAGGGTTCATGGGAGAGAAAAATCAATCTTTACTCTACTCTTTGGTTCAGTTACAGCACACATTCTCACTTTGGCTGTTGCAAATATTCATGCATATTCTCATATGTGAGAATGATTATACATATCAAACAGCACCACATTAAAATTAACATATTAGTTATATTTAGGAAGCATAATGTTCCAAAACCTCACTAATGAACTAATCTTTATAGTTGCATATTGGACAAAAATAAATGTATGGCTGAAGTACCAGGTACTTCCATTTGAAACTTTGTTCTTAACACAATATTAATGCTTGACTCAGTGAAGACCATCATGCTGTCTTAATTGGAAATGCTATTGGATTAAAAAAAAAATATCTCCCAGGGGAATTCAGCAAAGTATGACAATAAATTGACCTCTGACCCTTCAGTCACTGTATTATAATTTGTCATGGGATTAATCTGTGAAGGTCTGGCTTTTTTGAGCGTTTTAAAGACTAAGCACTCCAAATGCATGTTCAGCACTATTCTCCCAGGGAGTTAAATTTAGGAAACCAAATCCCTCCAAGTTAAGGAGAGATGCCCTTTTTCAAAAGCTGGTCAGAGCACTGTTTTTGCACATCAAATCTTGAGTCTCGCTCACAGATCCAGCAGAACATCAGTAGCCCTCAGTAACACTGGAATAGCGCATCCCTGGCGGTACTTTAGAAAGCTGACCCTACCTGGGATGTTCTGAGCCTCAAAACTGAACACGAACATTTGCTTTAACTAAGATTATCTTTAGTCTAGTAAGGCATTCGTTGTTGACTGCTTTGAGTTGAGTGGATTTTTGGCATAGTTAGCTGACTGATGAGTATAACATCCAACTGATTTTGGCAGTTCACAGTTCTTTTACAGTTATACAGTAATACAGTGAGGTATTATTGGTTAAATCAGTTTTATTATGAGAACTTTACACCTATAATTAGCAAAAAACTATAATTACCAACTAAGATTTTTTACAATAATTAGGTAATACTAAGCCCCAGTGATATTAAGTTCATGTACCAAATGACCAAATGAACCGAATGACCTGCATGACCTGCTAGTTTGTCATTTATCTGGAAAGAAATATTTGCCAGCTAGCTGGATAGCCATTGTCAAGTTTGCATTTTTGGAAGGATTTTGAAAAAACGGTCTACCCGCAGCTTTATATCAAAGCCAGGGAAGCAGGAATTCCAAAGACTTATGAAAAGACTACAGTGACCAGCAATGTTAATACTATTGATTTGCAGTTTTCTGCATTTTTATGTAAGCACATTACATTTATTTACATTTACATGTATTCATTTGGCAGACACTTTTATCCAAAACAACTTACAAGTGAGGTAGAGTAGAACACAAGCAAAAAACCATAAGGAGTCAACAATATTAGAAGCGCTGCATGACCAGTTTCCCCAATAGCGACCAGAAAGCTGCTCTGTTCCCGTGTGCTTAAGAGTGAGATAAAGAGAAGCTAGGCAGAACCTCACCTGTTGTGTTGTTGTGCATTCCTCCCTGTCCTCTCATATTGGATAAAGTGAGAAAGCAGCTACGGTGTATAATACTTTGATCTGGAAAGGGGCTCGCTATTTCTGTTCGGCCGAAGACATCACAAACGCATATTTCAGCTTTAAGATATCACTTACATTGTATTCCACTATGCCATGTTTCAGTATTTAAGCATTCATTCTCCTGCCATCTAACACAAAAAGGACCTCCACCTGAGATCTTATTAGCTAATGTGTGTAGCTGCAGTCAGTGTGCACATCCTTCCCCCAGGTGGTCAGGAGTAACACCTCATTAATAACTCAAAATACAGAAAGACTTAAACCCCAAATAAATTGGCTCCTATATTGGTGTATTTCAGCCTCACGACATTGCTTAGCTATGATAGGATGATGCTTCTGAGCCATGGCCCAATCAAAATTCATACATTTCATACTTTTCTGCTTTTCCCCACCTTTGCCTGGAGATTTGTGTGACTAACACGACAGTAACCAAATAGGCACCAGCTAAAAGAAGGCACAGAGGGCAAAATGTTAACAGCATGATCCTCATGATCCAGGTGTATGTGTCTTAATATGTGCCTTTAGCAGGGAAGAAAAAATTATCCTCCCCATGGTTTTCAAACCTTTTTGGAATGTTTAGCCTCTTGTGATCCATGGGAAAGCACGATAGACCAAGTAATAACCCAATTTAATAAAAAAAATCTACTGGGTTGTGACACTCCTTGTGTTGTGTAAACATGAAATAAATTCGTCACTCCAGGACTAGGCGCGCTGTGATTAAACGGAAGCGAGGCCCAACCTTGAAGTGTGTCAGACTCCGCATGTCCCATTCGCGCGTATTTGCAGGGACTCCGACGTGTTCGTCGACGCGCGAGCATTTGCAGTCTCCTCTAGTTTCATCGATCGCATAATTACGCAACCTGCAGGGGCTCTCGTGTATCCTTACATAGCGTTATGTCCGTGTGTACACAATCACCGCACGGTATTAATGCAGAGATGGTGCTTGAGGTGGACTGGAGATGTTTGGCCTTACGTCACCTCTTGTGTGGGCCAGGTAGTGTGAGAGAGAGAACAGGGTAAGGTAGTGGGTGGTTATACTTTCCCACCCCAAAAACAGGCGTACGGGGATGGTTATGTAATTCTGAAGTCTTCAGCCACAGCACTTGTGCGTTCCACTCAGCTAAAGGTACAGATGGATATATCCATCGGTATGAACCAGCGCTCCACTTACGCAAGTTATCTTCCAGCTATTTCAGTGCATTATCCCGGTTGTTTATGTAACTTTTCCCTCTCCGATTTGCTGTTGAAAATTGCTCTCTTTGTGAGTGTGGCTTTTTTCTCTTTAAAAAAAAAAAGCTTTAATCCGCTGTAGTTCTACAAAACGAGAGTTGCCCATTCTGTAGTGCTTTTTTTCTAAAAATGGCTTTCCGAGAACCTCAAACAAAAAATATAAATGGCTTTCAGAAATCATTTCGGGCATTTGTAATAATGGCAGAGCTACATTTCTGATCTTCCTCACTTTCCACAACTGCGTAATTTCACTTCTCACTTACAGTAAGCACAGACAATGTCAATGGCTCTTACAGCTTTGATTGTTTTATGTTTGATATGTCCAAACGAACACATTTCCTGGATTTTATGTTCGCACAGAACCACCTTGGACACCTTTTGAATAAGCGCTGCTGCCTCAAGGAAGGCAGGATAGCTCCGCACTCAAACACCATTACTCCAACCTGGCAGAGGAAAGCGGCGCGCTCCTTCTAACCGAGCAATTTAAATATCCACACCCACACTTTTCATGCAGTGGAGCACCAATCCGGCGTAGCCAATTATGCAATTCGGTTTTGAACGGCGAGTTACGCCTTTGGCTGGAATGACTGTCCTGACACACATTCAGCGACGCTCTGCTGTAATTCGCCAGTGACACCACTGGGGGGAAATCAACCTTAACGAAAGTGGGTTAAGCCTAGAAAAGAGTAGCGCGTTCCCTGGCTCTTTGGCAAAAAATAATAAGAGACGGTATTTTAGGAAACGGGCTTGAATAATGTTTATCTCACTAAATCGCTAATGACCTTGAAGAAGACGGTTTAAAGCAAATCAAAGAGGAAATCAGAGTCAAGAGATCAAATCCCTGGACTGTCAGCGTGATTAAAATAACCGCTCTTAATGTATCAGGTGGCAAAGTTCTCGTCGCGCGTTAAATGGTTTCTAAATGTAAATGGCTTCAAATTTCATTTCACCACCGTGTCCAGAGAATAAACTGGGAAATGAGGTTAGATCAATTGCACGAATCGATACGTGCAGATCGCAAACAGTGTAGCGCATCGAGCCTACGTTCAACAAATCATTACAGAATCGGAGATAAATTCAGTTACAAAACAAGACGCAAGTTGTTCGAGTGCACAAAAGACCGATGTTGTTCGAATGCCACAAAAGGAAACTAGAGGACGATTTTCATCGATGCTGCGTCGTTCGGGGAAGGAATTCGTTTAGATTACTGGTAGAAAGAGGCCATTCAACTTCTCAGCGGAGAGGAAGTTTAGTGGGCCCGAAAAAGACATAAGCCCCGCGGTGCCGGGTCTGTGCCAAGGAAAACCAACAACGCTTGGTTAGGAAGAAGATAAGAGCTCCGCTGCCTCTTCACACACAGATAATCTTTAGTTTCTCTCAGGGCGAAATGGTCCGTGCTGCGCAGCTGCGGCAGGAGAGAAGAGGATGAGAGAGCGGTGTGGGCTGCTTTGCCCAACAGCTCCCAACCTCTGACTGCCGGTGTACCTGCGCAACACCCCCGGGCCCAGCGCTCTCTCATCCTCCAACCCCCGCACGCTCGCACACACGGACACAAACGCACACATGCACACTCACACCTAACGCCCAGCATTATACAGCATATACATACACACGCGCACGCGCGCGCGCAAATGTGCACACCAATGCGCACCCACAGCCAGCGTGATAAAGCATGCAGATGCACACAAAGATGGTGACAAACACAGAAGTACACACTCATAAACACAGTGTGTATTCACTCGAACACCTGCTGAATACTGCCTTCCACGTATAGTACCAGTGGTTAAATCCTTTATCTAAGGCTCATCTCTACTGCAGCCAAATGGGTCCAGAATGGCCTCTCCTCACCAACGGAAAAGCATATGGATACTAATATTATACAATACATTGTGATGCACATCTATAATACATTGATTATTTGACATATGAGCAGCCAAATGCTTTTTCAAGGTAAAATAAGATATTAGAATACATTGAATACATATATTTATAAAAATACATCTGTGTCAAATATGTGTCACATATTCAAAACATATCATTTACAGACATTTTTCCACAGTATATGTATTTTTTTCAATATATTGTTTATATGTTTTATCATGCAATGCTATAATGTGATATTAAATTGTGAAATATTTCTAAATTTACATGTGTAAGAGGATATTATGTATTGTTGTAAATGTAGCACATTCCACAATCATTGAAACATTCATATTTTGTAGTTTATGCTATACCATGTGCTGCATTTTCTTTGTAAAGACCGAGGTCATAATGTAGGAGTGAGGGGTGTTTTGCGCTTTCAGCATGGCACATCGGGTGGGCTGCTCTGGTGAAGTGATTTTGGGTAGCGGCCGGCAGCCGCGAGACTCCGCTCTCCAGCTGGCGCCGTGCCGGGGAAATCGGCAGCCGCACGCGCTTTGATCGCCCGGCCTCTCCCCGCGTCCTCTCCGCCGCGTTGGCTGCCTTCCTCTCCCCTCTCCTCTGTAAGGCCGTTGAGTTGTCGGCCCGCGGCCGCTCCCCGTAGGGCTCCTGCTGTTGCCTGGATCTTTCCGCTTCCCCCGTCAGCCTCTCGTAGAATGGGGTCACCTTTCCTGGCGGAGGCGGGGTTCGGTCTGGGCGGGCGCTCGCGTTCGCACGTTCCCTGCTCTTCCTGGTGGAGTAACAGAGACTCCTCCATCTTATGTATCCTACGGGGTTGTCCCACTACATGAATTACAGCGGCCCTGCAGGGTGAAAAGATTAGGAGGTTAACCTCTGTAGAAAGACAACATTAAAAATGCTACCAAATGAAGCTATCAATATCAGCTAGTGAATGCTGCCTTTTTACTGCTTAAAAGTCTTTCAGGGGTCAGATTCAGTCTAACTGCAATGTGCATTGTGCTTAACATTTAGTGACGAATCTTTTCTCCATCACGGTTACTGCTGAACTCACAGTGTTGAGAAAGTATTGGGAAAAAGTAGCATTTGTTGCTAGAGTATTATGTTAAAATTGAGGAAAAAATGGCATTTTGGGTAGATTTACTCTGGGCCTAGAGTAGCAGTAAGCATGCATGTTGCAGTGTCTGGCAAAACTGCCTTTTATCCTTTGTTCGCCACATGTACAGTAGCTGGTCCACAGCATGGAACACTGCCCTCCTCTGGCCATGTTCATATGACAGGCAGCCCCATTGCACTTAGACATTTATGCATGGAAATGCTGAAGCTTGAAGCTTGGTCCTTCATCCAGTAAATGTTACCATATACCATACTTTTCCACCTACATTTACATTTACATTTATTCATTTAGCACATCCAAAGCGACGTACAAAAGTGCATATAGTGGGCAAACAACAGGCACAAGGACAAGATGTGTACAGGTCATACAATGCAGATACTGCTGAAGCTGAGCGCAAGGTCAGTGTAGCGAGACAGAGCTAATCTGATCTAAGGTTACATATATCAAATACAGTCACTGGGACAATAAAGTACTGCTATGCTACCTAGGCAAAAAGTACTACAAATACAACATAAGAGATAGTGCTACAAGTACAAGCTAAGAATCTTAGATCTACAAAGTTGAAATGGCAAGGGTGTCAGTCCAGGTACAGTCTGAAGAGGTGTGTCTTCAGCCCACGTCTGAAATGTTGGAGTGAAGGAGCTGTTCTCGGAGGGGTGTTCATTCCACCACTGGCGGGTGATGATGGAAAGGTGACGTTGAGAGGAGTGTGGGCCTTTCATTCTGTTGGTGGGAGGAGTGAGGCGTCTGGATGTAGCAGAGCGAAGTTGTCGAGCAGGTGTGTAGGGTAATATGAGGTCCTGGAGGTAGGTCGGGGCTGTCTTTTTTGCAGCAGAAAAGGTGAGGGTCAGGGTTTTGAAGTGAATCCTGGCTGCACGCGGGAGCCAGTGGAGGGATCTCAGTAAATGGGTGACACAGGAGAACTTTGGGAGGTTGTAGATCGGCCTAGCAGCTGCGTTTTAGATGAGCTGCAGCGGCTGAATGGTGCATGCTGGGAGGCCTGCAAGGAAGGCATTGCAATAGTCCAGGCGGGAGAGCACGGTGGCCTGGACAAGCAGCTGGGTGGAGTAGGTGGTCAGGAAAGGGCGAATCCTCCTGATGTTGAAGGGAAGGAATCGACAGGAGCGTGTTGTCTGCGTTGAAGTTCAGCCTGTTGTCGAGGGTGATACCCAGGCGCTTCACAGATGTAGAGGAAGTTACTGTGGTGCCATCACCTACCTCCACTATCTGGAAATGCCACACCTGGCCACAGCACAGCTGCAGATCTAACATGTATGCCTCAGTTGGCATCATAAGACACAAAGTGTGTTACCTCTGTGTTAAATTTAGGAGAAAAAGTGCATTGCTGGAGAATGTTAGTTGTGGATGTTTTTACCACTGAGAATGATGGTAATGGCAATATCAATGAACAAACCTTTTACCATTTATAGCACAGCTAGTTTGCCCATGTGGCTGTTTACATCTAAACACTGTATATGTTTCAATGAGATCTTGCTTTTCTAAACGTTTATGCCAGGTAGTTTTGTGCTAGTTTGCATTTCTGTCACATTTATGCTGTGTGTCCTTATTCTGAATGATACTGAGCAGATGCTGTTTTTAAGGTTCTAACCCACATTTGAAATTTAGTGGTTTCAGGATGAATTCGGACTCTGGATGAAAGCTAGCTTTTGGCTTAACTAGGGCAGGACTTGATGAGACGTATCATGGATGGTTCTACTTGTAATCTACTAATGATAAGTGAATGAATAAAGGCATAAAATGAGGAGGGTGAATTACCTAAAGGCCTCAGGTTATTACAGGCCACTCAGGCCCCACAATTTTTCAGTGTTGGTCTGTCTCTCTCTCTCTCTCTCTCTGATGTGAATAGTCTTTAACCTTCCTCCACTGATAATATTTCATATTTGTTTTATAATCTGACCTTTATGAAATAATTCATTGTAGTTTGAGTATTTGAGCAATGTATTCTAGGTGTACTATTCTGTGCCTCACCTTGACTTTTGTCTGTAACTCCCCTAGAGGATGTAATAAATTACATATTACTTATAATAATACTAATAGTAATGAAAATACCTTTACCAAACAGCTTTGAATGCTCTGTTTGAACTAGTTACCTGTCAGTGTAGCTTCTCCATGCTTAACAGTTTATTTAAAACCAAAAAAGCAGAGACTCAAGCATTGCATTGAATGGAAGCCCCCAATGCTCTGCTGAACAGACTGGCCTGTAAAGAGGTGAATGGTACCCAACAGGACGGTGGGTGGCGACTCATGACCTTAAAAACACTGTGCTCGTCTTCCCCCACAACCCCACCCCCCGCTCATGGCAGCTATGAAGGTTATTAAAAGACCCTGGGAGAGAGGAACAGCTTCCGCAGGTTGCCATGGAAACGCCCTTCCGAGAAAGTAAAAGTTAAAAGCATCCATAGTTTTCCCTTATCCCCTGGTACTGAATATGCTGCACAATCCGGAGATAATTGACTGCAAGCACACACACACACTCACTCACTCTCTCTCTCTCTCTCCCCCCCTCTCTCTCTTACATACACACATACACACACACACACTCATAAACACTTAGACTGCGCTTAATGACATACCAAAGTGAATACAATCAAATGTAACAAACCAGCAGCTCAGTTTCAGAAGTGGCTGAACCTGTTAAAAAGCTGGTATTAATTCTTGCCAGATCGTTAAATTTTGAGACAGGCTACACCTACTCAGCAGATCTGGAGCATGTCAGAGACACCTTTATAAGTATGAAACTCGCCCTATATTCTCATTTAAAATCATGGATGCTAATGTTAAGTGGCTAAGGGCAATGACATGAACCAATGCAAAGCAAGTGGAGAGGGTGAGCATTTAGCAGTTGCAGTGCTAGGCCTGCATAGCAGTAGGAAAAGGCCTGCCTGCAGCTGACCTTGATGAAAAAGTGGATCAAAAGCTGGGCAAGTATCCATGGTACTAGGAGTAGGAGGTATGGGGCCAGTTGAGGAGAATTCCAGAGCAACAGCAGTGTTGTAAATATATGCTTTTTGCATTGATTCTACTATAATGGGAATCCACAGCAAAAAGACATTCATGTCTTTTAAACAAAAAACCCCGCCCTACCCCCAGAGTAAGGCTAAGACATAATTTTCCAAGCATGTTGGCCTGGAGCCATCATTTGGTCAATATAAGTTAGATGGGAATACTGGGGGCGGTCAAGGAATAAAGGGACTCCTCTGGGGTCAGCACTTTAGACTTGTGGTTCACACCACTATAAGCCAAGAATGCTTATTTCCATACGTATATGATGTAAACTATCGATTGTTGACTGAAGTCTGTCTCTGGCTGGGTTCCTGGCCCTCCTCATTCACCAAAGCTCCTGCAGTGAAGTTTTTCCCTATCATTTGGTGTCATGAATGGAATGGACAATGTGCAGTGGATACATTGACTGATCCAACCTGTCAGTACTTCAGCCCCCTAGCTGTTGTGTTTATGTTCTCCCCATCTGTCATTGTGTCCATGTGCTTTTGTTTTTCCTTGTGTTCCAGCCCTGCCCCGCTCTATGCCCTGTCTCCGCCCACCTGATCATCTCCACCTGCCTGCCTGCACACCTGCTTCCCATCACCTCATCAGCCCTACCCTATATCTACCCTGCTTGTCTCTGTCCTGTTTGCCAGATCGTTGCAGTGTTTCTCTTGTTTCGTTCCCACCGTGCTTTTTTCCTGTAAGTCTTGCCGTTGTTGTTCCTGCCTGTACCTCGACCTTGATTCTGTGCACTGCCTTGCTCTGTTTGCCTGATTATCTGCCTGCCTGGTTACCGACCCTGTCTGTTCCTGTTTTCGACCCTGGTTTGCCCACGGACTGCCTGCCTGTTACCGACGCTGCCTTTTCTGGTTTTGCTACTTCGCCTGATGTCTTAAAGCTTTTTGGAACCTGAAGCCCTGGTGTCCGCGCTTGAGTCCTTGCCTGAGCCCTGACACAACCTGAGAACGGTGAGTCTGTTTTGATAACCACACTTTAAAAGGTTGGATAGGTTTTGGATCAGACGAGTGTGTTCTGTAATTTCCCCCTTCTGATAAAAGAATCGGTTTGTTTGGAGTATGAATGTCAAGAGAAAGCTGAAGGAGCAAAGCCATCGGCTGTAGCCACACGTGTGGGTGGAGTAACCCGAGTTTAGATCCTCCGAGACACCTACTTAGGTGTACAAGATTGTCACAGGTTGTCTGAGACAACAGACTTGTAAGGTCTGAGTGCACAGATTGCTATATGTGTAGGCTTCCTGAGAACACCTTGGTGTACAAGACTTGGTTTGTGGGATGCATTGCACTAATGATAAACACACTGAGACTTGTGAGTAGAGTGTAAGCATGCAGCAAAGGCTAATCCTATCCAGAAGCCCCCTGGATCAGGCAAGAAGTATGATTGCTTACTGAAATCCTAAAGTCTTTGCCCATAGCTTTGGGGTAAAGTATTGTAGGTATAATACTGTGTGGTATGATAATAGAGCATAAAATAACTTATGCTGAGCAGTGAAAGATATATGAGGTATTACATATTTAAACAGGCATGTAAACTTGCTAATAAAACTCACCACCAGAAGAAATATAAACCAGAATCAGAGTCAGAAACAGAACTGGACTTTATTGGCCAAGCGTGCTTTGACATATACAAGGAATTTGACACCGGTGCCAGTGTCTCTCATAGCACTTTCAAACAGCATCAAAGTGACAACAAACACCAAGCAACAACAGTGATACAACAAACAACAAGAGTAGTGCAGGACATACATGGGATAAAGATAGAATTAATAACTGAAGGACATAGGAAATAAATCGGAATCCCAGAATGCATTTTGCTTCTTTCTGTGCCTCTGCATGGAAAAACTACTAGCTGTACATGCTGGGAACTGTAGGTAAACAGGAGCAATGTTAAAAATTAGGGTAGTTAAACAAAGACAGCATACACCTGCCATGGTGCTAAATAAATGTGATGTTGCTTAAAATAATATGGGGAATGCAAGATGTTTTACAAATGTTACACTTATAGCTCTTAATCATTGTTACTTTATATAGTAACATTGTACTTAATGATACTCATGCTGCAAACTGCTAGAGAAAGATCACTGTTAATGCTTTGACAAAATTCCAGCAGTTGCACAGTTTCAAACATGACAATACATTTTAGCAATATCTGTCCTGCTCAACAAGATATTGGGAACTTTCAAAAATGATCTGCAAACTATTTAAAAAATAAAATCACAGAAATAACCACCTTCAGAATGTTTCGAACCTCACTTTAAGCTTTACCACAAGTTTCATCAGCATGTGTAGCAAATGTAGCAGTGCACTGCGTGGAACCTTGAATTTGATTGTGCTACTTGTCATTATCATGCAATTTGGCTAACACTCTGATGCACTTTGTAAGATGCCCTGAATAAGAGATGTAATCGCATGAATACAATTACATTTATAATTACAAATACAACTGTAATTATACATTTGTTAGGGGGGGTAACTGGTGTACACATTTTCTTGATTGCATAAATGTATGGATATATATGTTTCTCAGGCATGATGCTCTGTCTCTCGCATGCATGAGCGACGCCTAATTGATCAGAGGTGAATGGCCTGCATTGTCAAGACGATGGGAGAGTAGACGTGACGGTTCAGCTAATTGGACTGCAACTCGTTTAGGTTGGCCGGCTGGCTAAATTTGTAACGACTGTGAGATGGGAGAAGCTGCTGTGATCTGTTGATTTTAAACTGGTTTTATTTTATTTTTACTTTATATATGTATGTACATATATATATATATATATATATATATATATATATATATATATATATATATATACACATACATATAGACAGGTGACAAATTAAAGGAAAACCATGAATAAGTGAGTAGAGAAACATAACGAATGCAGATGCTTCCACACAGGTGTACTGCATGGTACAATTAAGCAGTTAACATCCAATCATGCTCTGTGGCATGTAAAAAAAGGCTGGGCAGGCCCAGTTGATCTCGATTCTGCATCAAGATGGCAAGAGGAAAAGATCTAAGTGACTTTGAAAGAGGGTTCATTGTAGGGGCACAGATGGCAGGAGCTTCAGTCACAAAGACTGCTCAACTGGCTAGTGTTTCAATAGGAAGTTCCTTGCCAAGTGTTGATTGTTAAATCGTTTGATTAAGTGTTCGACTGTTTCATGCTTGCTGATAAAAATGACATGCCTTGAGACATGGACGCGTTGTGGTTTGTGTTTGTGGGATGCACTGCACTGACTAAAGGAACAGTGACTAAAGTGACATCTGCATTTAGATCTATGGGAAAGACATCAGTAAATAGGGTCGGAAATTGTGGTCGACAGTGCACATTCGATGACCGTGATGCTCGTGCATTAGTGCGAAACAGAAGAGCAACTCTTCCTCAGGTGACTGAGAATGTCAATGCAGAATGTGATCAGACTGTGTCAGCAAGAACAGTCTGTCGACAATTACATAGAGAGGGATATTATAGTAGGGTTGCAGTGCATAAACCCCTCATTACAAAGATGAATGCACATTTGAAAGTTCAGTGGTGCAAAAACCATAAACACTGGTCTACAGAGATGTGGAAAAAAGTGATATGGTCACATGAGTCATCCTTCACCATATTCTCTACAAGTGAGCAAGTGCATGTGTGGCGTACACCAAGAGAACGGACCTGAATGCTTGACCCCTACAGTGAGGGGGTCCAGTGGCTCTGTTATGCTGTGGGGGGCATTTTGCTGGCATGGTTTTGGTCCACTTGCCCCCTTAGAGGGAAGGGTCACTGCAAATCAATACAAAGTTGTTCTGAGTGGTCACCTTTATCCTATGATGAAACATGTCTATCCTGATGGGAGTGGTCTCTTGCAGGATGACATTGCCCCTATCCATAGGGCACGAGGGGTCACTGACTGGTTTGATGAGTATGAAAATGACGTGAATCATATGCTATGGCCTTCGCAGTCACCAGATCCCAACCCAATGGAGCGCCTATGGGAGATTTTAGACCGACGTGTTAGACAGCGCTCTCCACCACCATCATCAAAACACCAAATGAGGGAATATCTTTTGGAAGAATGGTGTTCCCTCCCTCCAGTGGAGTTCCAGAGACTTGTAGAATCTATGCTAAGGCGCATTGAAGCTGTTCTGGCGGCTCGTGGTGACCCAACACCTTACTGAGACACTTTATGTTGGTTTTTCCTTTAATTTGTCACCCGTCTATACATTATATATATATATAAAAACTGGCTGCATTGCTTCCCCCAGCTGGCGTTCTTCCCCTCTGTATGGGCTGGTGATTGCTGATGCTGTCACACTGTATTGGGCAAGAACACATAATTTGCTTTTGCACACGTGTGTTTTACGTGGTGTTTTTTCTTAATTTTGTGCGTTAATCTAACGATTGCGGTGTTGTGGGTGGCTTGAAAAGTGCTGTGCCCTAGCACTTGGATTTGGATTTCTTTTTAAACTTATTTTTTATGTCCTTTGTGCTCGTGACGCCTAGCGTGTCTGCCTATGATACTGCAAAGAGATAAAAATGGTTTTAAAGTCCTGCACCTCCTAAAGTCCACAGCGGTCTTGGCCAAAGTGATAGACCAACTGCCGCAGACCTGAGCTCTGAGGTGGGCCAACATCAGTCAGTCCAGGACTTTTATGTGATATGTCAGAGCAACTGGTCTGTAGTTGAGGATGGATAGAGATGACAACTTTGGCATTGGAACAAAGCAGGATGTCTTCCACAGCACCAGAACAACTTCTGACTCAGGTTAAAGTTTAAGAGGTGCTGTTTAAGTTGCTCTCTCCTCAGGTGTTTTTAGTCCTACAACTACATTTTATGAAATTGTATGCTGCTGTAGACATTCAAGGTGTAATTCAATTTACTTATACTGTAGAAGCCTAAATGCAGGTTTATGGATAAAATATAAATGTTTGAATTGTTAAAATGTAATAATTTAAGTTCATATGTAAAACGTTAATGATTTTCATGGTTAATTGATTTATAAGAAAGTGGAAGAATTATTTACAGTATTTACATGTTTATTTACAATTCATATTTACAGTGATGTAATAAGTTAATTGTTTCATTACTTTCACTTAAAAGGTGAGTGAATAATTTAAAAGGCATAGGATTTCATTTACGTTACATTTGTAATGTTTTGGGAATGATGGACTGTGAATGCTATTTGTGATTACTATGGGCACCTTTAATTTCTATATAGGCTCTCGCGAGAGGTGAGTTGGGGGGTATAGTCGGGCAATGACGGAGTGGAGCCACACAGTTTTTTGACCTCTCTCTCTCTCTCGCTCTCTGTCTCTCGCTTTCTTTTTGAATCTTTTTTGGATATCGTTAGTGGACAGTAATTCTGTATCAAATGTTTCACGTGCTGCAGTAAACGGTTTAACTTTATCGAGTGAATTCTGTGGATGTTTCTTTGGATGTGGAATCAGACGGAGGGAGTCGTTGGAGCGTCAAACTAAGGCTTCATTTGGAAACTTACATATACTGTAGGAAATTCAATGGTCGGCACCTCTCCAAAAGTTGATGTATAGAAATGACAGAAAAATTAAGTAAATCAATTATTATCTTTGTTTTTACGAAAGTAATAATAGATATAAGACTTAATTTAAACTGAGACCACAGGCAGTACCCAGCTAGATAAGGTCAATATTGCAACAAAATGGGGAGGAGTTGTACAGTTTAATGGCCAGAGGCAAAGAGGTCTCTCTGTGGAGCACCTTGGAAGTCTCAGTCTGCCAGGTTATGCTTTTCTGAGTGACGTTATGCGTGTAACAAATAAAGCTTAACTTAAGAAAGGTAGTAGCACAAATGTTTCTCTGAACGGCACAAATCAGCACAAACGTATCACAAACGACTGAGACCATTTTGGAGCGACTTCGACAATGATGGGGGGCTGAGTGACGTCACGCATATAACAAATAAAGCTTAATAACTTAAAAAACCTAGTAGCACAAATGTTTCTTTTTGCGGCACAGATCGGCACAAACGTAGCACAAACGATTGAGACCACTTTGGAGCGATTTGGACAATGATGGGGGGCTGAGTGCGTCACTGGCCAGATATTGCAAAGTTTAATTACTTAAAACTCTTAACAGCACAAACAATGATTTCTTCACTTCTCCTGATATCTTGTGTTAGGGATACTCCTAAAACCCCTTCCCCCTGTCTCCGACCACTGTGGAAAAAGTCTTCCCGTTTCTTCATCTTATTCAGCAATGATGTATGTGTATAAGTTTAGCAAATAAGTAGTTTGTATGGTGTTCATTATAATAACACAACTTTAGGGGAGAGGCATAATACGGCTAAAAAGACCTGTTATTTCTTGAGTCCCTCCTTGTTTGTTACACGGTATAAAATAATATGTAATCCTATTTAAAATGCTTTTTTACCATCTCTGCGCAGAGACATACTAGTGCATCTCTATTGAGCTGTTTGTATTGTGTAAGCCTAGTTTAGAAATCAGTTTGGTTCCTTAGTATGAGTTATTCAGAGCTATTGGGCATTAGAAGTCTGAAATAGTTCATCACCCTCAAACCTGAAAGGAGAATTTCCTCCACATTTTCTATGACACTTGTATTTAGCATTAGATAGAGAGTTGTTACTTACATCAGATGTATGATCAACTGAGGGAATTTAATTTCAAGATATTTTTAACTTCAGGATTTTTTTCTACAAGACTTAAGCAATATATTCACATTTTGTCCAGCAGATGGAAGCAGAAGGCTCTATAAATGACCTTGGAGTTAGCTAATATTTTCCTCTTTTTATGACTTCATATAATGTAACAGTGGCAGGAAAATGACTTTAGTAGCCCCATATTTAGAAATGGAACTGTGAATGGCCTGTTGGTAACTTTAGGTGATGTAGGTGAAATGGGCATTTTGTCATCTCTACATATTATAATTTTTTTATTCTTCTCTCTGTAGGTCTGTGATACCATACTGGGACACACCATGGAACAGTTCTCCTTCACAAACTACCTTGTCAGTGCCACCTTTCTGCAGGGGGACAGGTTTGAACAGTACAAGATGGCATTTCCTGAAGGTGCACTGAGCAACACCTTGAAGGCCTACCCAATGCTCAATGGAAGCAAGCTGAAGACAGAGCTTAGTCTCATCTACAGCAAGGAAGAGTTCAAAGCCTGTCGTGGTGCTGTGGACCTATTCCAGTTGTTTATGGAGAATAATCTTGAAGAAGTCTTTTCAGAGACTTCCACTCTCCTGAAGATCCTCATCACCACACCCATGACCACGGCGGAAGCTGAGAGGTGCTTCTCAACCTTGAAAAGAATTAAATCTTTTCTCAGAAACACCATGACCCAGGAGAGATTGAATGCATTGGCCATGCTGTCAATGGAAAAGAGACTGGTGACTGAGATGTCTGACCTTAACCAGAAAGTCTTTGAGAAATTTGCAGGCCAGAAGGAAAGGAGGGCAAAATTTATGTTCAAGTAGTGATACTGGCCAGTGTTTAGGCAACATTACAGTGTGTTGTGTTGTTTTTAGATTTTTATTTATTTATTTATTTTTTGCTGAGCTATGAAGTGCTGCTTCAGTTTGTCTGCCCCCAAAACAGCAGATAAACATTAGATTTTTTTCAGGAGCCCATTGTCGTGATTCTGAGCCTTTATTCTGCGTCAAACTAATGACGGGTCAGGGCAAGACCGCTGTTTCATTCAGGGCAATTCGATGTTATCCCCTGACTTTAGTTGCATGGATAGATCTGCACCCGTTACACGTTAGCAGAACCGTGGAACCCAGTGAGAGCTGAGGACTGCGGATCGCACCGACAGGAATGTATACACTGCATTCCTTGTTCGACAGCGAGCATACAGCATACTAAAATGATTGTTTGTCGCTTATTTGTTGTTAACTGTAAGTTAGAGTAGCATTATCAAGTTTTATGTGACGCCTGACAGCTAGTTTATCATAAACAATTCAAATGCACTTACAGAAAAACTTAGACGCCTAACGTTGACTCTGAAGTTTGATAAGCGAGAGAAGATAAGAACAGTATGCCTTTTATTATCTCACGGTCGCGGTCCCTTGGCATTAACACATCGCCTGGAAACGATAAGATGTTTCTCGTACCATTTCACAAAAAAAAAAACCCACAGGTGCGTTTGGTTTGGTTCGTGTGCGGACAACAGTCTTACTGCAGGTCACGTGATTTCTGGGAACTCCGAGCTTCAAATTGAAAGCGAAAGCGCTCCAAGGGAGTAATTATCCTCGTTTTATCAGGTATGTAAACAATACACAACGTACCGTCGAGCTAAAGGGTTCACAGCATATTCAGCATTTATCCTGAATAGTGCCTCAGGGTGTCGTCCCGTATTTTTGTTATGTATGTCTTCGCAATACACATTTTAGTACTTGAGAGGCAAGTGCTTTGTGGCTTTAATGTGTTTGTATTTACAAGGTTACGAAAGGGTGTAGAATATGTCAATGGCGTGTCATAAAGCTGAGAAAACGGATGGTAGAGATAAGATCCCAGCTCCAGCCAGCGAGTATAATACTTTACTTGCAAGTTGTCCACTGCAGAGGGACGACATCGTCATTTTTAATAGACTATAAACGCAGGAATAAGCTGCATAGCACGTTCATTCATTCTCAAAGCAATTAAAATGTTTTCCTGTCGTAGGCAAGGCGATGTTTTCACCGGTATTGTTACGTGTGCTTCTACTTGCGGATAAGACCTGTTGTTTTAAATATGGAAGGAAGCGAAAATCATGCTTTGCAGAACATCTAAAATCGAACAATAAAGTGTTCACAAACAGTACTTATATGGAGTGTTTTTTGTTGTTGGAAATCTACGTAACAAAGTTTGCACAAGAAATCCAAAGGATTCCATAGACTGAAATTTCCTTGTATAATATAGATGCCAACAAAATAAAACAGCTGCCCAGCTAAACACTGAATAATGGAACCCAGGGATCCCAATGTCTCCCATACTGCAGTGTGTCCCCCAAAGCTGCTCAAGTATCCCCACTTGTCAATCATAAGGCTGAAAGAATCTGATGCCTGGTGTTACACAGTTGGTTGCTGGTTGATCTCAGTTTAAGCAGGATTTGTAAAAGCTTTGAGTGAAAGAGCTGTGGCTTGCAGCGCTAAACTTAACACCCCACAGAGCTCTTCCCCTATTGAAACCTGTCCAGACAAGCGATAACGTACCAGCTGATGCAACTCACTTTCGCTTACCATAAACGCAGCCTTATCCCAGAACTGGTAAAGTGGGTGCGCCTGTCCTCGTGCCAAAGGTCATTCTAATTACATCAGGGGAGTCACGCTTAGTTGTAACACCAGATATTGACTTTTTGCATTTTTTAATGACCCAGACCTTTTGATAATGCTTTTAGTTATAGTCCATTGGCTTGGTTTTAATATGAATTAAGCTTCCTTAGCAAATAAGATTTTTTAAAATTAATTTTGATAATGTCCACAACTTTTTTCCTGTACAATTGCAAAAATGTAATATTATACAGTATTTGATTTTTAGCTGTTGCAAGGACACAGATGACTTTTGTGGTTCATTCATTATTCGGTATACAGGTGTACCCATGTGTTTGGGTTACCATGCCTGGAAGGACAGCAGTCTCTGGCCAGTGGATTCTGAAGCCAGAACCTTCCAGATTCAGGTAATGCACAGTTCCTAAATCACAACCCACACCCAGTCACTGTTCTTGTTGGAGTTTGTTATTGCGGTTTTATTCTTATGCTTGACAACATTATCATTTTAACAGTTTTCGCTACTTTCTGCACTGTGACTAAAATACAAAGATCGAGACAGAGGGAGAAAAAGAGGTTCATGGTTGATTCACTCTGATCAAAGACAGTTAACGATAAGAACAAGGTTTTTTGTTGTCAAGATGTAATGATTGATAGCCGACTGACAGCTATGAGCAATCAACTTTGTTGGTAGTGCTCTTTGGTTTTTAGTGTTTCTCTTGATAATGGCAAGGGGATGCCAGCAGTGAGCTGGTCTTTCCAGCACCCCTGAACCTACCTCTGCCTGATTTTCTACATGACTGTTTTCACTTCTGAGCTTCAATTCACTGCTTGCATGTGAAATCCGCCTGTGACCCCGATAAGATCGAGGTTACAGTGACAGCCTCCATAAACTATCAGTCACCCCTCTTCTTGTAAAGCGAAACACCGCGGTGCATCACTTATTCTAAACCATGTGAAGTCTGGGAAAATAAAGAAAAAAACGCTTTGGCCCGGGAGAGTTCGCTCACTGGAGTTCTAAGACTTTCACTTTCAAAATGAGAGGAGAATGAAAATTAAACAATACATAATTTGTTCTTCAACCATGGAGGTTTCACAACTCTGTGAACAATTCTGATTTTTTTCTTGCGGGCAAACAGAAATTTGAACCCAATGCGTGAGAACATAAACAGATCAATACATGCACAAATCAGAGTTTTATGTAAAAAAAAAAACTATGTAATGTAAAATACTGAATGTATTACTAAATACGTTCATTTTCACTTCGATACATTCATATTTTGCATATACAGTACTGTAGAATATGTTTTTCAGTTTAAGGATTAAGGTTTTTTGTGTTGTGCAAAAATTCCTTAAATAATGTGGAGGAAAGTGGTAGCAACTGAAAGTTTCTGCCATACGGTGTGTATGCCTGGCAAATGATATTACACTGATGTAATATTTCTGTGTTAACTTTTCTGTATGGTGATTGTGCCAGTAAAGAATCCATACGTCAAGGGAGCTGGAGCTGTGCGCCAACAAGGGCAACTTGTTCACGTGCAAGCTAATCTTTTCATGGTGCGCAGCGGAGCCACACCTGACCTGTCGGTCGCTGTTCCACAGAAATGAAACTCAGTGCCACAACAGTACTGCAAGTCCCCGAGTTTCATCTTTCCATTTCTCCTGCTCTCCTATATCAACACATTGTATCGTGCTCTCAGCGGACGACCTTCCTCAGGGTGGCTCAACCTCGCTTCCGTGTTATTGGCTTATTTACATTTACATTTATTCATTCGGAAGACACTTTTTTCCAAAGCGACTTGCAAGTGAGGTAGAGTACAGCACAAGCAAAAACGGCTTATGCAGCTGGATACTTACAAAAACAGATGATTTTAAACAGTATACTCAAAAGCGCACTCTGTTGCATGAGATGCCGGACCTGCACCCTGGTTTGTGCATGCCTGGTCGCATGTCTGGTCTTGCCATCTCATTAATGTGCACAAGGCTTTGGCCTCACCGTTTCCCCTGCCTGTCAGAATTGTGCATGACTCTGCATTTCAGCGGAAAGTGGATGATACTATCCTTTCTGTTGTCTTGCATTATCCAGGACTGCATTCAGAGTTAACATTTCCCTCCTTTCCCTGAGAGGAAAGAGGAACAGCATTATTTTACTGCAGAATACATTATTTTAGAAACAATATGTCAGTGTCTATGAGTACGCATATGTACGCTTGGCAGTTGCCCGTTGTCCAGTGTGTATTTTAGAGAGGACACAGAACACATCAATTTATACAGAACTGGGCTCCAGTGTGGCATAGTTCTAAGCACGTGCTTAACACAACCCATAGGTTGCCAGTTTGATACTCAGGTTATCCACTGCTGTTGTACCCTAGAGCAAAATACTTAATGTGAATTGCCTCTGTAAATATCCAGCAGCATAAAGGGATAAAATGCACAAAAAAGTAAGCTAAATTGCTCTGGATGACAGCATATGTGAAGCAAATGTAAACACTTGAATAGTCATTGTTTATTAATGCTGTACCCTCATGTTTGTTAGTGTTGTACCCTTGTGTAAGAGCTTTTGCTTGGTATGCTTCAATAAATATGCCGCACCATAAAAGGACACTGAAAAGGTAAACAGGGAAAAGGGCATCAACTAAGCAAATCAGTAACATAATACAGCGTAGACGTGGCTGCGTTGGGACAGTCACAGTTCTGTAGAAATGAAACTCAGAGGCGCAATGGAGCACTGGGACACTTTCCCTAAACAGTCCCTAAGCTGCATCTCTCCTCTGTGGCATTTTAGACAGCAGTCCTATTATTCTGCAGCCAAAACAACAGCCTTTTGCATGTCTTGCAGCACATGTTGAACATATTAACACTTTTTACAGTTTGATGTTGATTAAAGCAATCCAGTGCACTGCAAGGAGTAAGCCAGCTGCATTCCACCCCACCCCCACCCGCATTAGTGTGGTGTACATTCATAAAATGAAATCTATTCACTTGAAAGGAGCAGAGATGCTCTCCAGTCTCAATGAACATTACGCTGCGCAGATGGAGTCGATCTGCTGGAGTAGACGCATGCAACAGTGTGGAGCAGCTGTTATGGAACTAGACCTGAAGCCAGAAGATTGTAGGTTTAAATGCAGATTAGGTGAGCACACTGCTGCAACACCCTTGAGTAAAACACTTTGGTGAAAAAAAATGAGCTGTGTCAATGGACAAATGTGAAAATTATGCGCCTCCACAGAGTAGTATTTTAAAACAAAAATAATGTTGTGGTGATGTCCCTGGCATGTGGCCAGTTGTATAGAAATTCAGGTAGACAGTGGAGTGTTCTAGTACAGTGAGCATGCAGGACTTCTTCTTGTGTAAATTTGACAGCAACAACCTGCGGCGATTAAAAGAAAAAAAAACCCTAACCCCTAACCTGAAGTCAAAGCATTAAGGGCACTCGAGTGCCTTAGCACAACATAAAGCAAGCTACCTTGGCTGAGAGACTGCCGCAGTTGCAACCTGCTCAACTGAACGTGGTTGTAAGAAGCACATCACATGTTGGTTCCCCAAATGTGAACATCTGCTTGGCTTGGGCCGAGAGGGCAGTAGACCAATATGTAGCCGGGAGTCGCATCAGATTGGCTTCGCTCATTAGAATCGGTTCCCCCAAGTTAGTGTTAGGGTAAGGGTTTGGAAACGGTCCACAGTCCAATGAATGCCGCTTGCGACCGGTAAATGCCGTTACAAATTAAACGCCTACAACTACCGTATTGTAACTATTGTTATCTTGTCAGGTTGTCCCTCATTATTTGGTAGCCCTCCGAGATAAAGACTGGTTTACGATTCACGAGACCATGGCAGATGCGAGTTGTGGTGGAGCTCTGTGAGTTTTAAATTAACTAATAGCCTGTCTCATAATATGATAAACTGGGTTTTTACGTTTGTTCCAGAAACCTCCTTGATGTGTAAGAGGGAGTCATGCAGAAAGTCACCACAGGAGGGCAGGCCATGCACGTAAACCTTCCCTTATTCACCATTGTAACGGTTTATTATACAATGCTTTAAACTACGAAGTAAAATTTGTTTTTATAACATCTAGGTTTCAGTTTGATAATTCATCGGTATCTGGATATTCACGTATTAATGGTCAGTTTCTAGATTTTCTTTCACGGTGTAGCATCCTTGTGGCAGACATTTTACACACTTTAAATTTCTGGCCCATTACACGACTACAAGACATTAAATTCTTTCCAGTCGTAGAACCTATTTATATTTTAATCCATATGCAATCTTTGGAATAGAAAAAATGGAATTGATATTTCATTTAGCTGCAGTTGTTGATTCGAGAACGCTATTTTAGTTGTTCGTATGTGTTGGTGTGAAGTAATTTTAGTTGTGTGTCGCTGCGTTTAGAGATATTTGTTGCTTGCAGCTGGTACATGTGCAAGGAAATTATCCGAGATAAACGTTGTTCAGTAACCACCATGAAGGTAACGATGGGTAGTGCGCACGTAATGGTTTAGAATTCAACCAGGCCGGGGGGCGAAGTAAAGATCTTACGTCAGCATTTCGCTGAATCTGGGGTAGGGGTACCCCATGAATAAATCCATGAAATCATTCCAAAAAACTTGGCTATCTACCTATGAGTAGGTTTACTGACCTTCAGATATCATAGCCATGCCGAATCGTATGCTAGGTTTCACGTTTCTAATTACGGCGAACGTTAATTCTTTGGAAGTCACATTTGTAGGATTCCAAATGCCACTAAGCGATTTCTAAGAAGCGCGTCGAAAAGCGAAAGCGAAACCTATTCTAGGAACCCGCTGCGCAGCACAGCACAATTTGTACGAGCGACTCGCACGCGAAACGGCATTCGATTGTGGAGACGCCGCGGAGTGAGGAAGCAAGTCCTCGCTCTCCCTTTAACCTAAAGCACAAGCAGATGGAATTACTGAGTCGATGAAAGCAATAACCACCTCCAGGTTGTGGAAGTACCACTGTAATACAAAGGGGACGGTACAGTCAAGGACTTCCATAGGGATTCGAATCGCACCCGGATAATCCGCACATTTCTCCGCACAATTAAATTCACATATTTTCAAACGTTGTGAAGGTAAGATTATTTTCTGACACAGTAAATCCAATGTATGATTTTCTTGTGTTGTCATTTTTAGTGCATCGTTCAGCAGCTACTTCCAAGATCATGCAGAGAAGTGTATGCGAAATTTCGGCTTATTTCTTTTCTTTTAGTCTGCGTTTTTAACATGTCCTCGGATACTCCTCTTGATGTCCTTAAAGTCTTGGTAAATCTGTGCGTCGAATAGGGAGGGTGTAAACCAGAACCACGCACGCGTCGTGTACAAGATAACGAACGCAGTGCCACAGCGTGATGTGGAATAGATTCGCGAACGAGCATAAAATTACTGGGAAGTTTATGGGAAATTCGTTTATAGGAAAGGGTTTTCTTACAGCAGGCAACTTCTTCATGTTATCCATAAGGATTTGGGGGCAATTTATAAGACCAGTGACCAATGGACCAACGTGATGTAGAATGCGGTTATCGCTGTTTTTCCCTCTAATCCTTTGCCCGAGTTGCACTGCCCAGAATAAAATCGATCTTAAACATATGTGAGTGAATTCGACAGCGCTCTACATTACAGGTTAAAGATTTTCCGTTTATTGAGTACTAAATATGATTGCCAGATGGCCATCTTGAATTTGATATTGATTTAGCCAGTCGGACTCAGCTCCAGTGTATCTTTACCCTTCTGGGGACCAGATGTGTGTAGCTACAATTTTATATTCCAACTGAACTGAGCTGATTATGTTTGGTAAAGCTTCGAACAGAACACCGGCCCGGATCGAACATTTCTTGACGAGCTTTACTGAAAGAAATGTGTTTCAGGTGTGTTCGTCGATGAAAAGCTTGAAAAAATGGTAATGGGTTTTCTTAAATTTTTTATTATTTTACAAAATAAAGGCCAGCTAGATTTATTTGTTAAGCTTAATTAATCATATAAGGCCTAGAATAATTATCTTAGTTATTCTAGGCTGTACAACAACTCGGCTAATTTAACAGATTAGGTTACTTACTTTGAAAAGAACGGGTACTGCGGAATTGACTGGCACAGATGTTCAAAATAAAATGAGAAATACCTTTACTTCTAAATCTTCTGCCAACACAGTCATGCCTGGTGATACATATTTCTGTCTCCAAGAGCTAAAAACAGATCAATTAAAAGCTCAGCTACTACCTGTTAACTCAAACCTACCTACTTGGGGTCCAAGACCAAGACCGCTGAAGCCTCTGTTCTCAAAGTGTCAACACGTGACTCATTACTTCATTCTTAAGCTAACATTGTCAGTGTTGGATCCGAGGACCAGTAGTATTGACAAAGCAGCTACAAAGCCATTCCTCCAGGTTGTTGACTCACAGGCTTCGTTTTGTTTCTCCTGGTTTCAGATCAGAGAGCGCTCATCTGGATTGCGTTGAGGAAGGACACTATGGAAGACCGCACGGGCTGGTCTTCGCTGTAGGATGGTAGCCCAGAGCAATGTGGAAGGCAACGCAGCACGTCACCGAACCAGGGCAGAGTGTCCGCTGGACGACCCCGCGCCCCGTCGCCAGCGGCAACCCCAGGACCCGCAGCTCCCCAGGAGCCCGGAGGCCCCGACGCACTTCCGCCCCTTCAAGAGCAAGAAGGACTTCCAGATCATCAACGCCACCACCTCCATGCTGGAGCACAGCGGCTTTTACTGGGGTCCGATGACCGTGGAGGAGGCCCATGGCAAGCTCTCGGGGGAGCCGCTGGGCACCTTCCTGATCCGCGACAGCCGGCAGAAGGACGTGTTCTTCACGCTCAGCTACAGAGCGGCGTCCGGGCCCATCAGCATCCGCATCAACTTCCAGGGCTCGCGCTTCAATCTATTCGGCAGCAAGCAGTCCTTCGACACTCTGTTCAAACTGCTGGAATACTACATCGCCTCTCCCAGAAGGAGCCTCACGAGGCCTTACAGGAGGGTGAAAGTACAGACCCTGCAAGAGCTGTGCCGGAAAAGGATTATCGAGACATGCGGAGGGGAGAACATTGACAGCATCCCTGTGAATCCCGTGCTCAAAGACTTCCTGAACTCCTTCCCCTATGGCTTATGAATGCAAGGCCTAGAGGCATTAACTCGTTCTCTATGGGACATGTGGGAGATACCGGACAGTTAGCCCATTGCTGTTCTGTGACATCACTAAACGCAAAAAAGCAGGATTATGTTTTGTAGCAATTGAATGTATTCTGGAAATACAACTTGAAGACTTCACATTGAAAGTTTACACAGCGAGGAAATGTTTACACTATGCAAGAGCCGTATCTTGCCATTAAATGTCTGCTGTGCAGCCCAAAATTAAGATATATAATATTATATATCTATATTATTATATATATATTATATTATATATTATTTTTTTAGAATTTTATACAGAAATAAATGCTGTTATGAAAAATTAATAAGTCTTTGTATTTGTTGACTATAGTTATTTGGTGTCAGAAACAAATGATAGAGAGGTGATTGACATGCGTTACATTTGCCGGATGACATTTTCCTCCATTGGTGGTTTTGAGAGGGTAATGGAGAAAGATTGCCTGCTCTTGATGTGGAAGGTGTCAGAACCTCCCTGCGCACAGGGTGGAAACAGTTCTCAGGGCAGCCTTGCCAATGCGGTCAACATGAGCTTGGTCATAGTTTGCTAGCGGTGCTATGAGCAGTGTTTGCAGTTGCACACAGACAGAAGTCGCCCAAAGGCTGTAATGCAGGGTGCATCTGTACGGGAGACTAATACGAGCATTTTTATATCCTGGGTGATTTGAAATGGCTGTCTCACATTGGAAACCTTTGAAGTACTTCAAGAATTCCAAAACGCAAAAACTGCAGCCAGGGTGCCATAAAAAGAGTTAAAGATCGGAATATGAATGGACACTGCTCTTACAGAATCGAGCCATAAACGGAAATTTATTAGAATTACTATACCCGACATTGACAGGTTGTGACTTGACTGTTGTTTGTGGCTGCAGTACATGAAAGGAAAGACACGGGTTTAAATTTCCAAAGATCCTCTTCAGAGTTCAATAAATCTGAGCCTTTCATTTTCATTTCATTTTCTGTTGGATTCAGTAATGGTTGTCATCCTGGGAGACGATACTGGTGTTAATGTTTCATAAACTACCAGCCAATGGAATGCTTAAAAAAGGGGGACAAGGGTGAGAAGAGGCGGAGCTCAGGTCGGCCAGAGAGTCATTTACGAGAAATGCTATGAATGACTAACACAAGGCCTCATGTGAGAGAGGGGCAGGGCTTGTCTTATATCCACAAAGAGGAAACGATTTACTAATACAACAAGTGCGTACATAGCACCATATGGTGTGATGATTAATATCTGGTCAAACCAACCTCCTTCTGTGTCTTGTCTGTTCAAAGTATACTGGCAGTCATTTTATCATGAGCAGCAGTGATTAGGTAGTCAAGACATCTTAATCTGTTACTTCCTCATTGATAGCAGACAATAATAAGATAAATGAGTTTAACAGCACAGTTGAGTTTTTTGGTAGCACCAAATTTATTTAATTGGGGAGGAGAATTCAAAAAACATATGAAAGAATCTGCTTTTGCGAAACAAAAGAGATAACACTTAGCCTGTTGGTATTATTATATCATGTTGGCTCATATATGTATGTGTGTGTATATATACTCAGGCACACACGAGTAAGTGTTGGATATGGTGTGATAACCACGTTAATCCCCTTATCTTTTAATATCTGTGTCTTTAATCTTTGCAGTCTGATTACTATAACCTCTGTGATGTCAGTGTACTGGTACTGGTCCCTGTCGGCACAAGAAAGCGCGGTATGACTAAGGCGGTCCCCTGGGGAAATTCTGAGAGTTTTCTAAGGAAATGCGACCAAACGCAGTAAACCCGAGACTCCTTCAGCGCTTCCCATTTCCATCCTTCGTGCTCGCTCGGAGGAATTGCACATCGTTACTGTAAAAAGGAATCAGGTGTTCAGAATGAAACCAGACATTCCCTGTCACAGGCTGCAAAGCAGCTTCACGCATTACTTCACTCACAGTGACTGTGTTATTTTCATGTATTATGTTATTTGTCTAAAGGCCTTACCTACAGTGTCTACCATAGTGTTTTTACACATGGTCTATATGCAGACCGGTATTTACGAAGGCGTGTGAGGTTAAGTGCCCTTTCTTGACGGTAACCCACCCGAGGTTCAAATCTAGGGCCTCTTATCAACCTTGTGCACACACAACAATATAACCTTAAACTGTGATTTTTTTGTTTGCTTCTGCTGGAATATTGTACACAGGAACAGTTGTATGACAGTACTGCTGGGAAGAAGCACAACTCATTGCACTTTTGAATACATGCAGGCATACGAATGTCAGCTCAGAGAATTTGCAGTGACTATTAAGGTGGAATCAAAATATCAGGAGGAAGTCAAGGAACAAAAAAACTTTTTAGAACAGGGTGAAGGCTTACATACATCTAGATTTTCAATGTCATTGCCAAGCTGTTTTAGACTTGGGGCAAGCACAGATGTTGTCAGCTTGCACACTGCATCTAATTCAGTCTCCTGAATAAATTCTTGAGAAATTTGCTCACACTACAGCGCCTCAAGTGACAGCCGCAGCATTTCCTGGGAATAGGCGTGACTGAAATTAAGCTGCGGGTTTCCCCACACACCGAGGATTGCTGAACATTGATCAGGCTGATATAAAACATAATTTCACTTTAAACGTCTCTTTCAGAAGAGATCCTCACTCCCAGAGGCCAACAGCAGGGCCTGAATGCTGCCATATTTACACACAGGCATTAACAGAACACTTCAGATGGTATTCAAGTCTCAGTTCAGAAAAGTAATTCAGTGCTTTAAGACACTGCCCTAATGCATACTGATTGTACCCACTGATGTACACTTTAGTTCACATGTAGGTCCACTCACACAAACACACACACCCTGTGGCAATCTGAGGACACTCCTAACCATGGCACTAATCACTTTGCTAATCCAATCAAATTGTGCGTGTGATAATGCACTTCTTGTAAGTCACGCCAGGTAACAGTGCCTGCCAAATAAAGGTAAACAATAAGAGAAAGTGTCTTCTTCACTATGTTGACTCTTCCCAGGAAAAGAGGCCTTTTGAGTTCGCTTGCGGGCAGGTTCTGGTTCATCATCCAGAGGAAAGGAGGAGCCAGCTGGTTTGAGCTGTAGGCACAGGCAAGATAGATCTCACATGGCGGAACTGGAACAGTGCCTTTCCAAACAGATCTAACTCAACTGATTGCTTTAGAAGGCAGAGATACACCTAGGAATGTTTTATTATATATGTAAACTGCATGGCCTAAATTTTAAATGCCTCCGGCAAGATGAACTAGTCATTGCAGTGATACCACTATCATCTCAACACAGTGAAGGACTATAGTGAACTGTGTTAACCACCCCCACCAACCCCCCACCCCCACGACACTATTCACGGCCCTTGCTTCTCAAACATACTGGCAGAGGTGTGTTCATGCACACAAAACACCTCGGTTTACGTAGCAGCAGTGTTTTTTGACAATGGTGGAGCAAAGCTCAGGAGTATACAGTCACACTTTGCCCACAGTGATGCTCACTCTAAGAAGTTGGTGGGCAAAGGTTTTTTTTCTCTCTTTCCTGTTCTTCTCTATGTAAAAAAAAGAAGCAGTTGTGCGTTTTTAGTCGAGGAAACACTGTCCGAAGCAGTCACTGCCGGCTTTCAGATACTGTTCCAACTGGCGCAAACCCACACTCTGATTACACCTCCGTCTGGAGAATGGGATCCAACAGTGCAAACTTCACAAGAAACCACTAGCCATGATGTTTCATCTGAGGCACGTGGGAGGCGCAGACGGGTTCCGGTAGTCTCTTGGAGCTAGCTTCTTTAATGTGGCCCGTTTTAAATACTGCTTCAAAGGATTATGCGTGCTCAAAACTGCTGAGAAGGCAATGCAACTAAAAATAGTAATAAAAGACCCCTTCTTGTCTCTCAATGGCATCTCCCAGTAAAGATGCTAACAGTTAAAATGGCTAGCACTGCATCACGTTATCAGTTAAATCAAAGGCACCACTCACACACTGCTAGAGCTAGATGTGCGAATTAGCTCTCTACCTTATGTTTTTTTCCCTTTTCTTGACAGCGGCACCTGCTTCAACAGGAAAATGGCAGCACAGAGGATTTGACACTTGTCACTGCGCAAAAGGGTTCGAATAAACACTGGAGAGCGAGAGGAAATGACAGTCGAGTTTCATGGTAAGGCTGGTGTTGGTAAACTCTTGTAGATACAGCATACGGCTGCGTGACTCAGACGTGTCACTGGCTTCAGTGCCACAACAGCCCAGGGCAAAGAAATATGGGTGAAATGACCTGTGTAAACAGGTTGGGTAGAGACTAGAATTGCAGTTAGGGGTGTTATGGAACCGTTTAGTCAACAGGATGCCGTCAACGACCTTCCTTGTTCCTTCTTCAAAATTACTTTACCTGGATCAGTTTTACAGAAAGAACAGATTCAGGACTGACATACGGCAGGTATCAGCACTGTCAGGCAGGATCTCCTTGTTGTCCAAATGCGCTAGTATAACGGAATGTTACGGTGTAGCAACCACGGAAAGCATGTGATTTTACATAATAGGCCTGGATTTCTTCTGTCCTCCAGAAAGAACTTATATTAATAAAAGATGTTGATGAGATCAAATGTAACAAACAGCACTTCATGTTCAAAACTGTGATGTTTTTAAAGTAGGGCTTCTCAGGACAAGTGAAGCAGGGTGTCTAACCAGATTAAGAATCGTTTGAGCACCTAATCGTGTGTGGATTACAGCTATAAATGATGGGCTACAGCAGACTGTAATGCATCTACGTGATAGACTCAACAAGAAAGCAACGCAGACATGCAGATTACTTGAGCAATTAATTGAGGAATTTAGTTGTGGTTTGGCACCAATACCTGAATGCATCATAGACTGTTTTAGCTCTACTGGAATTGGAATTCTACAGGAGACTGAGCCACAGGTTCCTATACTGATTCTATGAGAAAGCAAAACCTGGGAAAAGTGTTTGGGTGGACACATTTAACATTTTTTTAAGCTTCCTGGTAAGGTCTGTTTTCTTGTGTGCATAGTGCATTGAAGAAAGCACTTTCCCTGGAGTCAATCTTTGAAAAATTAACTTTATTCCCCTCCCCTGAGAAAAGTAAAAAGAAAGACCCCCTCTACAAGACCCCTGAAGGTGGCCTGTGGTATCTGGCACCAAAACATTAGCAGCAGATCCTTCAAGTCCTGTAAGTTGTGAGGTGGAGCCGCTGTGGACGTGTCGGTCCAGCACATCCCACAGATGCTCAATCAGATTGGGATCTGGAGAATTTGGAGGCCAGGGCAACACCTTGAACACTTCATGTTCCTCATACCATTCCTGAACAATGTGTGCAGTGTGGCAGGACACATTATCTTGCTGAAAGAGGCCACTGCCATCAGGGAATACCATTGCCATGAAGGGGTGTACCTGGTCTGCAACAATGTTTCGGGAGGTGGCACGTGTCAAATTGACGTCCACCTGAATGGCCAGACCCAGGTTTTCCCAGCAGAACATTGCCCAGAGCATCACACTCCCTCCACCGGCTTGTCGTCTTCCCACAATGCATCCTGGTGCCATCAGTTCCCCAGGTAAACGGCGCACATGTGCACAGCCATCCACGTGATCTAAAAGAAAACAGGAATCATTGGACCAGGTGACCTTCTTCCACTGCTCCAAGGTCCAGTTCCAACGCTCGTGTGCCCATTGTAGGCGCTTTCGACGGTGGACAGGGATCTTCATGGTCACTCTGACTGGTCTGTGGCTACGCAGCCACAGAAATCACGAATCACAAAATGTGTGGTTTCCTGGAAACAATTTAAAAAGCTCTCTGTTCTCTCGGGCCAAAACGGGAAAAAAACTGACAGAAGTGACTAGTACTTAACATGTACAGGTTTAACGGGTTTATCTGAACACAGCCTGATATTTTCAAGCGAGTGTTTGAATAGCAATCCCCCGCCTTTTCATGTGAAAGATCGCCGTTGGCACCGTGGGCGAGTGAGTTGGAGGAGAGCACGTGCCTTGCTTCAGCACTTCCTGCGCAGGTGCGCGAGGCGTAACCGTGGCTGCAGGCTGGTCAACTGGCGCAAAAAAAAAAAAAAAAAAAAAACCACGAATGACAGAAAAATGAAAAAACGAACCACAGGGAAAGTGCTTAGTTCAACAATACTTAGTTGGACATACAAAGTAAATAGCCCTTAAGATGAGGGAATTGTGTGGTATACAGGTCAAAAGCAAATACTTTCCAGGAGTACTATCATCTCACGTAACACCCTCAAGTGCCTTTTAAAGAGGCAACCTGAGGATGGATTGTAATCTGATGGAGTCGGTGAGGAAAAAAAAAAAGGGTGGGGACTTCAGGCGCATTGTTTAGCAGCTCAATGAACTGTCACGTTTAGTGAAGCAGACAGCTCAACAGAGAAACAAATATGGGTTCCAGTATTCGCAGCTGATGGAGCCAGGCAGAATCTGCAAAGTCAAAGATAGCTGCCTTGGATCCAGCCAACAGTCAAACACAGAAGGCAGTGTCCTACACACACTTGCCCATCACGTCTTCCTCAGCGCAGCAGTTGTGGTTCCAACTGTATGCCATCTAACGGCAGCTGGGCACATACCTCCATGCATGTGCTTTTCTGCCTGGTAACAGGACCCTAATGGAATCCACTGGGTGTTTTAGGGGGAAATTTAGTCAACTTTGAGCCTTAAAAGAAAGAAAAAAAAACCCACAACAACAAAACACAACCATATTCCAGAAACTGGTAGGACAGAATATTTGACACCATTAGCAATGTTTAGCAATGAAAGTGCACCATAAATCTCTGCTGATGCAAGGACAGTGAGTACAATAATTTATTGCAGTTCTTTTAACAATTTTCATTGGTAATTTATGTATATACTTACAGATTAAAACAAGATGCAATGTACAGAACATAAAACATACAGAACCACAAATTACAATTATTATTATCACTTTCTATAAGGACATTATTTACACACAGAGAGAGTTGAAAATACTGCCATAACCTGACAATAGGCGGCTGAAAGTTAAAGAGTATTGCTTTCGTTTTGCTCGTATCACACCAGCAGAATCAGAACTGTGTGAGTGGCAGCTGTTTATGGGTGAAGCCAGAATGCAACTGAGGTACAGCTAGATAAGTCCTCATTCCCAAAAAAAGCTCAGGAACTTCTTAGGTGCACATGTTTTAGGCTGAATGATCACAGTCTACCAGCAGTGCATGTGGGCAAGAAAATACGTCAGTTCCAGGGAAGTCGCACCCCAGAGAAATGTGTATAGGAACCTAAAGCCACAGAGTGACTTCATTTTTAGCGGTAAGAAGGTTCTGTTTTCACACCTTGGACAGAATTTAAAAAGGGGGAGGGGGGGTGCTCATTGGAGTGGCGGTCAGGGTCTACTGCTCCTTATGGGAGCAGAAAACCCAACGTGGTCATTTTGAGCGTGTGCTTGCAGCATACTACTGATACATTTCAGGAACGGAAAATAAACCTTTTGGCTGTGATTTAAAGTATTACTGCTGAAGGCAGGCAACACTGGGCAGTGTGGTGTATCACGTAAAAAAACAAAGCTTGGTATTAACCTGACCTTTGGTCATTGCGTGTTCAGTGCAAGCAAAACCTTTTCAGAATACCTAAAAAGTGGCTTTAAGTGATTCAAATGAGTGTCAACTTATATTTATGTATAGGTTTCAAAATAACATTGTATCATCACTGCTATCATAGCACCTTTCTTAACTTCCTACTTTGTGGTTTGTACTTTGAATGGAAATTACAGCAAGAGGTTTTGTGACTGTACTTCAAGTTACGAGTCCAGATATCTATGAGGTGAACAAAAATAGTGGTAAAAGGAACCACCTGCTTGCAGAAATTTGTGAGTCAAATATTAAGGATACAATGCGTAGCAGGAGGTTTGAATAGGCTCCTTATACACCACTTCTGTATCACTTGCAGTGATACCACTAAAGACTAGTGGTGTCACAATAACAGCACAGCAGCGGACAGTGGGACCTAAGTGCATTTACACATAAAGCCTGTTTTGTGACAATTTTTTTTCCATGAAGATTAACGTCAAATTAAAAGGCACCTATTCGTGTTCTCTGAAGAAGTAACCGCTGCTTAAAAAGTGTTGCGGGAGGACAATCATATCCAGAAGAAACGGCAGGGAAAAACTGGTGTTCAAATCCAAAGCCAGCAAAGCCAGAGACAAAGGACTGCCACGAGGAAGAGGAAGAGTGCTAGGATGGCTACCAAACAGTGGGGCAGCCAGAAGAATAAAGTCCCCCCCCCCCATTCACTTCGTCATTTCACCACTTTAAATCTGCAGTTTTCTTCACAGTGGCCAAGTTAGCATAGCATGTAGGCTGTTAGTTGTGGAAGTAAATGGCTAATCTTCTAAAAGGCAGTTCTTTCTTAATGAGCTCTCATGTGGAACATGTTGAACTTTGTATCAGAATAAGACCAAAGTAATAATAATAATAATAATAATAATAATAATAAACTAAAAAAAACTTGGTCACTGCATACATATGTCTTGTAACTAGACCAGAGGAAAATATTTTACAGATACTTACACGGCCCCAATGACCAGACGCACCACCTCTTTCAAGGGCTGTTCTCTGAAAATTCAGTCATTTACACTTAACTACAATTACAACTAATGCTCCATGTGCAATTCTAAATGGATTTTGAATTTCATTTGTAGTTTCTTAGAAAAGGTAAATAAGTATGACAAAATGTATCCCTGGAAAGTGTTCAGTTGGACGTAGCCTGACCCATATGTGACCTTTTAACATCCAACCAAGCACTTTCCCAGGGTTTTTGTTCTCTCAGAGAACAACCCTTGGTGCTGTTTAGAGATATCCATGACTTTCATCTTCACTTAAGTTATATGAAACACTTTAATACCTGCATAAAGAGATATTAGTACATTCATAGTGTATGACTGGTAAAACCTTGTGGAGCTCAGCCTCCACTGGTGCTATTTATGTATAGAAACACACACGCTCACGCACACCCATAGAAAAAAAGCACCGTGCTGGAAAGGAAACTACACTCGTGAACTACGCTGTGCTTTCACCTCTACTTGCAAAGATTAACAAAGGCCTGTTTGCTGCAACGTATCGGAGGAAAAAAAGGAGGCTTTGACCAAGTCCAAGTTCCAGGTTTAAACGTTTCAAACGTGTGAAGTGGCTCAAGTAAATTAATAAATCAGTCCGGTAAATGAAGAGCGATAGAGTGTAAGACGGAGAAAGTGATGGAGAAGGGAGGAAAGAGAGAGCGCTAATCAAACAGACAGAATCTGTGTAGCTTCTGCCACTCCTGCCGTCTGTATTTACAGGATGGAAGTCTACTTGCAGCTGTGGGAAGGGGCTTGACTGCCACCGACTGTTAGTGTCAGGGCGAAGCCCCTCCCAGTGGAGCCTTAGTCCTCTAATTGGTGCTGGCTGTCCGGCGCTGGTGGGGGCGGGGGCGGGGGCAGGGTCAGGGGGAGTGGTATGGGCGTGTCCTCAGCCGCCTCTGGCCTGTGGGGCTCCTCCTCCCGGGAGGACTGGGTACTGAGGCTGCGCAGGCGGGTGGGGTCAGCGGGGGGCAGCAGGGTCAGGGACTCCACGCTCAGCGTGTCAGCAGCGTCGTCCGAGAGGAGGGAGATGGTGGGCTGTGGGGCCGGCGTCAGGCTGGGGGCCAGGGCCAGGGGCGGGGTCATGGGCGGGGCCTCAGGGGCGGGCTTGGCCGTGTCCGCCGGGTGGCTGTGCTCCGTCTCGCCGGGGGTCTGGTCCAGGAATGCCGCGTCATCTGCTCCCATGGAAACGGAGGGAAGAAACGTCAGGTGACGTCAGTGGGACAGGACAAACCTGCTTCCACAATCCACAATTCACCTCCAGCACAAAAGGCCTCTGTTTTGAGGCCTGGCCAAGGTTACGGTCAGGGCCCTTGTCACGGCTGCTGCATTCAAAGCTTTGCGTCTTTTCCCCACACAAAGCCTTGAATAATGCACACCTGTTTTGGAAGGGGGAGGGATGGTGTTTGTGGTATCTGTGTCATTTTTGAAGAACCTGCCTGATTAATGCTCTCCCAGGAAAGAGTTCTTCTCAGACAATGCCATATCTGTCACAGGCAATGGAACAGAGGAACCAAATAGCAGTAACAGCCAGAGACTGTATGAATGTCTGGAACATTTTGGAGCATTACCCATGAGGCAACACAGACAAACGAACACAGCCAAAATGTTAACTGACACCAACAAAACCAAGCTCTAGTTGGGAGGGGGGTGCGACGTACAGAAGAAACCAAGAGAGAAGAGTGAGGGAAAACAAACACGGACATGACAACAAAAACAAACAAACAGACATGACAACAAAAAAGAAGAAATAAGATTTACGGGCACATCCGGTAAATTAACCTCAAATTAGAAGGCAGGGGGCGGAGGGAGCTGGGATAAACAATAAAGTCAACGGCGAACCGAGCAGAAACAAAAGGGAGGACTGACACAGAAAGGAGGAGAGGAGACTGGAGGGCAGGAAAACCACTTTTTTCCCTTTGTGGGGAAAAAGCATGCAGAGTGCGTCCCTGGGGGGCGCACTGCATAATTGGGGGGTTGGATCTGCTGGTGTGGATCAACCCAGTCTCGTATTGCTGAGGAAAGTGCCAAACATCCTCCCTCTTAAGACAAAGCTGTTGATTTCAGACTTTATTCTGGCATCCTCTCGATGCAGTTTGGGATGTCTCAGATCGACCAGAAGTAAAAAATGAACTGGACTCATTCGAGGCCACGTCGAGGAACTGTAACAGCCACATTTAGGCTTTGCCTTCTAAAAGGTGTGGTTTTAAGCAAATGTAATTGCTTCAGCATAATCAGTGGTGTTAGGGCTTATTCAAGATAACATGCTTTTTGACAGTCCTACAGTGTGTTAATTTCTGACTCATCTTGAAGCAGTATCAGCAGGCTATATGTGCTGGTAAGTGACACAGCATTAAGAAGTGATATATGATCATGAGATTTTGTCACTGAAAACAGTGATAAAAGCCATCTGTGACACTAATAATAATAATGGGCAATAATAATAATAACAAAATAATAATAAAATAATAACAATAATAATAATAGTACCCCACAGTGTTGACTAGATTGTTTTGGGCAGAAAACAGGAGAAACTACACAAGTGCAGCCCCGCCTCCTGTCCCCCACAATTGGCTCCTCAGGGGAGAAGGGGAAGGGCTGGAGGTGGGGTGGGGGCGGTGCCTAAGGTGAGTGTGACAGAGGGACCTGCCTGGTCGGCCAGGGTCGCGGCCGCTCGGAGGTCTAAACCCAGTGTCCGCCGCGACTGTCCGCCTCAGACAGACTAAAACCTCTCCGCCGTCCTGTCCTGCCAGACCTGACTAGAGGAGAACAGAGGGACAGATCATAGGGCAAGGCTGCACAATGGAACACAGAGAAGATGGGTGGGGTTGGTGTCGGGCGTGGCCCGGCAGGAGAGCTGGGTCCGTGTCAGGAGCCGGACCCTGTACAGGCACAGACACCGGTGGGAGGGAGGGCTGAGGAGGGGGGGGAGTTTACTTTTTTTAGAAGGCCCACTTCCATTCAATTCATCTTATAATCAAGCCTCAACCTTCATTAGTAGGGGTAAAGTTTTTTTGCCTGAAACAACCACAATGAGTAGTGATGAGCAGAAGGCCCCATCCAAGGGAATGAAGTCAATTTATTCTGCTGCTGCGGGCCCGGGGCCATTATCAGCAGATGGGACAGACAGCTTCAAACCCAGGCCATAAGGCTCAGCCTATATCTTGCCAACCAACCCATTCAGGAGCCCATCTAGCTTATTCCTTACATATCGCTCATTTACCCTTCCTCAAGGATACAATTGACTCATTGACTGAGGATCAAACCTTCTGGTTACAAGTCCAGTTCCTTTATCACTACACTATTATTTAGTACCTTCTAAAAAGAGTTGGAGGAATGGTGGATACATAGAGAAAAACAAACTTTTTTTTCTGTATTTCTGTGGAGCCAGACACAGGAAACAGTCAGGACTGAATATATATTAGACTATATATCTAATATATATATATATATATATGTTATATACCACCACAAGCAGTGAAACACACACAAAAGCATACAAAATTCATGCATTCACATGTAATATTAATAAAACATGGCCTGAAGTGTCAGTTTTTTTTTCCTTTCACTTTAACTACTACCATTCTCAAAGGGAAATCAACACAAGTGTTTACCTCCCTAGAGGGTTGTCACAGGAAGAAATAAGTTCTCATCTACATGAGATTCTGAGAAAGTTATTTTTAAAAACAGTTGCTTCAACAGGGATTTTTTTTATTATTGGTCTAGACGCTGGGTGCGGTAAAGCACCAATCACAGTGCAAGGGGAGTTACTGGCAGCTTAACTGAGAGCGGTGCCAAAATTCATCTGTTGCTCTGTGAGACTTGAACGTGTACTCTTGCTTCGAAGGAGCCATCTCAGGTAGTATCAGGGTTATAAAATGCACTGTTTCCAGGGAAAGTTCAAAGTGAATTCTTCTGACCACTAAATTACAGTTCCATCTATAATAATGGAGGGGGGGTCTCAGAGATGCAAAACTCTCCAGTGGTTTCACATCTGTAAAACGGCCGAGAGGACCACGAGAGCGTTTGCCAAGAAAACACAGCTTGTTCCAGTCAAGAGCACCGTTCCTCAGAACTCCCATCACCCCCTTTTCACAGCAGCAGAGTGCCTTTAACCCCTTCAGCGCCGGCTTCAAAACGACAGAGAAGCCATGTAGGACGCACACAGACGTGGTGCCGAATGAGTTAAACAGCCAATCGCTGGTCTTTTTTTTCCTTTTGTTCATTATTTATTTCCTTTGGTCGGAGGATAGAAAGAAACCTGGTTCACAGTCCTAATCTGTAAACAACAGGGGGGATGTGGCAGTTTACAAAATTGCGGTGGGGGGAAGGGAGAGGGTTGCTGGAGGATTGGCAACTACACACTGCTTCTGTGCCAGCACTGTGCCAGCTTCCGTCTCCTAAGGAAATCCTGTGCAGGCAGCTGCCTTCTGGGGGAAAAGGAGGGAGGTGAAAAGCCAGTGGCGGCTGCTGTGCCACACTCTCCCCAGCTTGCCAGACAATCTCACGCTCGCGTTGGCCCCCACCCAATCGAAATCGGCAAAAAGAGCTCCTGCACACCCGGGAGGTCTTTCAGCACTGAGCGTGTCGGCAGGAGGTGGCAGCCACTCAATGCCATTGAGAGCAAGCCCCCGCGCGGCCTTCGACCTCGCTGGCTTCCTGTCCGTGGCTGCTGAGTTTCTGGACAACGCTCCAATGAGGGCTCTAGATCGAAAACGTTTGCTAGCGAGAAACACAACGTGGCTGAAAAAAACGTAAAAACCGTGAAACGGTCAGAGCAGCGACGGGGCATCTTGACAGAAGTTGACAGAAGTCAAGTCTTCGGTTGGGTAGCGGCAGCTCAGGTGAGGACCCGACGTGTTACAAGGCGTTTCCTAAACCACAGCGCTGCCGCTTCTCGCTGTTGTCTGCCGTGCATGGGAACAGGCGGGCGTGGCAAACCGAGAACCCCCCCAGAGTGGCTGACACCAAGCTGTGAGCCGCGTTGGGGAGACGGTGAGGTCGGGGGTCAGCGCGCGGCGTTCTGACCAGTACTCTTCGCTCAGTATCACTCTCCGTAACCACAAGATGACAAGATTTGGCTCAGCCTGGAAATCATGTTCCTTTCGGGAGAAAAACATACCCTCAGCCAAGAGGAAAAATGTTCAAATGCAGTATGTGTATATTTTCATGTTTTAAACTCTAAACATTCATAATGTTTCTACCATTTAAGGCTCATCTGCGAGGGCAGAAAGGCAAAGGACGGCTCCGGCCCTCTCAGTGACGCTGCGACGTGTGCCAGAGCATAACTCATTGTGCGCACTTAAAATCAACAGATAAAGGACAGTCCTGATGTGCACTAATCTCATGGGTTTTCAGCTTTCGCGAGATGTTTTGTAAGCAGAGACGGGTTATGTTTTGGGCACATGAAGGCGGCTGCATGTCCGACTGCAGCGGGACAGCAGCGTATTGAACCTGTCTGACACGGCGCCCTGCAGGATCAGGAGAAAGACCCAGACGGCTCACGGGGTGCTCAGAGCCAGTAGCATCGCGTTTTTGTGTGACAGCAATAAGGGGCATGTGGCAGAGTAGGGTTGAGAGTAAGTCTACGTGTGCGTGCACACACACGCGCACACACACACAAACAGACATTGACACAAACACAGACAGACACTGACACACGCACAGGGACGGCCTTCGGATGAGGAAACGCCAGTGAACGGAAAGCAAACGGTGACATTGACATTCATATGCGCCGCTACGAGCAGCTGCCTGCTCTGAGGCCGATTTGGGAGGGCGTGCGTGCGGCTGTCAACAGCGTGGGAACACAGCGCAGTTCCGAAAGCGTGTCTGCTGGGGACGGAATGAGGATGCAGTGCATTGTGGGACGTGGGAACACCACCTCTGGAGAGAGAACGCGAGGTGTGTTTGAGACGCGGTGCAGTGCATTGTGGGAAAAGGAGCCCGGGGGCGCGGTGCGGTACCTGAGGGGCTCTGAGCTGAGGCGGTGCTGGGGGTGACGGAGTCGCAGCGGCCCGTGCTGCCGCTCCCGCTGGCGCTGGAGGGTGGGGACGGTGAGGACAGGGGGAAGGGGCTGTGCTGGCTCACGCACTGTGCCACGGCGAAACCTGCGAAGCACAGCGACACCGTTGGACTCTCCACAGACACCGTCGGACTCCCCCTCCCCACCCCCCACTCCCCAGCCCCCAGCCCGCCCCGAACATGCCGGGCTGTCAGCCAAACCACACCAGGGCTGAGGTGACAGGTGCCGGTCCACACGACCCTCCAAACAGCCAAGAGTCTGCCCGTGAACAGGGAAAACATTTCTACCACATGAAATCATTCTGCTTTTTAATTTTGCCATATATATGAGAAGAACATTCGTCCTTTTTACACCTGTTATGTTGTCATACCAACAGGACACGAGGGACACCCCAGTGACCCCCCCCCCCCAATTCAGAGTGAGTAGGAAGTATGACTGTGGTTTTAAGATCTGGCTGCAGTCCATCGCATTTCTTAGAACCCAAGAAGCCCTGTCTGAACAGTTGTCACCGTAGGAAATCCCAAAAAGACAACCCGAAAGTTTCAAATTAGTCACTCATTTCCCCTTTTGAGATTCTGTCTAAAATAGCCACCTGGGTCGGAGTGACGGATCATTCAAAAACAGTTTGGTCAGCACGACCTTGACCCCTGGGGAACAGTCATTGGCTGGCCGCCTGGAGAACCGGGCGATCCGATTCGTTTACCAATCTGTGGTTTACGGACCGTGGAGTTTGGCCCATTTTAGGGTTGCTTAACCGTTCCTGTGTTTACTGGCCAAGATGAGGGGGAAAACAAGTGGACTGTACAAACAAGTGGATTGCTCTGGTCAAATCGCCAAGCAAGGCTGTGTCTAAGAGATACTCCTTCCCCTTCATGCCGATACTTATTCTCAGCCTGTTCATCACAGACAGCCCGCTGTTTACCCCAGAAAAAATCTGCATGGTGATTTTCCCAGGAAATCTTACTGAAAATCCCTGGAACCTGACCAAGGTGAGGCAATACGCTTCAGTTCTAAAGTCCTGGAGTCCGACCCTCCCTATTAATCCTGTGTCAGTTACCATCTTCCATAAGGAGCCCTTCTGAAGAAGTGTGTGGCCACAAACCTGACTCCTTTTTCCCACCAATGTCCAAACTATGGTTAAAAAAAGTCTAGCAACACCATTTTTCCAAATAAAATCTGGGCCAATTTGCATTTGGCAGCGGGTGTTGGCACTGAAATGTAATCACCTTAATAGATTTTACACAGTTCTTAAGAAATGAGTGGTACAGGCCAAGATGAGTCTCCTGTCTGGACCTGCACCTTTCCTGCAGTGGGGTTTTTCCAACTGCATGCCTGCAAAACACCTCCCTCCGACTGCAGGCTTGCATTTGGCGGAACACTTTTACTGCGAAAAGGCTCAAGGCCGACTCAACTGGCACCTGTAACAAACATCGCCCCTACGGTGAAAATGACCCCCTCCCTAAAACTGACAGGGGCTTCCGGCAGAAGAAAGACCCGCCACACAACTGAAGGTGTGCCCCGGGATGGGTTTTACAAAAAAGCTGCTGTATCAGCTGGGCCGCTGCTCAGGACGGCTGATGTGAACTGTTCAAGGACCCTGGGGGAGAACGTGTGACAGATGCAACGTGGAAGAGGATGAAACACGATGCTGGTGAGGGTCTTGCCCAAACGTTGGCAAAAATGTGAAAAAAGGCTTCTGTCAATGTCCACAGACCCTCAGCGAGACTTAGACATGTTCAAACTCTCATGAAAGAGCAGCCCTTTAAGAACACACTGGTTTGCAGGATTCTGGCATAATGCTATATGGGGGGCTGGCGCTATAACACAGAGCAAAGTACTCAATGAATTAAAGAATTATGAATGTTCTATTTTAGATTACTCAGAGGATGTGGGGTGCATGCTGATTATTTTTAAGATCTAGTGGTTGGTTCAATGTCAAAAACAAAGTAATCTTTTTTTTTTGAGAAATTTCCAAGTGCTGTTATCTGAGGTTAAAGCAAACAGTATTAAGTACACAAAGCGGACACGAGCATGTGAGTAAACCTGATCTTTACACTGTGAGAGAACTATCAGGCTTGGTTCATAACAGCAAGGTGTTCCTTCTTTAAGTCATGTTAGGCCAGTGCTTAAATCCTGGCAAAAAAAGAATGGCCTAATTCCTCAGAATGTAGAAAAGGGGTGTGGGGCATGTGCCACAAAAATCCTCTGAAGAAAGCTTGGATTTCTCTTAATGGGAACACCTATAGCGGGCCATTAAGGAGTGCTCTGTGAATTAGTGTTTGTCTCAGAGCACAAAGGGAGGCCTGTTCCTCTCTGGCACTGTCTCCCCCTTTGTTAATGCGCTCTTTTCCTAAAATACATCCTCCTGTGACTTGCTGGAGGTTTCTGATTGGCTGCCTGTGGCTACGCTCACTTTACAAACAATGTGCATCTGTTAAGGAGGGTGGACTAAGGGTGTGAAGCAAACCAAAAAAAACGTGACTAGCGTGTCTGCGTGTCACAACATTAGCTAGGTTATCTCTTCAGGAGACTCCCTTAAGCCCTTGCCTGTAACTGCGTACACGGGTTGCAGACCCGGTTTCACACACGGACGTTTGGCGGTGCTGCTGTTTGGGGGGGAGGGGGCGGCGAGTGTTACCTGGGACTTTGTCGACGGAGGCGAAGACAGAGCGCTGGGAGCTGGGGTCACTGAGGCCGCGCCGGGCCTGGTCGTAGAAGCGGAAGGGCAGCTGCTGGGAGCAGGAGGCGGCGCCCTGGCCGAAGCCAATCACCTCAGAGGACGGCTGGACGGGCAGATCCAGCAGAGCTGCGGGCCGGGGGTTAGTCATTCATCCGCCTGCCTTTAACGAGCACCAGGAGGGAATCGGCGGCAGCTTGGGAGGTCTCAAAACTGCCTGGCTGCTCCGTGAGCGAGAGCTGAAGCCATTAACTAACCACAGAGTTATGGATCCTGCATGTGTTCCACAAACCAGAAACTTAAAACCAGACACACGATGTGGGTTGATCACAGAAGATAACTGTGCACAACTGGGGGATGACATCACTTTTTCCAGAGGTCACATAGAGCTGTTCTCTGAAAACCCTTTAGCCCAACATAAATACACTATCCCTCTGCAGGTACTGCTATAGAAGTTGGGAGCCTTTTAAGTGAATTTAGGGAGGTCACCTCTCTGAAAAAGATGTATATTACCAAAGCATCATCTTAACTAACACAATCAGACTACAGACAGTACACTTTAGTGGTAGCAGGGCTGGGTTAATCTGGTTGTGCCAGGAAAGGTGACTTCCTCCTGACCTTTGTCGAAGGTGGTTAAAGGTAAAGCCAGCAACTCAGCCGGTTTGGTCACCCTTTCTGCCACGGGGCGGCTGTGTAACATGTGAGATTGCATGTATGTTGCGGGAGGCGTGGGTGTCCCCTCAGGGACTGGCGCTGTCCCAGCTCAGGAGGCACTGCGGTGACGGGGGGTGTGTGTGCGTGTTGGGGGGTTACGTTTATACTCCTTGTACCCGGAGAAGAGGAGACTCACAAATGCACCTGCCACACCTTCTGGCACAGACACTGGTGCCAGGGCGGAACAGCACCTGAGATGCTCCAATTACACAAAATTCAAAAAAAAAAAAAAAAAAAAAATTGGTGCTGCGTGTGTGTACGTGTGTGTGTGCACGTGTGCGTGCATGTGGGGGTTGTTACAGAGGTCAGGTCACTGCAGCTCACTGGGGGGGCTCTATACACTCATGTCATTTGTATAAGCTCATGTCATTTATATACGCTCATGCCATTTACATAAGCTCATTCTTTTTGCATAAGCTCATATCATTCGTATACTCTTATATACTTTGCATATGCTCACGTCATTTACATATGCACATGTCATTTGCATATGCACATGTCATTTGTAAGACTGTTAAACTACGCAGCAGTCAAAGCAGTAGGAGCTATACTCTGTTGTACCACTCATGAAAGCGCTTGCTGCACAGTGACCCAAAAGCAGCCGGGGGCAGTGTTTCAGCCTACGTGGTTGGAGCTGATGGAGACACCTTTATCGGTGTATGGATCTTTTGTTCAGCATCTGGAAATGTATGGACGTGTGCGTGTTTTCTGTTGGAGTTAGAGGGAACTATGTAGCGCTTCTTCTAAAGAAGTGCAGAATGACACAACTGTTCAGCCATTTGCACTTGTGAAATGGAAGCCTGAGTGCCTGGAAAATGTCTGCTTCCTTTTTGCCATTATGAGAGAAGTCATGTGGGACATCACGTCAGTCACAGAAAACTGCAACCTTACACAGTTTCCACAGGCATTGCCTCATTGTGCTACGCTAGCTATGCGTGCTGGAATTGGTCTCTCAATGTAGCCTGGTCACTTTGGAGTTGGGCGTGTCGAGAACGTGGGATTCCGGCTGGGTGGTTTCAGAACATGCCTGGGTACTGCTGCTGGAGCCTGCAGAGCGATCTGTCTGGCAGCAGTCTGTCACGCATCACTTAGCGGCAAACAAGAGCTCGATGACTCACGCGACACTCAAGCGTTTCCCTCAAAGAGTTCCTCCCTGTCCCTCCTCCCATTTGACAGCTTTCAGCGGCTTTCCCCCAACCTGCACCTTCACGTGCAGCTTCAGGCTGCTTTGTGATTTGCTGGCTGGAAATAAACCAGCCTGACACTGAAACATGACTGGCGTTCCTGTTCAAAGTTAGAAAAAAGCACACAGAAACCCACAACTTCTTCAGTGGCACAGGACTGTGGCAAAACACTTCTCAGCAACTCCCACAACAGGAGGGTTTCCCCTGTTTTATGTGGCAGTGCTTTAATGGGGTTGCTGGTTCGATTCCCCGCTGGTGCACTGCTGTTGTACTTTTGGGCAAGGTACTTAACCCACAACTGCCTCACTAAATATCTTATAGAAATGTATCAAAATGTGTAAGTGGAGTAAGTGTAACCCCAATGTACGCAAGTCGATTTGGATAAGAGCATTTACTAAATGAGAGTAATGTAATGTAATAAACTCGGAAACTGTAGTAGCTGTGGGGCCTCCCCTGTGGTCATCATTACAGCCCAAAGAAACGGTCACATGAAACAGCGAACCGCCAGGGATTTAACAGAGAACGGGCGTGGGTGGCGGTCAGCGGGGGAGGGCGCTCACCGGCGATCCTCTGCATCTTCATGCGGCGGGCCTGGATGCGGCCCTTGGCGAGCCGCTGCTTGGCGATGATGCAGCGGATGTGGTCCGCGAAGATGAAGGTGGCCTGCAGGATGGGGAAGGGCTTGGCGTGGGGGTTGGAGGCCGGCTTGTGGATGATGATGCTCAGGGCCCGGCTGTCGTCCTCCACGCCCGACACCTGCATGTCCTGGGACACACACACACACGCGCACGAATGCACACGGGCTCGCAACGCGCCTCTTCGCAAAACCCGCTTCTGCAGACCCCGTGCAGCGCATTTAGGTTGGAAGCATTTCATCGATGTGCAGGTTACAGCTTATAACCTCTCCTCAGGAAAACAAAGGCATGCAATCCCTTTGTGAGAGGTAAAATGAAGGTATCTGCACATTGATTAAATGCTTCCAAGTGATTTATTACAAAACAACACAACACTGCAATTTACGCTTGATTAGAAACATGTAGATCAAAATGGGTTTGTCTTCTGTAATGAATCATTTAAATGTGTTTGTCCTTTCTCCCTTCCGTGTATAATGTTATGCTACCTTGCACCTACACTGGCCTGGGTTCTATGGTTATTCAATTCTCTCTGGAAAATCCACTGTGCTACACGCACATCACTTTGTGACACCCTCACTTGTAAAAATGCCTCATAACAAATAAAATTTAATATAGGTTTCCTTTTCTCCTGTAAACTATGACAGTTAACAAGCATCTTGCGGCTTTGGGAGGGGCTGTCCAGACATAAATTTATTCATGCCTGAGGTAGGCAACTCATACTGGCATGTCAGAGATGTCTCCATCCAAGCACCTGATTACATAATGGGATCAATTATGCAGCTGAATTAATTCAGCTGATCACACGTCAGAGGCACTCACTACTTCCCCATTAAGACTTACTCACCTGCATTGACTTCACAATTACTGAACCAAATTAAGAACTCAAGAGCTTGGGTGGAACAAAACCCTGCGACATCTGTGGAACAACTCCTGGACTGAGGTGACGTCCTCGGGTCACGGGTGCAGGCGGGCAGCTAGCGGACGGATGGCCCTACCTCAACAGCTTTACCCGACACCCTAACCAGGGCCGAGAGCCGCTGTGCTGTAAGCTGAAGCGCCTCACCTCGGCTCCCTGCTTAGCGGGCACGCTAGCCGAGCATTACAGTCAGACGCCGAGCCGAACTCAGCAGCCGGAGAGCGCCGCGAGCGTGTGCCGCCCCCCGTTACCTGGAGCAGGCCGGCGAACTTGACCACGCCCCAGCCGAGCCGCTTGGTCTCCGGCTCCACCAGGCTCATCTGGTAGACGTCCACGGCCAGGAAGCGCTGGGCCTGGCTCCCGTCCTTAGTAACCACCATGCAGGCGATCAGGTCACTGTTATCTGCCAACGAGAGACAGCCAAAATGGCCGCGTGAGAGAAGCTGCATGCGGGCCCCGGCGGGATGGGGGACTCTCAGAGGCCCGGGAGTGTTCTGATTCCAGGCAGCGTGACAAAAGGAAGTACTGGGTCACCATGGTGGCTGTATCTATGGCTGCACCCTTTTTCACTGCTGGCATGCGTGACGCATCGGGGCAAACAGTCGATGCTTATCGCATCTGTATTTGTCAACAGAATCAGCATCATCTCCAAATGTCATCAAAAATATTTGCCAACAAATTCATATCTGAACCTATAATTCATATCTAAGGAAATGACTAATTATTTATGTCACTATTAACTATAAAACTACTTCCTTGCAAGAATAGCTCCAGCAATAGCTTAAGTTGTCTGCTACAAAGACTACAATCAAGTATGAAGGGAAATGTTTTTGGAAAGATAGAATAGCCAAAAAAAGCAGTACAAAAAAAATCCTCTTCACAAAATCACCCAATATTATGTGAACAGCATTATACAGAATGAAAACAATTCACTGCAGTTATTGTTCTCAGAAATGACACTACTGAAAGTGCAAGAACAAAAAACCAGTCGTGCATGTGTATTTCACTGGCTCTACGTTCAGTAAACAAATCGCGCAACGCTCTCGACTCTGTACTGGCGTAATGGCAAAGTATTTCCACCAACATATCACTGGTTCCTTAAAACCAGGCGAATCCACCGACACCAACTCCATTTGGCTGGGCCTGGCGTCGGGGAGACGCTCCTGAGCCTCTCCAGCATGTTCCTTAAGCTGAACCACCCGAGTGAACATCCAGCTGTGCGGAAAGAAGATGTGATTTCGAAACGAAGCACACGTAAATGATGCCTTAACTGATGTCACAAAAATTCTCCATTAAGCCTGGCCGGGTGCCAAATGCGTGTGCGTTTGGATGCTGCGATGTCTGAGCCGATTGTTGACGGGGAGTTTTCAAAACACTCCGCTGAGTCATTTGACGCGGCGCCGGGCCCCCGCAAGGTCTGGCGTAGTCTGCTCTGGCGGCCCACAGGCAAGCCGGGGGTCGCCTGGAGTCGCAAAACGAGCGGTAGAGTGCCGAACCGACCGGCTGACGACCCCGTCCGAACGTCGCTTGCAGAGGAACGGTCTGCTCTCTAATGCAGGTGCTTGGGTGCCGGCCCACAAATCAGTGTCCATCTTACGGGAACTGGACGTTCGGGATTTTGTCAGAAACCCAAGCGCTTCCATGTAATTTTGCGCTTGAAGTTACACCGAAAACCACACGCTCTTCTCCTCTACATAGACACTGGCTGCTAACTGGGAAGGAGGAAGAGTGACCGCAAAAACAACATCCTCAAACCTGAGGCTGACCGGCAGCCGGCCGCGAATCATTTCTGGGTAGTCCGTGTCAGCACAAAGGCTTTTACTATAAAAAGGGAAACAAAACAAGTTCACTTCTTAATTTTTACCCTTTTTCAATTCTTGATCATTTCAGGGAAGAGATCTGGGCCCGGGAGTGGCGCCCCCTAGGCGGTAGCTGAGGTATGGCGGTTGGAATCTGTCGGGGGCGGGGCAGCTTGGGCCTTCAGTGACTCACCCTCCGCGTCTGTTCCATTCAGACCAAGCTTCTCATTAAACTCTTTATTAAACTTATTATTCTGTTCCCCTCTTGAAACCCCCTGACTCTCCCCCTGCAGGGGTTTCAAACCGAAGTTTCAATTCAACAGCAGCCGCTTTGTGACAGCAGCAACAGGCAGTGGCCTTTTTCTGCTGTGTGACAGGTGTGACTCAGGCAACTGCCAGAAAGACAAAGTTGTGGCAAAGCGACGCGTCACAGGGCATTTACGAGCGCTTCGAGGTAAAGGTAGGGCTTGTCAAAACACTGCCTTCGGCGAAAAGGGGCCACGTGTCTGTGGGCGTCGCTTCCTGAGACGGTGGGTGTAAAAATAGCCTTGCGTTTCGTGAAAAGGAGGGCGCGCGAAAGCAGCTCGGACCACCTGGAGCTTCTGCTGCCGGGGGCGCGGAGGTAACCGCGGCACTGCGGTCGCAAGGCAGCAAGGGAAAGCGGCGGCCAAGAAAGAGGAAGCCCCCCCCCGCTACGGGGGGTGCGTGTTCACGGTTTCCCTCCTTTCCCACCTTCTGTTTCCCGCCGAGCCTCCCCAAGTCACTTATCAATCCAAACACGTCTGCGCAGACCTGACTGGCCGCACCAGGGGCCAGCGGTGGGTGAATTCCGACCGGCTGCGATTGCCAGAAAGCCAGCTGTCGTGGTGAACCTTGTACTCGTCCACTTGCTCTTGATGATTATTTTTTTTTTTTTTTAATACCCACAAATAAGCAGCCCATGCAGTTGACCTCTGTAGATCTAGCACACATTACAGGAAATGTGAGAACATGACACATTCTGAGCACTAGGCCGTTTCCTGCCAGTAAAAAGAAGGGTGGGATTGCTGGCATGTGGCACTGGAACAAATTTACAGTGATGCGAAGCGCTTCTCTTCAGTTCCAGAGTGTGGCAAACCACACTCTGATGGAGGGGGAGGAGGGAAGTGCAGGTAATTCCAATTTACTGCGTTTTACCACAGCATCATCACTTCTTCCTGGGCTGTGAAGTGCAATCCAAGTTTCGCTCTTTGACTAACCTGTTTGATTTCGCTTCGCGACACCACGTTAACCTCTCAAACCACCGACGTCTGACCTGGCCCCGATGCACGTCAGCTACGCATCACCACCGCAGTCTGCTTTTCCAAAAAGCTCTCCCCGGGTTCCTCAAGGTCAAAAAGCCGTAAAAACCCCCTAGCGTGGGGCCGCAGCCTATGGAGAACGAGTGGGCGGAGGGAGGAGTCTTTCTCGGTGGCGCAGCTGGCGTCGGGTAGGACTCCGGAGCGAGCGGAGGCACAGGAAGCCGGGCAGCGGAGAGATAAAGGGGTCACGCCAGTCCCTGGCCGCCCAGGCATTCAGCCCGGCATGGGCACGGGCTGCCCACTCTTTGCACCGAAGGCGTAGGCGCAGCCAAATGGCATTACTGTAAAGCGGTGCAGGCCGCAAGCGGAAAAGCTGGCGGCTTCAGGAGCCTTTTCACCCAGCTGGAGCTTCTGAGTCACCACTTCATTAAGAAGGTGAACCTACTGACTCTGACGATATATCAAAGTACACTGAAGATAATCTACAATAAAATGCTTTTGAATTTCTCACATGCAGCCCATTCAACGCAGTTATTGTATACGGTTATATTCAGTATGTATTAACATCACTCATAATCATTGACGATAATTAACTGCCACTTATGCAAGCCATGACATGAAGTGCAATGCAATGGTTTATAACGCGTCTGAAATTATGTTTTTATTCCCCGCTTTATGCACCTCCTGTTTTGTAAATAATGACTGTACACTAGGCTCATCTCACTGCAATGTTCACTGTGCTCGTGTGGGAGCGGCAAAGCCAGGGGAGTACTCCAGTGCACTCGCAAGCAGCAGAGGAGTGGAGGAGGATGGGAGGACCGCTGGAGGAAAGGGAGCCACTCCGCCGACGCCCTGCCAAGCAACTCCCAGACGAATCGCAGCGCGCCTGGAAGCGGCGAGACGAGGGAAATCCCGCCCGGCCTGCCCGTCCCCGCATCTGGAACGGAGCCAGTTTTTCCTCTACTCTGTAATCGCCGGCTTCAACGCTGACACGCGGTGCTGCGGAGCATCCGTTTACGCCCGGCATCTCAGGGTTTTGACCCCAGACGCCTGAAGCGAAGTGGTATGACGCACTTAGACCTGGTGCTGGAACTTGCTTAGGGACAGGGCAAGAGGGGAGGCATGGCACTTCTGGTGCCCCAGTTCCAGCCCAAGTGGGCGAGGGATGTGTGAGCGAATGACTCCATTCATACGCGCACTGGAATCCAGGCACCACTAAAGTCACGTCGCATCTTCTTGTTCATGTCTAATTAAAACACCTTGGAATCTCTTGGCCTGATCTAACCTCTGTGATTGTGTGTGGTTAAAAACGGGGAGGTTTCGGTGCTGCTGTGGTTGAGCTGAAATCAGAAAAAAGGAAAAAGAGTACACCCCGTGTACACCCCGTGCTATCACACAAAAGGGACTCAGGATTCTGGGACATCCGATCAATGTGAAGTGCACAGGCGTTCGCACTTGGCCGATGGGAGCAATTGAGGCGATGAGAAAGTTCCTCTTTCTCATGTGGGACAAAGGAAGGGGATGACAGGAGGTGTGGTTACTGGAACTCCCTTTATGATGTGGTGAGGAGGGGGGTGTGGTTGTTCTGGGACTCCCTTTATCATGTGGTGAGGAGGGGGGGTGTGGTTTTTCTGCACCTCCCTTCATGATGTGGTGAAGGGGTGTGGTTTCGGTACTCAGAAATGGGATGGGAAGGGGTGCGGAGGTTCCAGCACTCACTCAGGTCCAGCACGTCGTCGGTCTTGATGAGGTCCTCCGGCCGGGTCAGGGGCAGCTGAGTCTCAGGCTCGTCCTGCAGCTGCAGCGACAGCGATCGCAGCATGAAGAACACCCGGATGGCCTGCAGAGAGACAGCCGGCGCGGGAGTTACCCTGTTCTTACACACAGCCATCGCAGACTAGCTTTACACAGCTCTTACACACAGCTCTCACAAACTGCCCTCACGCAACCTTTTATACACAGACCTCAGAAGCCGCCATTTCACAAGACTCAAAGACACTCCTTAGGCTGCCCTTACGCAGCTCTTACACGACTCCTCAGCATTTTTACAGCCCTTACACACATTCAATACACAACCGGCCAAACCAAATCCCACATCCAGCCCCTATGAGAGCGTCTCAGATCCTCCACTGTGCAGACATCAGCCACGTAAATGCCACGTGCTAATACGCTTCAGAGAAATTCCAAACAAACATTTTCCTACAGATTTCTTAGTGTTAAAGAGAACTGTTCAAAATGCCTTACAGACAGCGACATGTCTCTGACAGATACACAAAATTTTCATACAGACACAGCTTCCTTCAGTTGGACTTCACAGGAACTGCACCCCCCAGCCAAAGGGTTAAAGGTAACTACCGTGAGAGGAACACTTATCAGACTGATATTATTACGGAACGATGGCTCGTCTCATCGGAAGCCAAGACGACACCGCACCACTAAATAAAGCAGGAAACTCCAGATTTCCAGGAATTGGCGAAACCAGCTGCTGCCTGCCCCAGCGCTGGCACATGGCCTGCTCTGCTCCTCCTCTGAGCCCCTCCTCCCTGGATGCCTGGCAGAAGAGGCGACAGGGAGGAACCTCTGCAGGGCTCCTGTGATTATGGTCTCCACCCAGACCACCTTCTTCCACAACAACACACCCCCCTTGCAGGGAGAAAACGGAGGGGCCACTCTGGATGACCTGAGCCCGGAAAGACAGCAGTTGTGCTAGACCATGCATCAGAGAATACGTGTGTTTGTGTGTGTGTGCGTGAGAGAGAGAGAGAGGTGTGTGGCTTACCCGCCGTGTCCTCTCCACATCTCCACAAGGCAGCCGCTTGACGAAGTCGATTCCCGTTAGGGGGGTGCCAGTAGGGGGCAGCAGTATGGAGGCGTCCATCATTAGGTACTCCACGTTCAGAGGCTTACTCTGTGTGCGCACACACACACACACACACACACACACACACACACACACACACACACACACACACACAGGACAGAACATAGCTGTCATGATGCTTCTCACTTACTCAAACCATCAGCAATTATCTTAAAAATCAAAATTTCACAGATCTATGACACATTAGGGTTGGGGTTAGAGTATTATATGTATTATTGTCAGCTGCTGAAAAGGCAGCATGAGTCATTACTGCCTGCTTTTGATCTCTGTCAGAGTGAACTGTCCATCTGTCTTTAGAGTGAACTGACTGAATTTTTTGTTTGTCTACCCCACTAACAAAAAAGAGCTAGTATTACTGGCACAAGTTCTGGAAGAGTAGCAATTTGCTTAAACATTTCTTGGCTGTGGAAACCAGGCTCAACTTATAGAATAACTGTATAGTTTAAGAAATATTCAAAAATACTCCAGAAAGATTCCAATGAACTTCCAGTTCTAACCAGACATATAAACCCGATACAGAGAAAAGAAACGCCTGTTAATGTGATCTTTTTAGGTCTCACTGTTTCTTCCAACCAGGTTGATCATCCAAAGGGTCAGGAAGCCAAGAACAGAAACTACACATGCCATTTTGATTAAGTAAGGTTTAAAAGCAGAGTGAATGACTCAGAGTGCATGAGAAGAATGTTACTTTTCCCCGTTCCAATTAAAGAGTGGTTACATTGTTCCACAAGGACTGCTGATACATTAGCTGGCACGATAGACTTGAGGGTACTGTGCAAATGTTATGGTGGTGCAGCTGAAGCCTACGCATGCACGTGCATGCACTGCGCTCTCGGTGTCAGGAATGCTGGGAACCAGGCGTGTGCTCTCGTGACACGTGTGCACACAGGCTCACACGGCACTCTTGAACATCTGGTGGGAACAAGGCAATTGCCCTGGAAAAAAATGTTCAAATGGGTCTGGACAATGAGTCAGCCATTATGATATCTGACCAATCTGAACAACAGAAAGGGAGAACATTGGCTCTACATTGGTTGAACATTCAACTTGGTGGATGCTGGCATGTGTGGGTGTATACACGCATGCATACACGCATGCAGGAAAAAAAAAAGGTTTCAGGTTTTTTTTTTTTTTTTTTTTACCGTCATGCTCCTGTATTCATCCTCAAACATGTCCAGGAAGATCTCCTCTCCCTGCAGGAAGACAGAGACACACATTCAGGAAAGAGTGATGCCCAGGACGACAGCACGCATGCGTCTCATTGGCTCTGGGGAAGTGGAAGACGGCCCGGAAGCTGCTCTGTATTCTCTTGCCAACACAAATCAAGACGTTCTTTAGATGCAGTTGGACAGCTGTTGAAGAGGAAGTGGGGGGTGGTGGTGCTAAGCCTGGGCCAGTGTTGAGCCTTTTTACTTTGGTTAACTGAGGTAACAGAAACCACAAGGTGAACCGTACAACTGACAGGGGTACTCTCTCGAAGTGTGTGTGCTTTGAAGTTAAGCAGATCAAAACTAAACTCTAGTTAGGCTCTTAACAGCTCACGTATATATATATACATACATATATATATGTGTGTGTGTGTGTGTGTATACATATATACTCACACACACACACACATATGTGTGTGTGTGTGTGTGTATATATGTATACATATATATATATATTACATATACACACCTATATATAGAGAAACATACACATTACGGTATATCCTAATGTGACTTGACCTAAAACAAGGACAATCGAAGATGGAAGAGGAGACATGCTTAATTAACAAAGCTGTGGTTTTTCAACATATGAACTTGTATGTATGTATGTATATATATATATATATATATATATATATATATATATATATTATAATAACTGCTGCTTGAACTTGCTTTCATGTGAGGTACTCCAATTATCAAAATGTAGACAACAAAAGTTTCTGTACTTTCCCTCTCCTCTTCTTTACCACACATGACCATTTAGCATACGCATCTGCGGTTTGGTTCTTATTACACCTTACTACCTGATGGTTTCCTTTTGCAAAACTCACTGCCTAATGCACTCCGTGCAAAACTGCAACTCATATGAAAACAACTGCGGGATTTCAACCATGATTTTATTCAAATGATTAAAAGTGGGTCAAATGAGTAAACACACAGTGGTTATTGTCCACTATACTGATGGGTAATTTTGTTGAAAATGAACATGTATCAATGCACTGGTGTACAGTCGTGGATAGGGACTAGAATGTTAGAGCTCTCCCTTCAAGATTCACACTGTAACTGTTCTGGGCACCCATGTTAGGAAGGCCACAGTGTCGCCGTAAAAATATGAAACAATGAAAGCGTAAGCCGACATTCATCTGTTTAAAAAAAAAAAACAAAAAACTTTTGGTCAGTTCAGATGGAAGGATCTACTGGAGCTTACAGTTAAAAGGGGATGTGCTGGAAGAAAAGTCGACCACATAGCAGCCCCCAGACCTTGCCCGGCACAACAGCGGGGTAGTGAGTCTACGACTGACGACCCACAACCTGGGAGCGGCAAGGAGCGGCTCGACTGGTTCAGCTCAGTCAGATCAGATTACTCAAGTGCTCGGAGCGGTTTGGTGCGAAAAAATGTAAACCGCAATCATGCAGGATCAGGACTGGTTAACCGGCTGCAAATTGCTGATGGTGCCCGCAGGACAATTACATTTGAAAGGTGATCATCATGTCATTTGGCAATGAGGGGAAAAAAAAAAAAAAAAAACATAAGGGCCTTACTTTTGCAGCTTTTAATACATGTCAGGAAACAAACCAAAAACCATGCTTACAGCGGTCTACAGTGTCCCCTGATTCTCCCGTGCGGATCTATTTAAGATTTGGAGCAATAATAATTTGAGTGGCTGGGGAGAGGGGATGGGTCTAGTTTTCACTGTATAGTGGGCGGCAGTATTGTGTAGTGTTTAAACGGACAGCTTTCATGACTACAGGTTTGTGATTCACTTTGGAGCTGCTGCTCAGCCTGACCTGCTATAAGGGAGCAGTGTTGTGCAGGAGTAGGGCTTGTTACACAAGGGTTGCCAGTTTAATTCGTAGGTGGGCCACCGCTGTTGTACCCTTGGGCACAGTACTTGCTTGCATGGTTTCAAAAATACTCACCTGTATAGAGGGATACCATACAATAACTGTAAGCTGGGTTACTAATATTTCTCTGGATGGGAGCCAAGAGAAATAAATAACAAAGAAAAGGAGAACTTGCCTTGTAGAATCGCCGGAGGAGGTGCAAGCTCTCTTCCCTGGCACCCTAAAATAAGGGAACGGGAAATGCCTCTGTGAGGTTAACACCACTGATAAAGAGCACTCTGCCATCTTTTCCTGTTGGCCACTATCTACGTTCTCTAAAGCACGTCAGCCCATGACTGAGGCAGGACTCATTGTTCCCTTGGAGGTGACATGCAAATTCTCTTTTCCTTCACATGGCTGACACTTGAAGATACTTGTAAAGCTGAAATAAGGCTGAAACAGTCTTCACATGAAGTTCCAACTAGCAGTTGTAACTAGATTTCATGAGTCTAGATACATGAGAAAGTGCAATTATTTTTGAAATTCCTGTCTCTCACAAGAATGGACAAATCTATTTGATAGTAAGGTTATCAAATTTGAACTATGCTTCCTGTTTAAACATGTTAGTTCACACAGGAAAGCAGTCTTGTGTCTCAAATGCCACCAGACTTTTTTTTTCCTCGTGTCAGACACCAATTTTTCAAAGGAAAGTCCACTCACTTCACTTAAAGTGAAATCAGGAAATGTGATTTGCAGCTGAAACTAAATTATGAAGTCATTAAAACAACATGCAGAAAGCAGAACTAAGCACTGTGTTCTCTTGAAAAGGAATAACACAATTTTTTTTACTATTTATAAAAAAAAAAAAATCAAAGAGTGGTTAACAGTTATGATTCAAGCCTTTTCTCTGTGATGTTTCCCCTGCCAACAACAACAAAAAAAAAACATTTTTATAGTTTTTTTCCCCACCTTGGGTTTTCATTTTTTCACCACGGTTAACTTAGGGTTTTAAAAATAAATCTGAGGAGGTGTCCAGACCAAAAGCTAACATCACAGCTTCCAAAGGCTCACTAGAGGAAACTGAGCCACAACACACACACACAAAGAATTTCCTGTTAGCCAGCACAAGGCTTGCACAGGGCAGTGGAGCCGTAGAGAACACAGCGCAGCGGCCGGCGGCTACCTCCAGACAGGCCAGGTGGACGTCCTTGATGATGCAGCCGCTGGGGGACAGAACGGACTGCTTCAGCAGCAGGCAGCTCAGCTCCAGCGTCGCCAGGCGGACCTTCCCATCTGCAACACACACACACACACACACACACACACACACACACACACACACACACACACACACACACACACACACAGACAAAGAGTCAAACTACAGACCCCAGAACAGTGAACATTCTGTCAATGGCAAGTACACTGTGTCAAAAGGTGACTTTACGCTTTGCGTTGCTCATGCTTGGGAGACACCTCTACCAAAGGCAAAGGGAGGGAAAACAGTGAGCATATAGAGCCTGATGTTAATATAGGAAATGGTTGGTGTGTGGGGTAAAAGGGTGAACGGGGTTGTTTGACTGCAGCAGTTAGTTATTGAAAATTTTAAATTGATTTGAGACTGTAGATCGTATACCTTCGTATATCTGTCAGAGTTTTTAATATTCTTTTTCTTACTGCAACACTGATTGTAATAATGTTTTGTTAGCTATGTTTATTTGTCCCCTGGCAACTTACTACATACTAGCTAAAGTAGGCAAACATTCTGTTAATATTTGCATAATATTTTAGTTTAGAAGCTGCTGTTCAAGAACCAGTTTACAATTAAGAGTTTGCTATTAAGAGTTAGCTACAGTCTGAGAGTGCTATGGCAGAGGACAGAGATTTCTGCTCACCACACGGTGAGATCCACTACAGCCAGCGCGGCTGCATGTGTTAGCCTGGCAGCTCTCCAGCTCCATCGTGCCATTCACAGACACGGCAGACAGAGGGAGAGCCCTGCATATCCGCTGATTAGCAAAGCTGTAAGTAATGGAGGGGGAAATTTATCTGCTAATGCGCTTTCCTTTGGCGAGTCTGGCACGCGTCGATACAGTCCTCTAAAATATTAGCTCCTACAGCTTTTAAATGCTGATAGTTAACTCCAGTACCATACGACTGTGATTTAGTAACCAAAATGAGCATTGGGGTACCATTCATGTCGAGTTTCAGCCATTGATCTCAGCCATGAAGACGGCTGGATATTTACTGCAGCACTCTGTCGTGACCTCGCTGAAGATGCACTCATCGTGGCCCCGCCGCCATTCTAATCGAATGTTTCCTTTCGTTTCCTGTTAGAGCTGCCACCCTGCCGCGGTCAATGGAAAACACGGCAGGCGGGGAAAGGGAGGGGACAGAGGACGGGTCAAAGGAGGGGCACAGGGCTGGAAAGTGGGTGAGAGGTGGGGTAGGAAAGGGTTATCAGAGGCAGTCAGAGGAAGGGCGGGGGGTGGGGGGGGGAGTGATATTGTGTTTGGGCGAAGGGGGGTCTGGAGGAAGGGTACGGGGTCAGCAGAGTCTTACCGGGCTGAGCAGCCTGGCTCATCACACGGATGAGCCTCTCCACCAGGACCTGGCTGTAGCTGCTCCTCTCCCGATCCTGCACCGGCAGCTGCAGCTTCTCCAGAAGCTGGGGGTTGATACCTACACACAGAGGCACACACACACACAGACACACACACATTGAGACACACCTTACAATGTCAAACTAAATCCTACCCCATAGGGCAGAGAAGATTTGATCGGACTTCTTGGGTTACGGGATACACGTCTGGTTTCACTTTTGGGAGCCGGCTGAGGGAAAACGCACAATACCTGAGCTCCTAAGACCGCTCGCCTAAGACAACATGCCTTCCTAAAGGGACAAAGTCATTAACACCACTCAACTCTGGTCCAGGGGGGCTAAAATCAGGCAGGCTTTCCAGCTCACCATGACTCCAGTCAAAACTGGATGTCTCCTTCTGACCACCTGCTGGAATTCTTTTATGAAGCAGGCCTACTGGTGTGGTTTTACACCGAAAACCATGGTTTTTCTCTTCTTGTTTTTGACAACAAGAGCCTAAAATTAGTCATCGAGATTAAATGATGTGAGATGTGTAATTGTGATTAACTGGTATAGGGCAATTAGTCACTGGAACAATTTAACAATGACGTAGGCTTAATCAACTGTGATATCTGTGCTAAATTTGGTAAAGAAAGTAACACATTTCTACTGCAAAGACTTCAGGTGGGTGACTGTCAAGAAATACTAAGGGGTCATTAGAACAGAACTGAAACCGTTTTGGTCGTTCAGTTCAGGGTGAATGAAAACTAGCATGGACAGTGAATCTGGGGGACAGAACTGGGACACAGGGCTGTAAACGGCATCATAACCAGGGAGAGGGGCAGTAATACATGGCAGAACAAATCCTGACTGGAATGAACATATGCAGCCACAGCGGCCCTACAGGACCAGGGTAGAGTAGCCCTGCAGGCGCTTTGGGCCTCCAGGACCAGGGCAGAGTAGCCCTGCAGGCACTGGGGGGCCTCCAGGACCAGGGCAGAGTAGCCCTGCAGGCACTGTGGACCTCCAGAAAGGGGCCTGCACAGCACTGTCCCAGGCTATCTCACTCTTTCCACCTCTACAATCTCGTTGGGACGAGCATGAGAGGACATCTCTGCTCTGGTGATCCAGCAGAGAAGCTTACCCTTGCTGTAAGACATGGCGTAAAGGAGGCAGAGGACGAATAGTGCGTAGTAATCGTCTGTCGTGCAGTCCAGTGCGTTGTACACCATGTCCAGGAAAGGCCTGTGCATTCCAAAAGTAAAGCAAGTGTCACCATCACATCACAGAAAAAGGAAAAATAATAACCATATAGGAGGCAACCCAACAGCATGCCATGGCTGGCAGGTCATATCGGATGCGTTGAGATGACAAAAGAATAATAAGAGCGTTTATTACATCTGATGAGCATTAAAAAATGTGACATTAACTTAACTCCTTGACGAGTCACTGCTCATGAAACCCGAGGGCACCAGCAAACTACTTCCTGCACAAATTGCTGCGATTCTTTTCTGTGAGCAGAAAAGGCCTGATGTTTTGGTAATGCCAGCTGCCTTCAAACGTTGTTTTCCGTTGTCCTGACGGCAAAATCACCGCAGCTTTTGCCAAGCAGCTCCTTGGAATATCAATTTTCTTCAGGGATCAGAGGTTTATCAGGCACGGGAACGCTGCTGGCACTTGCTTATGGCTCTGCTCCTTTGCTTTTGATCTTTTGCGAGACCGAAAGAGTTTTGCTCGAGTTACATTTCACAGTAGCATGACAGGCTTGACATTTTATCACCTGTAATAGCAAAATCAAAATGAGCTTCTCCATTTGGCAAGGGGGGAGCTGCCCCAACAGGTCGGCCAGCGAGTTTTGGCGAGATCAGAGGAACTCAGGTATGTCCCGCGCCCAGACCTTGCCAAAGAAATCTATTTTTGCATCCCCTTTGCATTTTTGCATTTCACATTATCAAATGCAAACCCGCCACTCACAGTGATCCGTTACTGGCCTGCAAACCTTCCTTGGGCCTCACTGAAGCTTATGGTCTCCTCTAGTACCCAGAGCCGGCGCTCAGACCCACACACTCCACACAAGCAAATGACGCATTCCAGACGCTTTGTATTTTGGGCTTAGATTTGGATCGACATGTTTTCTCGGGACTGGGAGCAGAAGCCAGCAAAAACAGCGTCGAGGAAAGACTGTGGATGCACGCCAAGCCATTTGTCTGGGGTCTGTTTTTTTCCCTTTTTCCAAAAAACAACAGGGGAAAAAAAACAGAGCCGAGACAAATGGCTTGGAGTACATCCACAGTCTTTGCTCACTCAGAGCTCCCCTGCATTGGATCGGCCTGTGCCTTGCTGCTGAATGTGGCGATTCTCAGAAGGGCGCTTTCTACACGCCTGCCTGTGCCGACATGACCTCGCACTGCACTGGATAGGGGCATGTGTTAAATAAAGGCTCAGCAATTAAAGGAGAAAATGCCGGCCGATGCATGCAACCGCAGACCGGCCTCACAGCGCTGGCTCATTTTCTCCTGGCTAGAGACTGCTGCTCTCTCTGCCTGGCGCTCCTTCCTTTGTGTTCTCCCTCTAACCCGTCTTGCTCTCTTGCTCTACCTCTCTCTCTCCCCCTCTCTCCATCTCTTTGCCATACTTTTTCTGAGCCTCTCCTTCTCTTTCTTCAAACCCCCCCCCCCTTTCAGAGTGAGATAATCCCTCCTCCTTCCTAGCGAGAGAATTCCTCCCCCCCTCCCCTGTTTGAGTGAGACAATACCTACCTCCCCATCAGCCCCAGACTGACCCTGGGAGACCCCTACTCCCCAGACAGTGACAGTACCTGCCCCCTCTTACCCCCGAGACGGTGACAGTACCTGCCCCCTCTTACCCCCGAGACGGTCATAGTACCTGCCCCCTCTTACCCCCGAGACGGTCACAGTACCTGCTCCTCTTACCCCGAGACGGTGACAGTACCTGCCCTCTTACCCCGAGACGGTCACAGTACCTGCTCCCTCTTACCCCCGAGACGGTGACAGTACCTGCCCCTCTTACCACCGAGACGGTGACAGTACCTGCCCCCTCTTACCCCCGAGACGGTGACAGTACCTGCTCCTCTGTCCTTCTGCTCCTGCAGCTGCGGCAGCCGCCGTCTTCTCCTCATCTGTGATGTTCTGCTCCGTCAGAGACAAGGGCTCCGAGATCTTAGACTTCTCCATCACCACCATCTCGATTTCTGCAAACGGGCAGTCAGACGGCTCAATCGCCACATCTGTTTCCTGCTCCACCATCACCATCTCCATTTCTGCAAACAAGCACTCAGACTGCTCCTCCAACACATCGGATTCCTGCTCCATCACCACTGTCTTGACTACTGTAAACAATCACCATGACTTCATCTTCCATTTCTCGTCAAACAAGCATTCAGACTTCTCCATCACCACTTCCAGTAAAAACCATTCAGACTTCCCTAACACCACCGCCTACATCTCTATGAACAAGTATTTCGACAGTCAAACCTCTGCAAACAAGCACTCAGACTCCTCTGTGGCCATGCCTACATCTCCTCACTCCATTCTCTCTGCTTTGCTGTCCACCTCTGCAAAAGGAGCGCAGCCAATCCGCTCTCTACAGGCCAAAAGGGCGTGTCCCCAAAACAAGCCTCACTACCTAAGCACAGACGGAACCTAGAGTGGTCCTAACGAAGCGCTAACACAAAAGTGCTTTGGTCGGATATACAGAGCGTGCACACATGTATACAGAGCCACTGACTTATTGTGGTCTTGGTAGAATGTCAGGCTAAACAATTTTCCTGGGGTTCATTTTAATAACATTTTGACTTTTTTCCTGCTAGAAAAAAACGGCATTAATTCTAAACTCTCATTAGACATATATGCACAACATGGAAAAGCACTGGACATCACTTTGGCGGACAGCCTGAAGTACACTTAGCTGTCAAAACACATCAGTTGCATATGGCAGTAAGTACAGTAGCATCTGGGAGCGCTCTGTAGAGACCATAGGTGCGGCGTGGAATTAGCAGCCTGGTGCCAAGCCTTTGCTCTTAACAAGGCACAAATGTAGGCTGCAAAGATATTCATTCGACGGCTGTGGATGGAGCAGTGCGCTAAAAGACGCTTCTCTCTAAATGGTCCGCAGAGTCGTATGCCAGCAAGTAAGACTGAGGAGTGCTGCAGGTAACAAAGAGATGTCCTTCATGTAGGCGGAGTTAGTTAGCAGGGTGGTTAGGGACATCACACAGTAGAGATGGACCAAATGGGTCTCAAATATCAAGTCATATCTAATGTACTCAGCCTCTGTTCGCTGTATCATTAGATAACTACATGTAAATGAATACATCTGCAACTGTAAGCATTTCCAATTGGAGCAGCAGAAGTAAATAAGTAAGGAGCCAGTTTAACAAAATGCATACATGCACTCTCATTTAATCATTATGCCAATATTTTGCGTTCCATTATGAAAAATGGAAGCACATGGATTAAAGTGCTTTGATTTACTTTGCAAACTTCTGAGAAGAATGGTAAATAAATTGACTAATGCCATCAGTATGAAGACCATCTGGATCAAAGAAACAGTATTGCAAAGGACCTATTGACTCTTCACTGGCACAAGAGCAAATGGCTCCCTCTATTTTAAAGTTTAATGTTTTCGAACCATTCATGTAACCCGATCGTCGATCTCCAGTTCTAGCGGGATTCTACTGTGGTTATGCCCCCTGGTGGTCAAAGGAGGTTGAAACTTTGGGTGTGCACTCTGTTATTCCTCACAATGCTTCAACACGATTGGCAGAAAATTCTGGCAAATCCACACAAGGAGCCATGTGACCAGTAGGCCTTCCTCCTGAAGACATGAACATGAGGCGGCTTCATATGTCGGACAACTCTGACAGACTGGCTTTTTGGTTTGCCTTCTTTTAAATACCACAGATATTTTGCCTTGTTATCACACAGAGTAAGAAGGTATTCATGTCATTTTCTGCAAACCCATTTATTTAATTTGTTTTTTACATGCAAGCCTAATGCCACAATGTGAAGCTGACTTGCTCCAAAAAAAGAGTAGCTTTGATCCCCTTTATGGAACCAAAATGACATCATCCCCCCTTAATAAAACCTATTCTTTGTGCACTAAGATTCTTTGTGGTTTTATTTCCTTTAAAGAGCAAAACTTATACAAAGTGCCTTCTGTATATTGACGCTGTTTCACACCTGAACATCCGTGTTTATATGTTACAGAAATGCACATCTATCCAATTTTAATACCATCAATCTGAGTGATTGGTTTCCCTGTGGGTCCTTTCCTGTGGCCTCTCTGTAAGGGGTGGCTGTGAAACACTCTGTAACAGCTCCTTTGTTAAGAGAGTAGCAGAAATGTGTCATTTGTCATTTCCTCACAGTAGGTGATGGGTAATATGGTTGCTGTTTAAATTTTCTGCTTGAGCATGTGCTGTGCTTGAGGAAGGCAGCACAGAGACATGGGTGAAAAGGTAAGGCCTTTGAAAACTAATAAATGAAATTAATGTAATGCCGGTCTGGTCCTGGAATAGTTTAATTGATCAATCAAAGCCTTAATTACTCCCTTGGGTGAATTATCAGGCCAAACACAATGCAGGAAGCAGTGTGCTGTAAGTGCATGGCATCTTATTCAGAAGTGGTAGCATTTTTGAGATGTGTAACTCTTAAGAAAGGAACAGAGGACAAGTCTCCCAATTTTTTTCCAGATACTGGACTTTTTTTTGCCCTTTTCAAATTACTGTGTATTTTTTTTTGTAAATGGCCCAATAGTCCAAAAACAAACACATTAAAAACTGATAGAAGAAATCTAGACACCTCCAGGAGCAGGGTTGGTTACCAGAGTGGGATCATTTAAAAAAAAAAAAAAAAAAAAAAAAAAAAAAAAACTGCTGGTAAACTGCGTTGGGAGAAGAATGACAGTCACCACACAGAGGAAGGGGTGGGGGGGTGGGGGGTCACATGCGTTTCCAGGGTGATGGACGTTAAGGTTGAGGGCACAGAATGAATGTGAACCACGGCGTCAGTGGACAGACAGTCGATGGAAAAGGCTCGGCGGACCAATCACAAAACCGGCACAACGGCTGACCCACAGGCAGGGTCAGCTTGGGCACATGACACAGCTTTACCTCCGGAGCAGTGAAAAAGCGTATCGATCAGGCGTCCTGGGGGGGGAACCTGCCAAGTGTCTCAGACACGCTGGAAAGAAAGCGGCTAGGTGGTTCTGCGAGAAAATAAAAACTCTGAGAAAGGGTGACCCAGTGTTAAAGAGTGTTCGCGTGTTCGCCCTTGGGCCTCATAAATAAGGTCCCTGTCATTTTTTCCTGTGCATCTCGAACAAGCCGCAAGCTCTGTTCAGACACTCTAGTTCTACTGTAAGGTAAACTGCTGATAACGATTTCCGAGAAAAAGGCCCGGGTGGCCTTTCAAGTGGTAAGCTTTGTGTGGTAATCACTCATTTCCTCGAACTGCATTTCCTCATTTCCTCTGCCCCTTATCTTGTTAAGCGATGGCAACGGTACAGACTCACAAACCCGAAGCTCTCTGTCCCCACCCTGTGCCACGACACCCCCCCCCCCACAGCTGGCTATAGGCTGGCCCTCGTCCCCTTTCCCAGCTGCTCGCCCTCTGAACTCTCCCTCTCTCGTGTCACTTCGCGTATCACCGTATCGTGTCACTTCGCGCATCACCTTCTCTCAGTCACTCCCACAACCTGCTGCATCATCACCCACGCCTTCTGTCACCTCCCGCCCCCGATAAATCTTAACCTCAGTCTCTAACCACCGATACTAAAATAGAGGGCACAGAGGGCTTTTTTCTGAAAAATAGAAAAAAAAAAAAAAACTGTTACAGGTCTCGCAAGTATGGTTTAACATTTACAGTTTGCTTGAGTTTGAGGTTGACTGGAACTTTTCTGGAAATGATCATTAAGTATCTGAAGTAAATCCCCGCACAAGGAAAATTAAGGTTTAGCTGGCTGCACCGAAAACACACTTAAACGCTGTTTGAATGTTTGGTACCCGAAACTGGTCACGTCCCCCATTTTATTCCCCGGTGAAAACCACTACAGACACTGTCTGATTAATGTCTTACTTTGATCTGACACAGATCAGAGCAAGCGTGGATAAGGAGCGATGTATTTGGACTGGAATGTGGAGCAGTGACGGACTGTGGGAGACGCCGCGGCTTTGACGTTGTTGCCGGTTTTGTGGGCGGGGCCGGTGGAAAGTACAGAGTCATGGTGACATTCATCTGGCGCACTCACCTTCCGTGTCCCCACACGTCCTGCTGCCCTTTGAGCTAGCCTCTGTACCTTTAGCCTTCTCGGGGTCTTCCGGCCCCTCCTCCGGCCCTTTCTCCTCCTCCTCCTCCTCGCCCACGTTCTTGTAGTTGGGCCGCTTCTGGGCCCTCTTGCGCCCCCGCTGCCGGTTGATCTCCAGGGACCGCTCCAGACTCTCCGGGGGCTTGGTGAACCGGCGCACACTGGTGTTCGACTGAAACACAGTTTCAGGCTTGGTCAGAAAGGGGGAGATGACTGTACAGTTGGAGGGGGCAGAAAGGACACGGTTGGGTGGGGGGCAATGACCACACGGTTAGAGGGCAGTGACCTCATGGTCAGTGGAGGGGGGCAGTGACCGCACAGTGCGGGAAGGGGAGTAGGGGGTGATCGTATGGTCTGGGGATGGGGGGCAGGGGTGGGGTGGGGGGGGGGATGAGGGTGACCGCACGGCACGGTCAGAGAGGTGTGGATACTACACAGCTCAATGCGAGATGATCGTTCTTATGAAACAGCTGCATGTTTACTTAGGCAACTCCTCTCAAAATCCTGTTAAAAAGTGCTCCACCTGGGATTCTCATGTGAAACTTTTTGATCAGAAGCTCAGCTTCCTGACCACTTCTGACACTTTGCCTGTGTCACGCACGTTTACAGTGGGTTAGAACCCTGGGCGGGACACTACTGTGGGACACTCATGACGATTCACTGGCGCAAACACTCAGCTGTGTAAATAGATGAGACAATTTAAGCTATGTGAGGGAGTCTGGATAAGGGCATTTGAGAAATAGCATTTAAAAAAGTAATTTAATAATTTCTCAGCGTGATGTCCATTTCTGAATGGGGGGGGTGGAAGAGTGGGCGTTTCCACTCAGGGCCAGCCTTCACGCCACACAGAGATCCATTGTGCTCGATGCACAAGTTACTCCAACATTTACAACCCTGTTCTCAGAACTCGAAAGCAAACAAGCAAACAGTGTCCTTTCATTCTCTGCGTTCTGCAGGAAACTGCACGGAAAAATGATAAAGACTCCCAGCAGCTTACGTCAACAAGATTCCCGTGAAAGCTACTTTAGAAATGCTACTTAAAAACCACGTATGATATCTGTGGATTTCACAGATTGTTTTCTATAGAAGAGCTCACCTGCTGACTCTTTCATTGCAATAAGAAACTAACTAGCCCATCCCCACTTGTCATTTGCCTATAAGCTAGGGTGAACTCATCACAGATTCTCATTGATCTCATCTTTGATATCTTAAAAGTACAGGGTCTATTTCAATGACTAATCCCTATTTAGTCAGGTTGCTGAAAATTAACTTGCGGTAGGGCTCAAACAGTGTTATGCTCACAGTCACTGGTCTGGGAGTGTTGTTAGCCTTGTGTGATACTGTTGCTCATTCAGCTTGAATCGATACATTTCTGTTGCTTTGTGCTGGAAGCAGCTCTGGATAGGAGTGTCTGCTGAATGAATGTAATGTATGTAAATCCAGTTTATTAATTTTGTGAAGTACTCTCTTTTCAAAGTGCAAATTTTACTACCTGAGAAAGATTGCCTTAAATTAATTGGCTTAGTAAATTAAGCTTGCAGGGCTATGCTTTAGCACGCTAGTAGCAACACATTCAAAAGACACACAAATCTCTTGCTCAAAGCTTTGAATGATCAGTGGAAAGTTCCCCCTTAGACATCTTTCCATTTAGCTTCACGTGAACACCTCAAATCAAGAGCGGGGCAATCTGTCCCTCAGTCTATGCTAGCCCAATGCAGCATCCAAAATAAAATCTGCATGCATCAGGGTGGGGCTGAAGTGGGGACACACTGAACGTTGCTTTAACCTTCTGACACTTTCATGCCAAACAAAAAGGCGTGCCCTGTTAGGGTGGAGGCAGAGAATTAAGGAACACATTAATCACAGATCTTATCTTGCATGCACATTTTCACAGAACTGCGATTCAGACATTTGACCTCAGCGGCTTGAATTAAGTGGTGATGGTGGCTCCCGCTTGCAAAGCTGTGGGCTTGTATTTTCTGAGAAGATTCTAAAATGGGTGGGCAGGTGAGGGGTAACCCTCGTGTAGGTGGAGCTCCTTAATTTTTCACAGCAGTGGCCCCTCATTCTGTGTGGGAGGAGCCCGGCGGCTGGCTGGTTACACATCACTACAGACCACCAGCTAGCCCAATCACAAAACACACCCACCATCACGACCACGCCCACATCATCAGTGACAACGATGAGTCCACATACAGAGCAGAGGTCAGTCGGCTGGTGGACTGGTGTCGAGACAACAGTCTGTCTCTTAACGTTGAGGAAACTAAAGAAATGGCTGTTGACTTCAGGAAGAGCCCTGCTATTTACACTCCTGTGAACATCAATGGCTCTGCTGTGGAGACAGTCAGCAGTGTCAAGTTCCTTGGAGCGCACATAGCAAAGGACCTCACCTGGACACTCAACACCACCACCATAACTGAAAAAGCCCAGCAAAGTCTCCACTTCCTGCATAGGCTGAAGAAAGCCAGCCTCCCTCCTCCCATCCTCACCAATTTTAATTAATAATTAAATAGAATTCATAATTTTGTTTACAACTTACTTGCACATTTCTGTCTGCCACTTTTTCCATTTAATGTCTTGTTATTTAGTCTATTTATTGTCTTGTGTATTTATTGTACTTATTTTCCTGATATTTATTGATATTATGCCTTGCACCTTATGGTGTCTTTGTCTCTCACTGTCTGAATGTAGCACCACGGGTCCCAGGGAAACGTTATTTCAACCCTACTGTATACTTGTATATGGATGGGCTGACAATAAAAGCTCTCGACTCTTGATTTGACTCTTGATGTACAACCGAGACCACATCCCCTGCTTCAGACTACACTCACCAACCCAGAGACTCACCTATACAGGCCAGCCCAAGAGGAGGCTGGTGCAAAACAAATGGTGACTCCACCATGAGGTCGCCCCTGGAGGCGTAACAACCTGAGTGATGCTACGGCTATGTCCAGGTCCAAAATTGCACTGTTCCAGCTCCAGTGCATGTCAGGAGAGACATTCTGAAAGCACGTCCCTCAACTTCAGTGGGCAGGAGACATAAACCTTCCGCTGAAACTCCCTTGGCTTTTGTAAGCCACTGGGCACCAATTTAGGGGGAAAAAAGGGGAAAAAATGAGAAACATCTGTGTCACCATCCTCCCCCTGATTTAACCAGCGAACTGATCAGAAGTATCTACAGCACTCTGACAGCAAGGCCTGCCTACCTCTTACGCTAACTTCTGTGGGTTGTGGTCAGATTTTGAGATTCTCGCAATGCACCTGCAGGTTTAAAAAGTCTTATAGGAAACACTGCTTGTGAAAAAAACTCTGTTTTTGTCGTGTCAGCCAACTCAGCTCTGATGCTAAGCTTGAGGATAGGCAAAAAAAAAAAAAAAAAAAAGACAGGGGAGGTGATGTTGCCATGGTGACAGCCTCCTGCTGGCCTCCTGCAACAGCTTTGCATCCTTTTCACACCTCAGCGTGCGGGGGGCAGCCTCCTGCTGGTAAGAATCTTCTCAGGTCTTACGGGAAAGAGGTGAAAAAGTGCAGGAGATATGAAACCAGGCGCAGGTAAACGCGACCGCGGCGGCGCTCGGCAGGAAGTGGGCTGACCCCCCCCGCTAGGCCCGGGAGGAAGGCAGCTCTGACACGAGAGGCGGTCACGTGGGGCCCCTCTCCGAGCCTCCACCGCTGCAGAACGTGCGCCTCCAGTCGGACTGCCAAATGCACGTTCGGGGTTTCGTGGAAAAAGGCCACCGAGTGACTGAAAACAGAACCCCAGGAAAGTGTTTTTTTTTTTTTTTGGCCACACCGACTGTGCTGAGGCCTGCCTTCAATCAGCATTCCTCCTTAAGTTTGACTAAAAAACATATTCACATCCGTCCTGCACAAGTATGATTCTCTTAATTCATTTCTGCACGTGTTTTATTCTTCACAAACGCAGTTTGGTGAGTTAGAGTTGAAGGCAAATGTTGGCCGAGTCGAGGCCATGTTTGCTCGACAAATCCTGCATGCAGCCAACCAGACTCTACCCCTGGGTTTATAGGAAAGAATCATTCTGAGTGCACTTTAGACACACCTCAGACGTGCTTCAATGCAACTTCAAAAAACTTGTTAGTTTTTCTGGGGAAAACTCAACTCCAGTTTAACTCTAGACAACAAACATCCAGCTTCTGATATTCGTTTCGGAGATTGGCATTGCATCAAGATTAACTGTCTGGCACAAGCAAACAAACTCCGCTGACTCTCGAAGGCGGCATGAAGTACAGAAGAAAGCGCGATGGGCTGTGATGTTGTCGCGCACAGCTTCCATAAAAAGACGCAGCGGCAGACGTGTGCGCAGACAGCAGATGCCCCAAATAAAAGCCGGCCCGCCACACCCCGCCCCGCCGGGCCGAGCCGAGCCGCACAGACCGCAGACGGAAGCGAGAGAGAGCAGAGAACGGAAAAGCTCTCTATGTTTATCAGCCGGGCCCAGCTGTGACCTCTCTCTGAATGACTGCGGGGGGGGGGGCGGGTGGCTTCTCAGAAACGCGTTGGCGGTGACGCTGTGCCAGCTAGGCGTTGAACAGGGACGAGTGCGCCCTGCCGTTCGTGGTCGGCGCTCGACGCCACCCTGAGAGGGCCTCGGCGCAAACGGCCTTTTCGGCACAGGGAGGCGTGGTGGTTTTTTTGGTTTTGGTTATTTTCTGAGCGACGCGTCGAGCTCGGAGTGAAGCCCTTTAACACTTAACCAGCAAGCTGTCTTTATTCACCTGCGTGCAGTTCCTCTCAGTGCAGAGAAACACTGCGGCTCAGGGCAGCCCATGGATTACAAATGCCCCCCCATCGACCTGGCAGTTAATATTTCAGTCTTCTTGTTTTTGAATAGTCAAAATCCAACAACAAAACATTTTTTGAGACCGGGGGGGTTGGGGGGTGGTTGTGGTTGAGACAGAGACGTGGGCAGAGACGTAGCAGTGGGGTTGGGGGGGGTGTACACTCACCGAGCTCTTCTGTGTGTCCTGCTCCGTCTGGACGGTGAAGACGGACAGGTCCCCGTTCAGGATGACGTCGGCCAGGGAGTCCACCAGCGGCCGGTAGTGGATGATGAGGAACACCTGGGCGAGGGGGGGAAGGGGAGCGTTCCCGTTACGTTACTGCAGCGTTACCCAAGGGTTGCCTCAGGCTCCCCCTCTCTCACACTGACGCAGTGAGCTGCGTATCACGTGACCTGTGAACGACTGCTCTGCCTCTGTAGTTACACATCTAAAAGTATCTCAGTACCTGTGACAGGAGGTACAGCGACACCTGAGGGCTTATCCTTCGGTCTTCATCCTGAAAAATAAAAAAACCAAAACCCTGCTCATTCTTCACATTAGAAATGCATAGTCGAGACCCAACTTCCACAACAACCACACCCCTTCCCCTCTCCACCTCTGGCACTCAAGTTTTACATTTGGCAGACGTTCTTATCCAGGGCCACTTATGAAGAAAAGCTGCATAGGAGGAGGCACCTCCTCTCACGTGAAAGAAGGCACCTCCAACAGCACAGGGTCCCCATCACTGCTCTGGCTGCTGACTCACCTGCTCGTGGCTGACCAGTGAGTAGACGTAGAGGGGCAGGAAGAGCCTGTTGAGGAGGTGGTCGGTCAGCACGTCGTTGAGGAACTCGCAGTTGATGATCAGGATGTCGTTGAGATAGTGCAGGTGGTCCAGGTGCTCTGCGACCAGGTCGCTGAGCTTGCCTCTGTTTCTGTGTCTGTGGAGAGAGGATCGCCCGTGGGAGTCTGGCCAGGTCCACCACATCGTTTCAGCAGCATGGGGCCTAGAGTGGGGCTACTGAGCCCTCATCCTGAGGGGCAGCCATGCCCGCAGGGCTGCACAACCCTCATCCTGGAAGACAGCTGTGCCTGCAGGGCTGCTCTACCCTGTTCCTAGAGGGGCCACTGTGCTTGCAGAGCTGCTCCACCCTAGTCCTGGAGGGCAGCCATGTCTGTAGGGTTACTCTATCCTGGTCCTGGAGGGCAGCCATGCCTGTAGGGCAACTGTACACTGGTCCTAGAGGGGCCGTTGTGCTTGCAAAGCTGCTCTACCCTGGTCCTACCATATTGTCACAAAGGCTACTCAGCCTTGGCCCTACTCATAAATAAACTCAAGGAAAGCATTTGGTAGAACAGTATGTAACAAGCATAACACTGAACAGTCAGCCCTCACAGGTTTATGGAATGCCTGGATGCCTGGATATTCCAACCACGCGCATCCCGTCCCCAAGTCACCCTAAATGCCCTGTAACTCTCAGCAATCTCATGCATTCCCTGGCACCCATTCTGCAGTCGCCCTCCCTCCGCCAACCAACGCAAGACCGCAGCTCTGAACAACAGCTGCTTCAGTAAACAGCCTGTCCCACAGCTTCATTTTAACGACCCATTAAAAAAAAAAACCACACACACACATACAAAGCCAGGCTGAGCCCTGGGCTCCAAACTGGCTGCGGCAATTTGCTAAGTCCCACCAGGCACAGGGGTGGGTCGTTGGCTAGGGTTTTCTTGTCTCGCTGCCCTTTGGACGTCCTGCAATTCGCTGGATGTATACGAGCTGCTTGGACAGTGTCCCCTCCCCTGCAAAAAGCGCCCGCTTCACTGCACCACACGGCGCAGCTTGCACCATTCGGCTGCACGCAAGTACATCGTAGGATTGCGTTTGCATCTTTTCGGTGCCCCTGCGCAAGCGCAAAGGGTGTCGCGGTGCGACGGGCCTAACATATGATTGCCGAATGAAAAAACAGGGTTGCATAAAAAGGAAAAAAAAAAGTATTATTTTTGTTGCAATGACAATCAGACAATCACATACCAGGCATGTCATTGGCTACTTGCTAGGACTCATTCCCATTCACAAGGTGAGAGTAAATGACTTCAAATCTGCACACATCGCGTGCATTGGTTGCAAAGGGGGGCCAACAGTGGATTGTCTAGGCTGACAGGATGTCTGGCAGTGTGAAGGGGAACAGCATTCTCAAAACACCCGGACAAAGAACAGGTTTCGCCTTTGAAGTGAACGTCATGAACACTGAGCCGCTTCCAGGAGAACGGATGGAGTGGGAGCATTTCCCATAAGTGATTGGCCCTTACTGGAAAGATACGGTGGGGATCTTAATGGCCGGAGACTGGGGGGGAAGGGGGACAGAAACTTAAAAAATGGAGACCAGACGGGAACACTGCATGCAGTGTGGCCAGGGCATTCCACACATTCATACAATGTAATAATGTAAAAATATTGGCATGAAAACACACTTTTTCACTAAAACAGTTCCCAGGTGAGTGTAAATTGGGGCACAGTGAACCCTGGAGGCCCAAATGGAGAACTACATCTGGACCCTTCCATTGTCTGAAGTAGCGTCTTGTTTTGTTGACTAAATTGCTGGTTGCTCCTACTCTAATTGGCCTGGAGTACAGTTACTTCCAAACATCTCTGATACCGTCTGTGTAGGATTCAATGCATAATAACTCTGTCCATGTGATGACTGTTGCTAGGGTGTGTGTACTTTTGTGAACTATTTGGTTTGTTCTTCCCTCTTTCCTCTTCTCTACAATCATTGCATTTAGTACAATTCAAGTGTGATAACTGACCTGTTGTGGACACACACTTGTTTAGTAAGTTGCACTCTTAGTACTTCATACAACATTTATAATAAACTGATACTGTGAGCAGTAATACTAATACTAATCTTTGACTATTCCAGATCAATGACTCAATGACTCAATTCAATGATTGAATCCGCCTGTTCACAGAAATAACTGTTGCATTTACTTAATTAAACACTCACTGGAATGTACGGTTCATGACTGGTTCCACTCTGATATGCAAGTGGCTGTATTCAGATATACTGTATATTCCCTTGTGCTAATGTCTACTGTTTACCACCAGTTCCCTGAGGAAGACTTTACAGCAACATTGGGAAAATTGTTTGGCCTCCATTTCTGAACATGGTGATGAGTTAAAGCTTCATTAAATTTCATGAATTTATTTTTGATTTTGCATGAGCTTCCTGTACATTCTACTCATTTTAGAAACTGTTTCATTTCCCTTGCTGCAAGGACTCTTCACTTTTGATTTTACTTGTAAAGCTCAGTTTCCAAATTAAGCATGTCACTCTATAACTGACGTGTTTCTTTTTGTTTTCACTTTACCTGAATCTTAAACTAAAACTTAACAACCGCTCTGTTCAAAGATGAAAGACATATTTTGATATTCCTCCAGATTCAGTAAGAAATCATCAGTTGTGAATTTACAGTTGACATTTTTCCAAACATTTGCTCATGTGAAGACCTGCAGTTCACCTCAGGAAAGAGGCCATTCTGGTGCAAGACTGACGCCTAGTGGACTCCCTTTGAATTGCAGCACTAATGCACTTGGCACTGGAGCCGGCGGGGTGTTTGTCAAACCCTAGCTCTCTGCACTGATCTGTGCTGTGAGGAAAGGATGAGGACGGCGGACGCAGGGTGTCTTACTCTTCGTCTGTCTGCACGCACTTGTCCAGCTCGATGACGTGGCTTCCGATGAACCACACCAGGTTGGAGAAGTAAGGGACGGCGGTTTTGTCTCTGATGTAGTGGAGCATGTGCTGGTTATCCACTGCAGTGGGGAGAGGGTGACCAAGGTTACGCACACAGTGTGGGGGAATCACACAAGCAGTGAAACTCATTCAAGTGCACGAATCGTTAGCTTAACACGTATCTAAGATGAGCTGCCTGGGATTTTACCCCTCGACGTTGCGCTTTGTAATCAACGTCACCCGACGCGTTCGAGTGGGTCTTTGGTTTTGGCGGGACACCGCAAGTCCCGCTGCCACCCCCATTAACAGGTGACAATGTGTTAGTAACAACACGGGTGTTGCCGGTTCAAATCCGTGACGCGCCGCTGAAGACAAAGCGCGACGTGTAAGGACGACGAGGCCGTTGAGCTCAGCGGCAGTTTGCGAGTGTAACCCTCTGGGACGTAAAGCAGGCACTTTCTGGACTTGAAAGGGCGGGGCCAGGTGGGACCATGACAGGATTAAGGGTTAGCACTCTGTGACCATGGAGGGTTGAACAGGTCCTGCCAGTGGCAATCTCTAAAAAGCACCTGTGGTGGAACTGTCATACATCAAACCCCAGGGAAATGCGTTTGGTGTGTTAGTGGCTTGTTACAGAATGCCCTACTAAACACATTCCCTGGGGTTGGTTTTGCAACACTGCAACACCACCTACTGATTTCTAGATGTGTTTGCACATTTTAGTGACAACAGTAAGGCAAATGACTGAGGACAACACCTCCAGGAGCCCTTTAGAGACATATGCTTGAACTGTCAGAAGTGGATGGATTTCCCCAAGCAGTGATCCTTCAGCACAGTGTGTCTAGGTCAGGCTTTAGGTTTATGTTGAACCCTGTAAAGGTGTGTTAATGCTGCTGCTTTGAATTCCTGCATCTGCCCTGATTGGTCAGGGCTGGCCTTTAACTCAGCCACCTGCTGTTAGTGCTAGCCTGTGGAAAACCTGCTTTCAGCTCTAATATAATACAAATATAATACAATATAATACAATACAATACAATACAATATAATATAATCACCACACACTTTGATGTGAAAACAATTCTAAAATTTTCAAATGGAAAAAAATAAATTACAAATTGTAAGTGAAAGCACTAGAATGTTTCTTTAAAAAGCAACTAATGCTAAAACAGAGGGAAAGCACTTGACTAGCCATACCAAGGACCCAATTATTCCGTCTTGTAAGAGCCACTTATACGTTGAGGGTTTGAAACTCTTCCTGTGGTTCAACTTTAGGTCATTCTTCCAAAACCCTCTCACAATTAATTTCAACATGTACAAATTCAGAGGACGAGCCGAGGTGCCCTTTTAAGCAGAGGCAAGACTGAGGCTGGCATTACCCCAGTTAACGCGGGTCTCAGTCCCTCTTCCGTCAAACGGATGAGAACCCAAAATGTGCTGGCGCGTGGCGGACTGCAGAACGTGCAATTACCGACCGCCGTTACCGTAAAGCCTGACCGAGACACACGATGACAGACTGCAGACAGATGATCAGGTTATTTAATGCCAGCTGTTCAGATCGTTAAGGGGACAGGGATGTGGGGGTGTGGGGGGGCTCAGAGCGGGGTGAGGAGCAGTGGGAACTCTGTGGATCCAGTGCTGGGCCACGCAGTTGGCAGTGAATGTCTCTTGAGTAACAAGTGTCTCTGGTGTCTGCATCCAGACTCCTGGGGATGCCCAGGGCCTGCCCCCAGCTATGACACTGGAGGTGTGACATCTGCCATTCATGAGAGAAAAGAACCCAGGCAAGAAATCTCCCCCATTTTTATTTTTGAGGGTCACACTTTTTTGTTTGTGCGGCCTTGTGTTTAAGTCCCAGGTCACTTCAAATTCTGCGATTTGCAATTATTTGTCCTGACTGCATCAACACAAAGGCATGCAGTACCATTCAAAAATAAAAATGAATTACAATAATTAAAAAAAAGACAGAGATAAGAAAGTCACAAAACTGGACCAACTTACGTGACACTGGATTAAGGTACACAGGAGTCACCATTGAGGGAGAGGGGAAGAACAGATACAGTTAATAGGGTTAAGGGGCGGGGCCTATGTGAGTTTCGTCCCAAGGGTGGGGGAGGGGCCCCAACGTGGCCAAAAAGTACACAGAACAGTGAATGAACCCAAAGCAGCTGCTACAGAATATAAGAATATATGCAAACAGATATTTCAGGCCCAGAATCCCCCCACAATAAGGTGACCACAGCCCCTCCCCACCCCCACACACACTACCAACCCACCACCCCACTAGCCCATCAAACTTTCCAAAACACAACTCCCAGGCCTCACGTGTGTGCCAACGCTACCTAAACATGCTACATGGTACAGTGCTTGGGAACCCAGCAATGCAGTGCAGTGCAGTACAGACTTCAGTTAGGGCATACAGAGTGTATTTGTTACGTATTTTCAGTGCGGTCGTACCAGCGCCTGCCGTGTCAGTAACAAAGGCTTGCATGCACTTCAGCAAAACTAAATACATATTGGAGGATAAAGACAGCATTCAGTGGCATGAGAGAGAAAGAGTGCGAGAGGAAGGAGAAAGACAGAGAGAGAGAGAGAGCTGTTTGTCACAGCAATCAAAGTGGCACGAAAATTCCTTACAGGGCATAGGATTCTTAGACAGCAATGACTCAATGCTCTGAGTAGCATGGCTGTGACCCTTATGAAAGGGGTCACTGTGGCGATGTTTCCCACAACAGCACTGTAGGACAAGTATCGCACTGATTCAGTGTCTCTACAGCAACGTGTCCAACCTGATGGAACATACTTCTCACAAGCTGCTCCGAATAAGAGAGTCCGGCTTACGTAACTGGAGTGGCCTCTATGTTATGTGGCTCTTCACAGGACAGAGAAAGTGTGATCAGACGCTAAAGGACAGCGGAACTAAGACTGGGGCCTCAGCAGTGTTTGACCTCGCTAATATTCCTCTTTCAAGAATCAAAATGGTTCACTGATACTTCGATTTATTTACACATCAAAACAAGGACAATGGACACCTTCCTATGAACATTTGATGCAGCATAAAAAGATTTCGAAATTCCCAATTTGACAGAAATTAACTGACCAGCCAGATGGATAATCTAGTAGTTGCTGACTTAACGGTAACCAGTGTGATTAACGTCAAACAATGTATATACTGTGTTGAAAAGAATATTCTAAACTTAATCTTCCTGAAAGATTTCCAGAAACTGATGGGTTCCTTATTGTTAACCTGTTGACCGACAGACCTGAAAACATTAATATGCTTAAATATCTGCAGTGTATATATCACCCATTCACACTGGAGGTGTAACTCTGTATCAGTAGCTCCCACTTAAATATCTAACAAACCCATCTCCAGTAACTTGGCTGTCATATTTTTTCCCTGGAGCTAAGTTACAGTACACTGTTAAAATTCCATGTTTTCATTATTTACATCCATATTTGCACATACCATAAATTGATCATAGCATTTCTATAGACCTTTATCAAATGCATATGTATGTATGTCTGTGTCAAGTATACCTGCAAGCTATAATAAGTGCGTCAATTTGCCCACTGGGAGAATGTTACCTCTTACGATGCGAGGAGTAACACGGCTTGTTTTTACTGCAAAAATCCTGCATAGACTTTGTTCAGACCCACTAAACTCACCTGGATGGCTCACGCTATCTGCTGTGCCCCACCGTCTGGCCGTAACCACTGATCCACATAATATAACGATCAGTGCTGCACAGCATCGATCCATGGGGAGGAAAAAACTATCCCAGAGGGCAGAGGAAGAGAGAGAGAGGAAGGAAGAGGAAGAGAGAGGGAGAGGGAGACAGCGAGGCGGCAGCACAAGGCCAAGCGTGGCGTTCGAGCGGCGGGCATGCCGCGGGGCGCTCCGTACTCACCTTTGTACACGTTCAGAGTGATCGTCCTGACCGCAATTCTGACCATGCTCTCGGGGTGGTTGAAAAACTTAATGGCCTCCGTGTACAGGGCAAAGTCATTAGTGTGCTGGAAGCATGGGAGACAGAGAACGAGGACTCAAACACCGCACCGCGCTGGACGGGGGGGGGCACGCCTCAGAGAGGAGAGAGCTGTGAGGGGGGCATCCCCTTTCCACTTAAGTTCCTTAAAAGGGGCTCAAGGATTTGGGATAGGCTCTAATGAATACTATGAAAGATAAACCCCTCCTAAAATGCTAGGACATGACTGTAATCACACTGCGAGAGCTAAGGGAATTCAAAGCTACAGGACAGGCTCAAATGAAAAATACACCCGTCCTGAAATGCCGGGACATGATCATTACCACATCTATGACAGAAATTTGAGAGAAAGTCACAGAAATTTGAGAGAAACTATTGGCATTACAGTGTAGTGTTAGGCCTGTAGGGGCTATCCTACATAATCAGTTTTACAAAACCACTAACAAAAAAAACAAAGCATATTGATAGCATATTAATTACTGTGACACTTCAAGAACAATTAAGGAGGAAAGAGACTATCAAATAGAACAATATCATGAATATTTCAACTATGAGCCATGCTGTAAGTCATACTGCATTTCAAACAGAATATGACAAATGCCTAAAGCACTGCATCTGAGAATAGATGGATTTTTAAAATACGTGAATGGTATATGCTGTGAAAATGCAAAAAGCACATGCACAGTGCTGCATTCTTCATGCAGTTGTCTCTGTCCTGAAGAGCAGGGAGCTGTTAATGCAAGACAGACATTTCTACAGCTGTGTGCAGCTGCAAATCTCTCTGTGGGCGGAGCCTTGCCATCCAGTGTTCTCCTTATTCCTGACACCACCAAATCCCATCACACGCGGTTGGTGGTGCCGAGGAATAAAGAGGAGGTAGCTGCGACTTTTACCACCGTTTACAGTACACCAATAACTTCCCCCTATACACAGGAGCCAGCGCGAAGCTACAGAAACTCCTTTGGCAGGTGGAGGGACAATGAAGACACTACATCTGAGCCGGGCCCTGAAGACAGGACGTTTGAGCTGGGCCCTGAACACAGGACGTCTGAACCAGGCCCTGAAGACACGATGTCTGAGCTGGGCCCTGGAGGCGCTACATCTGAGCCTGGCCCTGAAGACAGGACATCTGAGCCAGGCCCTGAAGATGAGGTTTAAAGTTGCACATGTGCATGCAGAGGGACCCTGTAGAAGGCTGCTTAGAGACATTGCATCATGACGCGCCTAAGAAAATGTTTACCAAAAAAAAAGAAAAACGCACCAAGCTTTCAAAAACTGGCCTTCCTCTCTCTACAATCAACCTGCTGACCATCGATCGCACAGTAACACACAACACCGGGTTCCTCACACAGAACTGCCACCTGTAACCGCAGTAAGGTAACTCTGCGTGACACCAGTGACACCGAGTAGAATTCCCACTCAAGCTTTCTGCCCTGTCATTGGTTCCCCCGCTGGCTGAACACCTTACCTCATTGTAGAAGAAATGCACAGTGTGATTATTAAGCTTCAGGGACAGGGTCTTCAAAAAAGAGATATAGTACGCCATAATTTCCTCATCAGAGAAGTCAAACTTGTGCACAATGATGGAGTTGACGTGGTTGTTGGAGAGCAAGTAGTCTAGGAGAGGAGCAGAGGGAAAATGTCAATAAGCTTTGTGACGCAGCTAAAAACGGAAATGCCTGACACACAGGTGGCAAGTCATCTTTTCTGCGAGTTTGTTCAGAGAATTTTGTTTGTAGTTCATAAAATTATTGTGTTATGATCTAGGGCTATGAAACAGAGTATCTTGGTTTTATAAGTGCTGCACTAAGGAATATCCAGGTATTCAGTTAACAATTAATGCACTTAGCTCATTTGCATCTTATTTAGGGAATGGGATTTCAGGGAGCTGGGGAAGTGGTGTTTGCACAGACAGTGTGTACTTGCACGAGTGCACTAGAGAGGGGGAGGAGCCAATCCACACTGACAGACAGCAATAATGATCTAAAAGCTAAAAGAGGACCTTTATTTTATGTAGGGAGTTCCTGTTTGCTGAAGGAACAGCACAATATTTTCATTGTAATGCTGCTGATAGCATTAACTTTGGCTTTGTGTACAAAGACAAGATGGCGTGACTCATGTTTTAAGTGAACTGTGTATGAAGTAGTGAACTTGATCCATAACTGTTAAAATCCTAATCCTAAATCCTAATGTTTCTAAGAGTTATCTGCTTCTGTGAGAATATTTCTCCCAGAGGTCATGAAGTAATGTCCCGACAACAGATTTCTTCTGCAATAATCACCACAAAGATAATATGGGCGCACGGTACTTACAAAGAGATGTTTCATGACTTATATTTTCAAACAGGATGTTCAGAGTCTGGAGGAGTTGAACACAGACATAGCGTCCGGACTTCTGTCGTAGGATGTTCAGGAAAAACGCGAACATATTCTTCTCCAAGAAGTAGCTGCAAGGGGGGAAGCACACATTTGGGCATTACGAAACCACACACTCACTTTCATACTACATATCAGGGGTGGCCATTTTGACACTAGTAGCGCTTGACGTACTTTGCAGTATATATTTTGAGCATGTGCAAAAGAGCTCATTTCAAAAGGAGATATTAGCTATAAAGTTGAATCAGCGTAAGTGTAAAACCTCTGTAGTACAAAAGTGGGCACATTTAGAAATGTAAACCTCTGGCACAACAATGATACAACACAATATCCTTTCCATTAGTTCACTGTATGGAAATAAAATAACACTCAATGTTCAAAGATAGCCAAGTGTATTATTTATTATAGAGAGCAGGACTGTTGCCAGCACTTTAGTTTCACCCATACTGCTGCACTAACATGAATAAAATAAACATATAATGAATTGTGTGGATCGATTCTGGCATGCAAAATGGATGAATCGATGCGTGATAACACCCCTCGTACCCCGCTGATCACTTAACACTGCATATCATGAAGGGCAAACTTCACCAGCAACGTGCAGTTTGCGCCTGGTGATGATTTCATTACTCAGAAATGCATCCACCCCAGACGCCTTCCAGGACAATCTTCACGTGGCTGCCTAACGATAAGCGTTCTTCACAGCTTTGCTGTGAATGTGTGAAAGTAAATGGCGTCTAGACCTACTGGATGACGACAAAGCAGTAAAACCAAACACTAATTTAGGGACATTTTAACTTGAGTCAAGCAGTGGTTTTCTTAAGGTCACCAAGATCGGAAACTGGTAGTTCAGTCTAAATCATTACGTAATCAGCAGAACTCAAAAGGGCAAGAAGTAACAGTAAATTGATATGTTCTACAGTGAAGTGCCTAAAACATATGCTAACTACCTCAGGGCATTGAATGACACTTTCGGCACTCTACTGCTCATTTAGAAAACCTAGCTGGCAACCAGACGGATCAGTGTGATTGAAATACTACTGTAACAGGCAGTTATGGTGAACGAGGACCAACGCCTAAAACTGTCACCTTGAGCAAAACTCGAATGCATGTTCCCTTAGCCAACATCCTAACTGCTTTCCTCTGACTTGTTAATTAGTTAGCAGATAAAAAGGCTACTGTTTTCAATGCTCCAGCACATACTCTATTTAAAGCACTAAAGTCTCACCCCCTAATCTTTCTCTCTAGCCCTTGCTATACAGACGTAGATTCATTTACACACACACACACACACACACACACACACACACACACACACACACACACACACACACAACCACAAACAGATTTAATTTTAACTTATTGAAAAAAGAAACAAAAAAGAATAAAAATGTTGTTTTATTCACCTCATAATGTATATTACAATTTTCTACCCATACATTTTGCGGACTGACTCCTACTAACCAATCAGCATTATGTTCTGCGCCTACATACAACTGACTCCTACTAATCGAAGCTCAGTAAACCAACTGCCTATGAGGTTCTATGAGGATCTTCTCCAGGTCCATTTGCAGCTGTCCATATTTATCCATTTTCCCCCCCTTACAACCTTATATGAGAGCTTACTGCTCATGAGTGCTTAGAGTTTTCCCAACTGACGTCATAACTCACGTCCTGATTTAGACTGTCAGATCAAGAAGCCGGTGTTGACAACACTTTTGTCACAAGATTTAATGAGATTCCAGACCCCTGTCAGTGCCTTTTCTTTTTTTTTTTAACTGTAAGCATCAAGGGACAAATCTTGTCATGATCCTGAACTTTTTCCAAACAATATGGATATTTCTGGCTGCACTGTATCAGTGGCTCCTTCTGCCATCTGTGTTACTGGCAAAACCAAATGTCAGTGCATGCTACCCATGGCTCCACTGCTAGCCAGCCAAGCCCCGCCCACGCCATGCCTAAACTAGATTAACAGGTGCATGGACAAATCAGGCCATGCATGTAACGAGGTCAGCATCACACTGGAATGGGCATTCTGACATCACAATGTCAAGTGGCGTGAGGTAAGTTCGGCACAAATTAACACATTGTATTCAGTCAAGTCACTGAAGAACAAGAGCCGAAGAGAAAGGGTTGCTCAACGGAGTGAGTCTCGCAGATCACTGGGACAACACTGAAGTGCAAATAACAGACTTATCAACAAAATGAAAAAACCTTCACAGTGTTTTATCATTCTTAGCATTCATCACCATGGTGAATACTTGTTGGGTTGGAAACAAGGAGTGCAAAACTAACAAAACAAAAAAAAAAACCTTCAATTTCACTTGATCCCCAGTGTTAAGCCAACCAGACATGGAAGTGCCTTAGAGTACTAAAGCACATGCACTGCAGGACAGTGTCAGCACTGCATATTACTCTACTTCTGTCCTGTATTTCTGCCTCCTACAAACCTGGAAAAGAGCGGAACGCCTGCATATGGAGCAAGAGGCCTTGCTTAAAACAGACCATCAGTCATGCTGCTGCAGATTAATGCGGATTTACCAATACACCAGACCGAACAAAAGCATCAAACCAAACTGTCATGCTGCTCAGACTTCACCACAGTATGAAAAAATTCTTCCATAGCACAGACCGCATGACCACATGACATTCTGCTGTCTGTTCCTTCACACGACAGACCAAGCAAAGCAATGAGGTAAATCTATTATATGTATATTTAGGCACACTAGATATAAATAAATATTCAGATATATTAGTGTGCTGCAGAACTAAACTATGTGCAAAAACAACCTATGACAAAAGCTGGTATACTTTCCCATGTGACATGCTAGTTTCATAGTCTTTAACAGAATAACCATTAATGTTACTAACTATAATAATGACAGTCATGGATATTAAAGATTGAAGGAAAAATATCTAACAATAATGTTATAATTAATAATAACAACATATACATATGGGGTGGCAGTATGGCATAGTGGTAAAGAGCGGGGGGTCGTAACCGAAAGGTTACTGGTTTGATTCCCCACTGGGACACTGTTGCTGTACCCTTCGGCAAGGTGCCTAACCCAGAACTGTTTCAGTAAATATCCAGCTGTATACATGGATAACATGTAAAAAACCTGTAACCTAAGTAAGTCACCCTGGATAAGACCATCTGCTAAATGACAATAATGTAATATACAAGTCACTTTGTAAAATTACACAGCAGGTCTCATCTAACTCATTGGCCAATCAATACAGGCACTTGTCAAGTTGGAAAATCTGCCAGTCTCCTTCATAAGAACAGCCATGTCTACAGAAGTCATTTATGTACATTGATCCCATTGCCTCTGTGCACACTTTGCAACCTCAGGATCTTATGTAATATGTTCCCTCTGTAGTTACAAAATCCGCACCAGCGAAACACGTCCAGTTTCATTAGACTCAAGTTCTTTTGGCCCCCATCCTGGCCCAGAGCGTGTGACGTCAGACGTAATCGGGCAATCTTAGAATAAGACACTTACTCGAACACTGAGCTGTCATTCTGATCCCCCCAAATAAGGATCTCCGTGATGGAGCGAATGGTTTCCACAAGAAGGTTTCTGTTGTGATCCGTCACTGTGGTGTTTTTTGTTAAGACATGGTACATATACCTAGTGGGAACAGAGAAGCAATGCTTAATGTAGGCAGCACATAACATACGGAACTGCACAAATGAACAGGGTTTCAAGAAGGATTAGCTAGCCAACGGTATATTGTACTAGATTATGCCTGGAAAACACCTGTTGCAGCAACCGGAAAGATAGCTGGCTAACTAAATTATTGATTCCAATTATTTCTGATACGTTCGCCTATCTCCATGCAATGTTTGGGTAATTGCTTATGACATTTAATTTTGCATTCAAAAATATTTCGTAAATAATTATCTTTACAAATGAGTTAACTAGCTAGCATCTAGCAATAAGTATGGCGTATGATGTTAGCACTAAGGGATATCTTGTTTGCTAATTGCAAGTAGCTCATTAGCTTGAAGTTAAAACGATACTGATTAGCTAACATGACGTCTGGCGTCCGGGCTGGTGTCGCAACATTGGACGGATAGAAACAGCCGGCAATATAACCAGCTCACTATGTGATACCTAGCCAGCTAACATTTTATTGACACAAAACTTATTCTGGTTTGACAGATAGTTGGCTAACTACCTAGCTAGTAAGTGTCATCATAGTTAACATCGCTAGGTAGCAAATACGATAAACATAGCTCTGGGACAGATTTGCTTGACGCTGCCTATGTTGTATCTAACGTTAGCTCGCTAGCTACCTAGCTAGCAAGCTAACTAACCACTGACTTGCTCTTAGGCAGACAGCCTGCAAGACAGTTCTCTACAGTAATCGGTAGGTAGATCGCTAAGTTAAAGCTAGCTGCCTGAGTAATTTGTGCGAACCCAGACGACTTTGCTTCTCTGGCATTACGGAAGCGTTAACAAAGCTGAGCTCAAAACATAAACTGAGCAGGTAGCTAGCAACACACAGGCCTGCAACTACTAGCTAACGATAGTTCACTGAAAATTATTAAGCGTGTGCTATGTGGTACGGTTAAATATATCAGCACATGTAACAGAGCCCAACAAGTTAAACTAGCTAACTAAACAAACAAATAAAATGCACACTGTCACACTTACTTCAAATGGTCCAGAGAGTGGATGCTTTTGGATTTCCCTTGTCCTCCCACCCAGCTCCTAGACCGACCGAACATGATTGCGCTTACGGGTATATTTTATGTAACTTGCACTTATTAAATTAGTCCATAACTACCGATATCAAAACAAATAAACCAAAAGAATGACAAAATTGTGCGCTGACATTCGGAAATAACACCTTAGACTTCGCACTCCCCCACATCTACATCAACGACAACGAACTGCAGCTGTTAATATCCGGGTTGAGCCCCGGCGGATTGTGGGATATGCTGTTTCTTATTCTTATTGTCCACAGGTTACCAAGTGACGCACTAACGATATATAAACTACTTTCCCAAGTGCCCTACTTGGACAAACGCACCGATACGTGAAATTGACAGCGACACAATCTATTTTTCTCAACTGTGCCTCAACGCATTACACCCTGATAAGCCCACACGCCCAATGCGATTGGTTTTAAATAATCGGAGTCAAATACGTAGTTTTCGTTGAACGAATAATACACCGCCTATTAGTTCTTTGCCCAGGAATGTGAAGGGGGCAGTAAATGCACCTCGATAGGTTATGTAACATTATAGCTATGCGCTGTGAACTTTCACTGACGAAGCCCAACCACAGACTAGCAACTTTGGTGGCTTAACGCACATTCACGTAAACACCCAGTAACGGTAGTCCGGCATGTGAAGCTATTTTCCACAAATTGTCTGATGAACCTAACCAAGACAGTTTAGCCAAAAACTTATATTGACGCGCCTAGTAGGCTACTGTGCGAGTAATGCAACAAACTGCAGGTGTAAGCACTACGCGTGGAGACTTGCAGCCAGATAATTTTTTTTTTATTCTAACAGATGTTATTAACTACCGTTACAGTAGAATAGATCAGACGGATGTTACAATCACTGAGCAGATACGACTCGTTGACTGTCGCTTGATTTGCAAACAGCGGCATTGTTTAGCAGAAACTTTGATACTTTTGAAACTTTGAAACTTTTGATACGTTTGTCGCCGATTCTTCCAACGTCCATATCTATTTTAGATTTGATCACTTTGAACACTTGGTTTGGCGTGTTCACGTATATGCCTAGAATGGATCTGCTTATTTTTAACTGTCAGTTGTCCAGTTGGTGACTCAATTGCCTTGTGATCACATCAAGTATGTTTTAATGGGAAAATGAATAAACGAAGCTGAGTTTTTTCAGCAAACAAATCATAATGAACAGTTTTTCTTTATCTGTGCTAGTGTACCAATATAACCGAATCATATTGTAGATTCGTGGTGTTCATATTTTCTGCAATAAACGCAAACAGTCAATAATTATTAAAATTAAACTACCGATCATATGACCGCATGGGTTAATGTGGAATGGATAAATGTCAAAACTGTTTTATAGCGGCGTAGAAATTATTATACGCATAACTGCCTTTTTTATTACGTGAAGAGCCTATTTTTAAACACTCACACTGTTGGTTCATCAGGCACATGACAGTGGTATAGGCCTGAAGTGTGTTCATGCATGAATGGAAGGAAAGAGGTGAGCTGCCAAGGGAGTGAAACCTCAACTTCTCTTTATCGTGATACACCCACTCATAGGCGTCACTTACACTGGGGACGCTGGGGACATGTCCCCACCACTTTTTGTCGTGAGCCATTTTGTCCCCACCACTTTTTGTAAGCCTTTAGTTAGTTGAACCCGTCGTTGTCCCCAGCACTTTTCAAAACAAACTGACGCCCATGCACCCACTGATCCCAAGACATTGGTTTGTGAACATCTTGACTTCTCTACGGCGCTCAAAGTGTCAACGAAACATCATGAATCTGAGGATAATGCTTGTGCTCGCATAGTGAACTTCTGGTCCCACTATAGTGTCAGTGAAATTTCATTGGAATACCTGTATCAATACATCTTCTACATCCTTCTTCAAGCACACTGGCTTTGTAGTCAACTTTGACAATGTAATGTAAAAATACTACATTAAATTGACATTTAACAGACATTCTTATCAAGCGTGACTTACATAGGTTACTTACAATTTTACTCATGTATACAACTGGACATTTACTGAGGCAATTGTAGGTTAAGTACCTTGCCTGAGGGTATAGCAGGAGTGCCCTAGCGGGGAATCGAACCAGAATCCTTTCGGTAAACTTTTGGTTACAAGCCCTGCTCCTTTCCTCAACGGCAGAGTTCTGATATAACACAGTTAGACTTCGGGGGATTTGTTCTATTTAAAAGGAATCTGCAGTGGTCAACAGTGAGATTTTTAATAGATTGAAGTACCTTTTAAATGAAGGGATCATCTGAGAAATAATACATCTTAACTATCGTTGAAAGGACAGAATATAATCAACCTGCAAATATCAAATGCGTCGATACTTGTCACGTACTCAGTTAAGTCAAAGAAGGGAATGTATTAACTTTACGAGAGGCGCGGTGAAACATTGCACATTGAAGTAGTTGCTTTGGTAATGCCAAATAACTGTCGACAGAATTCTATTTGTATAATACGCGTGTTGTTTTATTAATGTATTTAGTTGTATAATAAATGGAGGAATCCTTTTAATTTGTCACGGTTGTGGGGTGAGGACTCACACGCAGACCCGGAGGTGAATGCCGGAGTGACTTTATTAAAGACCACCACAGGAGCAGACAAAGACAGGGTCAAAAACAGGCAGGATCAATACCGGGAAGTCAGTCCAAAAAAGCAAACAGAGAGCAAGGCACGTGGTCTGGACAGGCGAGGGTCAGCAATGGGCAGGCAGGCAGCGGGGCAACCAGAACGGAGCGGCAGGCAGAGACGAGATCCGAAGGCCAGGCAGGGGTCACAAACTGGGCAGGCAGGTCCGGAGCAGAGCAGACGGGAAGCGGGGAGTGAAGTCTGGGAAGGGGCAGAACCGGGGAGACCGGCAACAGGGAGCTGGGGCAGAACCGCGGGCAGCCCAGGCAGCCGGAGCAGAACGGCAGGCTGGTCCGGGGCTGAGCAGGCGGGAAGCAGGGTCCGGACAGGGGCAGAACCGGGCAGTCCGGCAACAGGGAGCGGAGGCAGGACAGCGGGTGGCCCAGGCCGCCGGAGCAGAACGGCAGGCGAGTGCCAAGGAGACAGGACCAGAACCCCACAGACAGGGAACCACGAAGGCACGGCGGGACAGAAGACAGACCGACCGAACACACCAAACAGAACGGCGGGCAAACACAGAGACCCAGGGCGGGAGACAAGAAGACGCTGAAAAAACAGAGTAATACCTGGCAAGAACGAAACAGAATGCTGCAACGAACTGGCAAACAAGACAGAGACAAGCAGGGTAAATATAGGGTTGGGCTGATGAGGTGATGGGAAGCAGGTGTGCAGGCAGGCAGGTGGAGATGATCAGGTGGGCGGAGACAGGGCGGAGAGTGGGGCAGGGCTGGAACACAAGGAAAAACAAAAGCACATGGACACAATGACAGATGGGGAGAACAAAAACACAACAGCTAGGGGGCTGGAGTACTGACATAATTGGGAAGAATACAGACAGACATTCAGATAGCCTAGATGAGGGGGAAAGGCAGCAGTCTCAAACACCTAGCAGAACTATTAAACACCTTTAGCTTCTCGAATCAAGAATCGTCGCGCTAAGGAGTGAATTTAACAAGGACTGAGAACGCTCTGATAAATTCTGTAAGTGCTGTTTTCGTAGATAATGCACAGCAATAAGGCCGGTTTTTTAGGTAATTGGTTAATGTACTGTACGGACTGTACTGACAACCTGTCGTAATACCACATGTGCACAGTAGACGTCTTTAGCTTGAGTCTTAACGGATGTCAATGAAATGTAACTTGAGGGTGTGAATTTGTGTGAGTGTCGCGACACAACACAAAACCTGCGAAGATTTATTCTTGTTGAACAAAGTCACACTGCGGAAGCACCTTTGGGTGACCCAGTAGTTAGGTTCTCAGAGAAATTACACCGCACAGCTGACTTTTATGGCATACAATAAATTAGCTAAATTGCATCAATGTGTGTTGCTGTTGTAGGAAGTAGTCACAACACTGCCAGTAGTAATATAAAGAGTTATGTTATTGAAGACAGGTTTGAAAATAATGTTAGTGTTCTAGCTTCAATTCAGAAATTTACAAATCATTCAAATGAAACATTGACCTCAGAAAGAAAATTGGGAGAACCAGTTTCGCACACCCACTACAACCACGGGAATTCCATACTTACAAAATAGTTTCAGAGACACAAATACCCCCCAAAAATAGCACAAGGTATTTATTTTTTCTATCAGAGTGTTATAAGAGAGGTTGAGGACACTGTATTTAGCATCAGTCTGTGAGGCTTTGTATGCGTGTGCGTATGTGTGTGTGTTTCTTCAGAGTGTTGTCTCTTAACAGCACTGCAAACACTGTCATTGTATTGGGTGATGGAGAAAATGTGTGAAATACACAAACCAGCAAGCCCTCCCACATCCAGCTAACACATTCTCACTCTGAGGGTGTGTTTTTTTTATTATTTTTAAAAAGTTGACAAGGAGGCACTGACCACAGACTCATTGGTTAACTTGATGCAGGAATACTCCAACAGTCTTATAAAAAGGACTGGATGAACTTGAACTTGTGCAGCAGAGGGCCTTGATTTTGTTGCAAAGGCCTTTGCAAAAACAAATGTCAATGTGCTTTGTTCTTTTCCAAGAGTTACTAGTTTACGTCAGCATTAGTTTTTTCCACATTTCTGCTCAGTATCAATTTGGTGGTCACAGAAATGAATGACAAATGTGTGAGAAACAAAAACATAACACTAAGTCCTTCCTCTGGGGTGAAGGACAAAGGCCCTTGCTAGGAGGTGAACAGAGACCACTATGCTCACATAAAGGGACTCGACAGAAACGCCCACATACTGTATGTGTAGATATGTGGTTTGAGCTAAATTCATCTGGCAGCAATTTTAAATTAAAACTGAGAAAATACAACATCATATTTTGCAATTATACAAACAAAGGCAGCACATCATCATACAGCACCATGAAGTACATTTTGAAATTGTGGCAAAAACCCAGTTAGTTTCTCTATTTGTCCCCTTTATGCAACCCATTTTGGGGACTGCCAATTGTATGTCAGTCTCATTTCACAGCAACAACGACTACATTCACTCAGGAGCACTGAGGCAAGATGAATGCAGTCCTCTGGTACACAAATGGCAACTTTTTGCAATACAAGTCACACTGTGTACTACAGTGGAGTGTGTGCTGATTGGAGGATAGGTGCTACTCCACTGATGTCATCAAAGCAATGCACAGTGTGCGGTGTGCCTGAGAGCGGTAGGATGAAGCAGTGATGGCCAACCTACATACCCCTATCCCTGGCAATGTCATTGTCAGCAAATGACATGGCTGCAGTCGAGCCCAGGGCGCAGAGCTCAGCTTAACCACTGAGCTAATGAAAAGCCCATCCTTTTCTATTTTAAATGACCTGAAAATGTCTTTAGAGAGAACATATCCAAGAGCAAAGGTGTTTAAGCTGTTGCAAAGAAAGATAAGACCAGGTCATAAAACAAAACAAAATATTTACGCTCTATAAAGAAACATCATAGTGTCGTTCTGGAGAGTACATTCAATCAAGTAACACGGAAAACAAATCAGTCAGAATAAAAAATGTTAAACCATTGCATTCGGGTGCATGGTGGTGAAATTGCACAGGTATTAGTGGGCATGCGGGTTTGTGTGTGTAGAATGTTCTGGAAGCACATTCACAAATTGAAATAAATACATTAGAGTACCATTCAAGTGCTCAGCTGCCGCCCTGCTGAAAGAAGTTTGTTCCCTGTCAGAAGCAATAGAACTGAGTTTCAACATTGCCAATAAAGTATTGCATCTGCCATGCTCTGGCCTGAAATTATTTCTTGTTTGAGACATAAATCTCATATTGCCAAAGAATCTCCTCATCATGGATTGGAGTCCTTAAGTGCATCAAAGAGAAAGCAACAGCAATCGCCAGAAAGTTTCGTTAAAGAAGCAGACAGGGCTGTCCTTGTGTGAACTTGTTTCGAGCTGCTGGTGAATCATGTCTTCGAAGCACTTCCCTTTCACTGATGCCGAAACTTCCTCCCGGCTTTCTACAGTGTTCTGATTCTGCAATCCTGCTGTTTAAGTCGCTCCAATACCCCGTGGGGAATATAATGATTCCACATTCTGTATTAAACAAACAAGCAAGAAATAAAACAATTATTCAACATTCTGCATGTTCTGCAACAAGCATAGATGTAGTGACTGCAACAGCCTCAACGGCAATCTACCATGTCACAGTGCATACTAGGATAAATGCTACGACATTTAAGGCACAGCTTAACATGTCTGAATAGTCTTTTTTGCACTATATTTAGGATTTGCTGTCTAGTTTGAAATGTCAATCACTGGGGCATTACTGCTACAAATATTTTTTTATTATCATTCCTATTAATTTGCTACTGACTCTTGGTCATTTCGGAGTGGCAAACATAGTTTTTGAACATCTCCACTACTACTGTTGGAAGCAGTCTGTTAGCACTATATTAAAGGAAACATACAAACACAACAGTTAGAACTCCAAAGCTCTCACCCACAATCTTTAAAAAGTTATCTGCCTCACAGCCAGTGTGATACCAATTCTAAAACTGAGACACAACCAACCAACAGGAAATAAGGCTGTCTTGAAAATATTTATACACTCTTGTGGGTCAATAATGCTTTGGATGTGCTGTTTTTTAATACAAATACCTGAACCAATATGCAACAAGGAAAAAGATAATACGCTTATATTTGTTTTTATGTTTTTAGCCCTGTTAGAAGGTATCAAGTCAGTTTAAAGGCATATTTCTGTCAGGCATTTTCTGCTACCTATTCCAAACTGAACCAGTCAGTCAAAGAATCTCTTTTGTCTGAAGAGGTCTAAAATTGTAAAGGATTAATAGTTAAACTAAGTCCCCTATCACCCCTCTTTCAAATCTTCTTTGGATTCCTACTGGAAATGCCAAGAAGGTTTCCGCTATGCCAGGAATTAATGCACATAAGCATCCTACAAGAAACAAAGACTTCAAGTTGTCAGTGCAGAGACACTTGAACTCTCATAACGTGTTCAAGACTTTTTGGAAAAGAAGAGGTTCACCTCCAATGAGTCAGGGAAAAGAGGAAAATTACTCTTACACCCAGAAACAGGTGGATTCATCCATTACGTACAGAATCCCTTAAGAGATGACGCCTCCTTCATTCCCTTTTTGGGATACCCTTTAAACTGTGTGTAAAAGGCCTGTACGAAGAGCTGAATTTGTGTGTTACACACAGTATGTGATGTAACCTTGGCAAGAATATCAAAATGTTCTTGTTTCAGTGTGGTACAGTAAGAATGGAACAATAACAAATAACTGCACCTCTGAGACATCGTTGGACTGTCTCTCTGATCGACTGAATGTCTTGAGACTACATACACCTAAAATGATACGTATGAATGTGGCATACACTGCAGCTTGAAATATGGGCCTGAGGAATTGTGTTGTGCAGCCTGTGGCTATGATGGATGGTAGGTGATTTACCCGACAGATTTCATCCATGGGCACTCCCTCACACTTTCGCTCAGCTTCACCGCCCCCGAGTCTGTGAACTTGTTATACTTCACGCTAGGGACACGAGACAAAGATTGGTTTATAGATTAATATTGTGCCAACATGTTTGGATAAAGACCTGCCAAGATTCCAGAATCATTACAAGTAACCCATCCCCTGCTGGCCTGGAAGACAATGCACAATGATACCCCCGTCCACCACCAGAGGGTGTTCTGATCGTTCAGCAACAAGCTAAGCGGAAATGGTTACTCTGAACTGGTTTCTTTTTTTCCTTTATGCAAACCTGTTTTGGAATTGCCAATGGTATATTTGGCTTGTCTTACCACAATGTCACCTGCATACAGCCTGAGGGTTTTTTTGCAATACAAGTCACATGGTGTTTCACAGTGAAGTGGGCACTAATTGGAGGATAGGCGCTACTTCACTGACGTCATCAAAGCAACTCACAGGCACTTGACAAACTGCAGGGTGCCTGAGAGTGGTGAGACAAGGAAACTCTGTCTGACCTACCTAACCCTATCAGCTGTGGTATAAAGATAGCTTGACATTTATTCATTTGGCAGAGACACTCTTATCCGGAGCAATTTACAAAATTTCAACAAGGTTCGGGATTTTTCCATATATTGGCAATTTCCTTTTGTAACAACTTCTTCACATAAAAACTACCAGAATTGGCTCATGATGGAAAATAATAGCATGCAGTTTAACATAACTAAACATAGCTGAGGGCAACATAACAGTAACATGCCCAGTGGTTTGTGGATGCAAACACTACAAGGAAGAAACGACTGCGCATACTCACTCCAGATCTGTCAGCGACTTCATCTCAGGCAAGACCGCTGCCAAGTTCTCCGCTCCGCCATCACCAATGAGGTTACTGTACAGACTGTGTGTGACCAATGGGAAGACAGGAAATGCACAAAAGTGGTTACACAATGTCTGTTGTGTGTGGATATGCAGGAAGCACCCGCCATTCTGTCCCACGTTACCTGAGACGAAGCAGGGAGGGGAGGGAGGACAGCGCCGGTGCCAGCTTGGCCACGCCCTCATCTCCGATGCAGTTCTGTGACAGGCTGGAAACAAAAGAAAAACTGGTTCCAAGCTATTTTCAAACAGCTTGTCATAGAGATCATCTGCACTTACAAACACTGAGGTGAGCCAGTCACTGGCATTTCACTGTTGGGGTTGAGAATAGGGACAACAGTTCTAGGACCCCATACACAGATACTGTATCAAAGTGCTACTTGGAAGTAGTTAGTAAGACAATCACACAGAGGGGAAAAAGTGTTTCCCTGGTTTCTACACCTGAAGGGCAAGATAGGAAGGCGCTTGAGACACCATGTCAATTTTTGCCTTTGCTTTCCAGAATGACAACCAGAGGAGTCATGTTTCTGAGATATTTTTGAAACTGAGTGAGTAATTCACCCCTGGGGGATCAGCCCTGTCACCTCCAGGTCACAAGCTCAGATCCCAAACTCCAGCACCCCGCCTGCCACCCGTTCGCCAGACAGGGTCTTACTTGAGCATTTCGAGCGAGGAAAGAGCAGGCACAACCTTCGCCAGCTTCTCGGCCCCCGCATCTCCGATCTTGTTGTCCTCCAGGCTGAAAGGCAATCAGAGGCTTTGTTACAATGCTCACATCTGCAGCGCATGTTCACACAGCTGCCAAAACAGTCATGCAAAGCAGCTACGGGAACACAACTAGCATTCAAATTACAGATATAAAAAAACACTGCGGTGACATCCGTGGGCTGGTTTCTGCCTCTGCTCTACCCTAAAGTGTGAGAAATGAAGCAGAAAGCACAATGCTGTTGTAGGGGCCAGTGACTGTTGGAGTGCTCTCCGAATGGTACTAGTTTCCCTGAGGTATGGATACATCCCTGTAGTTTGGTTCTATGTTGGTGAAACTAGTCCGGCCTCAGCGAGACAGCAACTTTTTTCTGCTGGGACTTCTGTTTACTTTCACGCAAGCAATGATTTGCTGCGTAACCATCCATTTGAGGCCATAAACAGAATCAAATGTGCAAACAGCAAAAGCAGAACCTACACAAGGAATGCTAACAACGTAAACAAGACAGCTCTTTTCAAAAACATGGCTGATGGGTGTGCGCGCCTCAGACAACAGAGCTGGGACTGTAACATCAACTTTCACAAGTCTTGAACTTGTGAAACAAACATATTTTGCCTCACAGCAGTGCTGTGATGGTCCAGAAAAACAGAAAAAGGCCTCTGCTGTTAAAAATGGGAACTGCTGGAGTGCCACACAGTTAAACTTTGTGCTGAAACATTGTCTGTGAGGGTAAAAAATTAATCCAGGAGTGGGTGGTTTCTTTTCAGGTAAAATCCCCTGAGGATCTCAAGGAAACTAGTCCAGTCTAGTCCAGGCTTTGTCTAAAAAAATAAACCCCAGGCCCACATTGACATAATCACACTCTGCACTTACTCCAGGTGCCGTAGGCAGCGTAGGTCTGGGAGGACAGTCACTAGTTTCGAGAAGCCCGCAGGACCGTTCTGTGGTCCCAACCTGTACAGGGGCAGAAACACGTGCTTAACCACATACACATGTAAGGCTCTCCGGGGGGCTTTTGTGAGAAAGTAAAACTGAGGAGACATATTTGGCTAGAGGCACAGAGGAACACTAATCTATTGTATAAGGGCCATTGCCTTACTGTGGGCTTGGTGTTTCCAAGGAAACACTTCCCTAAACACATAGACTCGCTCGGTCACTTCCTCCTTTCGTCACTCACCACACACTCACTTTCACACCCTCCCTCTCTCATTGTCTTCCTCATTCACTCATTCATTATGTCACCCCTTCAACCCTCACTCACTCACTCACTCACTCACTCACTCACTCACTCACTCACCCCCTCCTGTCTTCACTCATTCACTCACTCAATCATTTACACCTTCCCATCTTCAGTCTCTTTCACTCATTCACTTCCTTCATTCTTCACTCCATAACTCACTCGAAGTCTAGCCGCTGCAGGTTCCTCACAGCTGGGATATTAAGGGAGTCTTTGTCCAGCACTGGCTCTGAACAACTGGGGTCACTGAAAAGACACAATGTTATAAGCTCTCATCTGTGTGTGTGTGTGTTTTTTTATCACAATGTTTACAATTCCTCTGAAGAAGAAGATAAGGGGAATGTTGTGAAGAGTACCCGAAAGGCAGTGTTCTGTTTCTGCAGATCTGGACGAGGAGAGCCAGATCATCAACATGAGACAGCTGCGTGGCTTTGAACGGGCTGATGGTGAATTTGGCCATCGTGTTCCTCAGAAGCCCCTCTGCGTTCACCTTCTGCAGATCTTCCCACAATCTTATTGTGTCCCCTATGGAAGCCCTGTCATGCGACACCAGTCGAAATGAATCAGTGCTCTAAAAGTTATCCCTCTGAAGTCTAACTTAGAATTAAAGATTAAGGGCGAGTTGCTGATTGCAATGAAATATCAACATAAAATATTAAAATACATTTAAGGCATTGCTGTACTTATTCTCGGTGGTGTCTATGTCCCATTTGGCATATCTATATAAATGTTTTGAATACTGAACTCTGTGTATATGTATCATTATCAAGATCGCTGGCTGTGTGACAGCAAAACTGTTTATACAAAGTTTGTTTAGGCAGTTTGTTTTGTCAAATTTTTTTGTTTGCTCCTCAAAACAATCACTGGTAGATAGCTAGCTACTTATGTGTGTTGGGGTGCCTCTCTTCCGCTATGGGTTAGGCACCTATGAGTGGATTCATTCTAACTGTACTGTGCACACAACAGGGGTAGGAAAAGTTGGTCAGATTAAAACTGGGCTAACTGTACATACTACGATAAAAAAGAGGATGTGAATATCAGACTGCAGCAATATGCAGTCAGCCGTGTAACAGACACACAGATCGCTGACCTGAAAGAAGTGACACATTTCAGCCCGAGGAGCTCTTTCAGGCCAGAGATGTTGATGCCAGTCTCCTGCAGGTTTATGGAGAAGGTCCTTTTGACGGTTTTGGCTTTCAGCAGGAGGTGCCAGAGGACAAAGACATCCGGGGGGTCGAGCTGGGCGCCGCTGAAGGACAGGGAATCGGGCATGCTCTTCAGCAGGTGTCTGGCGAGCTTGGCATCCTGCGTCTCGTAGACGCAGTGGCACAGCTCCAGCAGCTTCCCGGAACTCAGGTCACAGGGCTTGAGGCCCCTGAGGTGTGCCGCCACTGCACTCCTCTTGGCCAGCACGTTCGCGCCCCCGCCGTCGGGGAAACAGTCCTGCAGGAGCGCCCTCTTCTGGAAGAGCAGCCCCACGGCGAAGCGGTGCGTCGCGTCCAGCCACTCAGCCTGCAGCTTTCTCTTCTTCGGCTGGCCCGTCGTCTGGCCCACCAGGGCCTTGTCGCTCAGGTCCTTGCTCAGCGCCAGGTGTGAGGCGGCCAGGAAGTTCTGGCTGAGCAGGTGGGCGAACCCATAGCCGGTCTGCTCCTTGCTGTTCTTCAGGATGTGGGGGGCCAGGACCCTGCTGCTGTCCCCGAAGTCCTTCAGCTCCCCGGAGCCAAGCTCCTTTGGAGTCAGGAGGGAGTTGTGGGATTTCACCCCTGCCCACGCCATGCTGCACAGCTTCGGAACCACCGCCCGCAGTTGGTCCGCTGTGGGCTGTGCCTTCTGTCCACTCATGTGTAGCCTATGGTACATCACCTCCTGGTACAGGCCCGTCAATGTAGAGGGCAAGGTCTTGTTGCAGTCCATATGCTCCAGAAGGAAGCATGCAGACCTGCATATCAATGGGTTGCAACACAGGCTAAAGACGTAGCCGTTGTTTCGCAGTTTTTTCAGTGCCCTGTCCTGGGAGGGGGCGCATGTGAAATACCTGGACACATAAGTCTCTATGTCCTCTGGGGAGAAGCCGCAGACCTCCACGATCCTGTCCACTTTCCCCAAAAACTGGTTGAGGACCTCTTTTGGGCGAGCAGCAACCAACAGCGTGCACCCAGGGAGCAGCTTCCTCTGGAGGAGCCCAGAGAACAGCTGCTTGATGCTGTAGCTGTCCTTAGTGTTGCTAGTGGCCGGGGACTGCAGGAGGCCATCGTAGTCTTTGAAGTCGTCGAAGCTGTCAAATACAATGAGCACCTTTTGTGGGGCAGAGAGCACGTGTCGGAAGACCGCGTCCACATCCTTGCAAGGGGGGGAGGCAGAGAGGTCAAAGAGCAAGGTCCTCAGGCCAAAGCTGGCCTGCGGAAGGTTCAGGGCCTTGCAGTCCAGCAGGAAGAGGAAGTCGAACCGTGGGAGGTCACCGTTTGACCAGTCCAGGCAGAGTCTCTGGATCATGGCAGACTTTCCCACACCGCTCCTCCCCAGCAGAGCAATGGACCGGTTCGGCTTCTGTCCTGCGTCCTCAAAGACCTGTCCCCTGCTGAGCGTGGCTCTCCTCCTGTCTCCGTCACTGAGGACCACCAGCTCTTTCTCCAGACACTTGTTCGCGTTCCTCCCGGACTTGAGCTGGACTTGTCTCTGGACCAACTGGATGTTGACGTAGAGAGACTCAAATGTCACCCCGGTCTCTGTGTCTGTGATTTGGAAAGCGTCTCTCAAGTTGGCCTTGCACATTTCTATGTAGTCCTCTACGCATTCTGAAATAACAATAAAAGTTACTGCCTAGATTTAATCAAATGTTGCTGTTTCTACATGCTCATAATTCTTTATACTGGAGGTCAAAGTTCAGAACTTACTGGGTTTTTCTGGTTCAGGTGTAATTGAGGATTGTGATTCTTTGCATGCGGCAATCTCTGAAATGCATCAGAAACATCTAGTCACCACTTATCCTCCAATGCTTGCTTTTTTATTCTTTTATCCAAAAAAACCATTTAAGTTTCATTTCAGTTTGTTTAAGGGCAACTACAGCAGCAAACTCATGGTCTCTCAGACAGAAAAATAATGATTTGAAATGTACTTCCAGGAAAAGTGTTTGGTTGGACAGCAATTGGAACATCAACCATACGCATGATTGGAGCTAGACACCAAGGCACACACTTTTGCCTGAGTCCAATTCTCAAATGCTCAGCTTAAGATGAATGTCAACCTCCAATGAAATATGGCGGAAATGAGGTATGAACATTGTTCTGCAGAGAGACTTTGCGTGCCCTTTGACAGCACATTGTCAGAGACATCAAAGCACCTGGGACATTAAAGAGCATCACACTGTGGTGGGCAACTGCGTGCAGAATGCAAAGGCGTGCAGTAAGTTGACAAACGAATGACTACAAAGGCTTACACATGCAGAGGAACAGACATACCTGTTACAGGGGACTGGGTGAGTGCTGGTGAGAGTGCTTTGTCTGCACACTCTGAAGAGGAACTCACAGGGGTGGAGACCACAAGATCTGGGGGAACCACAGTTCCAGCGACTGAGGAACAAAACAGATATGAATCATGAGCCACTGCACAAAAAATGGCACGCTCTCAGATGTCTATTTCACAATGAATTTTAACATTTAACGGGAATGTGAAAATCCCCCATGGTGACAGTGTGGTTTAATGAGCAATCTTCTGGGTTTATGTACAACATTTGGGCAGTTTTGATGTCAAGGTCTAACACTGCCGTTTTACGCTTGAGCAGTGTATTGGGTTTGCTTCAGTGTACGTCCAGGTGTAACAGATGATATGAAAACAATTAAAACAATTAACAGCAAAACAATTCAAGGCGAAGCAAAAAAAAACAGCATTCAGTTCAGTTTGGTTGAATATTTAGATGTACTGTATTTTATGGGAGTCATTGTGATGAGCATAATTCTCTTGATATTGCTACAGGACAGGAGTGGTGTCTTACCGGGAGACTGTGGCATGATCGGGGGACTGGCAGTCAGTGTAGGTGACGGCACTGTACAGAGAACAGCATTGTTTAGAGGGCAGGACTCTAACCCATTCAGTCACACAGTTCCTTACACTTAATACACTGAAGGCCTGGCGGTTAATGTGTCAACTCGAGGGAAGGTCAAAAATGACATCTGTTTTCACCCCTATTGTGAACAATCCTGATTTCCAGCCTGGGTTGTTTGATGCTGGTTTTAGACAATGGGGTAATAGTGGCATTAGTAGACTGAAGGACTTATTTTCTGATAATACGATAATGACATTTGAACAAATGATTGAGAAATATGGTATCCCCAGGCAGGATTTCTTTCGTTATCTGCAGATAAGGCATTATATATTGCACAGCACAAGGTTAATTGACAATCCTGAAAGATTGTTTAGTCTTCTGTACTTTTCTGTTTTCTTCCCTGTGGATTTCAGTGTGTTCATCTTCTACTTGTTGTAAAAGTGAAAACTAATAAATATATTGTTTAAAAAAACTGTGATTTACACCAGCAAGCTTTTTTAAAACTGCAATTTAAAACTGCAAGGTTTCAGGTGGAAGTCAGCAAGTACTTGAAAAGAAACCCCAAGGAAAGTGCTTAGTTGCACCCGACGCATATCAGGTTATAAGCCCTTACAAGGCTGACGTATACATGTATTGGTCCCGGAATGTTAGGTCAAGCAGTTTCCCTGGGTTCATTGTCTCACAATACCAGTCTAGGTACCTTTTAAGGATGCATACCTCATTGCTGTTACCCGCATAACATTTTTCAGAAATTTCAGTGACTGCCAAACTCATAATGTTGCGTAAACAATGAAAACATGTAATGTGTGCCAAGTGTTACTCACTGAGTAACACTTACGTAGTATTACATATACTGGGACATGTACTGTAACACTTGTTCAGTGTAAGATAGTGCCACACATACTGTAACACAGTGCACAAGTGTGTAACTGAAAGTAAAGAAGGGAGAAAGCGTGATGACACAAGGTTGAATCGAAGATGTATAAGTGGTACTTCACTCACCCAAGACATAAGTGGGGCCTCCGGGAACCATGGTGCTGGATACAGGAATGCTAATCACCTGCTGTGGAACAAATGTCTGGATGACCTGGACTGGAGAACCACCTGCAACCAGATAAAGGTAATCATCACCATCTGTGAGGCACATACACACATACACTGTAAGACCTAAAAGTATTTGGACAAAGTCACATTTTTTGCTGTTTTGGCTTTGTATTACAGCACTTTCTGTGTGAAATGGTACAATGAATATGGGGTTAAAATTCAGACTTCATTTATATTGGATGAACCACATAGAAATTGTAGCACATTCAGTGCGTTTGTGGGTATATGCCCCATTTTGGGATGCCACAAGTATTTGGATAGTTGGCTTCACGGGTGTTTCTTGTTAGGGACATGTGTTTGTTTTCATCATTAATGCACACACAAGAAAGCTGTCAATGTCTAGTGTTGATTCTAGCCTTTGCATTTGCCTTTTGTTGCTGGTATCTGCCAACTTGAGAATGAAAGAGATGTCAATGTCATCATGAGGTTGAAAAATCTGAATAAATTGATCAGAGACAAAGTCAAAACATTAGGCGTGCCAAAATAAACTGTTTGATACATTATTAAGAAGAAAGAAAGCACTGGTGACCTCAGCAATGGCAAGCTAGTAGACTAAAGATGGCCACAACAGTGGATAACTGAAGAAAACTTCCAATTGTGAAGAAAAAAGCCCTTACAATATTCCAGCAGATCAGGAAGACTCTCCAGGATGTAGGCATAGATGTGTTGAAAAATCCCATACACACAAAACTACTCCAGCAGAACTTCAGGGTATTCCACAAGATGCAAACCACTAGTAAGCCTCAGGTACATAACAGCCAGGTTACAGTTTACTAAGAAGTACCCAAAAGAGCATGTGGAGCCCTGTAACAAAGTCCTCTGGAAAGATGAGACAAAAATTAACCTGTACCAGAGTGATGGAAAGAAGTGTGGAGAAAAAAGGAGCTGCCCATGATCTACAGCACACCACCTCAAATATGAAACATAGTAGAGGTAGTATTATGGCTTGAGTATGTATGGGTGCCACTGGAACTGGCTCATTTGTCTTCTTTGATGTCGTGATTGCTGACAACAGCAGCAGGATGAATTCTGAAGTGTACAGAAACATCTTGTTTACTCAGATACATCCAAATGCCTCTAAAATCAAAAAAAGTGGATGGGGCTCCATCATGCAAGAGGACAGTGACTCCAAACACACTGCCATAGCACCCAAGGAGTTTTTCAGGGACAAAGACTGCAAAAATCCTGACTAGACAAGTCAATCACCTGATGTGAATCCAATTAAGTATGCATTTCACATGCTGAAGACTGAAGGCAAAAAGTCCCTGAAACAAGCAGGAACTAAAAATTGCTACAGTACAGGCCTGACAGAGCATCATCAGGGAAGATACCCAGTGCCTGGTCATGTTTATGGGTCAAAGACTTCAAGCAGTCATTGAGTGCAAAGAAGATGCAAAGTATTCAACATGACTATTTTTTGAACACAAAGTTAATCTGTCCAAATACTTTTGCTATTATGAAGTGGGCGGACTACATTCAGATTAAAGTTTAATCAGATAATGACAACACATACATTGTGCAAGTCATTGTTTGCACACAAGATGCACAGAGCCAAAATAAAATGAACTTCCTGATGGGCAACAGTGTGGCACCGGGCTTGTAACTACGTTTGCTTGGGTCAGAGCTGGTCTTTTCACTGACCCTTGATGTGAACGTGCATAAACCGAATTTCTTCAGTTTATATGCATTTGTGTGAAAGAATGGCACTGATAATAACACTGGCCGGCTTAAACGTGTTGCTTTTGCTGAGTCAGGTACCAAACAGTTCTATCATTATCACTGTTTTGAGCATCACGCCATGTCGCATGAGGTCATCCAGCACAAACTCTTTCACTTTTGCAACCTGAGGCCGCTCCTCTCTACATTTGTGATGGAGGGCGAAAGAGGTTCCTCTGCTCACCGGCAGCGGGGGCGAAGATCGGCCCATTCCCAAAAGGGGGGATGGGAACGTGCTGGACCAGGACGGCGCTTGGGCTGATCTGAACTTTTCCTGGAGAGGCTGAGAAGGTCAGGACCCTCTTCGCAGGGGTCTCTGGAGCTGTGGTGCCTACAGGAAAAAAATGTAGACTTTTAAAAGCAGAGCCAACACGCAATCCCTCATGTGGGAAGTCTTTTCTACAGACAAAACAGGGCAGAGTTTTTAATGTGACAAACAACAAAACATGTTCACAGTCAAATTACAAGCACAGACTTCAAAGGTTTATTCCAGTACGGGCATCTTTTGTTGATCGTTCTAATCTTTTGTTGCTTAGCCAACCAAGGTGCAGATTCACTTCTTCTTTTTAACAGCATGTTTAGTATTAAATCAGTATGTTTTAGTATTACATTAGTATTACAACATCTATGCTGCTCTTGAAGGTAGCTGTTAGGCACAGCACGGACAGTATCATAGTTCTGTGCCTAACATATACCTACGAGAGCAGTACACCTAAAAATATTTGGTGTAATATTATAATATACTCATTGTTGTTTGTATTGCTCCTGTAATTTTGTATGCGGCCTATACATTTATATCTTTCCTATGATGGCCATGTAAGTCACTCTGAATAAGTGTTAAATAATTTTAAAATAATGTGGCCTCTAGACAATGGCTAAATGGCTAATGTGCATGAGATGGTCTTTACAAAGTCCTCTGCAGAAACACTCTGGGGCGATACTTAATGGCATGGATATATTGGCTGATCGAATGATCCAAAAGTTTGCTAAGGTCAATGTGAAAACTTCATTTATATACTCTACGTCACCATACAGCAAACTTTAATTTCATTAATTGCATGAAAAACATATAACCTTAATCATTACTGTCAGAGAATACGTGTAACAACAGTCCCTGGGCAAGGCAAAACCATGTGCGTTAAAGGGCAAGAACATAATCTGAGTTGAACACGATGTGCAGTGATAATGTTCAGGGGGACAAGTACACATTATAAAAGAACAGCCTTTGAAAAGTTGGTTAAGGAATGATCGGTATGACAACCAAAACACTTTCCCTCAGTTGTGTTTTATGTTCTCGCAAGATCACCCTACACATTTTAAAGGAAGGCAAGGGAGTCAGTTAATGCACCCTGGGAGGTGCTGTGGTCATGTTGTGGTCGTGTTGTGGTCCATCTGTGGTCATGCACTTCTCCATGCCTACTCACTTACTTTCGCAGTGGCTTTTCTGCGGATGCTTGCGCTGCCTGCCTCTGCTCTTTGTTGTCTTTGGGCCCCGCTGGGCTGTGGGAGCTGTGAAAGCAGATGGTAAACAGGAGGAAAAGTCATTGGTCAGTGGTTTAGTATGTTCAACACCCAGTTCCCAGGACGTGTGTATGTTGAACACATGCATACAGCAGTGACCGTATATACAGGTACACATGTATAGGTCCGATTGATACTCAGCAAAACCAGTGGATCACCTCTGCTTCTTCTTTTTGCTTTCTTTGCATCTCCGCAAGTCGTGTCAGCAGATACACCTACAACGAGAGTTATCAACAAAAAAAAAAAAATTAAGATACATTTCATGTGCCCAGTTCACATTAGCAATAATCCACATTCTCACTTTGAAGGTCTGATACACTGAGGGTTAGGTATTGCATTGCAAAGATGAGATGTGTCACCTCTTTTCCGGCGAACGGGGGTGTCAGTCTCCACTTCCTGGTTTTCTCTTTCTGTCGAACTGGCTGGGGAATCTGGCGCTGGCGCTGCAACCGCGTCACCTGCTTTTTTTTTTAAATAAAAAACAGAAGTGAAACAAACCTGCCAAGCTAAATAAAGACACTCATTTAAATCTAGAACATGCTTCAGACCTCATTGCAGTGACCTTAAAAACCCAGCACAGTAGACTTGCTATGGGCACACTATGATACAACTGCTCAGCCAGAAATTCCATCCAATATCTCCATCGAAAACAATATCAGGAATGGATATTTATTTTAGTCACATAAGAACTCCTTCCAAAATAAAAAAGATGACATGCTAAAAAGTAACTGGTATTCTTCACATATATTTGTGGGACCAAGCCTGGGACTATGACAAACTGGGGGAGGTGGTCAACTGGACACACTAGGCATATTTAAAACACCCTTAAAAGGGCCAGTGACACGGCATGCATGGAGTAGTTCCAACCTAACTCTCTTCCTGGGGTTCAAAGGCCTTTTCTAAAATGATTGTCAAGCTGTATCCATACCTAGATGATGACACACATAAATGATGACAGTCAAGTAATCTCCTAATAAATTCCGCCAGAACATGGTAGTGCCCTCCAGGTGAAACAACAAGCTTGAGACGGACTCTCTCAATACGCTAGGGTACCAGCAGACTGCAGCTGTTACCTTGTGCTATTTTAGCACACATAATGGTCACATCACCATTCTGAAGGATCCCTAGCTGAGTGCATAACTCCACCACCCTTAAGAGAAGCAGCAAAACTAAATATTTTGTCCTCCTAGAGGTAATAATTTGCTACACTTGATTCAAAATCCTCCCAAATCAGTGTCAGTGGTTCTTACAGACAGACAGGCAGGCACAGACAAACAGACAAACTAAAAGTCAGACAAACACACTGTGGTGATCCCATGACCTCTGTTGGCTGACATATCTTGAAAACCGGTACATGCTTTCCCTGTTGAGTATTGCATGCAGTCTTGCATCATCAAATAACTGGCATGTGAACAATGTGCAGGTTTTTTTTTCTCAGAAACATGGATGAACTGAACGCCATTTTACAAAGTTTATGCATACAGTGTGCAATAACCAAAGCAGTTTCTATAAGTCCTGCTAGCTGGAGACATAAAACTCTTATCATACACAGCAAAAGCCCTTGATGCTACTTTTATTAAAGTTAAAATGACACCACTCATTGAAGAGAAAATCCACTTACTGGAACTTCCTTGGTGACCATCGAACAGAGACTGTATTAAGTTGTCTGTAATATAAAAAAGTACAATCAAGAAACTGATGTGAAATCATCACCAGTGAAAAAAATCACCAGTAGCTATGCTGGCAACACAATCTAAGATATCTACAATGGAGAGAGAATAATGACTCGACATGTCTTATGAATGTGTTCAAAACATTTGATGTAAATATGTGACAGTGACCAAAAAGTAAACAGCCCAAAAAAAGATTTTCATGACTCAATCCAACACTGAAAATGAGTCGCATTTAGGCCTTGAATATTCCAAGACCTGTTCGCAAGACTCCTCCTGTTGTTATATCCAAAATCCTCAAACATGTTTCTGTGTTGAAAATACAGGTTGACACACAACTATACACCTTCATAACAAGCATGAGAAAGGATGTAAATGGGCCTTCGGTGTGTGTAAGACCATGAGCTAACAGGAAAACAACTGCTCAAAATATTAGCCCAAAGATGCAGTGGAGCACAACCGAGCACCTACCCATGATTTTACAGAAGTCCACATCCTCCAAAGGATGATAGCTGGGGGAGAAGCAGTCCCTGTCTTCATCTGTCAAGTCTCAAAGGGAAAAAAAACATATTTTGTCAGTACTCCAGCCTCCTAGCTATGTTGTTGTTGTCCATGTGCCTCTGTTTTCCTTTGTGTCTCAGCCCCGCCCTGCTCTCTGCCCGGTCCCCGCCCACCTGATTTCCTGATCGCCGCCACCTGCCTGCCTGCTCACCTGCATCCCATCATCCCATCAGCCCTCCCCTATTTATGTCCCGCTTGTCTCTGTCTTGTTGCTAGTTCGTCCAGCGTTTTTCCTCTGGTTCGTTCCCGCCTGCTTTTCGTGTTGCCCTGTTTCGTCTCTGACTCCTGCCTGATCATTTACCGTGTCTCTCCCTGCCGCTCCTGCCTTGTCTGCCTGATCTGACTGACTTCCCGGATTTCAACCCCGCCTGCTCCTGTTGCCGATCCCCGGCTTACGTTCATTCGGACTGACTCCCCGGTGTTTTGCCCTGCCTGTTTACGACTTTGAGCCTGCCTTGTGATTTTATTAAAGCCTGTGAAACCTGCACTCGCCTGGGCTGTGTCTGAGTCCGTGCCCGCACCCCTGACATATTTTTTGTCACAGTGATACTTATCTTCTCAGTGCTGTCCTGATTTATGAACCACTAAAGCTGATAAGTTGGCAGATATTTACAAGGTGTAGGAAGAAAAATAAACTGCAGCAGAGTTTTTTTAAATATATATTTTTTCATCATTTCCCCCACATTTTTATCTTCTGTTTGGCTAGGTAAATGCTCTCAGTGAACAAGAGTGAGAGAAATTCGAGTCCTGTGTTACATCCGAAAATTTTAATACATCTCTTTGTGTCTTATGTCCAAAATAATCTGTTGGTGTGTTTTATCTGCCACTGTGTATGCTTTGGCCACCTCAGACTCACCTTATCATGCAAAAAAGGCAGTCTGAATTTGAATTTAATCTTGAGAGAGAGAGAGAGATAGAGAGAGAGAGAGAGTGATAGAGGTGGCACACTTCCGACAGGACTTATCTCCCCAACTGATCAAGACCCCGCAGGGTATATTTTAATTCCACATCATGTTGGTAACCATAACAGATCTTGTCTTTTAATTGGGGGGTGGGGTTGGGGGTTGGGTTTGCTGGCTGGGGGTGATTGCCTGACTTCTACATATTAATGTGCAATGATGCAACACTGCATATCTACGTCGAATGCTTATTGAGAACCACAACAGCCAGCCAGCACATCGACTCTCCTTGTCTGTGATAGGTGCTGCTGTGCCACCTGGGCGGGGTTATTCCTGCAGGGCCCCAGGGCCAAGCGTGCGGACATGAGGGAAATCAACCCGGGTTTAGCAGCTCAGTTACCATTCACTGTGATAATAACTAATGAACATGTACTGTCGTGTCATAGCGTCCACTCAGTTATTTGCAGACCAGTAATTTGCTTCACACTTGAAACAAAGGATGACACTTACCAAACAGCAGATCTTCAGGATTTAAAGTGAGAAATTCTGAGCACTCCATTTCCTTCATTCCAGGACCTGCAAAACACACACCACCACAATGACAACATATCATGGGAATTTGTCTGAAACATAAGTAAGGTTGTCACCGTTACACAGTTATCTGGAGTCAAAAGTTCAGCATCAGTACAAGCTAACATACAGAATGAGACAACAACTCCACTCAACAGCACCATGCCATGCCTGAACTATTGTCAAATACATATGTTTTTCCTCAAACACACACTTCGGTGCAAATGCAAAAGAATATGCTGACTCTTACATGCCTGGATGCTCACAAATGCAAGCACACACAAACCTGCGCTCTCAGCTCAACATTTACACATGCATTGTGTAAACAGATGGACCCTGATTTACCTAGGCCAGGGTTATGTTCTGGAAGTTACAATGCCACTTGGATTCTATTCTTAAGCCACTATAAGTCTCCAGTACCAACCTTACATTGGTGGGCGGCATGTTCTGGTGCATGGTGTGGAGTGTTTTTTTTAATACTGCCCTTCACATACAGTAAGTAGTGCTTCCATATACAGTATGCATCTTGGATTTTTAAATATTTTATATCTTTATATTTTAAGGTGACTTACAAAAAGTCAGGTGTATGTATGTTAAGTGATACATAAATGGCCTTTATACATATCACATGTTCACTATGACAAACATGCTTCTCACACACATGGGGAAACTGGCTGGGATTAATTCAGGGGAATTACAAATGAGCGGGATGCCAATGACATTTCCCTGCTGTGGACTCCTGGTCTTAAAATTTGTGTAACATGACATAGCTCCTGCTTGTGAGGCATACCCTTTGCTGAATCATACGGCAGCCTTTTCCAGGAGGATACGTTTCTGTAAATGTAGGTGATGATCCTCACATTTCAAAGATCTCTGATTTTTACCAGAGTAACTAGTGCTTAACTAATGTTAAAACATTAAAACATTAAAAACATTAAAACACACTCTGAGTTCATAACAAGTTTACAATGACACCATACTGCAAGTCCTGATGTGATGAATTAGTATAGTGCCTGGTTACTTCTGCTTTTTCAAAAGCACTCTATACAGATCACAGGCTACTAATTGCTACTATTATAACAGGCAGCTGGGTGGTTTCAGAAGAAAAGAAACCCAGTTTGTTTATGTAAATTGCCAAATGCGAGATATCCTTGAAATCTCCAATGGTGTTCCCCAAGGTTCTGTTTTAGGTCCTGTCATATTGTCAGTGCCCCAGCACCTTAGCCGGGTTTGTTTTTGTTTTCTTGGCCATGTGCTTCTGTTTTTCCTTGTGTTCTAGCCCTGCCCTGCTCCCACCCTGTCTCCGCCCACCTGATTGCCTGCCTGCCTGCTCACCTGCATCCCATCTCCTCATCAGTCTCGCCCTATATATTCCCCGCTTGTGTCTGGTCTTGCTGCTAGTTCGTCTCAGTTTGTCTCTGTTGCTATGAGCCGTTTTCCCTGTTTTGCCGTATTTTGCCTGTTCTTTTGACTACGTTTTTGGATCTGTTTTTTGGTATTGTTTGCTGTGCTTCTCTGAATCTTTGACTTCGCCTGTTTTTTGACCTTCGATTTCTGGATTTCGTTGTGGACTTTATAAACTCGCAGTTGGCACCCTGCCTTCCTGTCTGCGCCTGAGTCCCTGCCTGAGCCTTGACACATATTTACAAAGCACATACAGAAGTTTGGCACTGATCATCATGTGAAAATTTCATTTAAATGTAGCTGATGCTGCTGTCAGGCCATCAAAGATCTCCAAAGGGCTCTTGACTCCATCACATTTGTCTGAAGTAAAATGTGTTATCAATGCAGGCAAAAACAAAAAAAATTACCATATATCCTTTTCAAGGGCACTTACTGGATTATTAATACATTACTTAGATTATTACAGTACACTTCCAATGCCTGGTTTTGAAATGGCCTAACAAAACAGGCATCCCAAAAGACTGCAACATCATTAGTCAACGGATTTCCAGGATATGGTATTCCCCTGGAGAGTGTGATAAGTGTGATAGAGGAAATTGCCAAGACATCATTTCTTTGACTGTGCATGGACTGAACTTGATATTTATGTACTCCATGGAATATCTCCCCCATTTGTCTGTCTGCCAGATAGACGAACTGCATGGTAACACATGTTTGTCTTCCCTGTTATAGGGCTATTCACCCTATTGTGAAGTTAATATGAGTCTCTTTTTTATTGTTTTAACACATGACAGATGATTATACCAATGTATATGGTAGCTAACTTTGTGGTAAAAAAAAAAAGTCTTTGAGAACGCCAGAATGGTCAAACATTTAACCACAGTATCAGTGTGCATCATCATACCTTTGGACAGATTTGGGAAACTCCCATCATACCTTTGGACAAAATTGTGCTAGGTAACCCTTATCCACCTTGGCTTTGGAATATGTGACAGTTCACTTTTGCCCCTCCATAAAATGTAAGTTATTGTGCTGTACCCTTGGCCTAATCTCTCTCGAAAAATGTTTTATTCAGTTTCTGATAAAATAAATGAACAAGAACAAGCACACACACACACACACACACAAACATCAGGATCATCTAAATCTGAGATATAACCCCCTCCAAAGGCTGTTTCAATTGGTATATACAGCCTGCTCATTAAACAAACATACACACAACTTCAGATGCATCACGCACACACACACACAAGCACATTCACTCACACATATGAATATGAAAATAATAAAGCATTAGATTTCTATAATACCTTTCATGGATCTTAAAGTGCTTGAAGGAGGGGTGAATCACCCATACCACCACCAAAGTGTAGCACTTAACATTCACTCACACATGCATCGACAACGTTCTTTTCCTAGAAAGATGTCCTTATCTTACATACATATCTTATATTCTGCTTAATGTTAATATGTACAGCTGGAAATTGTATAGCCGTTCAGTTAAGGTTCAGTTAGGCAGTTCGGCTGAAGCACCTTGCTTAAGGGCGAAGCAGCAGCAGTGCTCCTGGGATTCAAACATGCAAGCCTCTGGTCACCAGTTCTGTTCCTTGACTATAATTCGGCACGACGGGCAGAGTGGCGGCCACTGAATGTGCAGGGGGGTGGGATTCCCCTTAACATCACACGCCTGCCCTCTGGTTCATTTAAACAACCCGCCCACTCTTTTATTTCCCCTCCTATCAAACCAAGACCATGAACAAAACCTGCAATATCAGATAAAATATTCAACATACCTCCGCATTCAACACAGCAGAATGCCCAATCGCACGCAGTGCATGAGATGAGGGTTTAGGTGCTCGGTTTCTCATGCCGCGCAAAGCATTTGAGTTTTGCTATGGAGGCCCGATCGAGATTAAAAGGTAAACAAGGGATATAAAGTTAAAGACATCTCCTGTATGGTGCGGACAGAACCACTTCCTGGCCAGGACTGTTGTGCAAGAGCTCAGGAATGACAGTCATTTAAAAATGGTGGGCATATGGGGAGCTGTAAACACTTCCTGCTATAATTTCCTATAAAACTTTCATCTCACATGTGAAACAGGAGTTGCCTGTTTCTTCTGTGGCAAATACTGGGTTTGCATGGAGGAGGAAATTTTACAAAAGTCAATAAATAACAACATAATGCAATATTTGATGTTGATGTTAAATACATGGTGGAATTAATAAATGTGCAAGCAGCTAAATAATCAAGTCATCAAAAGTAAATGTGATAAAACGACCTAACTAAATATTCAAATTATTAAATAAAAACAATAAATGTGATATAAAGAGCTAAAAAAATAATAAAATAATTTAATAAAACATAGATACATGCAAAGGACCTGTTGGTGACTTATGCATTATTTATTATGATTATTTATTTACACAGCGCTTTGTCAATAAAAGTAGGCCTAAGCTAACAGCGGGATCAAGAAAGGGATTGGATAACACATTGTCTTCCCCGGGAGGGGGCTGTGTCAGGATCCTTCACTGAATGCATCAGCAACTGCATCCTACTGCAGTTATCTCCTTGAATGCACCACCAATTGAAGGTGAAATAAAAAACAACTGTTTAACAACTAATGATGGTCGTCTGTTTGCATGCAGTAGAAATAGCTTGTCAGGCAACTACCTGTCCTATAGGTACTTGCCTCAGGAAGCTGGCTATTGCTGAGTATCATACTGCTATTATTGCTACCCAGGATCATCACTTTTACAAAAGTATTCCATTTCAGCCTCATACTTTATGCTCCTAAGACGTCACGAGGTCACCAATACAGCCTGCCTGACATTTATAGGAGCTAGCTAGCTACCTAGCTACTGTACAAACAGCATAACAAGCAACCTGCTCAGCTAGCTAGCCAACAATTAGATGTTTCAGGAGTTTTCACCTCATGCAGGAATACAAAAAGCGATTAAATGTCATCGTTGGATCAGAAGAAATTAACACAACACAGGAAGATTTTCACGCGTTGACACAAAGAAGAAACTAGCTATGAATATGCTTCTCTATTTAACTATGCAGTTCAAGATATAATTGCTTATAGATTTATCCATCCATCACTATTTACGCATTTTGACATTTCGTAGCACTTTTGCTAATTACTTCTTTTTTCTTGTATTTACCGATTTGACAGGTTTTGTACGCCATAAGTATTATGTTGCAGTTGCAAGTATATGATCAACAGACCACATTTATTGGATACAATCCTCACTGGAACTGCATCTTCAGCCTCGTGTGAACACTGTATACTTTATAAAAATATTTTGGATCTCAGAATAAGTGTCTTACCGTGACGATTACGACTTATCTTTCAGTTTAAATAATCTGCAAGTTCATTAATTACAAGGTCGCAAGTGAGGAATGTCGTATTTGTTCGTGAACTCTCATACATGCCACGAGAGATGTGCGTGTAACACGCCCTCTGGCTGGTCGTTGGTAAACAATACTTTGGGACTTCCCATTAATAAGAACAATATATTGCTATCAAATCCCAGGTGAGAGTATTCTTATTTTTTATTTTTACTTACCAGTAAATTATGTATAACATTTTTGTCTACCGACACTCTTTGACAAACAAAATCTCAAATTTCCTCTTAGAGTATTTCTAAAACACCAGTGCGCAACTATATTCTAGGCTACAATACGAATTCCTCAAAAATAGAAGTCAAAAATTTATTTGCACAGATTATATGCGCATAAACAACCACTCTCCCGAAAATACAAGGTTGATAAACGCAAATCAGGTATTACCCTAAAATCTTATATCTACATCAAACACGCCTTGGTTCCAAAAACGTGTTTCCCAAACACTATAGCAGCGTTTTGTCAATGTAGGCAAAATGAATAAAATTAAAAAGCAACAATTGTTACATTAAATAAGCATATTTCCCACAATTTTGTTAAAAAAAAACTATTATTGTTCACAAAAAACACAGAGATAACACCTCAAAGCCACAGCATCGCCAAAAGCATGCACCCGCCGCAATAAATCGTATAAAATAAGATAGTCACCTGCTTCCAATGACTTTTCAATGTGTTTTCTTTATTCTTGAGTACTCTGGTAGCTTTTTAACGGATTCTTACTGCTGACGATTTGTTCGAGGCGCGTCAAGCCTGGAGCTGTATTACTGCGTAACCTGTCTGAGTTCGGGGTGTTACCGCTTTGAGCGCCAGTATCGTTTTGCTTTCACTTTGTGTGATGCGATAGTATCAGTTGGCAGCTCTGTGTTGAGTACACCAATCAACGGCGTTCGGAACTGGCTTATTGCAAGCTTTTAATTTATCTGTAGGGCTACTTGACATATCATTCAATAAAAAGATGATCAGCAACGAGGTTTATAGACAATAATTTCTCATCCATACAGTTACTCCACCAGTTGAGCTGGGGGTAAAATGATTTTAAAAGGTTACATACAAATTCATGAGCGCGGGAGCACTGCTTGGATTGCCGAGATCGTTTTCATTATAATTGCACGCAGTTTAGGTTCGAACCCGGCAGAAGGAAATTAAAATAAAATGGCCAAGGTTGCTGGGAAAACACCTATCTCTTTTGAAGGCATGCCAAACCTCTCGTGGAATTCAGTCTTCAGGTGTGGCATCATTAAGCTGCCAGAAAATACTGGCTTCGTCGCTTTCAGGGCAGTCATGACAGGCGGATGAGGAGAAATCAGCACCTATGGAATGCCCGGCTAACCGCACGAACGACAATCCGCCTATGAGAGAAGAACCCAGGAAACCCCACCAGACGCCGAGCCACCAACGGCCTCTTTCGTTATTACCAGAGGCTCGGTGATCTGTAATCTTGGAAGGACCAATACACTCAGAACCAAAGCCTTTAGTTAAGGTCTAAAAAAGGAGGAGCAGAAGTTGTGTATTGAGTCACTATCAACAACAAAGCCGGCTTCTCAGCACTGAAATTAAAAAGAACAAGCTTACAAAAACGTTTCACTTGCGCTTTTAATGAATGATTTCACCTCAGGCATGTTAACTATGCATACAGTATCCTATTCTCATGTCTTCTATACATATACTCCATAAGACAAAGTGCCAGATAATCTGCCAGATAACTAGAAGATGAGATGACAAGGTTGCGTGGTGGCAGGACCAAAATGTAGAGAGTTGCTGAGAGCGAAATGTGAGAGACAGCATCTTTGGAGAGGGAGTGAAAGTAGCACATCTCAGGGGCAGACAGAAGGTGTTAAAAGTGTCAACAGCTCACCGCCGGTGAGGGGGCTTCCTGAAGCCTTGCGGCCCTGCACCCTGCCGAGCGCAGAGCCCACAGCCGCGTGGCACGCCTCCCAGTTCTGCCAAACAGGTAGCGATATTCTCCGGACCAGGTCCTCCACGTCCTTCTCCTGCGCAAGGGACAGGCAGTAGTCTTGGGAGAGGACCCGGGCCTCCATCAGCTCCACCAGGAGGCTCTGGATGTCCCCGGGAGACGCCCCCTCCAGGGTCCTCCTCACCTGGACGAGAATGTCCTCGAAGGGGACCATGTCTGAGCCGGAGGATGACGGCGACGATGTTCCCTCCGGGATGATACGCCAAGCCATGCGAAAAATTGGACGGCTGCTGCTAATGAACTCCCCCACTGCGTCCTTCAACAGCGGCCGGGGGAATCGATCTCAAAAAGCAAATCCCATCTGCTCATGTGCAGCGGTGGCCGTTCCACCCGGGACCCCAGACGCTCCGCTGCGTGCCATCCAAGATCCAGGAACCAGACTGTCCTTTGAGTGAGCCAGACGCTATCTGGCTACTCCCTCAGGATGAATCGTGACAAAAAAAAGCACGATTCATCAGTGGGCAGTGCATTAGTGGCCTTTAACTTGCCTCTGCTGGTGTGGATTGGCTGGCCGGTGAAGCGACTTTCACATGTGCTTTTTGATTTAGGAGAGGATGTGATCTACTGAACATGGATTGAACATATGCCCAGAGTAATCAATTTCACTTCTTCCTTTTTTGTATTTTTTTCGGCTTTGTTTAGAGAGGATGTTGCGGAGGGAAGAGAAATGTTCGCATGGTTTTGTTTTGATTGCACAAAATCAAAACTGCCCTTCAGCAAAATGCAAAGCAAACACTTGTAAACGCATGAAAAGAGTCCACCTTGGGCAATGAGGTCATGAAGGATGTCAAGCACACACCCCAACAAAAAAATCAATTCACTGCATTTAAAGAGAAATACAGTGTAATGCTCTGCATGAATCAGTGGGTTTCAAGTCTGATATCCATTTATTTAGGGGTAACAACAAATCATTCCACTTTAGAGCAATCTCAGGATGGACACTGATTCCCTTCCCTTCCTCTGATCCAGTCCTCTGATACATTCACCTGCTGCCAATGGGTACTTTTCACACTGAAAGTCCCCCCGGTGCACTACAGGAGAATGAACACTGAACAGTAGATGGGCACAGCTCTTACTGATTGTAGGCACCTGACAGGTCACTAGAGGGTATTATGAGTAATAGGAGGAGGAGACGCTTGATTGTCGTAACCCACCCAGCCCTTAGTGGAACGCAGGCAGTTCTGTTGTTGCAGATGGTCAGTGTTAATTAATGACACAGCCCATACTCAAGCTTATGATGTCTTGAGGTATATATCTCAGTCTGCCCCACAGCCTAATGTAGTACCAGTAATACTGCCCTTGGGACAGGTAGTATCAGTACTGCAGTCCTAAGGCCAGATAGTATCAGCACTACAACCATCAGACCAGATAGTATCAGCACTACAGCCCTGAGGCTAGGTAATGTCAGCACTACAGCCTTGTGGCCAAGTCTTACCAGCAATGAGATTGTCTGAAGACTTGGAGCTGTAAGGATAGGTGGGAGTGGCATTTTGTGGATTCTTGTTCTGTGTCAAGTCTCACAACAAAGCCATTGAATGGTTTAGTGATTAAACACAATAAACAAATGGATCTAAGAGTTGGCCATCTGCTGCAAACATTTCACGCTGTTTGTTGTAACACCCTCAGATCACGTCTGCAAACACCGATTTCAGGTGGCAGAAAGCCTAAATCAAAATGCTCCTGAGATCAGAACAGAAAAGCCAAGCAAGGCAGGAGGTCATTTGTTCTCCTGTTGTGCAGGGAGACAAATGCCCCTTTTCCACCAAGGCAGTTTGAGGGCCGGTTCAGAGCTGGTGCCTAATCTCGAACCAGTTCTTTGCGTTTCGACAGCCAAAGAACCGGCTCTCGGCCAGGAAAACTGGTTCGAAAGTGGCACCGAGACTTTGCTGGTCTAGAACCAAGAACCGTTACGTCAGGGGCTGGGGGCGGGATTATCGTGACCAACAAGACCAACTAAAACTTTGTGACCGCCATTTAAAAAAAAAAAACAGCTAGTGTAGCGTCTAGTCTGCCTAAAAAGAAGAAGAAAAACCAGAGTTTTATTTTTCAAATGTTTCGCCTTGTTGCCAGCCAGCTATGTATTTCTTAGCTGTTTGGCAAGCTACTAACTTCTCACATCAATGTTATGAACGTAACAGCTACTAATTTCTCACATCAGTTCGACGTTCGTATCATTGATGTGAGAAATTAGTAGCTATGCTTGCTTGGGTAATGTTAGCTGACCAACAGCTAGCTAGCCAGCTACTGTAACCTTGGAAACAGTAGCTAACCTTAGCATGCTACTTTCTGACATTGCCATTGACTCACATCCCAACATCACTTAACATTTGGCTTCACAAAAGGCTAACACTGTAGAAAGTGTGGACAAGTTTGTTTTTTAAAGCACTGTTCTCTTGTTTTTGTTGTTGTTGTTTGTTCCCGCTAGCTTGCAGTGGCGGCTGGTGAGCTGGAAACAGGGGAAGCCCAAACACTACCTTTAAATCTATGATTATTTTCAACCTGTTCCCCTTTATCCTCCTTGATTAACAATATAACAAATATTTCACAGAATAATCGACACCAATCGCGTAATCAGAATAAATGCTTATGCTCGCGAAACACTGCAGATTGTCTGAAATTTGTGTGCTATTGCGAAAGCTACAGCATGCATGAGATTGTTTAATTAACAAGGATGGCAATTTGAATAATTAAGTGGCAAGTAAGTAGCTTTCTCTTAAATGTTTCACATTATAGCTTTCTTGTGTTAACTTAAGTGTGTCACAAACAAACAATATCTATTTCCTGATATCAGACACAATGCGCAGAATACAGGATGCATACCTCTCTAAGAACAGTCATCTGAAGAAATTAGATTAAACAAAGGGATATGAAAACATGGAGAATGAACACTTCATGCATTTTCTATTGCTATAATTGTGCTCTATAATAAACCAACCCCAACAGCACCGTTATGAAATCTGTTATGGCTAAATAATCAATATCTAATATACGCCAGTCAATACAGCAAATTACTAGATATTTATTGTATATTTGGTTATCAGTGGACACAAACAAGAATATCATCAACAACATTACACAAGAATATGGTCAGGTACATTAAATAAAAAGTTACTGTCAGAAAAAGAAAACATTAGCAAAAATTGCATAGCCTCAAAGACCATGTTCAGAAAGGTTTGGCAGCCAAAAAGAGATGGTGCAATCAATGTCGAGGGGGTATCAACATAGAAGAGACAAACAACAAATTAACCTCTTTGAGTAAATACGCTAGGAGGAAGTATGAGGAAATGTATCAAAGGGAAAACGACAGAGCCAACAGAACCTGTAGAGCCCAGCCATTTGGCTCAACATCTCAGGAGAGCTGCCCGTGTTTTTTTGGGGACTTTTTACAGCGTCAGTTTTGCCGAGCATGTGCTTGTCCGCCCCCAAAACATATTACATCACTACCGTACAGTGTAGCTTTAGATTGGCCAGTGCAGATGTCCAAATGATTATGCAAATTGTAGTGTAGAAATTCCCCACGGGCACAGAGCCAATGTTTGGGTTTTTCCGTTCTCTGGCAGTTGCAAGTTTGCATTATGGTTCAATTGCACCACTCACTCCATCTGATTATCAGAGGCCATTATCCGGAGCAACTTACATAGCCTACATGTTAATAGCTATGTGAGTTTATATAGCTTACACAATTTTACTTAACATTTTACTTTACTTTGCATTTAGCAGACACTCTGATCCGGAGTGACTTCCAGCACAATAGAACATAAGTGCATTAATTCAATACTTCTCATCCAGGTATGCAGAAAAACATTTTCTGAGGCCTTGTCAGCAACTTAAGTACCCTGTCCAAGAGCTTGATGGCTGAACCTCACTGGGGAATTTGAGTTGCAAGCCCTGGGGCCTCATTTATAAAACGTTCTTAAGCACAGATTTGATCTTAGAATGTGCGTACACTCAAATCCACGCCAAAGTACTTCTGACGTGGAAAAGTACTTAGCTCCACGTCAGGTTCCAACTTGGCATACGCACGTTTCCTTGTGGCAATGTTGGAATACTGCAGGTATTCGGAAATCTAAGAGCGCCAACATGTCATCTGCTGCCTAATTGTTTCCTCATTATTATTATTATTATTATTAGTAGTAGTAGTAGTAGATGCTGTTGTAGTTGTATTGCCAGATTGAACACATTGCTTAGACTATACGTAATGGTTTGCACACTAAAGTCATGAATAAATTAAAACAACATAAGCTAGGCTACTTGTGGAAAACAAAACAAAAACACACATTGGTTTTCCAAAACTACCCCTATTGGCATAATTGACACATCCATCAGGTGACAGAAGTTATCCTCTGAAGCCATGGCTTCTCACCCCCGTGACAGCCGAAGAAGCCCACTTTAACATGGCTCATGCCCACACACAGTCAGTAGTGGAGCGCACTATCGGGATGTTAAAGGGAAGGTGGCGGTGTCTGGATGCATCAGGAGGGAAACTGCTGTATGAGCCCAACAAGGTGTGCCAAATTATCTTGGCCTGTTGTGTGCTTCACAATATCTCTGTGAACCATGGGTTTGGGATGCGAGAAGATGAAATGCGCATGGATGTAGAAGATCCCCCTCCACTACCCGCTGACTGGAATACACATGCCACTGCGCTCATGAGAAGACGGCAGTTGATTCACGTTATTCCAACAGGTAAGAATGTTATTGGATAAAAATAAAACTATAAATTCACTTTTTTCCAAAATATTTCATTCACACACACCATTTACTCATACAGTCTACAAGAGCTGAACCAGAGCCTGTCGCACCTGCCTATGTTCAGCAACTACTTCACCAACTGACTGAATAAGATCTCTTTGTGATCGTAGGATGGCCTCAGATAGGACCCTCCCCTGACTGGGATAGCCTGAAGTGGATGCTGGTGAGGGCCGGGGAGATTCCTCCTGTGCAGGAGTGGTCACTCTTTCGTTTGTAAATTCTAAAATATTTCCAACTGCCCCCCAGCATGACTTATTTTATGTTAGGTAGTGCGTGTGTTACGTGACATGGTTCACTATGTTTTAATTTATTAAGCTTCTCATAGTTCGCCACCGCATTTGCTATACTTTGTAATGTTAAATCACTGTTTCCTCAAAGCTAACATTAGCTAGAATTTTTCTGATTTTTCCAGTCTAGTGTTCTAATCATACTGGCTTGACCATATGTGCAGGAGGGGGTAATCACATCAGTTTGACCGTATGCACGAAAGGGTTAAATACGGGTTTCATGTGAAGGAAGCTCAATGAGGGAAATAAAAGAAACAAGATCCACTGGTCTTGTGATCAAAAAAGGCAAAAAGCAGAACTGAAATTGAGTCTCATTGCGGTTTTATCAAACAATGGATTGCTTTTTGAGCAAAATCTGAAGAACTGTTTTGAATCTTGAACAAAAAAAGAAAATCAAAAAGCAACCACTTCTCTTTGCAAGTAGCAAATAAAATGAGTGTACAAATGTAAGTCCAGCGTTAGAATTGTTAGTAAAAAAATGAAAATTATACTGTGCCGTCTCCTTCGAAAATACTCCATCCTGTATGTCAGAGATGGAACTGAAAATGTGGAAGCATCTTGCTTTGTTATGTATTGAGGGCCACAGATCAATGCAGAAACAAGAATATTTTAGCATTTAATAAGAGTCTAAATGTCATCAACCTAAACTTTTTTTTTTTTTTTACCAACTGAGCCCAAAAGTCAGAAGAGTACACGGCATTACAGTTGCTTAGCAGATGCTCTTCCCAAGAGTGAGTTGCATGGCATACAATTTGGAAAAGGGAAGGGTGATGATGATGATGACAGTCTTCAAATGAATTGTTACATAATCTACACAGACTGAGGTTAAAGTTAAGTTTCTGCAAGAGTCTGCGTCCTTTATTCCGTGTGGGGCCATGAGGTTGTCAGATTGCTGAGGTTCCTCTACCACACTGACCCTGGGGGATCTCCAGTGACGAGGTAATGGCCGGTCCTTGTTCACAGGCGTCTGATGAAATCCCATTCCACCAAAGCCGAAATAATACAGCAATGAAACTCCCCTGACCTGTGTCCACTGTCCCGGATTCAACAGTATGGTTTATGTCTGTAATTCTGACACAGTGGTTGTGGTGGTGTGAATTGCTGTGGGGTTCCATGTAAGAGAGGCATATTTCTTTCTGGGTCCCTCATTCTTGATTTACACCAAGACTGACCTTCAACTGGTCAAATCACCCCTTTGCCTGTACCTGCCCCTGCAGCTCTCTGGGAAGCAGGGAAGGCAATGTAGGGTAATGGCAACCATCAAAGTGGCTGGGGCATCTTACGAAGAGATATTAATAATGAACTATTTACATCTGACTGTAGGCCTGCACAAATACACACAGAGCAGTGCACTTCTTTTGATGCCTGGTTTATTTAAAAACCACAGCTTACTGGCAGCAGGAGGCTGCCAAAATGGCTAGAGCCAGCATGCCCAGGATCTGGCAAAAGGAAATGAAACCGAAAGTAAACACTCCCTGTCTGACTAAGAGGGGATTAAAAAAAGACATGGTCCGGCCCTTGAGGTAAAGCAGTGCTGCTGTGGCTTGTCTGTGCAGCCGGCTGTGGCCGGGGTGCAGTCTACTTCAAATGACTTCGACCTCTAAATGACTCCCTGTGCAGCTCTGCAAACGCTGCCCGGAAAAAGCACCCCCTGCTTCAGCTGCTCAGCCCACGTTCTCCCGCTCTCCTGCCCAGCATTCCTGGGTGAGAGCGAAGTTACCAATCCTCATTAACCGGTTCTGACCAGGTTATACATGCCCTGGTTTTGTTTCGATTCATTACGTAAAAGCAGAAGAAGCTGAATAACAGGCCATAAAGCCCTGCAAGCCTTGTCACTTTGTTTATAGTCCAGACCAGTGTTTCCCAGTCCTTATTTTAGACTTGAGTGAGCCATTTGCTGAACCCTGCTCTTTAAGACACATACACACACATATAGATCGTTAAAGATCTTTCTTGCTCTAGACCAGCTAATTAAGGTAAATGCTTGTTTGTGTGACTGATTTGTTTAAGGGACTCAAATAGATAGTAACACCTTACAGACACATCTTCAACACATTTTGACTATACTCTTGATTGCCATATATTGATATCAGTGGTGACTGGTGACCTGGAAATAGAGGAGGCTTGATTACTGTCAAATCCATCATTAGCTTCAACTGTTTGCATTTACTTTCCTAAATTAACAATCAAATAATTTATTTCAATTCAGCTCATCAGCTACCACTGATTAATGTTTCCACTATCAACTCTTATAATGACTGCCATTATTACCGGAATGTTCTTTGAGTTTCACCCACTGCTTCAGGCAATTTTAACCATAACCAATTTAGGCCAGTGATAGGTTGTCAATGTGGTTCAAGTGCAAGACAGAAATCCAGGCTCTTGCAACATACCACAAATGAGAGGTCACAGCTTGTAGATTTCAGCCACAATTTTACATCATAATAAATCTGTCCTAAAATAAGAGATTAAAAAATGAACATTTGATTGAAGTTAAATACTTATCATTTATTTGTTGTTCTTGTGTGAATGCAACAAGATAAAGATTATAAAAGCCAATATATACACATAGTATACAGAAGCAAATTAACATGACTAGCCTATATAGTGCATAGAACGGGATATCGTGTGATTATCTGAAAGGTCAGAAGTGAGGTCATCTTCTCCACCTGGAGACAGACATTATCTGAAAATGACAAACACCTGCAATAAACTGGTTTACTGCCTTTTTTGTGGATATATGGATATAATGATTTGGATATAACAACTCAGCTTGTAATGTTGTGGTCACAGCATCTCATTCCAGCCTGTAAACAATCTAACCACAATTCTGGTTGTTCCTTATCTATGATTGGTCCATATGTTACTTTTGCTGACACTTGCAGTTTGGTGGTTGCTGAGATTCATCAGAAAATACTTTGAAATCATAAAATAATTAAACAACAAAACTCCACACTTCAGCAACTGCTGGTTCGCAGTTAATGACAAAGTCTTTTGACATTGGCTCGAAAGTCAGCCCCTGAATGAGTTGGTAATCCATCTGTTTTTGCGATCTTGAGGACCTGGCTTCACGTCATGCTTTGAGGCACATTCTCAACGCCCTCTTTCATATACAAACCCCTAAACTAAGGGCAGAACTCTAGTCGGTGTTTCCATCTTCCTGGATGCGAGACAAGCAGTAGTCTTTGATACCTGTTAATGAGAAAAGAGCAGGGTAATGGCACAGGAAATGCACCATGAGAACAGAAATGCCCCTTTAAAGGAGTGCAGTGTTAAGATCCTTTTTTCGTTTGGCCATGGCATTTTAATAACAGCGGGTGCTACACGTGAATACATCTTCACTTCCTTATTAGCATTGCTATGAGTAAGGCATATAAGCCTACCGGAAGCTAGAACCCAGGGAAGGGCTTGTTTGGACGTACCCCAAGTGGGAGCGGTCAGCTCGGAGGCACAGCCGGCTAAAACCTTCCCCTGGGGGTTCATGTTCTGACTACTTTTTTCACTCAAAGGTTCCAGTTGAATTCAAGCTCTAACTGGGTACACACGTGGAGTGATAAATGTAAGACAGCCTTCTGGCTGTAAGGTGCTGACTGCATTTTGGGGGACAACGCCTGGTGGCCTTTAACATAGCAGATGGAGAAGTTGCCACCGTCTCTGCGTCCGTGGGATGCTTTTCTGCCGAAATTCGTCCCGTGCACCCGGCCCTCGCTGACGTGAGACCACTTCCCTGTTAAAATGCCATTTCCACTTTCATGTGCTTCTTTAGGATGGGTGGTGTTTTATAAAGACGTCACACATGCACGTACCAACGTGTGCATCTGCTCTTGGACAGAGATGCAAAACATCGTGTGTATCTGCACTTATGAAATACGTGAGATCTTTGTGTGGTCTTGAAAGAGGTGTATCTGAAGTAGTGAACAATTTTCTACACTGGTGCCAAAAATTTAGCAAACTAACAACTCAGCAAATTTGATGGATTGTGAAATTAATACATTACTTTTATTTCTACTACCACTACTACTACTGCAACTAATAACATGAATAATAATAATAATAATAATAATAGTAACAATAATAATGACAATGACAATTTAGAAAACAATCACTGAAAATATTTTGGGAATGCCATTCTTTCCTTTTCTTTGAGTTATGCAACATCCTGTTGGGAGCACAGTGGTCCGTTGAAGAGATCACACTTCACCCCTTTAACCCAGCTGGACATTCGCTGAAGCAGTTAAGCTTCAAGTGCCAAGCCCAAGGGCACAGCAGCAGTGGCCCACCTGGGACTCAAACCAGAAGCCATCTGCAGGCAAGCCCAGTTCCCAAAAACCAGAGGAAAAAGTTAGCAAAAGCAGTGTGCTATCGCTGGATGCTCTGACTCCTCTTTTCACATTTAATCTAACCCTTTTCAAACTGAATAAGCTGTCATTTTGATTCAAGAACATGTCACATTATTAGTATTATTATTATTTTAAAAAATGTGTACATTGAAAGTTCATTAGCCCTATATGTATATATGTATGCTAATGCAGATATGTAAACTGTTGGTACATCTGGAATAGGAACACAAGAAGACGTTGGTGCATTCCTGTTCATAATGTATGTGTGCACGGCAAAAGGAGTGACAGCGTGGCATGGTGGCACAGCCACAAGGGCGTGGGTTTGAATCCCACATGATTGAAGTGCATTGCTTCAGTCCGCCACCAGCTGTCAAAGGGGGAAAACTCAGACTTGCCCTGGATTAGGGTTTCCCCCAATATGCAGCTACGTGCGGAGCGAGGGCGCGCCTGACTTACTCTGTATGATGCTCTGCTAGGCGGCTACCGCTGGGGACTCGGGAACCTCGGAGAGAAATGACTTTCCTTCGTCGCAGCTTCTTCCTTCGAGACCAGAAATCGGGAAGTCAGTGGAGGGTGAAAAGGGAAATAGTAGTTGCTGAAGTGCTGAAGCCTGCCGATCTCACTTTCTGAAAAGGTTTAAGGGGAAGCTCACGACGCAGAGGTGAGGGGAGAAGCCCCCAAACCCCAGCCCCCCCCCGTGCTGCTCAGACCGGCTTCATAAAGACATGGCCAGCTTTCACAATCTGTCTCTTTCAAAGACAGGGAATGGGAGGAAATCACCATGCAGCACGAGCAGAGACAATTTAAGTCATGCATGGGCTAGTGCACCATAGAATAGGCTGCAGAGACATGGACTTCCCTCTAAATAAACTGTACTATGCACACCAAACTAAATCTATCTTTCAGTCAGGCTGGCCTTGTTGATTCTCTAAAAACCTCACAGCATACATTGTTGTCTCGCCAGTCCATTTTAAATCAGGACCTGTCCCACATCGGCCTCGACTGCTGCCCCTGTCATTCTGGTGGTTTCTGAAATGCCACTGACTGAGAGAAGTGAAAGAGTGCTGAATGCATGTGCATATGTGCACGCGCAGTTAGATCAGTGGAAACACAGCCAAGTAGGGCTCCAGCTTTGTGAGTTCAGACATGGGGCATGAGAGGGGGACACGTACCTATCCGGGGATCCAGTGGAACTCGCCCCAGAAGAGGGAGGCTCAGGTCTGCACACATTTTCTCCGCCCCTCCCGTCGTGGGAGGGAAGATCTGGGAGGTGTTCTGTTGGAAGAGAAGTCCAAATTTCACTTCGTCTGCCATTTTATTCTTCCTGAGGTTTCCACTTTTCTGTGACAGTTTTATCATTGCTGTAAACAATACATTTCTTTGAACAACCTAAGACTACTTTGTAAAGACCCCACCCCACCCAAGGACTTTAAACATAAGCGTAAAATTAGACAAATATACTGTATATGGTGTCTCATAACATTATGGTTTATTATTTTTATTTCATGGCTTTTTATTTCATTATTTATCTACTGTTAACAATGTCAGACATGCTTACAACACCCAGTATAATTATACATGTGAATAACTCTCAGCAGATATAAATACATATAAATAGGCTTTCATGTAGCAGCAGTTCATGGAAAACAACCAAATATAACGTTTTCAGGATGAACTGACAAGCACACCCTCTAGTACAACGGAAAACATTTTAAAAGGGTTGATTGTGCTTTATCAAAAATACCGGGGAGATAACCAAACAAGGAAACATGTCACATTAAAAACTTGCCCACAGCGTGAGGAAATAATTATGGGCCGTAGAAACAGGACTGTAGGGCTGTGGAAACCCCCTGGAGTGAACGCAAGCGGATTTTGTTTGGTGTTTTTTTCACCTTGCACTTGGGGCAAACAAAGCCACTCATGTTCTCCACCACACCGATGACCGGCAGGTTGACCTTCTGGCAAAAACGGATCTCCTTCCTCACATCCTGGAGGGACACTTCCTGCACAACAACAAAAAAATCCTAAGGAACAGGCCAGCATGTAAAAATACCAAACCAAAGGAAAACTGGTGCCGGTATCTTGTACTAGCGAGGGGTGCTGTTGAGAACCGGTCAGTTTCGTATCTGTGTTATGTGATTTTAGAATTTAACAATGGCCAAAATGCCATTGCCATGATTGATCTGGGAACTAACCTTGTAACTAGACTTTTGCACTTCTAGAGTGGGTCACTGCTATTGCCACCTAGAGCAAGGCACTTAATTTGCTTCAGAGGATATCCCTGCTGCAATGGATAAACAGATAGCTAAATGGACCATATGCAAAAAGCCAGCTAAAAAGCCCAGTTTCCCTAACTGTGGATGCCTGCTACGCATGTCAGTTCAGAATTATGTCATGAAATCAGAACTGAAATTAAAACTGTTCCACTGTTCATACAAGTTATCAAAAATAAAATATTCATGTCGGCATGTTAATTGAAATCTTGGAAAGACAGAACTAGAGGGTGATTTGAATTAGAGACAATGCAATATAGCAGTGGCAATCGCAATTACATTCTAATTTGACAGTAGGATGTCACCTGGAGTTTGGGGGGGGGGTGGGGGCATTATGGCGTCAGATTTATGTCATGTCGCGAGCACGGTAAAACATGCTCACAAGCAAATTATATTATTTCACACGTGCAGATATTAACTCCACTCGCACGATATAAGTCCTCACGCACAAATTAAACAACCGAGAGTAGTACAGCCAGCTGCGAGTGGACAAAGCAGCCACGCCACCATGATTTCACTTTCAACGCAATTACATCCACCCAACCTCCTTGAACCTTGATTGACAGCAATTTACTTACTCTGAAATTTGGCTGGAACATTAAATTGCTGTTTTTTTGTTGTTTGATGAAGCCATCTATCAGCATCACCTACATGTAAATCTTCAGGTGTTGCCGCCATTGCTCCGTCCACTGTGTCTTCAACTCCAAACTTGTTGTCAGGACTCAGTCATTTGAAATAACAAGCCTCTGGACAAACTGTCTGCCTGCTGTTCAGTTAACGGGAGCTGTCAATCAAGTTTCAAGGAGTTCGTGTGGGTGTGATTGCGTTGAAAGTGACCAGTCATAAGAGGGCCAGTGCCTCCCTTGGTTTCCGCCCCCAAATTGTCAAAAGTCAGGTCGATTCGCACGAGCAGAACTCAACTTCGAGAGCAGAGTTAACCTGTGAGAGTGTGTGTGCCCTCCAGCGCTAGCCAAGCAGAAACTCTTGCGTGCGTGGTGGCTGCTTTGACCGCTCGCAGCTGGCTGTACTACTCTCGGTTGTTGAATTTGTGCGCAAGGACTTATATCGTGTGAGTGGCAGTTAATATCTGTGCGTGTGAAATATAATTTGCTTGTGAGCATCTTTTATCACACTCACGACATATGACATAAATCTGACGCCATAGGGCATCACTGTTATAACCGCAAGCTAAGGGAATCACTTGTAGCGCTTCAGTAAATAATGTACTGGGATAATAACGGATAATACGCACAATTGTAAACCCTGTTCACCCCAGACAAAGGAGCCTGCCGATCAAAAACAGCACAGACGGAGCTGCTAATAAATGGCTGATAATATATTAGATCTTTTACTGTATTTACATAACAAAACGTCATCACATCTCAGAATTGGTGGGAAAGACATTTTAAGAACTTACAACTTCTGGTGAAACTTTCCATTCCAAACCAATCGCCTCTAAACATATTTAGGGAAGTTCAAGTTTTCAAATAAAAAGTCTGTCAAATTCCCACGCGTGACATTTTCTTTATTTTCTTTTTATTAGATTTTTTTGGACTGAAACTGCAAAGGCAACTGTAATTTTGTCGTCCTGAACAATGACAGTAAAGCTCTCTTATTTTATCTTATCTTAAAGGCGGGTTACAGCTCCTGCGAACCAACCCTATGAGCTACACACCTGTCCAATACCATGTCCGTTTTGCAAGATGTTTGCATGACAAGTTTGACGTGGCCCATTCTCTCTGCATTATGGCTATGAACCATTTGACTGTGGTCAAGGTGGTTGGTATATGCTATCAAAATCCCGCTGTCATTTTCTGCTGAAGTGTTCAATCACACGTCAAGTGGCCTGGTGTGAGAAATGCAAGATATGAATGGCACCCTTAGATAAGGGGAACTAATTTTGTAACAAGGGTTTTTCTGCCATTGGTCTTGCTGCCAGTATTCCCACAGAGTCTCTCAACTCATAAACAATGCTCTTTGTAACACAGTATTACTAATCCTAATATAAGATACAATATTGCTATTTAATACTGGTGTCATAAGAATGTGTACATTGTACAATTTTGACTGGTGCTCTCCTTTGTGGGTGGGGTTACCTGAGGGGTGGTGATGATGACTGCGCCATCGATCTGGGCGGAGCTCAGGTACTGCACGACGGACAGGTGCTCGTCCGACGTCCCGGGGGGTGTGTCCACGATGAGGTAGTCCAGCTCGCCCCAGTCCACATCCCGCAGGAACTGCTTGATCATACCTGCCAGAGATGCCCCCCGACTTTAATGTAACAGATTGTAACAGCCAGCGATGCCTAATAACCCAAGCACAACCCCTCTGCCTGGCACATGCTCTCACTCAGTATAAATTACATGATTTACAGTGCACTCACACTGTCAGCTCTTGATCAACACAGTGTAACAGTGTAATGAAGGAGGGTGGGGGCTTGGTGGGGGGCAACCAAACATGCTTGGTCATGGATGACCAAAAAAAAGATGATGATCGTTTTAGACTGGTCAGCCATGTGTTACACAGTAAAATACTGCCACGTTGCTACAAGCTCTCACACCAAGGGGAAACAGAGGGGCTCAGCGCTGCCACGGAGGAACCTGACCCCGCCCGTCTCAATTTGGTTGCTGCGCGGGGCTTTCCCTTAATCACAGGTTTCCTGGAAATTAAACCAGTCGCAATCACGAGGAAAGAACCTCACATTCTACTCACTGGAGGAAAGTCACAAATGTCAAATGTCACAGATTCCAGGCGCAAACCACTATAGTGAGCCACACGCCAACACACGCAGACTAGAACTGTGATTAACAGGCATTAATCAGGGTGCGGTTTCTTATTTGGACTTTGGGCAAATTTCGACTACTGATGACACATGCTTCTTGACGGACAGAAGAAATTTATAATGTAAATGTGTCTTTCAGCCAAGATGTCCTTGTTTCAAAACATATCACCAACCAAATACTCCTCCAGATGATAGACTGGATTATGACTGTCCTCATGGCCGCGCATTTAAGATGGCTCGCTGTAATGTTATCAAACAAATAATTTTGCTAGCTGTTATTATGTTAGCATTATTTTACAGTTAACTTTATGCCTTAAGACAATGAAAGTTTCACTCAACAAGGTTCTGTAGCTACAGTAGCAATGTTACCCTGAGGGAACGACGAGTGTAACATTAGCCAAATGCTGGCAGAGCAGTATGTTTTACGGGCATCTCCTGGACTGACTCATTCCCCCTTCTTCCTTATACGTGACCTCACTGATCTGACACTCACACATGATTTCAGCTGCTGTTCCCCATAACTGAGCCAAGCCTCTGTTCACACGGGGGCAGTTGGGGATGAGGTCTCCTCGACCCTGTCCCCTGCATCGATCTGAGAATCACTCCAGTTGCCAGTCGCAGTCTGCACGCGTGCTGCAGAATACCATCATCCAAAACCAGACAAACTGCCACAGCCATTTACAATCCTTTCAGTACGTTTTCTATGCATCGTATTCTTTATACTGTTACGCTGAATGGGGCTCAACTGTACATGCCACGGAAACCTAAAACGAACCAAGAACTGGGTAAAAAAAATCTGTTAAACCTTTCAAGTATGATCTGCAATCTACTATTTGTCCATCTTTCTTAATATCATAATTATCATTATTATTGCTATTATGGTTATTTCCCTGCATTAAGGTGAACTGCCCATGCCGAGGAAACTGATAATATCACAATTAAAATGAAAAAAGGTCAGACCTTCAAGGGTGAACAGGATTCGACCGTAATCCATTTGTTTTTTATTTTTGGTTATAATTATTATTATCTCATAAACCAGCGTTTCCCAAATCTCTCCTGGAGGACCCCTTGTCCTGCATGTTTTAGATCTCTCCCTGCTCCAGCACAGCTGATTCAAATGATCAACTCGTTATGAACTCCTGAAGCTGCTTAATAACAAGCTGATCATTTAAGTCAGCTGTGTTGGAGCAGGGAGAGATCTAAAACATGCAGGACAAGGGGTCCTCCAGGAGAGGTTTGGGAAACGCTGTCATAAACCAATGAAAGCTGAGCCGCGTCCTCACGCTTGTTCTGGAGACCGGCCACCCGCTCTGCACGCCGCTCTGCTGTGCTGCAGCGAGGCTCATGCTAGCCAGAGCAGTGAGATTAGAGGAGGCTCCACGCTCCCGCGCTTGAGAAACAAAGCGCTGATGTGGGGAACCCCGCAGAGGGAAGTGAAAGCGCTGGGCCGCGCGTTATAAATAGCGCCACACGCCGCTCCCAGAGCGTCTCGCAGGGGCTCGCGGGGGCCCGCCGGTGAGTCTGCCCGCCCACCCTGCGTCTGAATTCCACTCCATCACCCGCTTCACTGGAAATTAAACCTCAACCTCAATCATCACAAAACAACCTACGGGGGCGTGATGTTAAAAAAAAACGAGTGATGGTGGATTCCAGGCGCTGCGGTCCAGCCGCGGTTGAACGTGCACCAACTGTGAACAGTATTGTGTGCGCACGTGGTTTCTTATTCGGGGTTTGACCGCTTCCATTCTGACCGCTGGTGGGAAACGGCTTGTTGGCAGGGAGAAGCCACAGACGCACCGTTCTTCTTGGGTCCCCTCCAGATGACCGCGTCGTCCGGGCTGCTCAGCAGGAAGCCGATGGACATCACGGCTAGGTTGTCCTCCACATACTGGAACAACACAGCAACCCAAACCTCTTACAATGCCATGTACATACTACACATGTTCCCCACTGTGTCATGAAGGGCTCCAACATAACGCAAGACATTCCGATTTACCATTTTCTACCTTGTTAGAATCGTGTGCTGTCTCACAGACAGAGTAACACTACTGAGCTTGTTCCTGTTTTAGAAATGGCACTATGATGAACGTGGTTATTGTATGAAGAGAGAAGTTCATATGATTTACAGATAAAGACCTGTTCGTATGGCCTAGCGTCACTTTGTTTCTCCTTTCAGAGTGCAAACATTTCTGTGAAAAACAGTGTGAACTGTTCGAAGTGAGAAAGGTATTGTGAATCCACACTGTCTCAGAGTGAGCCAGACTCTGCCGCCAAAGCCCACTGAGCTTATTTCAGGTCCAACAGAACAAAGTCCCTATTCAAATTCTACACTACGGTGCTTCGTCTTGAGTAAAGACTATGCAAGGCAGTCCGCTTCCATTTTAGACTCTTGTACATCATCATGAGCTTAGCAGCCACTGAGTAAAAAAACTATGTGTTAAGACTTCAATAGAATGTGACACTTCCTGAAATTTGTTCCTAAATTTGTCAGTTTTGAGAACAAAGCTCCCTGTGTTTACATTTAATCAGAGACAAAAATCGTGTCTGCGGAACAAGAACCAAAGGGTATAACAATGATTGGTTATTCATGCCAAAATCTGGCGCTTGGCGTCGTTCGACTTCCAGCAGTTCAGCCCCCACCTGTATTCCAGCGAAAGGGCTGACGTTTTTTTGTCCCCACTAAATTTGACTGGCTGTATGCAGCCACACTAACGCATTTCCCGCACTGAACAGTGGTACAATGTTCTTTTGACCAGACACACTTTGAGATGTGATTAATTTTTTGGAATGGAAAAACGCCAGCCGTAGGCTTCCGGAGGATGAGGCAGACGTGACCACCGTCCTCCGCATGGAGTTCGCTCACCACAGAGAAGAGCTGGCTAACAAAGGTTCAAGTTCAATGATCTGGGGGACGAGTCGCATGCGTTTCTCTGCGAGGGGATTGGGTGAGCGACACTGTGCACATAATGCCTGACTGGCTGCGCTGATCCCAGATTTGTCCTCAAACGGGACTGCCTCGTATGCCTTTTAGCTAGAGTGTTTGTTGTTATTTTATGGAGTATTCACTTTCCACCCTTGGAAACTGATCTGGGATCAAGACCCAAGTTCTTACACTAAATGGTTGGGGTTGGGGTTGGGATTGGGGGTTGGGAAAGGTGGTCTCAGGTCTGCTAGCAAGGACAGCGATTCGGGGTGTTGTCTGCTGAATGCAAACAAAGGCGGGGCACATAACGGAACACGACCAGAATCCCCCAAACACTCCCACCACCCCCCCGCTCCCCATAAAAGCAAAGGAAGCAGAGACAACCACAGGAAGGCAGAAATAACAGCCTGCAAACCTCCCTTTTCAAAGTACACTCCCCAGGCAGAAATTGAAAGTAAAGCACATTTGGAGTCATATTACATTAGTTTAGTCTCAGTTAGAATTTAAATAAAAAAAAAACACATCTTATCAGTGAAAACATGCTAGCGTCACATAGAACCAAGCTCCTTTCCCATCTTAACACCCAGTAGTATATACTATGTAAAATAATACATAATAACTAGCCCTTCCGAAAGCAAATGCACATTTGGTAGCCACCTGTTCAGATGCTTAACTTCACTGCCTTGGGAGGGCCCGTACAGTATCAGCTCGAGGAAAACAAGAGACCACTGCAGGAAAGGGGGTACAACGGACGGAAACCAAAAATTTTCACAGAACTAGTGCTGGCAGACAGCATTTATTCACATTTTTTGGTGTAATTTACCTACAATACCTAATATATACCTAAATCCATGTGAGTCAAGTTCACCTTCTCTCTACTTATGTCTATAAGCAGCTCAGTCTTACAAAGCTCAGGGTTACAAAGACTGGGTTTCAATCCCATCAATCTTTGGGTTACAAGCCCTGTTCATTACCACTGCCTGCTTTTGTTGGTGTATATATGTACATGTGTGTCTCTCTCTCTCATGCACACACACACACATATATATATATATACACACACACTAAGTAAGTAGGCTAAGTAAGGTTTGCAGTCAGTTATTCTTTGCCTTTCTGTGGTTGTCTCTGCTCCCCTGGGGGTCATGTATAACTGAGGGGTTCCATCATTAAAAATAACAGCAACTTAGCAACAGAAAGTGGGAAAGACTCTAGGTTACACTCTAAAGAGTGCTTCCAGACGCATAACCTCTAAATTGAGCATGATGAAACGTAAGTGTGACCAGGGACTAGTTTATGTGTACACAAAGGGCTCTGGGTGACTCCAAAATACATGCTCTTTTTTGGTTGCTTAATTTTGTTGTGCAAGGTGGAAAAAACACTGCTTTTATGTTACTTTGAGCTTCTCTGAAGAACCATTACCATTAGGGTACAGTTCTATGTCTTTTAATTTAGCCCAATGCAGCTTGGCGAGTTCTACAGCCGAAACGGTAAAACCTCTATAACCGGAACTTTTTTTTTTCTTTTTAGGTGTGGGTGGGGGTCATAATATTTTGTGCAGCAGTGTGTTTGTGAGCGCGTGAGAAATAAAATGCTTTACAGTTCCAGATGAATCGGGTCTCCACAATTCCAACAGGGTGCTATGCGTGATCGCAGGCTATACGTTCTCTCACTCACCACGGGAGACCAGCCAGAACCGCTCTGATGCACCTGCAGAGAACAAAGAACACTGGTAAAATGCATGTTCTGCTGACCCAGTACCACAGAATGCACTAGGCTAATTCCTGAAAGGTACCACAGAGCACGGACCAAGCGTGGCGTAATGGTTGAGGTGCAGCACTTGCAACCTAAAGGTGACCGGTTTGAGTCCCACTGAGGCCACTACTACCCTTACTACCACCCTTAGACAAGGTACGTAACCCATATGGCCGCAGCAAAATATCCAGCTGCAATAATAAATAATATGTAAAATTATAAGATATATAAGTCACTCTGGATAACAGCATCTGTTAAGTGCACTGTATTGTAATGTAGCATGTAACACAAGGTGCCTATTTCATTCCATACTGTTCTTAAGTATTTCAATGTCATTTCAGAATGGCCTAAAACAAAATAAGATCAGCAGTTCAGTTATCTAGTTTTGGACATTTTCATGTGTGGAAAACAAATGTACAAATGAGTTGAATATTCAACATGAGGTCACTGTTAACTTCTATTCACCATGTTCATTACGAATAAAACACACACTAACTCATGGCTAGTCCTTCGAAGGCCACCTCATTCCATAAAGAGAAGTGGCTTTCTAGTGTTCCCAGGTAAACCTGGTTAACAACTTATCCTGTATAATATAGTAAACTGCTTGGAAGTAGGCTTTTATATTATAAGCATGTAAATAGTGCTGTAACCTGGTGAAAATAAACTTTTCCTAGTTCTGTGAACCCCAGAGAAAGTGTCTGACAAGTAATCATTCATAACTCTGCCATCAAAGGGTTACCACCTCAATGTTTGCTTGGTGCATCTGTACTCTCATACCCTTGAGGTTCATTTTCAAATATGCCTCGAGTACTCTTTGATTGTACTTCCATGTCGAACGATGTTATATTTAGCGTTACTTTATTATGAGGTGAGCTATGCTCTTATGACAGTCACTCAGTGGTCAAGGTGCTGGCTTTGAATGTTAGCTGAGCTCTACGGTCGGGGTTCAACCCCAGCTGTGTCAGATGACGATAACCAAAAACCCCCAAGCTGGGTTTACTCCATTGTCAACAGGGGTAAGTAGGTAAGCCAGGGGTTGTCCATCTCATCGCACATCAGCGACCCCCACCGGTCAATCGGGTGCCCACAGTCTGCCTGTATAAAGCTGCACAGGAAGCGTCTTCCTCAACCACATGTCTGTGTAGGCTTGGCATGAGGACTGCAGTGTGGGACTGTAATTGGCATCACGCGTTTCAGAGGAGAGCTTGTGTTTGTCTGCACGCTCTCTGGCTATTAGGAGGGGATGTTGTAGCAATGAGCAGCATCTCTCTGACATAACTAGGCATTCCAAATTTGAAAGAAATACATACATGTATATAGTGTACACAAGTACATATGTGTATATATATCTTGACTGGCCATTTCATTAGGTGCATCTGCCTAATAGTGAATCCCCCTTTTGCCTTTATGAATCATGGATGTGTCTAAACACATCTTGCACAAGATCAAATCAGCTAGGCTACTCACAATGCCAGTATTGAACAACAATGCTCATTGAGTTATTGAGGAGAGCCAGTCCATCAGATCTGAGGGGATGGAAGCTGATTTGTTGCAGGCCTACTGGGAGACCACAGTCTGTTTTCCACCGGAGGCTTCTGGGCTTCTCACAGGAGCCAGAGAGAGAGAGAGATGCGCAAGGGAGACCTGCTGCCTGACTGTCATTGGGGAACAAACCAGGAACCAGGCCTGTTACTGGAGGTCCGCTTCTTCTGGCTTCCTTGCCAGGCACACATCGTCAACGTGGGGATGTCAAACAGATCCAGTCGTCTTTGTATCCACAACAGCTGACTTCACTAACAGCCTCCAACTTCATGTTGGGACGCGCTCGTGCATAATAGAAAGCGTTACATGTTACCCATAGCTACATCTTCTGATGTCCAGGAAGAATTGTCATCAACACAGGGAAATGATGGAGAGACACAGTTACTGTTTCTGATAGACCCATACTGGCATCACATTCAAATCTTTTCTCCCTCTGACTTGTACACACACAACCCATTGGTACCTGCCTACCTGCTTTAAATAGCAAGGTCTGAGCATGTGATTCTGTCAGTGTTGACCAGTATTGAGCGCTGAGTATTGAGTATTGCATAGAAAGGTCAGGTGTACCTAATAAAGTGGCCACTCAGTGTATATATCCATATATCCCATCTGTTTGTGTGCAGAGATGATGGGTACTAACAAGCTTTATCTATGTGATTATTCCATTTGACAGTGTACCTGCTCTCCTTCCAGACCCATTATCCTTGGGATGGATGGCCCACAGATGTCCACATCCAGCAGAGCCACCTGTGTCAGAGAGAAAGAGATGTTGCGCTTAGATGTTGCACTTACCACTGCCCTCCACAAGAGGTCAGCAGAGTCCAGAGACATAGGAAACCCACAAACTCGACCCCCCTTTCCCATTCACGGCTGGAATCTGACTCACACCTTATGTAAGAGAAACCAAGGCTGGTAATGCTCTTAACTGTAAAAGGATTATCTTCGCTGGCACGTTAGGCGCGTGCCGTCACTTTCCTGTGTCATTGTTGAGCTTGACCGTGGGCGTCATATTCCCCTAACTGAATTTGACCCACTGGATGCTTTTCTAGTGTCTGCTTTGCTGTCAACGGCGTGACGCCATGCTGGCTACCTGTTTATTATTTTTCAGAGGCCTGGACATTCGTGGCCATGAATACCAGGGGATAAGCACTTTCCCGCCTTGAGAATAAGAGAAAATATGTGACAGTGCCTGGAATGACCAGCAGAGGGCACCGATACTCTACAAATGGCTGAGCCATGGTGCATTGGGGGTTAGTCACCAGGAGCGGTTTCCGCTTATGACGGCAGAGCAGGGCTGTGGCTGCCCTGGGACCACAATCCCACGCTGCGACTGCTGCACGGCGTCTCAGTGTGGCCTTTCACAGGAAGCGGATAACATTCATCTGGGCTACACTGTTTCACTGCCAAGCGGTAAAAGCCAGGATTCCAGCTTAATTAAAACTGTCAACGTTAATGTGCATGAGGATTACTCCGATTACAAAAATCACGCTGCAGTCAGATCAGATTGGAAAGATGCTTGGGAGTTTCAGTTATGGGAGCAGATCTGTTAAAGGCACCCAGAGAGAGTACTCATACTCATACTGGAAGTTTCTCAGAGTGAAGGAAATGCATCTCCTGGAAGGAGAGTAGCATGAGGCATAAGGTAGAGGCAACCCCCCCAATACTTGTCAGGAAGTAAAAAAACAAAAACGATAGTGCAAATCAGAGCCATGGATCCACTCAAAGGGTCCGACAGGGCCGACGGCTGCAGCTGAGGTAAAAATTGCAGTAAGAAATTTGTCACGGTAAGACTGTAGGGGTAATCAGCTCCAGGGCCTGGGGAGGTTTTGTTCCAGCCAGGCACGGATCGACCCCGTCTAGATAATTCCGGTCTGGACTGAAGCAATCTAGCATCCTGGGACCATTCTAAGAGAGTCTGACATTTAAGGAGAGACCAGACCCCAAAAAGTGTGTGTAATGTGTTCTTCTGCAGGGTTGTATGAACTGGTGGGCAACTGGCTCCCAAAACACTAACACAGCATAGTCCTGGCTTGGAATCAAACCTGCCTGGCCAATCCAAATGAGACCACGACACAGGCCACACCTCTACAGGATATATTCTCTCACCCCCCAAGGACAGCGGACATATTAAAAGAATAAAAGCAGGTTATACCAGCTTGTTGCCCTCATTGAGAACAAGAGAACTTCCACAGCCGCTCTTGAGATCTCAGGACTGCGTTTCCGCTAAATCACAAAGACCAAAATGCAAATGAGTAAACTGGGTATAGCCAAAATCTCTGCATTAGACGAGTCTCTGGGAACGTAAATTCAGGGCAACAATCGACTAACAAAGGTTTAACATGTTAAAAAAAGATGTGCATGCAAAGACGAACATGCATTATTAGTTTACATTATATGAAATATGCATTTTGTGTGGTATAAACAAGATAATCCATGTTGCTGAATGGGGGCTGCGCTGGAACACCACGTTCTTCATTCATGCTTTTTTTTTTTAAGGTGACACTGAAGGAAAAAGAGGTTGACCAGTTGCTTAACATCCACTTAGCGTCCAATTTGGCTGCAGGTTGTATTTCTTGTCATGCAGGATGCACTGTGTTTGTTCAGCAAAGAAAGTAATAAGTTACTGTAACTCGGACTTATATCTTCAAACTTTCAACAAAACTTTTGCCTTTTGGAATATCTTCAATAAAGTCCTATTTCCAAATTCTGCCTTTTTTCCTCATATTTTGCTTAGAAAGACCGCATAATGAAATTCAACAGTACCACAACATGTCACTGTGGATTATTTTCAAATGATACAGTCTGACAGCGAGGTGGGTCCCTCGCTTAAATCAATACCAGATGTCACATTTGCATATTTCCCACCGTCCACTGCAATTATCGGCGACCGCAAGGAGACCGCCGAATATTAAACGGTTTTCCACTGAACACGGAGCGAATCGTAATGCAGCGTGCAACATTCAAGCTAATCTGGCGACCACTACCTATTTAACCTGGGCCTGGACATGGATGTGGAGGCTCGCAGCTGTTAGCACCATTAGCTCCCTCTGAAGAAGGGAGGAAAAAAAAAAACAGGGATTCAAAGAAAAGGACATGAGAGAAGACCCCTGCCCCGCCCCCCACCTCCCCGCCCCTCCCCTTGACCCCGCCTCTCCAAACGGCTGATGGACAGCAAGTGCATGCCTTTAGGATGACAGAGCACTCTCCTTGAGACCAGATGTTTAGGCCATCATGCCAGAGGAAGCCTTTTCCGCTCTGAGTGTTTCAGAGACAGATCAGTCAGAGCTAGGCCCATGATAAAACGGTAAACAACAAAAACAAAAAAAAAAAAAAAACAGAAAAGGAGAAATAAACAGAGAAGGATTTTCAAAAACGAAAGGAGCGTCACGCTCGGTGCTTAGAATGGAGTCTGGTTATTGGATTAGGAATTATACCTGACCTGCCACGTTCCCTGTGGATTTGCAGACAAGTTTGCGAAGGCTCAGGAATTGTGTTAGTGAGAACGGCGAGAATAAAGCAGTGGCGAAATGTCTGACTGGAAATGAAAAGGGTTTTTCCCCCCTCATTTTCTTTCCGCCTGAATCACAGATGCCTTGTCCTTTACGAAAGTGGACTGACTCAGAGGAAATGAGGTGGAATCTGGGAATTAGACGAGAGCCAACCCTCGTTTTTAAGTCCCATAAACTGAAGCTTCCATGGCAGTAAGGCCCCATCCCCAGCCTCCTGGTCTTGAGGAAATAAACATGTAGCATCTGTAGAACAATATGTACCACAATATGAGGGTCATGACACCATGCATGTTATAATACAATGAACATCATGGGACTTATTTCGCTGTGCGGGAAAAAAAACAAGTACACCGACGCGTATGCAGTTTCCTGCTGGGATGCAAGCTTCTATCATCAGTATTAAAAAAACAAAACTGACAGATTACCTTGGTGATCTGCTGTTTAGCTACCAAATAAAACCATAAAATAGTACCTTGGCTTAATATAATGACATGCGACTGTGAGTGTGAGTGCACATGTTTTACTGTAAAACTACCCATACCCGGCCCACCAAAATATTGTGAGGGGAGATTATCATGATGCTCGGCTGTGTCGCTGAGCCGCCAACGCCCTCGTGTCAGCGCAGAAGCGAAGCCACAGAGGGATTCACCCCGGAGCCGTGATGTGGCTCGCCTCCAAGCCGCAGCGCTTCCTGCTACCGCTCAGTGCGGGTTATTCCTTTCTCCAAACCCCCTTTTTCCCCCCTTTTAAAAAAAATTCCCCCTGTCCCATTTATTCACAGAATCTTGACTTTGGCCGACGCCCCAGTGAACGGAAACCTTCACACAGGAGCCATGGGAAGGCCGAGGGGGAGACCGGGGTCCTGACCTTTTTTGAGGAATGTGAAGCACTCCCCGCCAAGTCCAGAGGGAGTTTGGGGTTTGGAGTTCGGGGGCTGTTCAGCCCCCTTTCCACTCAGTTAGGCCGTCGCTGCACGGACTTGGCGGATTTTTTTACAGCCATGACATAAAATGAAATGTCCCTGACCTTCTATGTTATTTAACAGCTGACCATTAATTTCTTTTTGGGCTCCGGTTCTCTGAACTGATTCTCTCTTTTATTGCTTTGTCAAAGTATTGTTTGAATGGAAGTGTGCATTTTTATTGTGGTTATCCACCAGTGTTTAACATTATAACCTATTTTAATATGAAATGGGAATGAATGTACAACTTTAAATTACAAGGAGAGGTTTAATGACTTGATGTGCTGTTATTTAATTTAAAAAACCCTGCGAATGAGTCAGTTGTGCTTCCCCATCCATGATTAACACTTTTATTCAGCAGAGTTTCAGATCTTTAATACGGTGCATAAAAAATGTTCTTGGATCCCCTAATCTAATCATAAATGGATTTCTGTGTGGTGGAAAAAAGCACACTTTAAACCCCACAGTAACGATTCCCTTAGAGGCATTTCTGCAAAATTAGCTCCCAAAAAACAGAACGACAACTATCCATTTCCCTGTTGAAATGGGGCCGATTAGTCTTATCATTGGAAACAAACGGCCTCCATTTCACAGGCTGCAATCACTCTGAGGCGTCGCCAGCAGAATTGCTCAACGACGCTCGCGTAGAGAATCAGTCCTGCAAATTATCGAATGGAAAAATGCCGTGGAGGACATTGTTCAAAACTGGATTTGGGCTGATTTCCCGGGTAAAGAGTCAACTCTTCAGCCAATCAGGGCGCAACAGGAGGGAGGTCAGTGGGGGGTCATCTGGGAGGAATGCTTCAGGCAGGGGAGGGGGGTTATCTCCAGATTTCAGCTTCCCAAAACTGTCCCGTGCCTTTCACGTACGATTCGGTACCGCCAGCCCTTTTTACGCAACTCCCACTCTGGCGGAGCACAGATTTAAATCACTCCTCCATCACTTTGTAAAACTTCCTTGTAAAAAAATCCATCTTCAATGACCACTAAGCATTTCTTACAGCGCAAAGAAGTGAGAAAATACCATTGAAAAAATTGCTACTTTGACACGTCCGTTAATCACCTCTTGGATGTGACACACATGAGCCTGTCAGACACTAAATGTTGCTCCACTTTCAGAACTTGACCTTGTTGAATTTCTCCAATTGGACCAATACAAAATTTACGCTCTTGGAAAAAAGGCACCTTGCATTTGAAGTATCTCGGGGAGAGCATTTGGTTCAATGTGCTAAGCGCATGCCACATATGTGGTCCTCATAAATGTCTTTGACAAATGTCCAACCAAACACACTCCCTGAGTTCATGTTTTTCATGGTCACTCTAGGCATACTCCTCAAATACCAGCACTCACATCAAACATGGGCTGGTGCATTACAAAGAAAGATTACAAAGAAAGATGAGAAGTGGTAATTAAACTAAACTGGCATGCATGTTATATTAAAGCTACAGATGCTGGTGCACTGCCTCGGATAAGAGTGAGAGTATGAATATTAATTCCTCACCACCTACAGACCGCATGTGAATTCTGCCCTTATTGATTGACATTTGAGTAGAACATTCTTTACAACATCTGTGCAATTACTAGGGGCGTACACCCATGGCTAAAGAAAGATACAATACAGCTTGAGAATATGACTAAGAATTCACTTCATGACATGATCCGATTCCATACATGTTGACACAATGATACAACAGCATTAGTTCTTCTTATTCCACTGAAATAACATTCAGCGTTCACAGATAACCAGGATTGCCCCAAGCACTCTAGTTTCATCTGAAACCCTGCATTAACGTAAAAATAAATGAATTTTACAGATACAGATTATACAGATTCTAGCATGCAACACCAATACAGCTGTTTCACTTCTTTTGTACGGATGAATTGATATGAATCGATGTACTGTATCATGCCTAACTCTGATCTTGTTAATTGATGACATGCTTTCCCTGCATCTGCATGTATTGTCTCCTGTAAAGATCCAGTTTCTTTGAAGGACTGTTTGGCCCTGGACTGGAAGGCTACATGCCCTCAAATGTGTTTCCATGCTCCCCGTCTGCCAGGTTGACCTGGATGTAAGCGGTTTCTTTCTTTTCACTTTGTGGTTTCTTCCCCACAGGTGTGCAGTGGTGAGGTCACCACGGTCCTGCAGTGCTCTTCTAATTGCTTCTACTTATGAATGCTCTGATGCTTCGGTTATCTGGATTTTCGCATTTCCAGTTTCACCTTGCTTGTCAATACCGGCCTCGACCAGCAGAGAAGCCACAGGAATCTTTCGGTCTGGTTCTTTTGCTTTCTTAAGGGTTCGATTCATGCTTAATGCTGTATCGTTAGCCTGGTATTTTCCTCCGCTATTTCAGGTAATGTCATACGCAACGTTTTACCCTTTTGACTTACTGCATAATGTAGACCACCTAAGGCACAACTGCTTGCACTCCAGAACTTTAACCAGGAAAGAGCTGTGCGTACAGGTGAATGAGGCTTTAACAAATAATGCTTATCATATTAGGCAGCAAAGAGCTGATTCAGCAGCGACCAGAATATCTCAGCCTGGTTCCTTTTGCTGTCGCACTTCTTTGTCACAACAGGGGGGTCGGCACTCCAGCGGAGATGAGAAGCCGCACTGATAGGGAGCTATTGTTAGCAGGTGTGTGTTGATGCCTTTAGCTGCGCCAAACCAGTGGGCTAATTCCCAGACTCCCTCAGGAGGAGGCCTGGCTCTAGACCAGATCGGTGCAGTTTAGCACCTGGGGAGGTGCACTTGTGCGATTTCCCACTCGGACTGTGGAAACGGACCAGAGCCAATCGGGAGGAGCCGCTGTAAGAAACCGTAACCTCCCTCTGAACCCGGTTTGTTTCTCCTAGCAGGAGCGAGCGCGGTGGAGTGGTATCGATTTTTCCGGCCTTGGCAGCGTGGGCTGGTGGGAGGGTTTTTTTTTTTATGAAAGTTTTATGAAACTGCTCTCCTCGGGCCGGACTCCTCGAGGGGCCACCGCATTCAAGGCCTCCAATTTCAACCAGACAGGATGAAAACTCGTTTCTGGGACCCTGCGGCCACAAACGGCCCCTGCTCCGCCAGGTGCTAATTTGCACTCCCGAAACAAGACGACCTGCTCCCAAGCTCACAACAAGGCCGTCAAGCCAGCCCTCAGGAGTTGAGGCAAAGCAACACGCATGGGACATTTGTACTGACCAACTAAACTTCTCCACCCCACTCTGTTGTTTTTTAGCTGCATCAACAAAAAACAAAACTAAACTAAAAAAATCACATTGAAGCAACCGATAATTACTGGAAAGGTTTATCTCAACAAACAAAGTGTTGTTTTGGCAGAAGTCGACGTTTTGACCTGAAGGCCCTTTTCAAGACAGAATTCTCAGAACTGCTGAGCACTGAGCAACCACAGTACAATCGACAGTGGTATATAACGTCGTAGTGGCTGGAATACGCCCGCTTTTTAGATCATCACATTAGCTTTTCATCGATACAATGCGCAAATTTACACCATTATAACAAAGGCTTTTACGAGACAGCATATGCAGTGCTGAAATGTCTTGGAGAACCTCATTCCAAGAGGGTAAACGAGGGGGTGATTCTGAGGGTTTGGCTGCAAACTTTTGGCGCTCGCAGCCACTTCCCTCCAGCGGAAAAAACGTAAGGCTCGAGCCCAGAGTGCGGGGTTTTCGACGCCAAGAGTTCATACCGGCGGTCGAACCGCATGTACCGTTACCGCCAGCAAACGAAACCGCAGAGGCCTCGTGTCTCCCGTCGGTTTGCTCAGAAACTAACCAGCTCCCAGGAAAAGAAGAAAGAGAGAAAGTGATGAAAAAAATCCAGGGTCTGGGAACTCGGCGTTTCGAGGAACGTGTTGCTGGACCGTGCGGCGTGTCATGGTGCTGCCAAGTTACATCGGTTGGCTGTGGGGGCTGTTTGCCGGGAACCAGAAATAACAAAGGGGACCACTTTGCAGCCAACAAAAGGAAAAAAAAAAAAACACGGGCTCGTCCGTTTCACCAGCGGCGCAGGCCGGCAGCCACTGAGAGAGCGGGCGGCGGGAACATTAACGTGACCAAAATCCAGTGTTTGCGCAGGACACGCCTCGGTCTCATGAAATATGACCCCGGAGTGACATTTAAGACCATGGGAACGAGGAGGAATAAACACGCCTCGAGGCTGTGTGGGGTTGAGGTGGGGGTTCCCTAACAGGCAGGGACAGACAGACAAAAAAGGGTTAAATTGGAGCTCTGACAATGGTCCACCTTCACCGCCTGAGCTTACAGGCAACACTGTGAACTCAGTCATAATGGCAATCGTGCAATGAAGCATGGAAATTTTGTTTAAAAAAAAAAAAAACAAAGTCTTTTCTAAGAATAGTATGGGTGGATACAAAAAAAAAGAAAAAAAAGCCCGGGTGTTATTTGCACAGAAGAATTAGGCAGCTGTCCAACATGGGGCGGACGTAAAGAATCTGTCATGAAAAAAAAGCCACATTCTCGAAAGCGATGGTACATGACGCAATGCTGGGACATGGCCACCAGCAGCTGGATAAACAGAGGTCTGAATGTATTTATCTGAACAGCTGTCTCCAGTGTTTTCCACGCTATTACTGCTGCAATATATTTGGTCGGGAAATATTACACAAGGTAGAGATTTTACACTACCAATTTTTACCAATTTCAGGTTATGAACCTTCACTGAGGGTATGGCACCTGGGACTGGAGTGGGATTGTGAACTTCTGGTTGTGGGCACAGACAGCTAACCACAAGCACACGACACCGCGGCTGTCAGCAAAGCAAAATGGCGAGGCCTGTGGAACTTGGCCGAAGCTCGGCGGAACACGGAAAGGGCCTGCTCGCCCGGGTCACTCACAGGGACTACGATGAGAGGAGAAACAGGAAAAAGAAAACCTGCAGAAAAGTCAGGGTCAAATCAGTTGAGCTTCCTATCACTGCACCCTCCCCACATTTATCAAGGAGGGGTTGGGGGGCCAATCAAAAAGCAAAAAAGCACTTTCCATTATTCACAAGCCCTTCTGCAATCAGGCGAGATTAAGGCTGGGTGGGGTGGGGGGTGATTATCACTGGAATGAAGAATGAGACCAGGCTGATCACAGCTGCCATGCAGATAGCTGAGCTGAATACAATAGACAGTACAGTTTAAATACTGTCACAAAGTGCAAGCCGAGCAGAGCAGTCTGCTTCCACTTTGTGACAGTATTTAAACTAGTATCTACAGTAGATTATCTAACACCTTGCCCTAAAAAGAACCCAATCAGATCCAATTCAAGCAGATTAACGAGCAGTTGCACCCTGTTATTTATTTGTAGGGTGGATGCAGATGTCATTATCTGACACTATTAACTTTGTATTTGAGATAGATAAACATCAATCAAATGAATGCCAATTTGCTCAGTTTAAGACACTCAACGGAGTAACAGCAATGCCCGACCCAGGATCTGAACCTGAAACTAGGTTACCAACTCCCTTAAGACTGCACCATACTTCTTTATCTATAGCCTAAAAACAACATAAGAATGCTGTTTAAATAGTTACACTGTACTGTAAACAATTAATCAAGCACTTATAATGCCATGCAGATGAAAGCACAACCTGAGTGAATCACAGGCTGGCAGGTCGGGCTGAGACTAAGATTAAAGGTGTCCAGGGTCGGTCTGAGGACAAGAGAGACTCTGATGCTGCAATGGCGTGGGGAGATGCTGAGGGGAGGGGCAGACGTGTTGGAAGCACGTGATGGGAACCTCCAACCACAGCAGGAGCAGTGTGGCTAAAGGCCCAGCATGCTGGTGTTCTAAGATGGGTGTGGGCCAAGACCAGACTAACAGTCGACAGCAGAAGTCAGGGCGAGCTGGAGAGCGCTGTCCAGTGCTGGCAGGGGGTCTAGCAGTGCTTCCCCATTAAAACATATCCAATAACATGCCTCTACTCAGAAGCACCCAGAGGCAGTGCTGAACTGTGGGCCAACTGCAGGAGAATCATCTCCTTTTAAACTGCGAAACGCGGTGGTGTGGCTCACAGTCTCCAGGCCCTAGGATCGTGAGATCTTAATGCTTTGAGGGATTACAGAGAACTCCTTCCTGCGGGCTGCCTGCCGTTAAACGGTCAAACTGCCAGCAGTCAGCCAAAGCGATTAGCACAACAGTGGTCCCCAGTAAGATCTAAGTCCTGGCTTTGGGAATGGGAGGGTGGCGCTAATCTCTCAGCCCGCACGAAACGGGATTCGGTGACACCTCTCCTCCAAAATCCTGTTGCTTTCTCTGCAAAGCACACACTGGGCGCCCCGGTCTCGGCGTCTTCACACATGCTTTGTAGAGACTGTCATTCCATTCCTTCCATGAAGTGTCCGCCAATCAAACACAGTCTTAAAAAAATAAACACAACGGGACCGCAACCGCGAACGGAAATTTGGGGAGCTCAGCTGTATTGTTCACGTGCTTTGGAAAACGGCAAGAGGAAACTTGAGCAAGCGCTGCCAATTAAAAGCGAACTAAAAAAAAGGAGTCGGTCTGTATGAACGCAAATAACAGAGTCAAGTAGTACCCCTAAAATAAGCATCCTTTTATGAGCAAGAGAAACTTTGTTTGGGTGACTGCGTTTGAAATGAGAAGTGCCAAGTGAAACTGCAAGCTTTCCAGCTGCAAATTACCAGACGGCAAAATCTGAAGCAAGTATCCATGGCAAGACAGTGTTTCTGAGAAGCCAAAGCATACGAATGAGGAGCAAACACATATTTGTCTCCCCTTATTCGGTAACAGTGATTCAAATATAAATCCACCCTTAAGCCATAGTGAGAACACCACTCATTCCTGTACTGGTCTAAATGGATGAAATGTTCCTGGGAAAAACAGTATATTACACAATCAATACAATTATACACATCTCCCTTCTCCCATTCAAACCCATATATGTTTGTGTGTGTGTGCGCACACGAGCGTATGTGTATACATCTGAAATCAGAACCACACTGTATATGGGCCAGTATGGTCGTTTACAGTATCAGGAATCTGGTTCAGGTTCAGGGTACAGTATCAGGCTCAACTGTGTATATTTCAATGAATATAGTCTTCACCGTATGTTTATGCATATATATCACAATATATTGTAAAATGAGTGTCTGTATTTCAAAAAACAATCACGTTTTTGAGAGTGTAAAATTATATAAATAATACATTCTTCATATTATGGCATGTGAAAATACGCATTCCTTATATTTTTCACTCATTATTTGACATTTTATTGCCATTTGTTGCTTTTTCTTGAGCATCTACAGGGTGTAATGTTACCTCTTTGGATCCATCGCTGGCGAGACCATGGGCCAGGTGTGCACTGAAGGTACTCTTCCCCACTCCGCCTTTGCCAGAGAGGACCAGGATCTTGTGCTTCACGGTGGCCATCTTCAGCTTAATTTCCTCTATGGCTGCCATTTCAATGTCAGGGGAGAGTGACAAATGTGTTTTTAAATTGCAGCAAAAACACAGAGACAAGAACAGGCAACGCAGCCCACTGTAGCCTGTCATATGTCTGTATCCTACAGTGAATCTGCGACTGTGTCCAGTTTCGTTCTGAGGGATCATTTAAGGGTTCCTACTAAAATTTTACTAGAAATCCCCACAGTTAAGTAGTGTAAAGACAGGAACATGTAGGCATGTCATATACGTGTGTGTGTGTGTGTATTGTGCATGGTAGGCCCATATGAAATCACTCAGCAATGGTGCACATCCTTTACAAGTTAACTGAAAGATTCTGCAAATATTTGCCTACAGGGAAAACTCTGGACCTTCATCTCCTATCCTTCTCCCTGAAATCCTTTTTGCACCCCCACAATCAAACTTTAATGCTCCCATGCATGTTTTGAGAAAAGAATTTGTGCTACTGTGGGTTTTGGGTGCTCTGACTGATTTTTGCAAACTGAAGACTTAAAAACAGTAATCTCTCTCTATTGTTTGCATTTTCACAGAAACCCACAAACAACCACTTTTCAAGTCCTTTCTTGGAACAGTCAAAAAGCCAAACAAACATGTCATTCTCAATTAAGAGCAATGAATGGAGAGTGTTGACTATTTCTGTTGCTTTTCATCTTGAGAAAGTAAATACATGGCACCACTCTCATGTGACAAGTTGACAATGACACACTTTTGATTACATTCAGGAACAGGCAATACCAAAAAGAAGCCAGCACACAAGACAATTGACTAATGTTGAGATTGCAAGAGGGGACTTAATACCTCCCCATAAACACACGCATTTCTGAAAGCAATCATAGTTCTTGGCATAGGAGAAACGGTGTTGTACTACGTAGCAGCAAGGGCCCCCTATCACCCAAAGAGCTGTCGTATTATCTTCCCTTACCACTACGACCCGTGACTTCGCAAAACGTTCGTGAACAGTGCTAACAAGACGTCTTAGAACGTCTGCGGTTGCAGTTTGACCAAAGATAACATTCTTCCATATGCCGAGGCGTTAATGCTCCAGCGACTTCACTGCGCCTCAGAATGTGCCCTGCGGTGCTGTTGGGCAGCGACTGCCAACCCTGCAATGTCCTTATTCGCTCATGTTCCGAACAGAAGTAACGTAACGTTAAGTAACTAGCGTAACGTGAAGCGTAATAATCTACAATTTACGTTAAATAAGACATCAGTTTCGCTATGGCGGTGAGGTAGCGAGCAAGCTGCATTACTGTACACAAACCTTCACCGCCTTGTTAAGATCCTTGTGGACATTAGTATGAGTCGTAACCAATGTTAAGTGTGTGCTGTTGGAGTTGCTAGCTACAGCAAAACCGAAATGAACAACTGAAGTTACCGGGGTCGGGAGCCTTCGCAGCACCGGAGGCGCATATTGTCTGGTTCGGGCATCCCTGACAGGCCGATGTCTTTCCAGCCTGTTCGCTGCTGGTGCCGGGGCAATCTGACAGGAAAATAAAAAGGACACAATCAATTGTGTAACTGGCTAGTGAGCAAACCGTCAGCTGCTTCAACGATTCAGTCCCATGACAAGTGAAAGGAAACAAGTGCTACACTAACTAGCTAACGTTAGCTGACTCACTAGAAAAGTTAACGAGTTTGCTAAACCAAATACATTCTTCGAGATGACTGTTTCACGTCGACTTCATATTTACTTTACTTTTAATTAGATGTGCTAGCAAGCTAGAAGCTGACGAATGGGTAAGCAAGCTAGTTATCTTGACAACTAACTTAACATTACATAGCAGACAAACAATTCCAATAAAGCTGGATAGTTATGTATAAACAAAATGCTTGCAATGCCAGCATGAACTACAGCTATAACGTTAGCAGATTCAATATCAAAACGCGTTGTCTATAAGCTAACTTATATGTCAAATGTATGTAAACCGGCTTTTCCAAATTCACTCACGTTGCGGCGCATTACTCGGTACGTCCGCCATATCTGAAGTGACCTAAACCGAAGATAATCTCTAATAACAAGCTATACGATGTCGTGCACTTCACAGCTACAGAACGGAGCTCTGTGAAACAGGAACTTCTTAATGTGCCACAATTACCTATATGAACAATACCGGAACTTGTTATTTTAAACAGGAAAACGACCAGAGGTGCACAATCTCTCACATTAACGGTTTCTTGCCGAACACCCCCTCCCGTTTGCTGAACGAAATGTTTAACCCTCCGTGCTACCTATTCCCGGGTTCTGGCTTACTGAACATGCCAGGTAAATTTAAAACATTCAGCTGAAGTATGCCAAAGGCACTATTAAGTGTAATCGAACAGAAACCATTAGTAAACAGTTATTCATTCCAACCAAAACCCATAATACAGGTAAATAATTTTAAAAATAGCTCATTTACTGGCTTACAGACTTAGCCAGTCTTCAGTAACTTTGAAACGCGAAACATCTGTTAAGCTATCCAGTATCTCCAAAGGATAAAAACATTCACATACACAATTTTTCAGCCTGTTAAAGTAATGTCGGAAAGAAAGTTGCGTGGAAGTTGGCAGTTGCACTATGATAAAGACCTCAGTGATTTACATTATCTCATCCTATATTAGACACCTACTCGATGACACTTTAATCAACTGCATTAGCTTTTTTACTTGAATATTGTGTCTGTATTAATATAATTATAAAAATGAGGAAAATCTGATCAATGTGAATTTATACCAGCTTGTTACAGCTTCTGCAATTATTGTAGGTTGCTCTGGATAACAGTTTCTGCCAAAAGAATGAATGTAAATGTATGGCTTCATGTATGCAAATACAGGAGAAAATTAAAAAGTGGGGAAAAGGTAGAAGTGTATGTTCAAAGTTGCATAAATGTGCTTGTATGATATTTCCTCACAAAGAACTTTTTTTTTCACATGGGTGATCAATTAGAAAATAATCCCATGAACACTGTTGGACATGCTATAGACTGTATAGACCAGTCTTGTAGGGGCTGTTGTGTGCTCCATACAAGGGATTTACAAAGAATTTTTAAATGCTTCGTGACTTTTTCCAGAAAACACAGTGGGACACAGCAAGGTGTTAAATGACAAATGTGAAGTACACTTCTTATTTTTCAGGCAACAGGGTTCTTTAAATTAGTTATCTACATGGAGTCAGCGATTCACAATGGAAGGAAAGTGCTGATGCCCAGGAATCCCTTGCATCATGAAAGGGTTAATGTTTGGTCTTGGCGGGTTTCTTTTGAGAAAACCTCATTCACATTGTAGCCAGCTCTGAAATTATTCCTGCCCAGGCCAGCAGATATGAGTCAATGGAGAAAGTGAAGCATTGTTGTCAAAACCCCTCCCCTTTATAGCATCCTTTTTTTTTTTCTTTTTGCAAATATTAAAGTTGATTGGCTGACGCTGGCCATCTATCATCCATGATTCTGGCTGTAGAATGAAAGGTTTTTTTCCTCTGACTCTCTCATTTTCTCGCTCTCTCTGCAAATAAGGAGGATGGGATGATCCCAAGCCTGTGTTACAGCCGTATTGTGGTGTTCCTGTTTAAACCAATTGAGAAACGCCATTCATTTTCAGCGCAGCAACCCTCGCATTAGCACAACAGAGGGTCAGGATGTTTCAGCATTTTACCCTTTCGTCTCATTGGTTTACAAAATACTCCCGCAGGCGGCTGTCCCTGAATTACAGTATGTGGCAGATCTGTTCCTGCATTTGACGTTCTCTCAGAAAGAGCGGAGGTAAACGGAGCCGCCTGAGGCTCCCAGGCATGACGCCACTCAAGCAGGTGTCACTTCACGTTGAAAGGCCTCCCGTTTTATCCATGAGAGCGGCGGATCTCTGTCCAAGGTATTACGCCTGGAAACAGAGTGTAATATGAGCTGCCCTTTGTGTACCCCGCCCTGTGCAAACTCCTAGTCACACAAAGTGCAAGCCAGGAACACACTCAGATGGAGAGTGAGGACCAGGGTAAATACCCCCCCTCCCCCACATAAACTCAAATTAACCAAAGGTCTCTCCTGGCTGAAAGGACACTTAAATGTTAGCTTACCTTTTTCATTTAACACGCTCTTCAGTCTCACCAGAACTTGAAATTCACTCGAAGTTTTCTGAATGAAATTGAAAATGAATTCCAAAGAAAGGATTTGGCTGGAAATGGCGTTTGGACACCAAGTCGATGGCTCTTGCCTGAGCATGGAAAGCTGATTTATGCAAGCTTTGTATGACTGAGCAAACACTTTCTGTAGGACCACTCCCTGTATATTATTAGCAGTCATGAGCCTGAGAATGATCAGCGCCTTATACTGAATAGACTAGGCATAGATAAAGTTACAGTGTAATTACACAGATTTTTTTTTTTCATATTTAACAAATCCAATTTGAAACTGGAAGCTGCAGCCTCTTCTTTTGGCTGTGAGCTATACAATTCCGGAATACATCACAGAGGGACGGATGTTAAACAGATAAAAACTTGATGTACTGTCCAAGACAAAAAACTTTTTTGTGCATGTTCTCCTTTATGCAACCTTTTTGGAATCTGTAATTGTACATTAAGGTTGCTTCCTGTGCTTGTAAAGGAGCACCGAAGCAAGATAAATGCAATCTTCTGATACACTCGCATGCAGTTAATGGCTAATTTATCACACTGCATGTCACACAGGGCACCGGTGTGAAGTGGACGCTCATTGGAAGGTAGGCACTGTTCCACTGATGTCACCCAAGAAAGCTGCGGGAGCCTGATGAATTGTAGGGTGCTTGGGAGCAGCAAGACCATGAAAGAGTGGCTGGCAAACCTACCCACCCCTAGCCCTGGTGGAGCACAACCAATTTGACACGGGCAGTAACGCTCAGCCTGGACTCAAGACAAGCGCCTTCCCAACACAGCCACACAGAGCCCTAAAGGAAAACCTTCTTACCTTTCAGTACTTCACACTCCATGACAGCTGGAGTATCACAGCATCTTCACTGAGTTTGTAACTCATATCAAACTGGTCATATAGACATCTGAAAGAGTCATCATGTTTCATTTCAGAATATTGTTATTAATTATGTACAAGAACTGAAGACAAAACAGTCGGCGGTTATTCTCACTCACCAAGGTTTCTAATGCCGCAATCTAAAACAAATAAAGAAATCCCGTGTTACTTCCAGAGTTAAGAAAGGAAGAACGGCAAGACAGAGTACATGTAATTTATTTACTTACTCAGTTGAGGGCTCATGCCTGAAACCGACACCACAAGCCATCAATTTCAGAGGCTTGAAAGCAGCGCTAACCCACTCCAGGCAATGCAAAAAATTTATGACATTACATCATCCTTACTAGTATCAAGAAGTGCAGATGGTAAGGAGCACCAATATAATTGTGAAATTCAGAATTACAGACAGGCTAGCCTTTATATGCAAGTGCAGTGAGCCTCAGAGTGGCCTCAATGCTGCTCATAAACCAGAACAGGATCCCCCCTCCCATCCAGCATATCAGTATAGATCTGTGATGCACCCAGCCTGCATGCTTTCCACCCAGCAGGGTGTGCACTGACCGTGAGTATGACGGCTGCGAGAACACTCCCCTCCAGTGGGAGACTGCTCTGCAAGATGGCTCTTCCTCAAAGAGGAAGATCCATGAAAATCTTTTTTTACAGTTGAAACTAATCTGCTAGGTTGATGCAGAGTATACATTAACACAGTTGGCAGGCTGTGACCTAAAAATGCGCTCTTGTTTTGCTCATCACCACTTTTGCCTATGAAACAGTAAATCTCCCAGCTTAATTGTATGTCGGTGAGAACAAGCCAGTGTTTTGTTGCTTCGTCTTTTAAACACAATGTAAAGACATGGCCTACACTGGTCTCACGTCCAGAAGGGAAGCTGTTATGTGATCTGTTGGATGGCAGTTAAAAACGTCCTAAGAACAAGGGGAGTATTCATAGTTCGATGTGTCAACATAATTCACACAGCACAAAGTGTTAACTGTCTCTGGTATAATGAAAAGATGAAAGTGACACGCTAACAAATAGATGGAGTCTCCCCCTAAACGTGTCAGCACCGTCAAATTGCTTAGGGCCATTTTGGAGATGAATGTCCGTTTGTTGTCAGGGTAACTGTTCCTCATCACAGGCCCCAGGACCTATCATTGCTTCTCCAGTAGGGGGGAGTGTGTGCGTGCGTGTGCATTTGTGTGTGTGTGTGTGTGTGTGTGTGTGTGTGTGTGTGAGAGAGAGAGATAGATTCAGTGAGAGATACAGGAGTATAACAACTTTGTGAGAGTCCTAGCAGGTGAGCTTTTTCTTTTCATCACTTTCCTCACTTTTTCTTATCTGGCAAGATATTTCAACACCTTGCACTTGATCCACCTTGTGGTTACCACACCCCTAACTGCAGCCCACAGCCAGCGAACAGTCGTCCTTGGTCTGTTTCCAAGCTAACCCCAGAGGGCGTGTCAAAAAAGACAGCAGTTGCACTGATAAGTGATTTTCAGCACTTATCTGGTGGGCCAAGCCTTGTAAGACATAAATCTCAAAAAGTTGCGTATGCACAATATATTTTGGACGTCAGACCTCTTCACCCAGTGGTGATAAGGAGCTTAGTTAGCAGTAAATAACTGCTGTTTAAAATCAAGCCTGTGCTCTCACTACTTATATTTCCCACAGTGCCCCTCAGGCCAGATAACTGCTCCACTACAAGGCGGGTGTTGGATACGGGTTGCCTGCAGCTGAGTTTATGCACCAAATAGGTTTGTGTTCCATCGGTGCGCCTCAGATGGGGCCCATGTGGTGAGGTTGGTTCGTGCAGAATCCTTGAGAAGTGTTCTGGAACTGCTCCTCCTCCTTCTATGGTATTTGTCCATTGGAACGTGACACTGTGCTAAACCGCTGAAATCTACGTCGTGTGGATCGGCCGGCACGGGGACCAGTGTGTATGAGGCTGGGGGAGAGGACATCAAGGCGATTTAAAGGTCGGTGAGTCTGAGGTGTAACTGAGCAACGTGGAGTAACGTAGTGGAGGAAGGGTCCCAGACGCAACTCCCAATGAGAATCAGCTCCGCCAAACCTCAGTTGCCAAAACAGAACTTCAGGTGCACCTGGTTGCACTTGGCACCCGCTGCTGCGTTCCCCATCACTGACCGCAGCCACAACCCTGAAGGGACCATTAGGCCACACCTACCTTTCTGGGAAAACTGGTTTTACTTTGCATCTTTTTACAACCCTTGGGCTGTTCCATGAAAAGTGTCAGTGGTGTACTTTACACTGATTACGAATCATATACAGAAAAACAATCAGAAAAAAGTCAAGGAGTTTCTGAAAGTTATATCCGGGGAAAGAGTTTGGCTGAATGTAGCAATAATATGGCCCCAGCTAGGCTGATGTATGAACACCTGGTGCATCCAATCAAACACTTTCCCTGGGTGTTATTTTCACATAGGCCCTACAGTTAGAGGCCCATCTTTGGCCCTATGAGGTTGTGAATGCAGTCCCTGGCCCAAGTCTAATTTAGCATTTAAAAAAGGGTATCCATTACCTCTCCGGTTGAGTCTCAGCCATGGTGCGCTTGGTTGGGGCAACGGCCCTGTGTTGAACTGGCGAACTTGCACCACAGGGCTGATTCATGCCACAGCAGTAATGACAGGCTCTGACCCCGCTGGCCTGCTGGTCAAGGTGGCTTGCATTTACGCCGCCCTGGGTCTGGTCCCATTGGACGCCAGCGAGCGCCTGCGCCGCATAACTTCCAGCAGGCCTCGTGGAATGTAAACCGAACGCTTTCCATGCTCGCTGGGCTCATCCCAGAGGGACGCTTTGAGTCAGGCTGGGCTAAATCTTTCCTCCGATGTGCTCTGGCCTGAACACTCCGAGGCAAAAAAAAAAAAGCAAAACATTCTTCTTCCTCGGCAACAGGCTGCACACGGGCCTGGTAATAGGATTAGAAATCGCCGTCTTATGCCTGCATGCCCCTAGCTGTGATATTTGGTCTGCTTGAATTAAGAGTACAAGCTGGCATGAGGGTGCGCCAGGTCAGGGCGAACCTGTTCCCCCGAGCTTGCAGAATGCACTGCAGAGGATCATGGGTAATCCAGCAAACCCAGGTTGACTTCCTTAGCCACGTTGTTAAACTGGTTCACGTGGGCAGCCCTGTGGCATCGAGGCCTCCCCCACAGCCAGGGTGATCCCAATGAGGGATCTCAGCACCATTGCCTGAGGCAGACGTCACCCACAAGCACTGATCAAGGACAAGATTCCCCTTCCGCCACACTGATCTTACACATTACAAGATAGAGAGTGGAGCTGGTCCTAGATCAGCGCTTAAGGGGAACTTCCGCCATCTGAGCACCTGCTGGCGAAATTGAGGGGTGAGGGGTGAGGTCACTGGCCCCCAACCCCGCCCCAAAACCTGAGGGTGGGAAGCCCACACCCACTTACGCCACAAATGAGCGAAGGAATGCGCCCAGCCCTTTCATTGTTCGCCAGCATGACTTTACTCCCACAACAATATGATTTCTGTGCTATGGAATGTATACTAATCAAATCAGCCACCATCACAAGACCGCCCAAACAGAGGAGTTCTTATGAAAAGACCGCAGCCCTTGGTCCTGACCTTTCTGTCCAGTGTAGAGATCCTCTGGTGGCTGACCTGGTGTCCCCTTTTCGGAACATTCTTTCTGAGGAGGAGAGATGGTCATATGGCTGCACAATGTGAAAAAAACGGGAAAGGCTTCAGATGGCCCTCCTGTTCCGGAAGGCCTGTGTCCCCAGGTTTCTGAATTTAAACTGCACAGTCAGGGGAATGTGCTGTGACATGTAGAGAGAGGTAGATCATTGCTGCGGGTTGTGCATTGAGGTAATCATTTTCAGAGGGCCTTTGAAGTCAATTACTGTAATTTTCATAATGGCAAATATTGACCTTCCCTGAATTGCGGTGACCCCAGATGACCCCCCACAGAGCCCGTGGGCGTCGGTCCAGAGATGTGGGAGGCGTGTAATTTCAGGTTCAAAATGAGGTTTTGGTGAAAAGAGGTTACATCATTAGCTCTGCAGGCTCCTTTTGTGCCTCCCGTCGAACAGCCTCTAACTCATTGTACACAGCACTGGGCGTGATGAGCTGTGTCTCATTCAAGGAGCTACAGTGTCCAAGGATTCAAACCTGTTCCCCCCCAGGTAAAGGGTTGTATGTATACACACATGTATATATACACAAAGATTCAAAATGCAGTGAAAAAAGTGAAAAGAGGTAATGAGTAATAAGAATCTTCTAATACCTAGTTCATTTAAAATGGCTGATTTTTCATTTTCTAAAATTATTTATGCATCAATACGCAAATTACCTTAGAACTAGAGAATCAATCCTCCCTAAATTTCTGTCCATATTAGATATTAGAGAGGAGAAATTCAATGGCACGTAGTACGGTAAAAAAAAGTCAGAGACTTTCTCTGACCTTGCATTTAAAGCAACATTGCTTGTAAACGCAATAGAGGATGCCGGAAATTGAAATGTTAATGCAGCCTATCCCAGCGATAAAACTGCTGAATAAAGAAGAATGAAAACAGTCTTTGGAAGTGTGTAAAGGTTAGAGAAAGTAACACTAGCAATTTAAACATTAAAAAGGAAAAACAGAAATCATCTTAGGGGTGGTCGTTATTGAAGCCCCCACCTTTGGTGGTCATGCAAAACTGTAAAAAAGAACAAGAGAACGCTAGACAGTGTAGAGGCAAACAATTTAGCCTTGCCTCTTTCAAGTTCGTGAGCCTCACCGTTTTGTGCCTGTTATATTTTGCCACACTGAAGCAGACTTATTTGAGAGCACTTGGAATGGTGATGACTGCAGAGAACCAAGCATAAGGAAGTGAGGAAACTGATGATGTGCACGCCGTTATTGACAGCCTTGCTCCTCTCATTTTCAAATAATGCAAACGCAAATCATGACAAATATCCATCGAGTGTGAGTGAAAAGAAATAAAGCAAAAGCAATGCACGGCTAAGCCGGTATTTATGCAATAGAGTACAGCATGTGGATCGGGGTGACACAGAAAATAGCTCGGCGGAACTAAGTCACTCCATGAAAAGATTAATTCTTTTTTGTTCATTTACTTTTTTTGTGTACTGTTCGGCACATTTGTATTTTACACTGCGCATGCTACGATAATCAAGATTAGTCTCAGAATGTTTTGTTAGACTTTCCAAGAATTCATAATGGCTGAATGTAATGATGGAAACTGGAATCACCTGTCCTTCCAGGTTCTGTTCAGCTCCTGGTCAAGAGGCATCTCTCACTCCCTCAGGGTTGTGCATCTCCATGAGTGGATGCTGCTGTCACAAGCACGAATCAAGAATGCTCATTACCCAAAGTATCTCAGAGCAGGCTGGGAGGTGGGGGGAGAATTCTGCAAACGCAGTGTCCTTATCAAGCTGCTCCAAGGGCACTTGTACAGGAAATCCTGTGAACTGCCTGCTTCATTGAATATTTAATTTTGGTTTTAAAGGAAAACACCAAAAGGACATTAAAACAGACATGTCATGGCAAACAGGGCACGTAAACCATTTGGTGCAACATTTGAAGAGGCAGAGCATCCTTCCATGCCAGCTTCATGCTCGGACCACCTTTTTCATCGGCAGCCTTCTGTCTGGTGTGGAAAAAGACGGAGAAGGGACTGACAGAAGCACAAACAGGCCTTTTGAAAATGTGGCAGGTATCTGTCTGGTATCACCTCCTCAGAGACTCCGTTCTCAATAGGCAGTACAGAGAAGGGGGCGGGGGCAGGAGGCTGGGCTGTGGTGTCGGAGGGTGCACTATTGTCGAGCATTCCTCACATGGTGAACATTCTCACAGGGACCTTGGAGAGGAACGTCGCCCTATCGGAGCACGTGCTTGGTCACATTCTCAGCTGTCACACCCCCCCCCCCATGGTTAAAAATGAAAGATTCCCACATTCCCACCTCGGCATGGTTGTTGACATTACCTGCTCGTCGAGGTGAAGAATCTCAGCTGGTTCTGAATCTGCTGAGTGTGTGTGTTTTGTTATTGTGTGTGTATGTAGGACTGAAGACTGAGACAGCTGCATGGATACTAGTTTTGTTCACTGCCTCCAATGACAATACTAAACAGCCATGCACACACAGTCCACTTCCTCTAATGGCATAGGGGATAAAGGCATGCATAGTCTGTTCTGCTGCATAGATGTTGCATTGAATTTACTTACTCCTGTTACATGCATACTGATACAATGCGCAATTTAACAGTGGTGACTTCAACTTGTGCTTATGCAACTATCTCTTTGGCAAAGTCTTTGAGGAAGGAGGAAATAACTCTCAAAAGGAAATAACTCCAAATGCAAATGCAACAAGTCACATCTGATCCTATGAGGCCTGGAAATGGCAGCACATAGTGTCCAAAACTCAACGTGCCATTTCTTCTCTGGCTAGGGTCAGGGTTTTCATCCATAACGCTATCAAAATGCCACCAAGTGTCTCAGAACCCCATTTCATTTTAAATGCAATACCAAGAGGCCTTATGAATAAAGTGATACATATGTATTTCAGCAAATGAAACCCAAAGATATATATAAAGTTATATCTGAATACATGTCAAAATATGCTGCACATGGCAGAAATTATGTCAGTTATGCCCATCCTATACATTGTACATTGTATTTATTGTAGTCCATTAAACAGTGTATTTATGAGAGACTTACTTTATGAAAGAATCTAGAAGTAATGCACATTCTGTATATTTTTAACAAGGATTATCTCACATATTAACTTTATATTTGATTTTATATAAAAAAAAAAAAAAAAACATGGAGAGGTTTTGAGATAAGAAAAGTCCATTCAGCCCAACTAAGCTCATCATTTTTTCTATAGTCTATATTTAACTGTGTATTGACACTTTTATCTGTGTAGAAAATGCTTAAAGAGGAACCTCGCTTTAAAACTATCAATGTTATTTCTTATCTCTTCGTTGCAGTTACTATTCCTGCCTCATTTTGGTGCAGTTCCCCTAATGTGACCAGCTAGTGTTTGCCAAATGATTACACGGGTTCTTTCCATCCCTTCAGATCAAATAATACTAATTTTCATATTTGGAAGACGGCGCTCTTCTCCACCAACAAACGGGACTTAACTGGACTCTATGGAAATTGCCCAGACGCTCAATGATGAAAAATATCGAGCGACTGCCGCAGTTTACGGCGCGCCTCGCTGGCTCGCCCCACTTTCTGGAACAAGCTGCGCTGTATAGCACTTTCTCATAACGAGACCCTTTTTTCATACGGAGACGCACAAACATATCGCGGTTATTATTTCACGGTGCAGATTTGAACCCGTGGTATGTTATAAACATATAAATTAGGGTTAGTCGTCCAGCAGTCCCACAATTTAAACGAACGCGGAGTCTAACAGCCACCACTTGAGACGACTAGTGTCTTTGAGCAGTGGCAGCAGTTTGGTGAACATGATGAACGTGTGTTTACAGAGACAGTGTTTGCACAGAAATAATCGTGATGCGTCACAGCTGTTGTGCCAACAGTAACTTGCTGGGCCCTGTTTACTTGTATTTCCCCCACAAGGTGACATTGGTTAAACACGTGCTACAGTTTATCTTGTCGCTCTTTACAGAACACAGGTAACTTGTTAAACAACTGTATAGGCCCATAAAGTTAATTAGACTTCATTCAATATTTAGTCGGATTGTCGCAGACTGTTATTTAACCTGATATATAGGTCAACTATATAGCCATAGAAATACAGAAAGTTTATTTTACTATTGGATATATAACTGGGTGAACTTAATTTATATATCTACATTCCTGTGTATGTCCCAGGACCAGTTCAAAAATACTTTCCACACAAGGCAAAGTACAGACGTGGAGTTGTTTGGTCTTGAGTCTTAATTTATACCAACTGTAGGCCTACTAGTTTTGACCCCATTTGGACTGTGAAAAATGGTACAAAATTGGTGCAGTGCAGAGATTGTTACTGGGAGGTTAAAGAGCCATCAGCTTCTGTATTAAACTGAAAAATGGTGTGACAGTATTGAATCAGAAAAGTGTTTCAATGTCTGCATTATCATTCTCAGAAAAAAAAAAAATACAAAAAGTAAATTACAAATGATCACACTAGGCCTATTCTTCAACAAAAGTATGTGTTTAGGAAAAAGTAATATTCGTCAGTATGCAGAACAATACAAAATCCAAAATATAAGCGAAACAAATTTTGGCTGCCCTTTCTATGAACAACCCAATGTAACACCTTCATCAACACTGAATAAACAGTCTTGTTGGCAAAATACTGCAATTGACATGAACTGTCATAGAGTGTGCTATGGCACTAGTAATATTATTAGCCTAATTAACATAAAATTCTTATCCTGTGTGCTATATTAATGTCACTTAAAGAATGGATGGCATTGCACATCTGTGATAGTCTGTTGGTTGAGTTTATCAATGTTTGTACGTTGCCTATGAAGACTTTATATTGTGCTTATAAAGACTGTATGGAGGGTCCTTTTCAGAATGTGTAACCCACATTTTAATGGATATCTTTATGTACGGTGTACATTGTAGTCTCCAATATGTGCAAAACAAAACAAATGAAAGTAGCAGTACTTTATGAGGTTTCCAATACTGCTTTATAAGGTAGATTTGAAATACTTTCTTGAGATATAATGTTTTACATTCTAAAGTGTTTTTTTTTTGCAAGGACAGCTTCATACATCAGGCCAGTGCGTGTGCCCCGGGTCACTGAGTTCAGATTGATTTGCCGTGACAAATGGGAGTGACACTTTTCCAGCACCATGCCACATATCTGGGAATCCACGCTGGTGTGCATGCCGGAGAGGCAGCTTCTGAAGACGAGACGCGGGAGGTTTTTACTGCTCCGGAGCGTCTGACCTGCAAGGGTGCTCTCTCTCTCTCTCGCCCTCTCTCGCTATTTTTAGTGTGTAATAATGTAGAGTCTTTCTGTTGTTTGTCCATCAGCCAGCAGGACCATAGGCAGGCGTCACAGGCAGAATGTTACCTCGTTGATGCTTGCTGTAGCTATCAGTTCAGCATTCTCCAGAGTGCAATACAGTCATATATCTAATGCACCCGATAATGAACACCAGTGAGCACTGTCTTTATACCGTTAATAGCGTGATATCCGGTAAAGCACTGTCTTTATTACTGTGAAGGGATGGAGGGAATGTGTGTAAAAATATTACTATCACAGATACTGTCATTACTGCTACTTATTAATTATGCATAATAATTATTATTTATTTATTAAAACTTTTTTATCATTAATTATGTGTCCATTCATTTTACATAGACTCACATGCACAACCATTTAGCACATTTTAACAACAAAGGAGCAGAAGTCAAAAGCAAATAAACAAGTACAGTATAACCAAAAGCTTGATAGACAACTGCACATACATCTTAAGACAATGCTAATTATAAATGTAACCAAAAATCATTAATCACAGTAAATCCACTATGAACCAGCTGCCGACTACCTGGAGTAACCACAAGCTAAGTGGCAAATTAGTAAAGCAGACAGGTGCAGTCCAGGTGTAATGTCAGTCCAGACAGGTGATACAGGGCTGGTCTGCGTTGGGGGGAGTGCAACTGCTGTTGTGTCCAAGGCAGTGAGCTCATCCCACCACTAGGGGTGCACTGGCACTGAATGGGCCTAAGTGAAACGGACATCGCGGGCCGTTTTGGCAAGACGCGACGGGTATAAAACAGAGCCAGGCCCTATCCTGCCTCCGGCTCGGGGGAAAAGCAGGACGTCTCTCAGATTTGGCGGGGAGTTTGGGTCGGCGTGCCGGGTTTATCTCATCACCTCTGACGGCCTTGGGTCATGGCGGGACAGGGCGAGGCCTTCCTCTGCTCAGACGCTGGCCAGCCTCCCTCCACGCATCTCACGCTCATGCTCTGGTGTGCGGAACTGCTTGCCGAGAAAGGCTGCCGCGTGCCAAAGCGGCTAAATCCTCAGGAAGGTCAGTTATGTAATATTCTGGTGTTCAAGGTCTCTTAGCAAAAATAAAAAAAGAATAGGCGAGCAGGATAGAGCTAAGCAGGAACAGCAATGTTTCCCACTCCTGAACCTGGGGACCTCCTTGCATGCTGGTTTTTGTTGCAGCTGGACTCAGTTAATCAGGCTTGATTGAGGTTTGAATTGTACCCTGATCAGGATTTGACATGCCTTGACAGCCATCTGCTTTGTAAAATAGTGTGACCTCTTCAACTAATCAATCGGCCAAGAATAATCCATTAAACAAATAAATGAACTTAATTAATTGAGCCACCCTAAAGTGCCTTAAGAGGAGGCATATATGAACAAAAAGAGATGTTTTAATTTCTATCATTCTAGTACAACATCCCAGCACATTTCTTACAAAAAAGGACTTTTAGCAGATAATATGTCAAAATCAGATTCAAGTAACATTATTCATCTAACAATATATCAACTAAACATCAAAATGCAGTTGGAATGAAAACCAGGTGACACAGTGGTTCGTTGAGACCAGGACTGAGCAGAGGATCATTTCTTCCAACAGGTGCAAGAAGCATCAGAAAGCAAACAGGACACATTAAATTTTTATACTCCCCAAATACTTTATTACTTAAGTTAGGCTAAAGAAACGCATCTGATCAAGGCGCTCTGAATGTTATCACTGAATCTATATAACTATTGAAGCGTTGCTGATTGCTGCAGATCAGTTATGGGCAAAGTGTACTGCAGTTAGATTGTATCTGTGCCTAAACGCTGGACACAGAGCTAGTGAATGGACACACATATGCCATGTGGTGCTATGCTACACTAGCCATATAAGAAGCTTTCTCACATACACTAACGTCATTAGGGAGAAATGCTGTAAGTCCATCGCCGGTTTCAAGATTTGAAATCCTGAAACAATAGTTCATGTTTATAGCCTCAGAATCTTAACCTCTGAAAATACTTAAACAGTCTCTTATTTTTGATGGCTAATTTAATGCTGATTAGAATAAAATAGTCACCATACGTGTTTGGTTTTTCCTCTATCCAAACTATTATTACACTGTGTAGCTCATGAATAATTAATCTCTTCTGAGGCTGATCTTCTCCCATATTCACCTGGTCGTGGCGGGTCCCCTCTGAGTTGAGGCTTGTGAGATTGCTCCTGTGGGCCGAATCGTTTGGCGGGCCGTGATTTGTGGTGTTGATGAGATGAGCGCTGACGCAGACCGCCGGGCAACAGCGCGGGGTGACGGTTCTGAACTCCTGGCTCCTGGACTCAGGTCCCCAGTTGGGCCATAGCTGCAGCACCCCGGTGCTTCAGATCATTCCAATAAATACTCCAGCTGTACAAACACATTCCACACATACAGGGCCCACCTATTTCAATGATTTGTAATCACCACCGCTAAATATGTGGAGGAGAAAGATGGCTGAGTCTGCACAAAGCTTTTGAACTGAATCTGGGACCATTTGTTGCATGGTCAAATACAAAAACTCAATCAATCAATCAATCAATCAATCAATCAATCAATCAATTTTTATTTGCTATAGGGCATTTTCACAGTCCAGCTTGTCACAAATTTTGTGCATGTGGCATGGCAGATTTTCTAGTGGGAATCAAAAAACCAGAAAAGCCAGGCCAATTGGGAAAAAGCTGGAAAATGATTCCCTGACCCTGAAAAGACAGTTGAGAGACTCCTGGAAAATGATTGGGAAAAAATAACATTGGCATTGGAAAACTGAATTATAAATATGAAAAAAGAAATAAGGACATTAAGCACAGGATTAGAAATACAGTCAATTTTCTCTTGATAATATTTGGAGTCTTCTTCATGCAATACACTTTCACATTTAGTCAAACGTAGACACTCTTATCCACAGTGACTTATTTACAAAGCAAATATATACTCAGGGTTAAAAAATGTCATCAATCACCAGAGCTTTAGGAACAAAGGGTATGTCTGTTTTTGCCTTTGTTTTGATTTTTTAGCTCCTGCATATACCGCTCTGTCCATACAGACACCTTGTTTCAATAAAAGAAAACACATATGTTTTTACGCAATGAACTTGTGCTTTCTGTCCCTGTGTATAGTAGCTATCACAAGTTTGCAAACAACACACTTTCAATGGTGATAATTCAAACCCATTATAGTGACCCCCATACTAATATGTATCAGTTTTGCATTTGAAGTAGGCTGCCATTTCCTTATTGGTTTAGAGGGAGTGCCCCCATCAGACAGGTCCGGCAAATATCCACGGTTGGTCCACCTAGTGGGTGCCACAGTTCTGACACCACACCCCTCCTACCACTTGCATCTGGACTTTGTACAGAACCTAAATCTGTTGGATGATTAGACTTAAAGTGTTCTGTGAAAAACAGAAAGTGTAGTTTTTAGATTTCAGGCTTTTTCAGTTTTCAAATCTCATATCACAGCACTTTAGTATTACGTCAGTATAAGTCTTATCACACTTTAAAGCAGTACAGCAGTTGGACAATACAAAGAGTGTTCTTATGTTAATAACTCATAAATCAAACCAATAGTAAATTGCCTTTGAATATAATTGTATTCCATTATAAATTTCACATTGGTGAATTATTGATTTATACCTCATTCCCATGAAAACTGCCCATTAAAAGACAATTAATTAAACTGAAGGATCTCAGTAAATATGCTTTTTTGCACAGATTGCTGAGTATTTTAATGCTTTTAATTCTATTAGAATTTTCCCACTGACTAAATTTTCCATTGGCAAAGAACTGACATATGACCCAACTCCTTTGATAATAGACCATTGGAAACCAGTCATAGACCATTGGAAAGCAGTCCATGAAGTTGGAGTCTCTGTGTGAATATACTGTTGGTTGGAGAGCACAAATCAGAGAGTGCCACATGTTGGTTCTATTCAGCACGAATAGACCTCTTGTCTATTGAGACAAACATGAGGCCAACAGGATTAAACAAATGTATGAAAAATCCTATGCAAATTAAATGGGAGACATGATTTGTTGAACCAGAAGCCTAGATGTCATTTCCAGGGTGAATTACAACCATCTTAACAGGTTGTGTTTTTTAAATTTTTACTAATGGCTGGTGTCTCCCTCCTGACCCCCTTGCAAAGAGAAGGAGGCAGAGCTCAGTATAGCTCACGGGAATAGGAGGGAGGAGCTTCCTGTCTGGGATGAAATATTTCAACATTATTCCACCCTGTCGGTTTACATTTAGGAGCACTGTAAACATGGGGTGTGGAGGGAGCAGTGTCATGTAACTCAGAGGAACATCTTAAAAGCAAGTCAGCACTGAGAGAACAGTTTGCATAGTCCCTGCCATCCTTCCACAATTAATGAGTCTCGGTATTGACACTGTACCTGTAAGTGTTTGTCCAGCCTGAAGAGTACAAACTGTGGGTCAACTTTGACTCAGCGCTGACCTTTAAGGCCAATTTAAAATTGTCATGCTGTTTTCACAACCTGTTTTTGCTTTATGCACATTATGACATAATTTGAGGCTGACAAGTTACATTACTACATTATATTATACAATGTAAGTAATATAAAGATATATAATGACATTATACAGCATACATATATTTGTGTAAGTTATTGTTTGCTCATCAGATGCAAGTGCCTTCATCATCCTTCCATGGAGGCTGGTTTCTTATCTGGACTTTAACACTGGAGAGAATGCTCTGGGACAATGCCGATACCTAAATAGAAGAACACTGAATTTGGGAGCAAACTGTCAAAATGATCTCAAAAGGTGTTTAATGAGCCCAAAACCAGATTTATAATGCCTCTATGATGGTTTTAAGAGAACATAAAGCCAGCAATGAAAGACATGGTGAGATGTGCCAAGCACCTGCCAATCAAAGCCATTGACTTTGGTTTGTGTTTTAGTTCATTTCTTGAGGGCGCAGCTTCATATGCCAGGTGCGTATTAACTTTCTGAAGAAAACTTGACATAAATCTCAAGGTGTAACTTGGGTTTAAATACTATGCGATCAGTCTGAGGTGAACTGCAGATGTTCCTTTAGGGAGCAGACCTAGGAGTTCTTCAAGAAACAAAAATGATAAATAATGCAATAATGATAAAAAAAAAGTTTGACAGCTTGCAGTATGTTTTCAGTTGACCTTCACTGACCATAAAACTTGCAGGATGACAGGGTGGGGAGGTGCCCTGGGGAGCTGAGGTTGACACTATCGAAGTTTTAAGAGTTCACTGCTTCGGCTGCTGTGACTTTGCTCTCTTCTGTGTTGCATATTCTGTGTCTTGAGAGGGGTCTGGCTGCAGAGTGGAGGTGGAGCTCTTACTGTATACCTTGATCCACTGGCTGCTGTAGGCCTACCTCATGTCAATGACAAAATGGCTTCATTGCGTTTAGGCCAGATAGAGGTCACTAATCTCAACTGTAAGCCCAACCCGAAATAGCTTGTTTTGTCCAATCACATGATCTTGAACCTGTCTGAACATACTGATGACCTTTACAGAAATGCCTGTTACCCCAGTAGCATCTACAAAGAGAGCTCAACTCCACCCTGCGGCTAGACGTATGCATCCTTAAACAATGTCCTCACTTGTGTCATACCACCTCTATGAAACACCATGTTTCCACATCACAGAGGTTTATGACATGCTTAAGTGTCTACAAGACAAGAATGGTGCATCTGACACCCACCAAAACATACCATGAAGATATAAATAATAATATTGTAATGTAAATAGCCCTTATGAACAAGAAATAAATGCCAATAAATAGTTAAACATGAAGTCCCAATAGGAGGTATGTATTTAAAATAATTAACGTAACATAAGTCAAATTATGCAGCATATATGACAACATAAAAGAGTTACACTTTCATCAAGTTTTCCATATACTGCAACACATACTAGATGATGCATATAAAATTTGCCATATACAATTTATACAAAACAAAACCTATTAAAGAGGAAATGGCTACATAGCCTAAAATATGACTTATTTATGACGTATTTAAAATGTACTCCTTAGATAGTCATGTTGCAGAAAAAAAACTTTGAGTAAGCAGGTTTCCCTTATCTGGAACTCAGATAATACAAAGAACAGAAGTCGCACACCTGATATCTACTGTGACACAGGAGCAGAACCAGTTAGTGGGGTGACCCGCAGGATCTTGGAGGAATCGCGGTTGTACCACACGGCGTCTGCATTCAGATGAAGGACTGATGTTTGCGCGCACGTGCAGAATGTATTCGCAGTAGCGTGGAGAAGCAGGAGAACACTAAGGACTCCAGTATGTAAATACTAGTGTGCGTAGCATAGGGTGTTCACATGCTGCTCTTGAAAGAACAGCACGGTCTATAATGTTGTGTTACCGCCCGTCTGGAATGTGATCCCGTATAATCGGTCGTGTAATTGGTCAAGATGAGAGCAAAGCTAGCTATAAATAAATGTAAACAATGCTATGTGGTAATGTAACATTGGCTGACTCGGACCCTTGCCATTTTAAATAACCTACAATAGGACACTGAAATTAGTAGGGTGTTTACTTGAAACTAATGAGAGTCTACATGTTCCTACGGATGGATAGTATGGTCTCAGTGCAGCCAACAAATTCCTCGCATTCCAGGATTTCTGTCCAGGCTGCTGCATCCGTGCCATGAGGGTCAGTAATTGTGCGCCGGGCGTTTTTTTATGGTAAATTACACACCAGAACTCCAATACCGAGGAGTAATCACGAGACTACGGGCTCTCCCCATGCCATGTTTTACTGCGAATCCGCTATGACCACATTACCCTCTGGAAAAAAAACGTAGTCCAATGCTTTGATAAAAAAACCTAAAACAACCAAATACAATGCCCAGAACAGGAACCCCTGTTTTAATGTTTGTACTGAACCATAATAAGAATAATACTATTCTACGGACTTGGCACGAGAAGCTTAGTTTGCTTAAAATTGCAATGCATGTTTTAATTTGTTATTAAGAAAGAGTCAGCCTAGAGGTACTGAGGTCTTATATACACTGCACCGTTTGGCATCTGACCAAAAACACATAATAAATGAAAATGTTTAGGGATATGTCAGATAGATACAACGCTGCATCAATTTAATGCGCTGCCGTAATCATTTAAATGACGGAAAATGCATATCACAAAATTCCAAAAACAAATATTCCTTGAAGACAGATAAGACTGCTTTCCCTCTTTAGAAAACCCATTTGGAGAACCGCTTCTTATGGCACGTGTCTTTAAAAATATTTTTTGAAGTTTCACGGGAAGGAATAATAATTAACGTCGCCTCGCGTCTCTCGTCCATCCGAGGTGTTGGACCCACATTCACGCCGTCAGTTCAGGGATCACGCGGTGAAAACGGCCCTGCCCCACTCAAGTCTGCTATCTGCCTCGGTTCACGGAGCACTTTTGGAAATGAGTGAGTAGGCGGAAACCTGTAGACATAACGGGAGGGGTGCACAGGAAATCAACAGACTCCAAACGACTGCAAATGATATTAGACTCGACACTGGCCGGATGGGTTTTCTACACCGTATGACTACACAATGTGAGGAACAAGACACGCAGTACAGCAGATTATGCATTCGCATACGTAACAGGTATATAATAATATCCCAGAAATGTGATTTGAGTAACAAGGCTGCCGGTTAGAACCGAATAACTTGGGAGCATTGGAATCAGCATTACGAGTGTTGATGCGGATATCTAAAGGGCGCTTCTCCAGCTATTCTCTTGCAGACCACGTTACCTCTCAACGTGGTCTACAGACAAAATAAAACCGCTCTTTATCGTTTAGAGTCCTTTGCGTTATAACTGAAACTTGTGCGTTGTGTTGGTAAACACACACACACACACACACACACACACACACACACACACACAATTCCCACCTCGTTTTCCTCTCCTTTAATCTTTCTGAGGCACTAAAACACATTAGCCAGTGTTTAGGTTAACCTCTCCTTGCAGTAACTAAATATGTCCTGGTGCGAAATTTCCTCTGGGGAAATGCACGCGTTCGCAAAAACATTCTTGAAAGGCATATTTTTTGAGTCATTACCTATTCCCACCACTCCCATTGTTGACATAATAAGAATTGTATGAATGTTTGAAGTAACGAAAGACTGATGAGATATCGAGCAAACTAAGGGGGCTTTATAAAGCATAAACTTCGCTGGCGGTACTTCACTTCACCTACCATCTGTCTAGATTTTCCGATGCCCTCGTGCATAGTAAGTAACATACGGATGCGAGGAAACACAACTCTCATTCGAATATTCAAGCCTCGCACATCACTCCAATGAAATTCATGTCGAACGTGCAGAAATATGTCGAACTGCGTTCTTTCCAAATTTCCCCACCCCCCTTGCACCGTCCCCTCCTACACCGTCCCCTCATTACATCTTACCGTCACGTTCATTCAGAGACAGAATAACACTGCTAACATAATGACCCTATCTCTGCCTCCTCTCCATCGTCTGTACAACAAGTATTAAATTCCAAGCCACACCCAATTTCAGTTCTGGGCTGTCGCGGACTGGAGAGGAGGAGCGCTCAGTTACACTTATCCTACTACTACTACTTCGACCGAGTCACGTTTGTACTTACATCATTCGCTCGCCACATCTGGCCCCTAAGCTTGAATTTATAAAGGCTTCTGGGACGCACTCTTTACAAATGTGAGTATTCTGTTTGTATATTATTTAAACCATTTGCAAATGAAAGCGTATTTTTACGAATACGATGTTTTCAGAAGCTGGTTAGTGCTGTTTATATTTTGCATTATTTACCAAAGTAGAAATAATGGCATGGTACTTGGCGAGCTTGGTAATGGTTATTTCCTGTACCTCATAACTTAATTTGAACTCACTGAAGTACCACCGCTTACGATAAAAGGGGCGTTGTCTTGTGCATGTGCGCCTCGCTTGCGTTGACGCTTTCCTGATGCTGCAAATTGTATTACTCTGTATCAGCTGTAAAAAACATTCTCAAGACAAAATGACCGTCGTACGCTATAAACCTTTGAAACCGAAGCGTATTAGTAACGATTTGAAGTTGAAACTGCTTTGAATTCTGTTACAATATATATAAAATTGACCGCAAAGGCATACATAAAATTGCGTGGGCTTGACATATATTACAGCTAGTACTGCTGTATGTTTTTATTGATTTTCTGTAAGAAGCGCGGTATAATGAAGAAATCAAAACTTTTCCCCTGAAGTTCAGTTTTTGTTCTACGCTGCCTCGTTTATTCCGCCTCCTGGTGTCTATTTGAGGTACTGCAGTGTTCGTTGTTGATGGCATTTTAAACCCCAGTCTGCAGGTACAAAGTTAATACACGGCGCATCAAAATAATTTAGATCTTATTAGATCACGGTGCAAGAAAAGCAGTGTGTGATTGTAGTGTGCTGGGAAACAGTTTCGGCAAACACATTTCCCCCCAGACATGTGTTTGGATGATGTAATCACTGGAATTATTTCTGAACTTTTCTCAGACATTTTTTGTGGCGAGGTACATGGATTTGTTTCAAAGATTTGTTGCGAAACTCATAACGGCATAGTATCTTTTGGTCTGAATTGATGGCTACCCTTATAAGTATGGAAGGCTGGAAAAGAGGAGGCTGTACTCGTTTTAAGCGTTTGTGTAGTGTGAGACGGGCAGATAGATAAAGTACATTGTTGTGTGCACATTACGTTGACGTAGATTACTATATCCCGAGCTCCCTTTTGTCATTAGAACGTGTTTCCTGCGCCACATTCCAGTCTTTTTCGAGGGGTTTTGGGGGGTGGGAAAAATGGTGTGCTTTCATGACTCGAACCAGACTTCGGCGTAGTGGATTTCCGGAGGGCTGTCATGTCTGCAATTACTACACAAACACCGCCGATTGGGACGCGGTGAATTGGCGTTGCCATATCGAAACCTACTTTTTAAACCTCGTACAGAGTCTAAGGGAAAAGGTTTTTTTTTGTTGCTGCTAAATAATTTTCCCCAAAAGTCTTGCTAAAAGAATGATTTATGTGCTCATCACAAAAAGACTTGATGGGTCTATATTTACTCTCGGTATCGCTGTTATATACCGTATCGTAAGCTGGCAGCTGTCCCAGACCAACTCATTCTTTTGAAGAGCGGCTTTATAGGCAGCCCTGAAGGTATCCCTGTATTAAACGTCGAATAGTTTACACCGCCAGTTAGGACTACGATTTAATAAAACTATGCATCCGGTCACATAACGACCTATACATTCAAATACATTCCGCGCGTGCGCACAAACATACGCGCGCTTAAAAGTTTTGAACAGCAATAAAACTTTTGAGTGCAGGAAGGACTTGACCAAAAGCAGATACGCCGTTGACTGAGAAATCGCATTAAAATTGTAGACTTGGTTCTGTAAATGTGGCTTTAAGATTCGGAGTTCTGTGTAGATGGTTGGGACAAAAATGAGGTCATCCCTTCGGAACCTCATTTTCCGTGTGTTAATTTTCCATTCTAACAAAAGAAAGCGCAAAATTTCCAGCAATGTCCCCAAAATAAGAGACTGTTCCACTTGATTAAGAAACCAGATTTCTTTGGACAAAGGAAGTGGCTCCCTATTCTGCTGAACGCTAGAAACATGCCGCGCGCTGCGCTCTGAGAGATTAGGTGGTAAATTTGTGCCCGGGCGGTTTCAATAGAATCAACGCTGTCAAAAGTTTGGATCAGGAAGAAGCTCTTTCTCTGGTGGTGGCGCAGTAGCGCTGAGTCGTTGTGATTCTAAAACCCGGTGGAAAAAACACCGTGTTCAGCTCTGACTCATGGCTGTTATCTTTAGATTCTGGGTCAGCCGTGCCGGACGTCCCGCTTCCAAAGTGCAGGGTGGCAGTATTTTTGCCGCCAGCTGAGGTTCAGACGTTAGCGCCCGCGTTGGTTTTTGGGGGCACGCGATGAGTAACTGAGGGAATGGTCTTGTCTGGGTGTCCCTCCGCCTCTCATTATTGCAATTGTGTACAGTCTGATCCACAACGCAGAATTTACACTTAACCTGTGGGAAGCATTGAGACCTTACTATTGTAAAGAATACGTGATAATGTAATAATTTAAGACGATCTATGAGTACAAAAGTGACAAACAAAAGGCACAAAAAGCGCGGCTTCCCTCTTCGGTCCGTCAGCTGGCCGCAACCAATCCCTGTTTGTTTTCGTTTTAAACAAGGAATGCAAATGAAGCACATCTGTCTTTAATGAGTGAAAGCAGAGGTCAGGGGAGTGTGTGTGTATGAGTGGAGTGTGTGTGGGTGTGTCTGAGAGTTTGGTGGAGTCTGGAGCATTTTAAATCTGCAGCTGAGATTTTGGGCGGGTTACTTCTGTCCTGGGAGTGAGACAATGGATTGCAGATGTCTTGTGTGAGGTTTGCTGGAGTAAAACCGCGCGGAGGTGAAATTCCTCGAGTGAAACCTGGCTCCTGGCAGACACGTGGAGCAGGGGACCGGGGGCTCTCTGCACTGCTGAGATCAAACAGCAACAGGAGAGAGAAGGGCCCCTCTCTCTCTCTCTCTCTCTCTCTCTCTCACACACACACAGATCAAATAGGAACAGGAGAGGAAAGGGCAGAAAATACACACACACACATGAACAAGCATGTACATACATGCACTGTTGAAGTCAAACAGTAATGTGAATGGGGTCTTCCATACATGTACACACACACACAAACACAAGCATACAAACGCACAATCAAGCATGCATGCACAGTTGAAAACATACAATGATTGGGGCCTTTAACACACATGCACAGGAACAGGAAGGGAAACGGTCTCAGACACACACACTGCTGAAATCACACAGCAACAGGAGGGGGGGGGAAGGTCTCGCACACACACACAAACACAGACAGTGGCAAGAGAGGAAAGGGTCTCTCTCTCTCTCTCACGCACACAGGCAGCCCTAGCAGGCGCATATGGCTTTGACATTAGGAGCCGTGCAAACAGAGGCAGTTGGTGCTTGGAGGCAATATGCTTTGCAAAATCTGGTATTTGCGTGAGCAGGCAAAACAAACCAATCTTGGCGATAACGCCTATGACAACTGACGTGAAGCAAAAGAAGCCTGTGAAAAGGGGACTCTGTGGAAATTAATCTGCACCGCATTCAGTGTGCTCTTCCCTCTCCTCATTTCCACAAAGTTCACCTCCCTGATGTTCTGGGATTAAGCTCCACTTTGGGAAAGGGTTCCAAATTCGTATGAAATGTGGACTAGATTAGTTTTGTCTATTGTTTTATTACTACATGAAGCATTAATTGAAAGTGTTTTGAGTTTTAAATATTAAAGTCCATTTGGTTGTCACAGAATGCCAAGTGTACCTTTCTATGCTTATAGTCAAATGTTTGTTGTGATGTGAATTTGTTTCCCAGCTAAAAATAAAGTAAAATAAAGTAATGGCAACTACTTTTAAAAGTCCTCAGGTGAATTTAAAAGAAAGGTTCAAACTGAAGATGAAAGTCTCTGTGACAACGCTGCTTAGGTTGAAATAATGAGGAAGTTTAAGGGAGGCCTGGCAGTGCCTTGGAGGTGTATTGTCACGTCTGTCTTTGGTCCCATGTGGGACTCGTTATCCGCGCCCGAGAGCCCGTAACCTTTGGAATTTGGTGAGAAAACAATACCCGCAGCACCTTAGCACTGCGACGCCGTGGTCGACCCTCCGACGTTGAGCTTTTCGACAGCTCGTGGCAGATGTGGGGAAGATGAAAGGAGCCAGACGCTTAAGGAAGGAAAAAAGACTTTCAGCACAGCGGGGCCGAGGGAGAGGGGGAAGGGGGCTTCTTGTGATTTGAGGTGAGGGAGTACAACCCATCCACCCCCCTCCCTCCCCAGTTTGAGATTCAGTTAAGCCATTCCAGTCATGTTAGAAGCATGCTGCTAACAGGCCGAAAGAGATCACCTGCAAGGAGCTACCATGTGACTGACTGTGGGCGGGGGGGGTTGCGCTATTCCATCTGGACACCTTCACCTATGGATCAAAATGCTGCTGGAGGAACCACTGAGGTCACCTGTGCATGGTGTGGAAAATACTTTAACCAGCAGCACTGAGTGATGACTGAAGGGGCCTTCTGGTGCCTGCAGGGGACTGAACACCCCCCTCTGCTCCTCCCCACTCTAGAGAGTCAGTTAAACTTGTCCAGTGCACTAAGATGCATAATAGCCTAAAAAGACCACCTGCAAGCCACTACCATATAACACGATATGGGGGGAGGGAGCAATTTCTGATGTGCCTCTGGACAGCTTCACCCCAGGTGTCAAAGCACTGTTGTCGCTGATTTATGGTTGCTTTGCAATGACTTCCTCTCTGTCCTCTATACCAAAACTCACAAGGGACACCTTGAAGATGGCTTTGAGCTCTTTCAGTCAGCTTCATCTGTTGAATGTCTGTAGGAAAATTCACACAGAAATTGTCTGCCCCAAAGGACAGAGTCATTCCTTAGTCCTCTTGTCATTTTTTTTTATAACTGTCGCCCGCACAGTTCGATCACGGTCCAGCCCTATCTTTCCTTCCTCTGGGTGGGGCTTATCTTGCAGCATGGCGTGTACCCAAAACATAGTTTTATTTTGTCCATTGTTTTAAAACACAGAGCTGGGTATCTGCCAGGGAAGAGCCGCGGCCTTTTGTGTTTTCTCTAAAAATAAGCCCAGGATCTGCTTTGTTGAGCATAAACACAAAGGACGCCGCCGGGCTGAACCATTGAGGCGTGTTGGAGGGGAGACACGTCACGTTTCAGCCAAACCGATTTCAAAAAATAACAAAAACAAAGAGGAAAAACACCCTGCATTCCTCTGCAGGAGGAAATCCAGAAGCAGCCCTAGTTTGTCTGACCGTCTGTAAATTTGTGTTGGTTTTTTGTTGTTGTGGTAGCAGTTTGTTCTTTGTTTTTTTATCCACCAACCCCACTGTGAGCATTTGTCATTTGAACAAAGCTGGAATTATGCCTCTGTAATAATAACGCTAAATGTTCTGCTCTGCCCTCAGGCCCCAGTGCCCAGACTGCCCTACCAATGAATTCTCCTTGTCTGGTGGTTGACTCTGTGGTGGATCCACTGCTTTGTAAACACAGGAAGTAGAATTAAGAAAAAAACACTGTGAGAGACAACTAATAAACAGACAGGTTAAGATGGCTGCCTCCTATCGCTCTGCCTTGCAGCAAGTCAGACTGTCTGTGGGCAGTTCATTTTTTTGAGCCACACAGCTCAATATGTATTTGACGTGTAGAAAAACACACAGCAGTTACAGTTTAATATCAGGCCAAATAAAAGTCATGACCAAAGGTTTGAAGCAGTATTGAGGACTGTGATCTGAAGCCAGAGGACGAATGCAGAGAGTCAAACTGTCCTCCTCCTCTCTCTTTAACAGTTCTGAATGTTTATGGAGTGGTTTAATTTTAAAATGTGCCATCTGAAACAGCTGATGATTCACTGAGTTGTCAGGCAGCTTAAAGGTGCTGTTACCCTGCTGACTGCAACCAGACAGTCATTATGGACCTCTTGCTGTTTATGACGCTGCTAAAGTGAGAATCAATGCGCCAGTCATTTCTACCTGCAACTTCCAGATGACCTGGTATGCACAACAAGTAACATCTGATCGTTTCTTCACATTGTATACCCAGTCAGCTTCTGCTGTAGGACAAGCAATAGTTACAGCTCCTCTGTATTGCAGTAGGTAGAATAGCGGTTCTGTGCTCTTCTGATTTTGTGAATTATTTTTGCTCTGGCAGCTAGTAAGCAATCTGGAAATATTGAAGGTCACTGGGTGCTAAGCATGATGGGGAAGGTGAAAGGTCAGGAATACAGAGGGTAAGACCTTAGAGTGACTAAAGGTCATTTGCCAGCAGACACAAAACGTATCAAGTATAAACGTATAACGTATAAAGTGTTTATCAAATGTATAGAATGCATTGATTAGACCAGATACTAAAAGCAACGGTCAAATGTATGCGAATGTGGTGGCCATATTTGACGGGAACAGTCTTCTAAATCTATGACAAAGGCTGCTGTGGTTTAAGCATCCTCAAAAAACAGGTTTTGTGTGCTTGTATCCACCCATTAGAAATGCACATCAGACACTGCAACTGATCCAGTAACGCTATGTCTATGTTTTTTCCCCGTCTCTTCCTCTGAACATTCTGTTCTCATGAACAGTGCAGGCAACTCATTTGCAGAAACAGTGAACTTCATTTCAAGTTGATAGAACCAGTAACACCGGGCTAAATTGTATTTTGTTGTTTTTGTCCTGAAGCTGAGAAAAATAAGCATCTTGTCAGAAACTAAAGAGCTGTGCATCACAGACCAGGCGATGCAGTGGTTCAGAAACATGAGTATCCATTTCATTCTATGCAAATATTTACAGATCTGATTTAAGCTGCTTCTCATTTCTTGTCACTTGGCTGACTCGATTAACCTCATGGAAGTGCAGAGGGAAAAAAAGCATTGATCTCAATTTACTTTCTCTGTTTACAGATTCATCAGAGATTGTTATCCAATGCACAGAAATGGAAAAGGGATTATTTTAGCATGTCACCCTTGATGCCCCAGACAAGACTTCATATACCCCCCAAAATGGACAGAGCCATCATGTCTGCTGTCCTTAAAATGGTTCATATGATTGACAGCATATGGGGTTCATGAAGTCTCACTCCCCTGTCCCTGCTCTAAACCACTTCTTCTAAGGTTCCACCTTCTTATTGTCTTGTCAAAAAAGTGTCAAATGTAAGACACACAAGGGACTATTCCAGAGAATATGCTATAATACTTACCACATCGCCTCAGCCAGTGGCGCAATCACCCCAACATCTTTTCCATGTTCTTGTCCTGGGAAACTGAACTGGGAACCGTGTTTACTGCATTTTTATTAGGCACAGCAACCTGGTCACCTTCCAGAAGACCTATAAAGGCACAGCGGGTATTAGACTTGCGGAGAGAGGCATTGTGTGCCCTCCTGATCCTTAGTAGTTGTAACTTAAAGGCTGCCAGTTTGATTCCAAGGTTGGCTGTTATACCCCAGAGCAAGGTGTTTAACCTGGATTGCCTCAGTAAATAGTCCACTTTATAAACGGATATAAAAAACGTAAGTTCTATCAGATGCCCGAGATAGTAAATAAATAAATAACAGTGAACCCTGTCTAATGCTTTGTTCAAGGATACAGCAACCTGGGGTCTGAAGTTGAAATGTACTCTTGTATAATGCAGTTGTTGTGGACCTTGGCATAAAATTGCAAGTCCACAACTGACCTGACCACCTAATGTGGTTTGCATGACCCACTAATACTGTGAAAATTCATATGAAGCATTCTTAGAGTGTGTGCATAGGTCACAATGCATATGTGTTACTCTGTAAGCTGCATATTTACGGGCTGTTTGCTTTGGTTGGTAACATCTCACGTTTGATGTTGATAAAGGAAAATATAGCTAATGTGGAAAAGAAAGGTGGCAGGTTCAGCTGAAGGGTAAAGGATGGTTTTCCTCATATCAGATTTTAGAATTAGTAAAAGTAGTCATGTTAAAATATCATACGCAGGTGGTTCGTTTGTGGAGAGGTCAAATCCCGGTCAGCAGTACAGCAATTTATGTTTGGATGCGAAAGGCTTAAAGTATTGCTTCCATGACAGTTAATTTTCAAATTCATCTCACAACTGACCTTGACCCCATTTGCTTGCCACCTGTCCGCACTGACTCGCAGTCAGGGAATCACTGCTGTACGTAATGCCAGCGTTTGTCTCATTGCCGGATTACACATTAAGCTCCCGGGAGTAAACTCGCGATAGCGGCCGAATGCCAGAAGTGATTGGGAATGCGCGGCAGTCGTGGCGGCTGGCACCGGTTCAAATGCTGCTTTGGTGAGTGATGGATTTCAGTGCGTCTGTAGCAGCGCGTTCAAACCACTCAGTCGGGTACCGACAGGCCATAAATCAAGTAAAATTAACGTTGCCCGTCGTTTGCATAAGTAGGTTTTCTGGAGTTGGGTTTTAAGGAGTTGGGTTCGCCAACTTGCAGCTTGGTGGTGTGTATTAGTGGTAGACGGATCCGACAGGTGCAAATGCAACGTTTTGTTCACATGGGTTTGACGGGTGCACGATGTCCATACGTGTGGAAACTGGAAAACTTGCAAGAAAGCAGTATCTGAACAATACATTATGACACTATGCCACTACACACTGTAGGCTATTCGCCTGCATTTACACGGGTTCATCCTCTGCGTCATTTGTTCCATTGCTGCGTTGCGTTTTCGGCGGTAAATGTGCTCGGATATCTGTCGAGGTGCATTCTCCTGTAGAATGTGGCTTTTGTTTGCATGAAGAAGAAGAAGAGGAAGAAGAAGTAGAATAATAAAAAAAACGTCATTAAAACTGAAATCCGAGTCAGCGTTTTTCCAGCCGTACTGAGAGAACTGGGCATGGGGCTGCTTGGCAATCTAGAGCCAGAAAATACCGTTCTCTGCAAAAAGCTGACGGCAATTAATTTGCAAATAACGTTTTATGGAGGCCCCAACCTTCAGGGAGCTCAACTGTCATTACTGAACCGCAGGATTTCAGATAGCTAGGCCGTTACTGCACTGCCTAATCCAGCCATTTTCCAAGACAAATGCTCGAATGTTTTTATACTCCACCATACATAAACTTTAACGGGCCCTCCAACCCCAGATCCATTATACGGCATATCTTAAAGCAGTATTTTTTCACAATACACCAGGTGCAACACAGATGTTTAACCTCTGCAAATTAACACAGCCGAACGCTGAGATCAAAACAATGAAGGATGAAGGACGATGTTAAATGCTGCTCTCACATAAATTTAAACCGTTTCAGTGATTTAAAGGACACTATGGGATAGAAAGTGCGAGCAGCTGACCTTACAATTTTCATTTAAATGCGACTGTCTAGTGGAAGCTCGGAAACGAACTTCGTCTTGGTTGGTCAAAGTCGTCACCCATTTCAAAAATGAATACTATGGAAAAATGTTTAGCTGGATATTAGCACACACCAAAAAAGCAAGGCAGATTTGTGAAGTCTTAGCATGTCCGACCAAACACTGTCCCTGGGTTGTATTTTCTCACAGAATGCCCTGGTGCCATAAAAGGGGATAAATTTAAGTTACACGAAAAAATATTACCGTAAAGCGTCTGATATTATAGCATGATTTTACGGATTAGATGTTTAACATACAACTGAACTGACAATGGCGCCCTCTGTTAAAGGTTCAGTTTCATAATGCTGCTGATAACCGCAGAATTCTTGCGAGCACGCAGCCCGTATGTAAGTATGCGCGTTACATGGCGGAGGGGTCTGTGTACAGCTGTTCTGCAGGCTTAAGCTGTGTAGTACGGATGCGGAATTTGATTTCATGGTCTTTAACAGGCTAGTGAGACCCCCACAATGGAACTCTTGTCTTGCGTAAAAGCCCTTCAGGCTAGGCTAGATCATTAGGCCTCAGCATTGCTAACATACAAGAAATTTTCACGGGAGTGGGTGCCATTATTTCTGTGCGCTTTGTGTGTGAGTGTGAGCTGGTCGAGGGCCCGTCACTGTGTTGAATGTTTCCCAGTGGTGCTGCGTTCCAATTAGAACAGCATGCAGTAGGGTACCCACCTACACAAACAGACAACAGATCATGAAATGTCTTGGGAGTGTACTTTAAATATTCCAAAATCTAAAGCATGTATTAGAGAATATGGGACATTTCAGCTCACAATATTTTGTGCATGTGTCAGAAGACACTGTGAAATAACATGCATTGTTAAGCCCATTCTGACACATATGCATAACATTTCACATGTGAAAGGTGATATATACACATACACATTCAGGCATATTCCTTATGCTTTGGATATCTTATGTGACTATGTTTTGATATTCATTCCATTTTACAAAAGGGATATTCTTCCCCAAGACGCGGCCTGTTTCTCATTTTTCCAGCACCTGACATGGGATTTGACAATGTTATTTCACCTGTTTATTTGAACGTTCTGCAATAGCAGCAGCAGCTGCAGCATAGGTGAGCAGTCACAGCTCATTGCTTTAGCTCCCTGTGAGGCTGTATATGGCTGATGGAGGGGGACTCTGCTCTCCGCTCTGCTGTCTCAGCATCCCCGTCACCCAGCGAGAGCATTAAACCCAGGCAAGGTGGCCGCGGGGATGATCCAGGCATTTGTGGATTGGCGTGGGAGAGCCGTTCACTCCCCCACCCGAGCAACATCCACTGTCACGACTCAGGGATCATTTTTAAAAATGTAATGACCCCTCCCCTCCCCAGGACCCTTAACATTAGTTTCAAGCTCCAGTCTGTTAAAACATGTCAAATACAAAAACTGCCCTTTAACAAAGCTCTGCCAAGCAGCTCCACCCCCTCTTTAGCCCTCCCAGCAGTGTCTTGCTGTCTTCCCACCCTCTTCCCTCGAGCGGAGGAAGGGGGCGGAGCGGCAAATTGAAACCATATGTCAAACAGCACTACCGCGCACCACAGTTTTCTGTGCGTACCCCCCCCCCCCCTCACACGTTTGGCCCCGATTGCGCCAGGGCAGCATACCCCTCTCGTGTTGAGGCACACTTCCTTCTAGGGATGTTTCTCTGCCTGTGGGAGATTAGCCCCCCTCTCGGAGCTCGGCTTCCGCTAGGATGGGTGCGCGTGGCTGTTTAGGTGCTGGCTGGACGGGGGGGAGGGGTGTCTGTGTGCGTGAAGGGGCAGGGTATGGCTCCATCAACCTGAATTTTCTGTTGGGGCGATGCTGGTTTTACATGGAGGCTTGCTTCTTATTGTACTCCACATCCCCGCCTCTGTCAATGCATTGTAACTGTGGGCGGAACACATTCTAGGTACCCCTCTCCCCTCACATCCTGCTGATCCTGGGTCAGTAATCAACAGGTGAGCCCTCCACACAGCATTCCGAGGACTGATCAGAGATCAATACGCACTTCCTGTCAGCTGGGCCAGGCTGAGTTTTACCAGGAGATAGCTGAGGTTGCTGGGAGACTGGCCAGCTGTCTGTATATACTGGTACAGGAGGGCAGTGTGTAGAGGTTGCAGGTCTCTTCCACAGAGAAAAAAGGAATTCAGCGAAAGTCACCAAGACTAGTCACCACTGAACATCAACAGCCACAGATACATAATACATACATGCACATGCAAATACATAAGACTTGCTGATAGTAGGAGGTAAAATAATAATCTGTGTCACTGAAAACATTAAAAACAAGGGCATTCAGTTTCCCTAGGCTTTACTATTATGATATCATACGCACATCAATATGACTTATCATACGCACATATGATTTAGAGTCATTAATCATAAAACAATATTTGGTCACCAACGTCAAGGAAAGTGCCTGGTAGGAGTCATTCCTTACTGCCCTGATCAGTAAAACCAAATGTGTTGAACCAGTCCCTTTGCTTGCCTTTTTTTTTTTTTTTTTTTTTTTTTTTTTTTGTGAGCAACCCCAGGTGACTGTTGAGACAAAGCTTGCCTCATGCATTAACATGTTGGACTTGGTTGACCATGGTTTCATGTTCACGCCTCCTTTGTTCCTGCGACCCTTGCTGCTCCACACCGGCTCTACTGAGGCACAGTCTCTGTGGTGTTGCATTGCATTTAGGGCATCAGTGCACCTGATGTAATTACCTCAGTTTCCACTAGAGACGCCAGAGATGGCTCTCAGGAGCCAGTGTGGAATAGAGCAGTGCAATGAGCTCAATGGAAACAGATGTAGGCTCTGTTTAACTCCGGGAGCGCAGGCTTCCTGAACACTCGCAGGGAGAACCTAGAGGGTGGGTGCATTTGGGTCGACATATTTGCATGCATTTGCACACAGCCAGTGCAAACATAGCCCTTCCCATTACCAGTTTATCTCCGCTTATCCGTTTTGGGGAGCTGTATAACCTGCTGGAGAGCTTCCCGCCTTCACACGGCATCCAGCACAGATTCTCCTTTTCCTTCGACCGTGGATCCAGTATTCCTCTGAGCCTGCAGTATTCCATGTGCCCGGCAGTGATTGCTCGGGTCGGACCAGCGCAAAGTAAAGTTCCCTCCGTGTGTCTGTCCTCTGGTTCTTTCCTGACAGGATGATGTCATCAGCCTGACCGTCAGCAGGTGGGCCAGGGCAGACAGTGACCCGGCCAAACAAACTCTAGCGGTTTTTATCAGGGAGGACGGAGAAGGTCAGCTGCAGCTGCCAGCTTTTATGACAGAGGTGGCATTGTCACAGAGACCTTGGGCAGTAGCAAGTGAGGAAAGCAGGGTGGTTGGGGCGACGGGGGGGGGTGGTTGCTGAGTCAAGGTATTAGGAGTGCCTCTAGATGAAAGTAAAAATCAGGCTAACGATTGCAACGGGATCCTGGACCGAAGAGTTTTGGAATGAGTCGCGACCATCAAATCACCCACTCTGTGTCCACGTTGCTAGACATTCACTTTGACTGTGCAGCAGTTTCACTTCACATTAGACCATTTTTAAGGTCAAACACCACACCCTCGACAGTTCCGCAAAACACAGCAAAAGCAAACACAGTTGTGAAACCAGCCTTGCATTGGAGGAAGGAACAGTGAAACAGACACCCAAAATGTGTACCATGTATATTATGAACTATATCAATTATTTAACTCTTCAGTTACAATTTGCATATACTTGTTACTATATACAGTACATGCAAAAAGTTACATGAATAAAAGTGGCGTTAACCGACATATTTTCCAATTCACGCAATTCAAACAAGATCCTTTTGATGTTTTTTGTGAAGGGGAAAATTAGTGAACCACTGCTCTTCCCCTCTTGGGGAACCTCTTGCTTGGCGGGGCCGGGACATGCAGACGCAAACCGCCCGTGTCTCACACGCACGAACAACCACCCGCACTGTGAGGTCTGAACCACCGCAGACCTTATGCTAACATCTGGTATTTGCTTTTCATACGGCTAAAACCTCCAAAGTAAACAGCATCTCTCTCTTGCTTTCATCATCAAGAGCTCTGGGGCCCTGGGAAGAATATTTCATTGTGGTGTCCACCTCCATGAGTCTCATGTGCACACATGCAGGCCTGGACACACACACACACACACACATATAGATGCACAGCTGAAAGATCCTGGTATACAAAGTGCTCTGATTTAGAAGTTGCGAGAAGTTGCTCGTTCTTTGACCAGAATGTGTCTGTACTCTGACGGAAAGCTTGTAAATGATCAAGACTGATCAAGACAAGACAGTTGCTGCAGGCCACTTCTTAATGCGGCAAAGAATTCAAAGGCATCTACAGCTGGGTGTCTCTCTGGGAAAGTTAGCAGGGACAGCTTTCTCATGGAGGGACCAAGCTTTTGTGCGTCAGCCTCCTTGGGGTCCATTTCTAAAAATGTAAAATGAATACTTTCTCCAAAAAAAAATCTTGAATGAAAACCGCCCCAGGTGGCCTCAGAGACCTCTGGCGAGGTTGACCTCCACAGCCCGAGGCGCTAGGACTTCGATCGCAGGATTCTCGTAAGCGTCCGTACATGCGACCCGAGCATGTGACTTCAGATTTATTTGGTTTAATGTTTTAACGACGAAGCGGCTTCAAGCAGACCGAGGGGGCTGGGTCTCTGTGGGGAGGGGAAGGGGTGGCAACGGGTCAGGCCGGGCCATATTGATGAGAGCTGGGCCAAAAACTGAGGTGAATCCTCTGGTATCTTGTGAGACCAAGCATGTGCCTTCGAGTGCTCTCTCTGGCTGACTCAATGAATAATTCCTTGTTTCCTTGTTTGTTTAGCGATTGAGCCACTCCCGACATAACGAGTTCAGAACATGTGTTCGGCGACAGAGTACACAGCACCGTGTGGGTGTGTGTATACGCTCCCTATTTTCGTAGCTTTCGAGTTCTGAGACCGCCTCTGGGCGACGGTCACTTTTTTTTTTTTTTTCAGCTGATGATCACCAGAAGCCACAACTGCGCCGAAATGTTTGCGGAATCCGGCTTGGGGAGGTTAGAGGTCATATGCAGAGGGGTGACGTGGAAAAAGAAACACAGCCGTTTCATAATGGCCCGAGTGTGACCAAAGCATTCCAGAATGTAGGCGGTGGAAATTTTGACCATTTTTAAATGGCTCCATAAAATGAGGCGATTCATTTAGAGAGTCGAGTCAAAGAAATATGCACGGTCGGCATTTACGGTGCGGAGAGAAAGAAAATAAGCATTGTTTTTACCGCTAACGTTGCACGCATATTGCGGTCGGCTGGAGATCGCAGATGGAGATAAACAGTTAGCCTCTCGGGGTTCCTCTGTACATATTATGTCTAATGTCTGCTTTTTTTCCCCCCCAGTGTTTTCTTGATTCCTGCAAACGTCCTCCTGTCCCTTCACCATGTTGGTAATATTGGCCTTCATCATCCTCTTCCACATAATCTCAGCCACGCTACTCTTCATAGCAACAATAAACAATGTAAGTAAACAACCAAGGCTTCCTTTCCCCTTAGTGTGAACTTCAAGTATATTCTTCTCCCCAGACAACTATTCTGATTTAACTGCTTTTGCAATCAGACCAAAAAATTGGGCCTCCTGACCAATAGCTGCCAGGCATTTTCTTGCTAGGGCCTTACTGAATCATAGGCAGAAGCTGAGAAGACCTTTCTCAAACAGATGCAATGATATTAAATAGACAATGGAAATGAAATGATCAGAAGGGAAAAGAAAGACTGCACAAAAAGCTATGACTGTTAAGCAGCCATACATAAAGTCTGTTTTATCTCTCCGGTCAGATTTGTTTCACTTTGTAGGCTACTGAACACAGTCTTGAAAACACACACACTTGTTATCATCATATCATCACTATGTTATCAGCCCACTCAACAATAAAAATCATCAAATGAAGTGCAAGGCATGCTACTCTCCTGTTTGCCCAGAATATGTACCCATCTGTTTGTCCCACTCATGTCACATGGGGCACCAGGGCTAATCAGAAGTGTTCACTGTGTGCAGACAGAGTCCAAATTCATGCACGGGCCTCAGGCCCCTGTTATCACCAAAACTGATTGATCCAACCAATGAACACCCATTTTTGCAGATTTGGGTTATATTTATGAATATCCAAGCTGTCCTGACCACTTTGTTTTATTTTTTTGCAGGCTTGGTGGGTGTCAGGAAATATATACACTGACCTGTGGTACTCCTGCAACTCCACATGCTTCCCAGTGGAGAACAGTGCTTCAACTGCAGCAGGTAACCAACGTCAGGTTCATCTTACCTGTTTTTTACATTGTCAAAGGGCCCAAGAGTATGGTGGAGGCGGGCATTACCAGACAAACATATTCACGTTCATTTCAATATTTGTGGTGAGGTGAAAAGGACGATACTGCTGTTACATTCTGCTATCTGACTCTTCAACGTTTCGCAGGACTGAAAAGCCTGAGAATAACTTCTGCAGATAGCTATGCTTAATTATTACATAGTAACTGCTTACACCCACACCTCAAAACTCTGCCCTGAGATTCAAGCTGTGTTACTGGTTGTACAGCTCTGGTTCACCGATCCTCATATCACCTGGGTGGTTAATCCGCTTCTCTGTGACTGCCACCAGCCCATCAGGGTGCCGTAGAGATCGGTGAACCTGCGTAAGCGTCAGCCCTCATGGGTGAGCCTCATCGCTTGTTTTCCCACATAGGCTTCCTCCAGGCCGTGCAGGCGACCATGATCTTGTCCACCATTTTGTGCTGCGTGGGGTTCTTCGTCTTCATCCTGCAGCTCTTCCGTCTCAACCAGGGGGAGCGGTTCGTCTTCACGGCCATCATCCAGCTTCTGTCAGGTGAGTTCTACCAGTTTTACCCATGATGCATCAGTAACGAACAGAGAGAGAAATGTATGTATTCGTCTTGGTCTGGTTGAACATTTATGATGCACGAAAGCAGCACACTTTTATACAGATGTTACTTTACAGCTCAAATAATAAATAAAAACAGTTCAGTAATCCAATTATTTCAATTTTTCATCCTCTAAATTTGGCTTTTTCGAGATTTTGGTGGAATGCACAAGTTGTTTACTCATATGGTTAAAGTGCAGCAGTTACATTATTACTGAGCAAAATGTGTTTATGGAGTTTAACAATTTTTCCTAATGTACTAGAGCTTGTCAGTAGGTTAATTAGTTGGATCGTTATTAAGTTAACTTGAACACCTAACTCAGATTTAAGTCAGACTTGTCAACTTTCGCACTTAACTATGAATAACAGTTTTGATGAGCGCCGGTTTTCCTCACTTCTTGGACAACATTATGAATTTGACAGCTGCTGTCAATCAAAAGGTGCTGTGTATGAGTGTATGAGAACTACAAAAATTAATGGTTGTTCAACGTCCAAGTGAAGTGCAATCCGGTCCGATCGGACCTGACACGTTTGAGTAACAAACCCAGGTTTACACTGGGAAAGTTTCTGCAGGCACTGAAAACAGGTTAAAGTGGACAACTTGAAATACTTACCCTGCGTACAGGACCGATGCTGGTCTAACCCTTATTATCGGCGTCGTTTTCTCCCGCCAGCCCTCTGTGTGATGATCGGTGCCTCCATCTACACCGCTCAGCACGAGAGCTTCCAGAAGCAGCAGTTCAGGAACGGGAACTATGGCTACTCCTTCGTCCTGGCCTGGATCGCCTTCCCGCTTACCTTCATCAGCGGCCTGATGTATCTAATCCTGAGGAAACGCAGATAATCCGCAACGCCACCACCTCTTCAGCACTCATCCACTGCCAGCAGCAGACGCCATGGGCAAAGGAATATATTTTGTATATACACTTTTTTTAATGTATAGTGAAAAAAAAATACAATGACAAAATGATATTACTAGGACTGAAAAAAATATTAACAGTAGCTACTAGAAACTTGTATTAAACCTAGGTGTGGTATTATACGTAGAATTTTAACCCTTTTTTGTCTTATATATATCATTTAAACGCATCCTTGGTGAAAACGTGTAATGCTGTGATTGAAGGGCTTGCAGGAGGAGGTACAAACTTGAAAACAAATGCGGACAAACATGTTATGGCATGAGGTCTCACTGGAGAAAACCGAATTTATTGTTTAAACCACTAGACGGCTGTAATGTTTTGAAGTATTATACTTGAGAATTCCGAGTTGTGAAATTGTCTTTTGGTCATGCTCGTGTCTAAAGTGGTTTTAACTTTGTTCTCTGGGAAGAAAATAGTGGTTTACATTGCAAATGTTATTCTGTGCATATTTAATTGGAGCTTGAGTTAAATGAACGTTCTCTGGAAAAAAGGCAAAAAGTATTTGAAAATGAACCCAGGGAAAGTGTTTGGTTGAGCATATGCTAAGTCATCGGCTCTCCCAAGGCTTATTTTTCCACATCTGCCAATCCAACAAAACACTTTCCCTGGGTTTCAGCTCCTTGTTGAACCACCCTCTGTGCCTTGTCAGTGTTGTCGCCTTCTTCCTGGTCATCACCAGGGACTGAAATAGGAAGACTGTCCAAAATCACCACAGACCTTAACCTAGAAAGCCAAGGAAAATCGGATACTGTACTGAATTAACTATGAAAGTCAATAGTAACTGCTTACCTACAGAGACCAAGGTCTTACTTGAAGAGAAAGTTCCATTTCTGGCCAAGGGCTGAAAAACATGGGACTTTGAATTGTGGAGTATCTGCAGACCAGCCAGTTTCACAAGTGTGGCTGATGTAGCATGTGTCCATGTTTTATTAACAGCACTGTAGCTCAACCACACTGTGCAGCACGTTGTACCTAATGCTGTTTGTTAATATTGGTCCAAATGATATCATTGGATCAGCCCTTTTCAGAGGTTCATATTTTCATATTACAAAAGAATATTGTCTGGAAAAAAAAAAAAAAAAAAGATATCATGGTCAATTTTTGGTGTTCACGTATTAAACAGACCAAAAATGTATGCATTTAACACATTAAGACAAACTGTTTGTATTACAGTGAAGCTTTAATGAGAACATGCAAACTTGCAGATTTTTTTTTCCCCCCTTAGCACAAGTTTATGTATCCTAGTTTTTGTAAGCCTAATGAAGGTAAAAAAATCTGAGGCCAAAATAAAAGTTCAGCTGTATTTATTTGTAGACTTATGCACTGTCTTCTTCTTGTGTTCCATCATCATTACATTCATGAGAAAGAACCAATCACCACATGGCATGCAAATTGCATAATTAATTGATCACAATAGTATGACCCTTGAGGTCTTTTGTAAAATAGAGTGACATCACAAAGATTCATGTCTATGATGCGCTGCAGAGTGTCAAGGGGTGCAATCAAACGCACAGCATTAAAAGACTGTAAAACAGCTATAAAAATTCCCTAAAAACGACACCCTTTCACTTCCTCCAGAGCCATGTAGACACGACCAGCAAGGGTCCTCCAGCATCACATCACACAGCAGTGAATTACATGGGGAAAAAATAATTTTCAACAAATCATAAAATAATGACCAACTTTGACACAAAGCAGTTCACACGGTATCCCAGATCAGATAGACAGTATATGCATATGTGTAAAAACAACATTCTTATAGGCAATGTTCACATTTCGGCAACTGCAACTTGTAAACAGTGAACGGTGTATTTGATATAATTCTGGCTGGTGCCAAAGATGACACTAAATATAAAGCCAGATTTAATCTAATTTTTCATTAACTGAATGATGGACTTCAGCTAGGATTGTGTTCTTTTTGATACTTGCACACTGTGGTTTGGCAGTCACCGAAACTGTTGGAAAGTAGTACTGTGCAAGCAAAAAGAAAAACAACACAATGGGGGGGACACAACAACAGTCCCACAAATGTCAAAATTCAGGACAAGGTTCATTTTGATTAGTTTTGGGACAAATGTCACCCTCTGAAAGACCTCCTGTGTGAAAAACAGTTTGGTCCTAATGAGAACCAATGAATAACATCACAGCCGGGCTCTGCCTTGCGAACAGACAGCAGCTTGCAGACTCTGGCTTTGGTAAAAGCAGCTCGGCAGTGGGGGGCGGGGCTCGGGGGCGTGGCCCTTCACGTGTTGTCGGGGTTGATGGACTGGATGTCGCTGTAGGGTCCGTAGCGGCCCTGGGAGTCCCGCGCCACCACGGTGAAGCAGAACCTCTTCCCAGGGCCGTAGTCCGTGAGCTTGCAGCCCATGGGCAGGCGCATGGGCTTTATGGCGCCCAGGCTCCGCCACGGGGAGAAGGTGCCGTCGGGGTCCTCCTGGATGGCGTACAGGTGGTAGCTGTGCGGCGGCGCGGCCTGGGGGTCCACCGACCCCACGCTCCACAGCACCCCGATGGCTTCGGCCCCGGCGGCCTCGGCCCCGCGGGTGCGGATGCGGGCCACCTTCAGCTCCAGCTTCTGGGGGGGCCTGGTGGCCGGGGTGGAGGCGCGGGGGTGAGGGGGAGAGGGGGGCACGGGGAGAGGGGGCACCTTTGAGCGCCAGTCGCCTTTCTGAGGCGCGTCGGGCTTGCTTTTTTTGTTTGGCGGAGCGGTCCCGCCGGGCTCGGACGTTTCGCGGCCGTGGCGCGGCGGCTGGTGGGGGGTCACCCCGACGGTGCTGGGGGCGGGAGACGGGTCTGAGCCTGGCTGCCAGCTGTCGATTCGGGGACGCGTCGTTGCTGCACCCGCTGGCGGTCACACAGGTGCATTTTGAGTGAAAATGATAAAATGAGTGAACAAATGAGCTGGAAGGAGAGTGGAAAAAGACTGAGTGCTGCTTTACCTTCTGGAGTTGTTCGGCTTTTGGTGCTGGCAGCGAGGCTGGATGTACTGGCTGGCAGTGTGCGGGCGGGTGCAGGCCTTCGCGACAACACGGGATTCTACAGAGCCGCAGGCCAATCAAAGGTGCAGCAGAGAGATACACTCAAATGGGGCTGCCATTGAGCTCACACTCACACACTCATTTTCACACACACACTCACTCTTTCTCTCTCCCACACACACACACACACACACACACACACACACACACACACACACACACACTCTCACACACAACTTACAGAGACAGACAGTGGTCATTACCTGAGAAGCATTTGTGACCGCCTCTGAGCGTCCCTCATTCTGAAGACGGGCTGGTTCTGACATTCTTCCTGGTAGGACATCACAGACACACATGACATCACAGACCAGTTTAGCTCAGTATAGTTTTGTCCACTATTACAACTCTCTGTAGTACAACCCTGCAATCACAACACAAATGGAAACTCGATTAAATAAAAGCTGAGTCAGCACAAGCAATCCCCTTCAAGATTAATACAGATAAATGCAAAGACACTGGAAGAGATTGGGCCAGCTGGAGTAAAGGTCTGCAGGGGTCTGGAACTGAAACCCATACCCGAGCCTGAGCGCACCTATGCACTTTCATACCCACATCAAAACCCCGTCTGAAGACAATAACCTGTAGTTCAGGCTGGGGCGGGTAACAGATGAAGTTATAGCTAGCAGTTATTGCTACTGGTGATATTGATTTGATTTTATTATTAACAGTAGCCAGTAATAACCAGCTACTGGAAATAATAAAATCAAGTCAATATCATATTCAGCAGTTTGCATATTACATACATACTCCTACCAAACCTCCTCCTCTCCTTTTTGGTAAAGTTATTTACTGAGTACAAAGTAAGGTCTATATAAAAATGAATAAAGCCATAGTACGTAAGGTTCAGCAGCTTAACAAATGAACAATACAGTCTGTGTTTGCTGGAAGAACAGTGCACTGTAAGTTGAATGAAGTCTGTACAATTAAACAAATAAAAATGGACAAATTCAGCTCACCAGTTCAACAAAATAGACATTGCTTCCAGGAAAAACAGAGGGCACTTAGGTGAAACTAAGCTAAAATAAATAATTATCCATTTATGTTTGATATTTTTCGTAGCCTTAAAAATGTTAGTTCCCTTTGTGTGTATGTCTTTCACTCAAAATAAATTTTATCTCAGATTTTAGACAGCAGTGTGTTCAAAACCTAACATCCAGAAAGCCCAACCCTACCTGAACCCGAATGCTATAAAGCAATTATAGGCTCAAAGTTGCCCAAACCCGACTTGTTTTGTTGAGTCCCATGAGGTTTGGATCAGGTTGCACTGCATATGATTTTAAAAAATGTAAATACATGTCTGTCAAAGAGAGAGAGCGGCAGAAAGATCCAGAAAGAAAGAAAGAACCAACAAAGCTATCTGCACAGCCACCACGACTTCTATAAGTCGGAATTTAAAAAAGAGCAGTAAAATTCTGGGCGCTTCTCAGGTAGTCAGATCTACAGTCTCATCAGTACAAGCCTCTGAAGAGAAACCAATTCTACCCAGAGAGACCCCCCTGGGACAACTAGCCCTGAAGTAAAAACTAATAAACAGTAGTAAAGAAAACATCTAAGTCATGAAATACAAAGAAATCCATTTTAAAAAGCTGCATATATCTACACATATTAAACACAAAAAACAGACAGACCTAAATGAGAATTCAGGACTACTTGCTACCCTTGTGAGGGTCAAAGATGACAGAGAAAGAGACTTTAGCCAGATACAGAATCTGTGGTCGCAGTCTGGCCGTTGAGTAAGGCTGCCACAACAATCCTGGCGAGCCAAAGGGAACAGGCTGTGTAACCGCTGTAACCCGAAACCCGAGGAGGGTGAGAGTGAGGAACATTTCCTCTTTTCCTGCCCCGAATGCCTTTTTTAATCCCATTAGGAATGTTTTTGTCCACAAATTCTCCAAATTCATTGACTGGTTTTCACTTCTGCCTAACACAGAGGGGAAAAAATACTATTAGGCAAAGATGCAAAACTGTGGAGAGACAGAATGGGGTGGAGAAAGACAGAAGAAAGTGGAGGGGGAAGGAGAGAGAGAGAGTGGAAGGGGAATACGAGAAAAAGAAAGAGAGGGGGAGAAGGTGACAGAGAGAAAGAGAGGAGAGAAACAGACTAGTGTGTACAGCTTTACCTGGAACAGTGCTGGGAGGTGACGCTGTCCCAACAGCCAGTGCAGGTTCCATGGTTTCCAAGGAGTCCTGAAGCAAGAAAACCGGCTCATTAAGACATCACCAAATCTCCCATGATTCCTAAGAGCTTCTTCTGAGTATTCCACAGCACAGCGTACCTGGGTTTGGCTCCGGGCGGCCCCAGCAGCCTCACCATTACACACTGTTGTTGAGTGCGGTGCAGTCAAAACTGAAAATAAAATACACACATACAGTATGTATGGCTCTGGTCTGCTTCAACAGCTGAAAAAAAACAACAGTGATACACTACTACAAATACAAAAACAGAATCAAAATTAGCCCATGAATGGCTGTGCAATGTCATTTTCAAGGTCTCACTGTCTAATGTGTGATTTTGCTTGAGGAGGAAGGAGATGGCTTTACATGCATATTACTGGCACTCTCAGGTGCTTAGAGCTTGAGAGAGCAAAGACAGAGAGAGACAGATTGGGGGGAGAAAGAAAGAGGACAGTGGGAGAAACAGACCAGAGCATGCAGCTTTACTGGGAACGGTGTCGGCAGGGGAAGCTGTCTGAGTGGTCACCGCACATTCCGAGGTTTCTCCTGAGTCCTGACGCACAAACACCGACCCATCATGACATCACCAAACCAATCATTATTCCTCAGTTTTTCCTGAGCATTCAGCAGTAGAGATTACTTTACATGCTCCAGAGCAACTTGCAAGGTGCAAATACAAAGTGCATCTAAGAAGTGGCATGAAAAGTTGCAAACAGGACACTGCCAGCCACATTCAAACATGTGTAAGTGCCAAACAGTGCTGAGATCCCAAGTGTGTACCTGGTTCAACACATAAGCGCAATGCAATATACTCTACAGGAGGGTTACACTATTCCAAACAGAAACCTATTGAATACACTACAGTACAATTAACATGCACAGCACCACACATAAGGGGACTGAAAGATCATGCTTGGGTAGGGGGCCGAGGTGCAGGCTGAAGAGGCAGGTCTTTAGTCTGCGATGGAGAGTGTCCCACACCTCTGCTGTTCTGTCCACTACTTGTTTCACCATAATACATATAACATACCTGGGTTTGGCTATGGTCGGTCCCTGCAGCATCACTGTTACATATTGTGTCATAGCCCGATTCTGGGGTCAAAAAAGGGGACACAACCCACACCAGCAGGTTACCATCCTCCAGCCCCAGAGTATGGTAGCAACAGCACTTCCAAAGGAGCCAAGCCCATGGTCGAACTCAGGAGAAACGAGTCAAGGGTACCTGCAGTTGTGTCCCCCTCTTTGGTGGGTTCCACCATTTGCTTTCTTTTCACCTGAAAAAGAGAGGAGCGCGGAAGGGAATCAATAAGCGAAACCTTAGGAAACGGTAAGGCCGTGGCTACCCTACAGGATGGCTAACGCATTAGGGGACAGCAAGCTCTGCTGAAACCAGTGCTTTTTTCCTTTTAGAGCCTAGGGCTGGGAGCAGAGGGAGTTACCTGTTTTTGCAAAAAGCCCTTCACGATTCTCCTCTTTGGCAGCCGGACGCCGCAGAAATCAACCTCACTGTTCTTTCCTGTGGAACAGAATTACAATCAGACAACCGCTTCACTGGCACACTTCAGGAAAAAAGAGGAATTACCAATAAAAGAGAGAGACTTTGGAGGGAAAAAGTCTCTTGACAGACACCTGAAAAAAAAAAAAATCATGCGTTACAGGCCAGGAGACAGATCTTTATCTGTAGCAGAGACTGAATCAATGTGTAGCATGTTACTGTTAGGTGTGGACACTTTAGCTGGAGAAAGGCATGCTGTGGAGAGCTTTAACTTTAAAATCTGAACAGAATTTATCACCCCAAGCTCAAATGGTGTGCTCTCAACTGGGTGTGGCCTCTAGTCCGTGCCATAAATACAGTTCAGAACTCAGATGGGTCCATAGTGACTACATCACCATTAGGGGTGAAAGAAAACATGCATCTGATTTATGTTCACATATGACAGAAAGAGATATCTGGTGGCAAACCTGAAGCCGGTGTGCCGTCTTGATTGGCCATTCCTCTGGTGTCTCCCTTGTCCTCAGTTCTGGGGAAGGCATTTTTTAGTACATAGATGTTATTAGTACTTATTTAGCAGAGGAGCTTTTACAGATAATGCCACAGCTGACAGTTTACACACAGTTTATGTACTCTCCATTTATATTACTAAAGCTAGGGTATTTCAAGTTCAAAACTTTGCACAAGGGTACAACAAGGCTGGGGGCTTTGAACATAAAACCTACTGGTTATAAGCCCAGTCCTGCATTCCCCCAATGCCCCACTATCCCCTGCATGAATACTGACTGTGCAAAACCAACTCTGACATGCAGGAAATGTGAAGCAGTCCTCATTGTGACCTCATCTGAACGCTTTCACTGAACAAAACGACAACAATGAACAAAAGACATCACCAACAAAGGTGTGAACATTATGTCGTATCCAAGGAAACCAGCAATTCAGGGACAGCTAGTCAGGTTTACCTCATAGAAAGTGCCTTTTACTTAAAAGGATCTTTTCCACTATTGATGTAAGGACTATAAGAAACAATTCAAGATTCTGCACAGAGAAAAGCCTTCAGCTTGAAACTAGGACCCTCAATAGAAGACGAGACGAATGGTTCTAGAAAACAACCTGTATGGTAAAATATATACGAAATCAACACATAGGCCTATATAAATCTTACAGTAAAAAAAAATAAAAATCAATTTTAATAATCAGTACATCCTGGAGCTAATGCGATGTGCTACAATTGCATGTTATATTACACTGATAAGTATAAAACTAGATTTTCTGTAGCCTACATGAAGGAAACTAAAAATAATCAATACTGAGTTGTGCTGCATTTATTTAATGGGATGCATCTTATAGCTTGAGGAATGCAAGACATGATGGGGAAAAAAAGGCTCCTCACAGATTCATACCACCCTTCCTTCCTGCTGCCACTAGATGGCTCTGGTCTGCTTTGACAGATATTAAGATTCTGCAGACTTTAGGGAGCTGCAGAACTTGTGTACTTCATAATGAAGGACTGAACATGAAAAGGCACTGGAGTTTCAAAAGACAAACGTGCTATGCCAAAATCTGAGGACTACATCAAGACCAACTCCCAACTGGATGTGCAGTGTCAATTTTCAAGGTCTTGCTGTCGGACATGCAATTTGGCTTAGGGAAGGTGGGATGCTGTCAGAGAATGGTTAGCACCTGAGACCGGCAGTGGCATTGCCTAGCCTCACTTGCCTGGTGAAAACTGCGCTCTGAACTGAAATGTAGTCACAGAGGTTCAGCAATTGATAGCAGCAGGCGTTTATCTGTTTCAATCAGTGCACAGTTGGTGTTAGATTACACAGGGAACAAGTGTCTAACAAGTGGCTCCCTGCACTCTACACATACTTATCTCAGTAGGGTGCATTGTTGTCACCAGACATATGATAAGGCAGGCTCAATGGAGTGCCATTTCAGACTAGATTACACCACCAGTTAGACCGCTGGTTCCCAACCTTGTCTGCTGACCCCTAGGGGTCTACTATGGTACTTCATGGAGCTGGCGGTACAGTGAGGCACTTAACTCCAGAGAGCCCATTAACAATAATACATAAACTAGAGGGTTCAAGTCATCAAATCTGCCAGGGCTACTGATGTCTTCCATACGCCGGCTGTCATGTTCTAACTGCATAAAAGATGCTACTGACAGTAAATACACTGCCATGCCACTTACTTTAAATTTAAGCTGACTGGTTAATCGTATCATTTAGGGATGCCTGGTTTAATACATCTGGCGTCTTAATAGATCTTCTTTTCTTCTGAGAATTTATTTGGATGGCAGCTGCCCTTATCCCATCATATCTTCCCATCTGGTTTTTACTCATCATACACCCTGCAGGCTAGTTGTTGGATGGAGGACTCAAAGACTATGCTCAAATGCCTGAATAAGACTGAGCACGGTTTTACAATTTATCAAATTGGTTTTCCAACCTCTTAATGGTTTGAATATAATGTTGGCATTAGAACATAACCTGCCAAATGACTTTTCCTCTTTGCTGTACTACTTACCATCCTGGGTAACTCCCTAGGGTTGCAGAGCAGTCTCTCAGCATGAAGTGAGAGACCTGTTTGTGTTACAGAGAGCTAATAACCAGAGACACTGTCAGAGCCAGTGGAGATGTTTGGGACTGTGACCTCTAAGTCAGAGTGCTGAACACGCCAGTTCACCTAAACAGATGACTCCTGTGCACCTGTCTGAGGTCTGACTGTGGCCTGTTCTTTATCATGCCCAAGTGGCCCAGAAAATGACAGAGAGGGGACACCTCAGTCCTTATCACCACAGCTTACATGAGCGCTAGCGGAAGGCACAGTGGACTAATGGACAGCTTAATAGGTGAAGTATCTTCTCTTACAGTGTTAACTATGAGATAAATGTGCCACTTCCAGGGTATGTTTAATCTTTTACAGCTTTTTGCCACTAAGTCCATCAAGTCTCCCCTGGGCCCTGGATCCCATTTTTTTGCGTCTTGTTGATGTCAATTAAAAATGGCATTATGTTTTTGGATTGTCCTTTCATCATAAAAAATAGTTTGTACACCAGAAATATCCATGAACCATTGAACACGAAGGGTCAAGGTCACTAACGGTCCTAATTTTGGGATTTCTGCTGCGCAAGTTGTCCAGTTATGGCCAGATTTTGATTGAGGGCGCACCTCAGGGGTTGTTATGACTGCTGCCCAAAGATTGGTGCGCAGGTCATAGGGTCAAGGTCATGAAGGTTTTTTGTTTCTTGGATCTCCTGTCTCCTGTTCATCTATCTGGATGTGGATTTTGAAGGGACATCACACAAAGGCTTTCTTCCCAGTTCTTCAGAACCCATTTGACCACACACACAAAACCCAACATTTTTAAGGCCACCCTTTCTCTTCCTGCTCTTGTTTTTCCTCTTGTGCTGGCTTTCTTTCTCTCTTAGCCTGCCCTGTGTGCGTGGTAGCATTACCTCAGTCAGTACTTTTTACCGTTTTCATTCTAAATCTTCAGGGTAAGCACATCTGCCAAACACATAATAACAGAAATTAACCAATGACCATAAGCTAAGTTACGTAACCTCTAGTGCTTGCAGTTTCTATTTTTATTTAACAAATGAAATATTAAAAAATAGAAGGCTGTTATTGTCTGCAAATATTTTCCTTCTGGCAATTGAATGTGATAATTTGAGGATAATTTAAGTTTGTGTACATAGTCTTCTGTTTACTGATAGAGAATTGTGAATCTCGGTTCTTGTAGAATTTGCATTAGAGGTTGTCCTCCATGCCAAACTGTGAGTTGGAGTGTCTCGCAGGGGGGATTTCAGAGAGAGCATCTGTTCGACTCATCAACGGCGCTGTGATCGTGGGCCTCTCTGAAGAGCGGTGACCCTCTCAGGAGATCCGGTCTAATCAATCACCTTTCCTCCAGACAGCGGAACCAGTGGGAGGGGCTGCTGAACATTTCCTGCTACCATTGATGCTGACCCAACTGATCTGACCTTGCGATAGAAGCAAAAGTGCCTATATGTCTGTCCCTGTTCTTCACACAGAACAATGTCAAAATACTGTTACACACAAACAAACAAACACACCCAACCCCACATTATAACATTGTAAAGGTGGCAGGGTCAGTTGCTACACACTGGAAAAACGGCTCCACCTGCTGGATGTGCTTGGAATGACAGGGCTCTGTAAAAGCCACAATGGCGAGCAACACCCAATCAAATAGTGGACGCACAGGTAGCGGGACGAAAGGCAGCAGCAGCAGCAAACTGATACTGAGAAAGTCTGGACATTCTGCTGACACAACCGACTGTGTTTATGTCACAACACAACCGGTGTGTAAATCTCAGAGAAGCAGAGTAGCCACAACCACAACCAATGGAGTTCTTGGTTCATAACAACCTGGGGAAAAAAATTTAGGAAGGACACACAAGCTAATGTGACTCACAAAAGGTGAGGTGAGGCTGGCATGCGAGGAGTTCCTGAACACATGGTTTTGAACAGTAACTGAATATTTAAATAATCTATCTCATTCCTAACTTTTAGGTCCTTCTTAATGGCACTGTCTGATTAAGCAGGTTTGGACAAAGAACACAGCTGAGCTGGCTGTTGAGACCCAATGTGACAAGAAAAAGGTCAAAGGTCAAAGCCATTCCCTCATATTGAGGAGTGTCACTCACTGTTCTCCAGTCAATGACTGATACTGCCTCTGTGACTGCCAGACACTCTCTACCCTACCACACCTACAAGAGAACACCACATACTGTATATCCCTTCCATGGCAGTGCCATCCCCAGACTCCATGGACACCACCCACATGCCAGTCATGATTGGTTGAGACCAGCCCGATGTTATTAACCTGCTAGAGTGAACTGTCAATGGGGTGAAGCCCACAGTGAGGTTAAGAGTTCACCCCAGTATAAACAGTAAGTCTGACTAGGGAGTTCTTACTGGCACTGCTGCTGCATTTTTCGGTTGACCTCATTCTGCCAAATGCACTGACCTGCTGTGTTCAGGGTGAGGCACTAAACCAGACTACATCATATATCTAAATGCCAAAATTTCACACATATCCTCACAGGCAAACTGTACAGGCATCAAAGTCACTGTAGTTTCTCAGAAGCCCATCTTTGGAAGTATCAGAGCCTCACAAAGCACTTGCTTGGCAGTAATCTACAGAGACTCCCTCTAGAACGGGCATTGTAGAGAGCCTGGGTCTGAAGGGGCGCTTCGGTCCAGAATTACTAGCCTCCGTTCGCTGCATGGCAGAGCCATTTATCAACCGTTTTCAAGGTAAGGGAGAACAAATCAAGCTACAATGGTGGAGTGTCCCTGTAACCAACTCAGAGAGCAGAAAAGCACAAAGACACGCAAACAAGCTATGCTCCTTCTCTCTCTGTAATAAAACAGGACTTAGGTAAGAGTTCAGCTTCAAATCACAGGGAAGAAAAAACAAACAGAGCATGGTGGATGCCATGGTAGACACCATTAAGGTTTTAACCCCAGTGAAAGTTCATAGGAGGATGATACCTGGAAAAAGGGGCAACGCTGGGGCTTCCTGTGGCTCTGCCCTCCACGGCGGTGGGCACAGCGCCCCCTGGCTTGGCGGGGGAGGCACGGTCTGAAACACAGACTGGGGAGACCATCACAGTGCTTGGTTTAGGGTCTGCAGCAGCGCTAGGTGTCCTCTAAAAGAAGGGAAGAAAAAGAGGAGAAGATGGTTCCTTAGGGTGAGCCACTGGAAGGACCATGTCCTAACGACCTGGAGACACTGATAACAAGCAATTAAACAAAACGGAGCGGAGTGAAAAACCTGATCATGTCCAGCCGGAGGCGCCGATCTCATTTTCCTCACGTAGGCAAGCGCCACTTGCTCCCTCCTCTTAATTTTCCTCACATCAGCCTGCCCACGGTGACATCCCCAGAGGGAACAGAATGAGTTTTCAGTCTTTGCCTACATTTAATGTGCTCACAACTTTAATGAGGACAACCTGCAAAATTACACAGCAGGAACAGTTCTGTGGGTATTCAACAAAAAACACTTCAACTGCCACATCCCAAGGCCTTAAGCATGCTCAATCCACACATGAACATGACCAGTCAGAGTGGAGTGACTGAAGACTTCACTAGTCATGCAATGGCACAGGACAGTGCTAAGCTAACAATGCTAACAAGCTGGTTATGCTAACAAAGTTTCATGCAGTAAGAACTGCCATTGGACTGTGTTTTTATTTACTGCATATTTCATTACGATCTGGTGAGACTATATCTACAATTCCCTCCCTCCCATTCAATGGCCTTTATAAATTTTAAAGTGGCACATCTTTGTTTATTGTAACAGAGCACACACAAAACAATTAAAACCCTGAACACTGACTTGCAGTCTGGCGATAACAGCTTCGTATTTGGAAACAGAGTCTATTTTCTGGACCCTTTTAATGAGTTCATCCATCTTGTTGTCCGTCTGCTTCACAACAGCGAGAATCTCTTGCCTTATCAGCTCCTGAATCTGAAAAAATAAACACAAAAAAAACAAACAAAGTGTCCATTAACGGCTGAGCGTGTTCATTTTGTGCCTGCAAATGTGTTAAGAGTGCTATTCCTTTACCTTGGCTTTAGAAAATGTTTTAACCGGTTCAGCCGACTGACAATCCATCTCTGGCGTGTTTGCATGCTCCCACTGCGCCATCACGTCTGAATCGTGTCTTTCTCTCTTTATGGCTTACAAAAAGAAAAAAAAAAAAGTTTATTCACCATTTTTTCCCCAACTCACTGAACATTGACAGGTCATGAGTACTTTGACCAATTAATTGTGACCTTTGAACATGATCCTGGGACATGACCATCTGGAATGAATCTCAGACTGAGCAATTAAGAGAGCAACCATCTGCATTTCCACATAAACGTCACATATAAATGGTTTGCTTGCTTTTTGGCATACTTGCATCAATTATCTGTCAATTACTATCAAATTATGCTCTCATCCGATTTGTGGGATAGTGGAAGTATAGTAAAAGTAGTAAAACAAATTACATTATGTGTGGTAAACACATCATTTGGTCTGAGAACACAAAGGTAATAATTATTTGCATTTTTTATTTGCTGATAGTGTGGACCCCTAACTGTTCATTTTGACCCCAGTAGAGATGACACCTCTGTGTGACTGAAGTCTAGAGATGACAGAGGTGTTTAGCTTAATAATGTCACTGTGGCAATCGGGGCAGAAGCTGGTATCTCACACCCTGGGGGGATGCACTCTAACTTCATAACAGACAATTAAATGTTTTGCCATTGAACATTTAAAAACACTGCTGTTAGGATTACGTTCCCATGGCTGGCAGTGAAATCAATGTCATTTCATCTCTCACGAATATTGGTTCCATCTCTTATTCAATGTAAAAATCATTATATTTCATTGCAGGTGGAGTTACCAACAACAAGTGCAGGTAAAGAGAAAGTAGCTGAAAAAAGAAAATGTGTTTTAAATGTAGCTAACAAGAAAGCTACAGGAAAGTATGAAATGAAAAAAAGGAAGTATGCAAGCTAAACCAGCATGAAGCATAAAGTAGTCAAACTACTTGAAACATTACTTTCCACTCAAGATATTAACCACTTACAAAAAAGATACATGTTTTATATTTCCAAAGCAAAAAATTTACAATTTGTTTTCACAAAATAAGTAAGCAAGACGACATCCTGAATTTTAGTAAACTCAAGGTAGAACTTAAGTATTAGTCTGTGGCCACAAAGAAAATACTTACGTGGGTAAAGATAATCGGAGAAATGACACATTGCATCAGACTCCATTTTCACTGCGTCTTCTCCAGAGTCCAGGCCTTAAGAGAAAGGGAGTGGGAGTCACGGACACTCTTTCACTTTTTAAAAATTATTTTCTCAAGGTTAAAGCAAAAAGAGTGCTGAAGAGAAAGCGAAAACATGAAGAAAAAAGACAAAAGAGATTGTAGTATGGGAGCTGACAGGACAGTGGAACAAAGTCAGAGTAGACAGCAAAGGTAAATAAACAGAAGAACAATCAGGAGAGAAAGGCAATGCTAACAAACAAAACGTATGTGGGGGATACTGCATGGGAACAATTCAACCGAGTCAAGATACATTTTCAGTGGATTTCGTATATTGTCATCACATTCAATTTTTATGAATCACTGTTTTTTTTCCCCCAGTTTGAGGCTGCCACTAGATGACTCAGTGTATGATGTCATGAGTGGATGAAGTTCACACTCAGGTATGAACATCACAGGCATGAAAAGCCGAGGTAAAGGCAGGGCCGGCTACAGCCCTAGGATCACGAAGGATGGAGACGCTTGTGGCATCACTGACTGTTGTAATGCATGTTTCAACTTTTGTGGTTGTATTTTTAGAGCACGGAATGGGAACCAAATGAATTTCTCTTTATGGGACAGTAAGGGATCACCTGAGTTGAACAAAGCATATCACAAAGCCTCACATTTCTGACCCTTCAGAAACAGTCTCATGTATGAATGTGACAAGTGTAAAAGCTGATACACCCCTACTTTACAACAACACAACTTTATAAAATATAAAACCCTGGGGGTTTCCCATGTGAGTGGGGGGATAGCAAGAAACACTTAAATGAACATCCCTGTGCTTTTCTCGTGAAACAATGCAGGTTGTTTCAGGAGAAAAGAGTTATGAACTACAATTTGGCCAAAAACCTGATTCCCACTGCCAAAAAGCTCAAAGTTGTCTGGAAATGGACATCTCAGCTTGACAACAATCCAAAGCATTTGTCTAAATCTACAAAGAAGTGATTGACAGACCACAAAATAAATGTTCCCAACCGGTAATTTCTACCAACAGAGCTCAATCGTATGAAACAATTGTGATTCGAGCTCAGAAAAAGCAGTTCACTAATGAAGCCGAAAGGTCTGAAGAATCCAGAGTAATTCTGCCATGAAGAACGCACATGGATCCCCCCTTACAAGTGCCAAAACCTCATAAAGCTCTACATCAAGTGTCTTGTAAGCATAATCCATGCCAGGTGAAGGATTTACAAAATGCTGTCTACAGGGCTAACTACAATGTTACCCTAACTACCCTCACGTTTTCTGCAACAAAATGTATTCTTTGACAAGAACATGACTTTGCTCTGCGAAATGACATTTAAATTTAGAGTCTAAAATTTTTTATTGTTCATGCACAAAAAACAGCATGTTCTTGTCCCTTTTTAGTCTGGGGTATGAATAAATATATATAATAAATATATATAAACTTATCTTATGTTTCTTGTCTCTCATGTTGAGGAATACAGGTTATTCATGGTCATCGCAGCTCACACCTTCCACAGCCAGTGGTGGTGTGGACTGGTCATTTGAAGGCGTACATCTCCAAAACAGTTGAGTATTGATAGTATGACTAATTAGTAATGAAACACATAGTGTAATTTTTGGATCTGGACAAATTATTCTTTGGACTTTTAGTGTTCAATGTAATAAAGCGCAATTTTTAGTATGCCTTGATGGAAATATTTTTGCTTTAACATGTAGATAAATATCATGTATTTTCATGTATATCATGTAATTTCAAAATATAAATAAGCATTTAAGAATCAATATGATTTATATAACAACACAGGATATAGTTTAACATTATAAGGACTATCATCTTCTAACACCACATCTTTTAAACAACTGACCCAAGTGGTTACACTCAGCAGGTTAGTTTTGATTGATGTTGTTAGTACTTAACAAAAATGACAAATTTACCATTCATTATGGCCTGACACCGCAGTTCTTTGTGACCCTGGGTGACACGGATAAAAGGTTTACTGTCCTCTCGCCACCATCATGTTCTGTAAACAAAAACACATCATGGGGGAGATGGTGGGTGCATTTCAATAAAAACACAAAATACAAAAAACATTTAAGTCATATTCCCCATGTTCTGGTTAAGCCCTCTAACATACAGCTGTAAGCTTAAGGATACTGGTGACCTGGTCTGCCAGTGCAATGGAACAAATCAGCATTTCAGGATCAATCAGAATAAATGCATCACATCTGCACATTCCTAAAGATGAACACATTGCATCTACCTGCACATTCCTAAAAATGAACACATTACATCTACCTGCACATTCCTAAAGATGAACACATCTCACCTGCACATTCCTAAAGATGAACACATCACATCTACCTGCACATTCCTAAAGATGAACACATTGCATCTACCTGCACATTCCTAAAAATGAACACATTACATCTACCTGCACATTCCTAAAGATGAACACATTATATCTACCTGTACATTCCTCAAGATTTTCAGTTTGTTAAATGGAAAATGATTTCATGATTTAATTCATTTCATGAAAGAAATGGAATTGACCCAAACTCTAATGTTGACTGCAGAGGTCTGGACGAGAGCCCTGTCAGAAGTTGCTGGCTTGATGTGCACAGACCTTCAACAGTGAACTCTGAATGACCCAGTGTGTCAAATTTAGATGCCCAGCAGTACAATACAGTTTGCCTACAAACATGGCCATTTCAGTCACATTTCAAAGCAATGCCTGAAATGCTGCAAAATCAAGTCATGGAAATCAGCTCAACCCACATAAACTGGTTTTAACAACAGAAGCCTCAAAATCTGAATTGCTTAGAGAATGTTTTAATAAACAAACGGATGTTAGCCTATGGTAGCAAGCTATTAAATATTACATCCCAGTACAGTCAAAATTATCTTATGGATTATCTCTCCATTTTTATGGAATTCTCTCCATTCTTATTAAATTGTATTCTTATGAAAACTCTACTTACAGCTTCAGGTAAACAGGCTCATGTTTCATATCTGCAATTATACTGTGCCAGTGGATAAACTGATGAAATAACAAGGGAGCTGGAAGCAGAAATTGAGCATTGTAATTAAGCGTTTTTCACGTGAAGCTGTTACACTCTTTATACTCCATAACGTATTTCTGCACCAATACAAATGACTAACCTCACTACATTGATTGCATTAACAGCGAGAACAAGGGGCAAAACAAAAAAGCTAACAGATGTTATTCATGTAAATAAACATACACATACATGCACCCACTTTCTCTTTACTCATTTTTAAGCCCCATTTGGAGTCACCACTTTAATGCTAGACTCATTCCACTATGACACCCCAAGCACAAAAGCACTGGGCAATCAAACAATGCAATCTTCTGATACACTCACACACCAATGGTGACTACTTTTCACACATCCAGTGCACTACAGCAAAGTCAGTCAGCACAAACTGGAGGATGGCTGAGGACTCCAACTTCATCGAGGTAACTTCAGGAAACAGTGTGGTGTAGCAGTAAGAAGTAGGGCTCATAACCGAAAGGTTGCTGGTTTGATTCCCTACTGGGGCACTGCTGTTGTACCTTTGGCCAAGGTGCTTCATCCATAACTGCCTCAGTAAATATCCAGCTGTATAAATGGATAACATGTATGTTGCTGTGGATAAGAGCGTCTGGCAATAATGTAATGCAGTGTGCCCGAGAGTGAGACAAAGAGACAAAGATGCTCCTGCCGACATACTCACAACTACCTCCAGTAGAACGCAGTCTGTGGGCTGGGATTGAAACCAGGTCATAGGACTCCGCTTGTGTTCAAGATGAATGCCTTAGCCACCAAGTCACATGGAAGCCCCTAAGAGGGATTTTTATTCATTTTGTCATTTCAAATTTTAACTTTAAAATTTTCAAATTTTGCAGTTCTTGGGTAAGAAACAAGCTTTCTAAAATATTGGGGTAGGACTCAGCAAACATGTTTGGACAAACACCTATTATCGCCCCCTAGAATCAATATCAGTGCAAACCTACCTACAGCAAGGACTTGACTTTTTAATGACAACCACTGTTAGTTTGGCGACTGCATTGCTTTCACTGAAACTGAAAATCAACGTACTGTGAAATCTGCTGCATTAGGAATATCAGTGCTTTCAAAACGCTACTGGGCAGATGCACTACCTACTTAAGAGTGTATGTACAAATTCATACATCACACGCAGAAATCTCGTTATTAATTGCTTTGCTCAGGGGTACAACAGATGCCCCTCATCTGGGACGTGTTACGTTATTTTGAGATGTTGACGTAAAGGGCGTACACCAGCACCTGCAGTGATGCTGAATCATTTCTATGATCAGGAACGCAAGTAATATATCGAAGTAGCAGTTTAAACTTCCCAGTAGTTCAGTAGCGAGTAACGCAGGCTATTACATTGACCGCAGAGGTTTGCAACATTACTTACACAGATCATTAGTCTAACTGGCAAGAAGATATTATTTACTTTTCGGTCAAAAGTGCAATAAATATCATGTCTGACATCAGGATCCCTAGCAGCCTACCTACAGACAGCAAGGTATGGCGGAAAACCCTGACCTCACTGACCACAAACATTCCCGGCTAACTTGCTAACTATGTAAAACACAGTTGCTTCCTTTTGGCCAGCGTTAGCTACGTAATTTTGCTAACTAGCTCCAACGACAAAAATACAGTGTTAAGGATAATAATAAAACCTGGAAGGTGTCAGCTACTGTATCGTGCTCTGGACACACCATGACACTTGTACTACCCCCGGTTCGGCCACATTTATTAGATAGCAACGTTACTATCTTGCTAGATGACTAATTAGCTCCTAGATCCAGTCAGTCATCTTTACCTAGATGACATACAGTTTAGCCATTTACCTTGCTGGTTACTGCAGGTACCAATGTAATTTAGGTAACAAGCTGCTGTAATTGTTAAAGTAATTAACTAACCTTAGGTGGATAAAGCGGTTAAATGGTGACATAGATAACTCTAGCTATCTAAATTTACAATTAGGGGACGAGCAACAAGTAGCAAGCGAGCTTGCTTCCTAACTAACGTTTCTTGCTAGAAAACAAGCTAGCTATAACACTGACTTCCAATCAGGTAACTTAGCTACTGGGTTAGCTTGCAAGTTAGCCGTGTCTTACCCACGTGTGAAGTAAGGCCAAACAATAAGCAAGTTTTCTCCAAAAATAAATGAACACAAACCTTTTTATTGCACTACTCAAGACGTTATTTCGCCGTGGTTTATCTTGAAGATAACGCCAACAGAGTAGCCTCAGCATTAACAAACTAACCTGATGACCTCTCACTTACACATCCTGCATCCACTCTCTCCAACTATTTGCTTAGAAGTTTCCGGCTCCAGTGATCTTTCCGTTTATTTTAAAACGTCACGAAGAAGTCCTAGGTATGCTAGAACTCTTCCCCGGCACCAAACACTGACCCACAACGACCTCACCACGACTCAGTCGCTGTTTTAGCAGAGTGGAAAAAAAGCTTAAGCTGACCCTGATCAGCGCTTTAACTCATGCTCCCCGGCACTGCTGTCTCCCTGCTGCATTTCCTCTGCAATGAGAAAATGCCAGGTAACAATTGGTGACCCGTTAATTTATTGTTCACTTGTTTAACGTTACGTCCTTTCAACGTGCGAACTGAAAATCATAATAACACATTCAAAAATACACATAGTTCGTAGCCACGTCACAGTTTAACTGACAGGCATTTGTCGCATCGCCGCTAAGACTCAAGTTTCAATAAAGATTCTTCCATTTGAATCAACCAACGGGTCAGTCAATGCAGCCAAGACGGTTTCTTCATAGGGGAACTAATAAAATAAATCAGGGATGACATGCCTGGCCATAACTTGCCAGTGGTACTAACAAAACGTCGCAACAAAACACTTTCAAATACCCAAGCACCTTTTCTTAAATTGTTTGGAGTAGTTCTGGTTGCAGGTCCAAGCGCTTTCCATCTAATTTTGTATGCATGATGTGGCATGAACGCGTCAGTTTACACTAACTCCAGGTAGACTGCACCAGTTGAACTGAGATGAGTCTCAACACCATTCTATTGCACCTTCTTTCTGGATTCTTTCTTTGTATGCAACTGAGCCGCACGGGCGATAGAAGCACGTGATTCAGAGGATTTTGAGACCAACTTGGTTCAGTCCGCCGAAAACAGCGTGTTACATTGAATGGAACCTAGTGCAGATACATTAAGACTTTCTGTCATTCTGTTTATGACAGAATGTTGGATATGTGTGAATTATATTGCTGGAAAACGATACACAGTGGATTCTTGGCCTTTTATGTTGAACTGAAAAAAAAACAGCACTCATCAGAGTAAAATTTAGTCAAGAGATTCGGCAAGTAGGGGGTCATTTTTTTCCTTTCGAGGGTAGATGCACGAGACATGACATGCTCCGCTCCTTTGCAGCCCCTGTCCATGAAACAAAACCATGCGAGTGAGAGATTATAGTGCTTTCACACCTGAGCGGTGACTGTATTCCCTTCAAATAGGCTACAGTGCCACCTTGCGGTGAAAGATCGGATCGTTGTTTGGAGTGGTTCCTAGCTCAGTTAACCTCTCTACTTTTAATAATTGCTACCATTTGAAAGAATATTATGTAACGTTCAGTGTTTAACAGGATAATGCTCTCACACTTGCAAACAAACGCCACTGCAATCAGACCTCCGGACGTGACTCAACTAAACAGATTATATGCTTTGTTTGCTTAGCAGACTCATTTACTTGGAATAAAATAAGATTTCAGTTGAAATGAACAGTGATGCCTTCGAGATGACTGCTCTCTGCTTCTGGTCCCCAGCAGGCATAAAGAGACAGGTAAAGCTTTTGCCTCTATTCTTGAGTCGAAATTCATTCTGTGGTTTCAGTGAGACTTACTGTGGTATGGCCACCACAGAGATGCACATGCAAGCATGAAAGCTACTGTCCCTAGCTCATCAACTAACTGTGTGACTGATGGACAAACTCCCGCCAGCAAACTACAGTACGTGCGTTTTACCACTAGTTGGCCACAAGACAGCAATAAGGAGATGCTCACAAGCAGCCCAAGGTCCTGAGTGTCTGCTCTTGCTCTTGTTTATAAATAGAGAAATGTGAAACACGCAATGAAAGTTGTGTTATATTGGGACAAAAGCCTCTCACTCCATTTGTTTCCGTGTGTGTGCGCGCTCGCGCGCGCGTGTGTGTGTTAGAGGAGGGAGATGTGTGACTAGGGAGATGGAGACAAACATAGACTGATCGAAAGGTGCACGCAACCTGTTTGCTTCGGCCTTTGCCGACTGGACTGCAGAGCTCATTACTGCAAGCGGGCTGCCTCTTGGAGAAACTAAAGGTCAAGTGTGCCCACGGAATGTATTCCGCGGCAACACCACCACGGTTAATTAGAAAGTAAATTCTTATAACACATTTTCATGCCCCTGCCACACGAGTGGTTATTGTTTATAATGTCAACATGTTGCAGAGAGAGAGAGAGCAGGGAAGCCGAAGACTCTGGTAACGTTTTACTTTTCGACCTGACAAGTGAAGTCAGTAGGGCAGCGGCGATGAGATTAAGTCACGAGCCAAGATTACCAAAAAGAATGACCAAACGCAGAATGTTCAAAAGCCTAGAAACAACGCCAAACTGCATCCATAACTCGCAAATGCAGCCTTGTTCACCATCGGTCGTCCCATCGCCCGAGCTGGCTCAGACGCATCGCCGTCTCGCAGAGATTTCAGATGCTCCGCGCACAAAGTTGAACTGACACAGCGCCTGCGTTTACCGGCGGTGTTCCGATCGACCGCGCTCACGTGCGCGATCTGGAAGCGGGCGGGCGCTGGCTGCGCTGCTCAGAATTGAGCAAGTATGGTGGAATTTCGCCTCCACTGCGGTTCAAATGCTCTCAGCTTGCTCGCGGTCGCACCGCTCGCAGTGCAGTGCCTTCACCCCAGCGGCAAAGGAGCTGTCATGTTTTTTAGGAGCTAGGGAACACGTGCTGCGCTTCACGCTGCGGACCGTTTGTAGCCCAAACATGTCTGCCCTGAGTTATTTTTGTCTCTGACAAATAACTAAAAGGGAACGGGGTGTTTTTTTTCCCAGTCTATTTTTAAATCCCCGCTATAGCCCATCTTTGATTCGCCCGTTTTTGTCAGCAACAAATAGTTCAGTGTACTGAATCGACAGCTATAATGATATAATAAAAAGATATTTCCTCTCTGTAGGGAGATCTTTGAAGTGCAATATTTTTCAGTTTGCTTCCACTACACCAAGGATTTGGATATCTTTGCCTCCATTCTGCAGATGCTTAAGGACTGATCCTGGTTGGAAATCAAGTAACACTTCATATTTAATGTAAGAAGACTCCATAAGACATACATAAGACATTCTTGAATATGACTTTATCACATTATAACAAAGTTTCAAACAAACATTGAATGTTAGGATGCCTGACAGAATGATATACACTACCACAGAATTTCTCATGCTTGGTTTCATTTTTAAAACAACATATGCGACATGACTGTACGTCAACAGTCATAGAGTGCAGCAGCTGTTTATGAATTCTTTATGAAGCAGTAACGCTATGCTCATGAAAACGTTATGTATGCTTTATGAAGGCCTTATTATGTTAACAGGCTACGACAGGCGAATAGATAAGAGGTGGATGGAGCATTTTGCTGATTTACTATCCCCAAAGAGGATTTTTGTCCTATGGAATTCACACTGCTAGATGACAAACCAAAGTAAACAGCAAAAAAGTGACAGGCGGCACAAGGCAAGATTCTGTTACTACAGAGAATGCTACAATCACATTATGCTGATCTGTTCAGGGGCACTTTCAATAAGTCATCAACCCAGGGGCAATGGCAGCTTGGAGTTAAGAGCCTGGAATCAAGACTGAAACCTGAACTGTTGCCATCACAAGCAAGCAGTTATTTTAGCGTTAAATATGCAAGCCTAGCTGAAGAGACTGGCCCTGCAGTATGCTTTGCCAAAATCACTCAGTTTCTTTAAGAACCAGTCTCTCAAGGAAGTCATCAAATAAAATGCATGCTATGCAAAAGATAATTAGCTGAAAATTCAGTAACATAGCCAACACAAACATGGCCCACACAATACGCTGCAATAGTCATCCCCCCAATGGAACATGAAAACAAACATTTTATTTCCACAAAGATTTTAATATTTCCAGCTTAAGACAAACATGGGTGTGCAGTTCAGTTGTTTAAAGCCACCATGCAACATATACCTACATCACAAAGTACTAGTCCTCTGTACTGGGGACTGGACAACTGCTGTAGCAAGCCAGATTAGCATAAAATGACTTGTTTTCATGCTGGCAGCCACTGGGGCAGAACACATGAACTCCCCTGGCCCTGAAGCAAGGTCCTCATAGCACAAAATGGTGGTTGGTGTATGAAGGATGAGCTTAGTGGTCATAGTTCTTACCAGGACAAAATCACAACAGCACAGCATGATTGTTGGGGAAGCTACTTTGAAAGCATAGCTTTGCAAGCTACCAATTACTTCACACTGGAAGAAGGTGAACTACAGCAAAGCTACCCTAGGGAGGAATCTAATTTGGTTAACTAAAGCTACTTAGAAAAAGTAGTTCAAACTACTTTGTAAAAAATATCAAATTGACAATGTACATGTGATATGAAATTATAACAAAATATAATACAAAAAGTCACATGCCAGCAAAAAATGCCACTCAATTGAGTTTATTGCAAAAAGTGTCCACTTGTTCACAGGTCATGCATAAACCAAAAAAATAAAATACCCTACTATTCATGGGAAAGTAAAAGGAATGTCAGCTTTTTATGACCCAATATTGTTTGTAGTTTCAATAGTTAACTACACAAAAAAATGGCAAAAAAGTAATTTTACTACTTGAATCACTATGCAAATATGAATGTAGTTGAACTACCAGCAAGCTGCTGCAAAATGTAGTTAAACTACTAGTTTAATTACATGTAGTTCACTACTCCCTAACACTGAGCATGATAGGGTAAACTGAACCTAAACCCATCATGCAATCATACCTATTTGCGAGAGATCACGGATGGGCATCCAGATAATCACAGTGTATGATGTTATGTGAATTATGGATGAACATTCTTTTACATTTCAAGAGTAGATTGTATAGGGCACACTGACTCATTCTACAACAAAAAACTGATGTCTGAAGAATGTCTGATGAGTCCTTACATTGGATTGATATAGCGTGACCCAGTGTGGGGGTTTTGTAACCCAATGCATTGTGTTAAGAGTTCTATTCAATGCATTAACCCCACAGATGAGTAATGTATAAACCAATAGAGGGGTTTCGTTAACTACTCATTTGGTAATATTATTACTATTGCTATTGTCATTGTTGTTGGTACTGACATTATCATCACTATAGCTGTTATTATTATCACTATTATCGTTACAACACAACAGATAAAGCTGCACTGTAAGAACATGTAGACTGACAGCTCCAGGTTTGATGTTTTTTAATTCTTAGTCTCAGTTTGACTCATAAGCAGACTTTCACCAGGCAATGACACAAAAGTGTGATTTGTACCTGAATCTCCTTTTTATGTCTGTCCTCTAGAGCATCTGCTTCCCCTGCTGTGAGCTCAAAGTCTCTTGCAAATGTTTTGCAGTCTCTCCTCTAGATACCCACTAGCTGGATAGGGATAAGAGGAGGCTGTACCAAACCTGCTGTAACAGTATTATTGAAGCAGACCGAGGTAACTCAACAGACTACGGTTGCATTCAATGATACAAACAAGCTAATATCACCAATGTAGCAATTTATTTTAAATGAATTGACAAATTAGATCCTTTCCGAATTAATGTTACACTTACATATCCATTCCTCTTCCCTCTCTGGCAGGGAAAGTCATTCATCAAGACCAGAGCCAATGCCTTTTTTGGTGGCCGATGTTGGTCTAAGGAAAGTTTGTTTTATCACAAAGGATTTGTCAGCGCCATTTGATATTTGGACATCTATGTTCATTAAGATAATGCTTTCCAACAACTTCATTTATGTTTTATCAAAGGTCTCCATTAGGTGGGAAACCAGAATTCAGACCAATTCAATACTGTTTGATGAGGATCATGTGTTGGTCTTCATCCAAGGAGGCAAGTATGCCAGAACCTTCAGGGTTCCTTTCCAATATTTGTCTTCACACCTTAAAAACATATATAGTAAACAGCATTTTAGAGCAATGCACAAAACCTTTTGAGTTTAAGAGAACATATATCAAAAACTGTATGCAAGCATTATACATTTACATTTACATTTATTCATTTGGCAGAAACTTTTATCCAAAGCGACGTGCAAAAGTGCAAATAGTGAGCAAACAACAGGCACAAGAGCAAGATGTGTACAGGTCATACAATGCAAATAGTGCTGAAGCTGAGCGCAAGGTCAGTGTCGCGAGCCAACTAATCTGAATTAGGATTGCATATCAAATACAATTGCAGGAACAATAAAGTACCGCTACACTACCTAGGTAAGTGAGCAACAAGTACAAGACAAGGGTCAGAATTACAGTGTCAAAGTTACAAGGTCAGAGTGGCAGAGGTATTAGTCCAGGTAGAGTCTGAAGAGGTGTGTCTTCAGCGCAATAAAAAATATTGTAAACTTTACCATTCAATAAATTCAAGAAATGCAAAGAGCCAAAAGCCATCATTTAGAGGCAACAGTGAGTGAAAACATGTACAAATGATGCTGAACTATCCACTGTTGTGGTATTAAATGTCTGAGTGGTGGACTGTGTACTGGATCTGGCTGGGTTGTTGATATCTTTCTGAGGAACCTTTTTGAGGATGGAATCTAGGTGAATTAAGAGCAGCTGAGAAGACTGTACTTTAATTTTCTCTCAACATTTATTGTTTGCAGTAATTTTGCTTATTATCAATAACTATACTGCCGTTGCAATGTACCTTATAAGCGGTGTTCCAAGGAACAGAGCTTTTGTATATCAGATATCAACAGTCACTTACCTACCGAGAACTGGTCTCACTTTGGTCTCACAAGTGTTACAAATGGAATACAGCTTAAGGTGATTTACATCATGTTAATAATTTCAATGAATTGGACTCATTACATACAAAGCCAACTAATATATATGTAAAACATAGGCCTACATTTTTAATTTGTGTTTATCCTGAACATGAGCATGTGTCTGGTGTGTGTGGTATGTGTGTGTGTGTGTGTGTGTGTGTGTGTGTGTGTGTGTGTGTGTGTGTGTGTGTCAGAAAGAGTTTTAAAAAGCCTGTAGCTGGTAATGGAACATATGAGTGGAACATATCAAGGATGTGGTTGGGCAACACATGCAAAGCAATGGCAACCTACAGTAAAACATACAGTCTACAAGCGAAAGCTACAGTGTGAGATTGTTTAATTAACAAGGATGGCATTTATCGATTTAAATTACATTAAATGCTCATGACACATCACAGCTTTGTGAGATCTGTGTTCTAAACTTTATTGTTCATTGCACTCAACCTAACCTAAAGGTTTATTCTCAGTAATTTATCATTTATAATCATTATATTATATAATATAATATTATATTAATATAATATTATAATGCATAATGTATTAATGTATAATGTATTAATATAATATATTATTATATTATATTAATAGGCTACATTATAATAATCATTTATTCTAATTAAGCGATTAGTGTCGATTATTCTGTGAATTATTTGTTTTATTGTTAATCAAGGAGGATAAAGGGGAACAGGTTGAAAGTAATGATAGATTTAAAGGTAATGTTCGGGCTTCCCCTGTTTCCAGCTCACCTGCGGCCACTGATGATGACACTGTGATATGGGTATTTAACATTAAAATGAATAAATGAATAAATAGGCGACCAAACTGTTACCGTAATCTTAGGTAGTCAGTTGGGTTGTCAGTCACTTGTCGCCGGTCGACCCGCATACTTTTTCATAGTCTGTCTCGATACGCGCCCTATTTCACTGGGTTATCACCAAACAACAAGGCAGATGATAGGCTAACTCAACTGAATGACCCATTGTCCCATTGTAACTCAACGGTTGGCTTTGAAAAACGACCCAGTGTTTTCTTTTCTTCTGTGAATACTTCTTAATTTGCGAAATTAACAGCGTTAATGCATTAAGTATAGTATATTTTGTAGCTATATATTGTAGTGTCGTCACTGGAATACCCTTGAACAAAGTTACACGTAATGGTAAGAGTAATTGTCATAGTAAAAGATCAAATTCCACGAAAAGCACGACTACAAATATGTCTAATTATAGCACGCGCAAAATCGAAAATAATCGGTTAAAATCGTTTTCCGCTACTTCACAGTAGACCTCACTCATTTCCATAATTCGCGTTGCCAATGCCCCCTAGGGTAGGCAACTGCCTCCCTTAGGCTGGCACAGGCAGCAATGGAAAGCCGTTGCCAAGCCGAACGGCTCTGTTCAGCCCCTGGAACGATTGGGGGCGTTTCCAGATCCGTCTGAACCGTGGAGTTCATTTGGAATTCATTGATAAAAGAACTAAAATATACATTTGAAATGCCCCGGCGTTACATCGTAGAAAACGCAGCTCCGCCTCGATTTCTTATTGATGACACTAAGTGCTACCTGACCTTTTCGGACAGCCAGGTCTTGCAGTGTCCGCGGGTCTCAATGACCAGGGGGGATTCATTGTTGCCTGCTTTGTCAACAGCTTTCTTTGTATGTCTGTTTTCGTAGCAAATCATCGTCAATGCACACAATGATACTGTTTTAGGAACCGATAACTCTCGAGCTTGCCATTTGCCCCAGAGTCTATCAGGTTTTCTTACGCCGTCTTTTCAGTCGGTTTAACTGTTTGAGGTGGGTCAGACTGAGATTCGCTTGGGACTAAAGGGAGTTAGTAGAGTGTGCCACCGAGCCATCCGCAGGGTGAAGGATCTCCGGTCGTTGCATTGCATTTTTTCGAACATTTAGTCCGGGAAAGTGTCCGGATTCAGCCCGCAACTGTTACACGTACACTGTTATTCGCCTTCCTCTGTAGGCTAAGCATAGTACAGTGTATATTTTCAGGGCTCTGCATATAACGCGTGCGTGTACTAGCGTTGCATGTCCCATTTTGCAAAATCTTGTTCCATAGGGCTGGCTCGTTTCTTGACTTAGTATTGTAACACCGAAGATTAATTGGAGTTGTTGCAACACATCATTCAGTGCGTTTTCAAGCTGTGTTTCAATTTTTATAACGTACCCCTGCACTCTGCGTTTGAATGCATATGGGTGTGAAAATAAAGGCAGTCGTGCTTTTGTGTAAATAGGTGCAGTAGGAGGATGGTGCTGAAAGGACAGCGACGTAAGACAGCGCGAATCGGCACAGAGGCGTCTCAGGAAAAACGCACCAGTTTTGACTATTATTTAATTTACCTGCTCTTACGTATTTGTACGCACATATATGTAAAACCACAGTGAAAACACACCAAAGCACCCCGCGCAAAACATATATTATAATGCAAGGCGTCGTGATTTTGAACTACCTCCCTACCAAATGAGTCAATCGCAATCGGTATTTTTCTGCATCCCATACCAAAAATGGATAAAGTGACAGTCATTCAGTTTTGTATCAAGCTAGTATTCGTAAACTTGCATAGCATGAATGGTTGGCTAAATGTTGCCGGAATCTTGGAATTGTTGTCGTAAAAATCGTGTATTTATGTCCACATACGTTCCAAAAACAATTTCAATTATAACAATAGGGATGCAGTCATCTAGTTAGATATATGAGCCCCGCTTCCTTTGGGATTGTGTTTTTATTTCGCACGGAGACGATTACCCGCCGTTGACTGAACTGAACGGTACAGTTGGAGCTGCGGACAAGGCTTTGGTAGAGACATGTGGAATTTCAAATGATAGTACGTCACTATGAGGCAACCCCTGCATGAAGTGGTTCAGATAACTGGCAGAGAAAACTGAAGAATTACGCTGCACGTCTCACGACTTCAAAGCAATACTAACAGATATGAGGTAATGTCTCGTAATTTCGCGTCTCATACCTTGATACGAAAAGATACTTTTTGGGGGAAATTCTTGCAATGACCCTTTTTTTGTAAAGACATAGAAGTTTGAGAAGATAACATTTTGGAGTGGCAGTCCTTACGTCTGTTACTGAGATATTGCGGTTGCCGTTAAGTTTTCACGCAGAAGCAGAAGTTTACTGCATTGCACTGCTAGTAGTCTTTTCTTCGCAAGAGGTGCCCCGCTCTGAAGCAGGGTGTAATTCTCTCGTTCACCTTAAGGACGTGTTACTGACGGAGCCCCTCAGTTTCCAAAGAGCTGCGAGGAATGCGGAGCGCAACGAGAGCTCTGTTGCTCCGTCCAGCAGTCCTACCGCAGAATTACATATTTCACACGTCTGGCGGATTCAATTAACATTCTGGTTTCGAGTACTCACCACCGTTGGGAAACAAAATGATGCGAGCCCGAGGAATGACCGTGGAAAAGGCAAGAAAATGAAGACGGTTGGATTTATGTGATTCGGTGTTTTGGGGGTGAAGTTAGGGGATTCTTCGGTGGAAATAATTATCCGTATTTACAACAGGGTTGTTTAAGGGAACACCCGGTTGCAATGTCCTCTCAGACTACAGTCGTGGAGCTATGTGGAAGAGAGATGCTGTGAGTATATGCATTTGTATTTCTTTTAAATTACAGTTGATCTTTTTTTTTACTCAGAGAGTGGCGACATTCCATTCCACGCGCATACTCACCAAAGTGAAATCTTACTGCAAAGAGAGACAAAAGAAAATTCTTTTCAGTTTATTTTCATATTTGCACTGCGATTCTGGTATCGTCCGCTTGTCACTGGCGCTGCAATTTCCATTCTTTCTGCAATTAAACAAACATTTCTTTGTGAAATACGCTTTGCAGGGTTTTTCTTTACCTTGGGAATACATATTGTATTTTATTGGCTATATATTCGTTCTGGAACTACCGCAGTCTTACAGACATTTCCTAAGCATAATAATAATAATAATAATAATAATAATAATAATAATAATAATAATAATAATAAATTTTTCCTTATACCAATTTACATTCATTATTAAGCATAGTCGTTTTCCCCGCAGGAAAATCGCTGGTGCATTTTACCTAAAAGAAACCTAGTACCTTCATCAAGTGAGAGCGAAATTTTTGAAGCTTTTCGGTCACTGTCTTGAAGACTGCAAGGTTTTGCGACTGCAGTGAAAAAAAAAACAGGCTATTGTCAGGTATATGTTCACTGAGCACATTTTCAGTGAACTGAGAATGGAAATTGAAACGCAGTTCCACTACAGATTTTCTGGCACTCACTACTGAATTTTTGTTCTTTTTTCGTACATTTGTTGGTAACTTTGCATACTTTCCGCGTCTAATTGCATGTATGCAAACATATTCATAAATGTTCGCTAAAACTGTGAGGTTTTCGGCCTTCAGACTTAAATGGAGGAAAACCTGGCCATCCTGTGGCAGGATTCACCAAATACAAAACCTTCCAACAAAAAAACCTGCAACCACGCTATGTGACATTGAAAGTAGAAATATTACCAGACCTGTTCATGCCAGCCAGGCGAGGATCAAACGTAAATGGCACCATTAGGGGTCGCTATTGTATAATGATCGTTCCACGGAAGTTAATGAGAAATCAAAATGAATTTACGTCTAAATTCTTTCATGCTCGGGATGCAGTCACGTTGTAGCAACGCAGGTTTTGCATTTGATTCTGCTTAATATAACAGGGTTTTTTTCTTTCTTCCTTTTTTTTTTTAAACTGCGTCAATGACAGCAACCGCGCGCGCGAACAGTACAATTAGCAACGTGTTTGTTCTAGGTTATAATAAGAACACAAAGCCCTGTTCGTTTTAATTTATATTAACGTAACATAATAAGTTTGTTTTATATATTACATTCATATTTATACTGACTGAAACAAGTGCATAGAGGGCATAAACGTTCATTGTGCACAGGTGTTCACTGAACTCAGGTGTTGTGTGTACGGGTCCTTATATAACAAGACGTACATTTAAATGTCTGTTAGGTTTTGTATGGTATAAATTCAGGTATGCTAGAAGCATTTGAACCTTACATGACGTTTACTCATAATCACAACAATTGTTTGGTTACGTCAAAGCAGACGAACAGAAGGGCAAGAAATTTAAAGCAATTGCGCTGGAATACATAGGACACGTTTTACTGATAAAGATTTGTACTAATTATGCTATTATGTTACTGTTGATCATTTTTAACGGATATCAGGGCAAACGACTGTTCTGCTGACGTATCACTAGTATACGTGTGATGCAAAAGGAGCAATAAAGATGCCAGCTAATTCGCTGACGTTTTCAGAAATGCACGCGGCGCTTTTCAATTTTCAAATATGGGTTTAAGAGGTTCTCCTAGCTTTACGCGCATTCACACGACAAACGCGCCAGCGCAACTGCGTCATTTAAAGATCCGCGTAATGCTGTATAGCGGGAAGATTTGTGTACAGTGACACCCGCGCAGTGCTTTGTTATAGTATCAGACTAGCGCGAGTCAAACCGGGGTGAATTGCTGCTACTAAAACTATGCTGGCTCTGATGCGACTCCGTAAGGAAACCTTGACGTATTAGCCAAGCACACACACGATTATGACGAACGACAAACCGGCACAGCGACAAACTCGTCCGTCACGTAGAAATGATGATGAAGTTCGCATCGGCAGTGATACCTGTAATGTGCAAATGCACAGGTATTCATCACATTCAGCATATATGTTGCTGCTAAGCCCTGATATGTTCGACCTAAATGAGAAAATATTACATAAGCATATTTTAAACCCGCCCTGTTTAATAAATATTGCTGATAAAAGAGTGCTCTTGTTTCGCAAGCAGCATCGTCCACCGTGAACGTAGCCTATCTTCAACGCTGACTGCACCATTCACAGGCTTCTGTCGCGGGCTGCAAATGCACATTGCGTTTATAATCCATACCCCTTCTAACGCGAATGCTGACACGCGATATGTTTTACATTCATTCATGTGCAATGCATACGACATACCTGCTCGCTTCTGTGCATGTTTGTTTAACGGTTATGTGCGGTTTCTGGGTTACGTATGCAGCACTCCTATGGCGTTCAAATGCTGATTATTACAGACCAGTGAGTGATCTATCACAGACGGCTGGGGAAATGCAACCTTACCAAGACATGCTGTAACATAAAAGATCGCTCCGTCGACCACTGACGATATTTCGCCCAGTTCCCAGATATGTTCATTTAAACACAATCTTAAAGGGCAACTGAAAGGGATATCATGTAACCGTTCTTACTGTACACTGTGCTTGCTGCGTTTGGTTTGTGCTTGTTCTCTTCGCTGTTCGCGGCACGCAAACGTCACACAGTCGCAAGCAACAGAGAATACATTTAATGAGTTAATTCAAAGTTATACCGAATTACTCAAATAGGATGCAAACCGTCTCATTGTCTGTGAGAAAGAGGTGCACTACACTCGGAGGTGCACTATGAAAAAGGAACGATAGACGTTAGGAGCAGAATCGGTCCTATGCAGTGTCCCTTCAGCTGCACAGTGCTATAGGAACTTGAACATGGTTACCAATAGTAACCTGTCACTTAAAAGGAATTGCTTTTGTATATGTGATATGTACACACACACACACACACAGTGACAGCACAAATGATCCCCCCTCAGGGGGGTTTTTAGGATCTACTCTTTCTTGTTTGTCATACACTGTCACACTGTACACATGTGGACATACCCCATATGGGCAAAGCTGCACCTCTGATGCTGTGTCCTTGTCCCCTCGCCTGCAGGGGATGAAGTGGGCCACCATGGGGAACTTCAGGCTAGTGCTCCTGGCACTTCCGGCCCTCCTGTCGCACGTCACCGTGTCCTTCGGAGCGGAGAAAGTCCCCATCCTGAACATTGCAGTGATCCTGGGCCGGACGCGCTACATCTCGGACCGCGAGATCCGGGCCCTCTGGGGCAAGGACGACCCCATCGACGTCAACGTGGTGACGCTGCTGGTGAACGAGACCGATCCCAAGAGCATCATCACGCACGTGTGCGACCTCATGTCGGGCACCCGGATCCACGGGGTCGTGTTCGGGGACGGCACCGACCAGGAGGCCATCGCACAGATTTTGGATTTTATTTCCTCCCAGACGCTGATACCCATCCTTGGCATCCACGGGGGCTCGTCCATGATCATGGCGGACAAGGTAAGCCGGCCTCGCCTCAAAAACCTGCGACGGCCCACAAGGGGGCGGGATAGCAGGAAGCAGCTGAGATGTCCCACCCTGGCTGTTGTTTTTTTTTTTTTAAATAACGACAACCTCCATGTAAAGCCCTTTGAACAAAGCAGTAAAGGTGGTAAGCCGTCTGCAGTGCAATGCGAGTGCAGATCCAGCCGACTACCTTCCAGAGCGCCAGCTGCTCCAGGCTGATTGAGTGCCTCTGTGCTGCAGAATAAATCTCTGCCTTTCAATAATGTGTAGTCCAGTCACTTACATACCAGATGCATTGCAGCCCTTATTGAAAACCTACACTGCACAGAGCAAGCGAAGGAATGACAAAATGTTCTTCGCGAGTCTTTCATTTGAAAGGGACATGGGATGCTCTTGTTGAGAAATCTACACCATGGGTATGTGTTGACTGTTGGACGGTTATGGGATAAAAAGTGTTCCTGCTGAAACTGACCATGTTTGTGTATGATCCGTTATCATGAGCATTAATTACTCAGACCAAACTTGGCACTGGGCTGTTTGCTCATATTATAATCTTGGTGAATTTTGAAATGGTTCATATTGCGAGTAAGGATGGAATTACATTCTTGTACTTTGTGGTCTGCCGTCAATTTTAAATACTACATTTGGGATGATGTTACTTTTACTGTGTTTCAGACCAAAACTGCAAAGGTGAGGGATTCAAAGCCTCCTAAATTTTGGGTTCACAGCCACTCTCATGGTTGTTGCCTTAGAATGAAATGAGTGGTGCTTTAGTAGTGTTCTGCTGCCAGCTTTATTAGTCTTTATCTTTGACAAAATGATCACCTAATCATGAGAAAATTGATACTTGTTCCTAGATTGCTGTGTTTGAGTACAGACTATCTCAACAATGGTTCCAAGATGAATGGCTGCCGTCGCTTATGACTCAGACAGGAATTACTTTTGTGTGTGTGTGTGTGTGTGTGCAGTGTGTAAATGTGCAGGTTGGTCACTGTCAGACTTTACAGTCCTTTTGAGACAAATTGCCTGGCACCTAATTATATTGGATATGCTCAAAAGGTTATGTTGCATTTTAATATTAGAGGTAAGAAAAACTGACAAACTCCATCTGAAGACAGATGAATGCTTTGGGGTGATTTACAGTTTGTAAAGTCATAATTGCCTGGCCTCAACCTGGATAATATCTATCAGAGACATTTGCATTCAATCCGCAGCACTGAGAGCATTTCTCTAAAAAGATTTTTAGTTCATTATCATTTTTCATTTATACTTCAGCTGTAGCTTGAAGAAGTCAGCAGGTTTTGAACATGAACCCCACGGAAGGTATTAGGTTGGACCCTCCAAGTATGGAAGTCAAGGGCTGTGTCCCAAATCACACACCAGCATGCTATGTAGTATGCTTAGCAAGCATGCTTTGTTGTCTAGTGCGTTCACACATGATAGTATGAATAGTGCAGTATACCCAGATATCATACTACAATTGCCCAAAAAAAGGATGATGCTTCAGCCGTACACTACCCAGGAAGTGTTTCATGTTTCCTATCCCAGAATTCATTGCCAAACAAAACAGCAGGTCTTATGGTAGAGTTCAAAACAGATAAGACAGCAGAAAATTTCAACATCTCTGCATAATCAGTACTCAGGCAGCTAGGTTGTCAACAGCCATTTGCATGTATCAAATATTTGTTATTTATCACATTTTTTATTGTTATTACACAAGCTTAGAGTGTTTAATGTATTGTTGTATAGCTTAACGTGCCAGTTGTACAATTTATTATGAAAGAAAAATAACTTAGCTAGCTAGATAGCCTCTACTGTACCTAAGGTCAACATTCGTTAATTTAGTATTCTTACAGAGGTGTGCTCACATTTGATACATACTGTGTATTTGTGTAGTTATTGATGTATACTAAAAGACTGAGTAGAGAGTACGTAGTACAGGGCATGTTTGTATGCAATACGCTAGTCTGCAGCTTGGGACACTGCCTATGGCTCTGTTCTGAAACACATACTTCCAATCTACAAACTTGCATATTTGGTAGTATGTACCGCCATGCATGCTGGTTTGATCTGGAATGCGCTCTCTTGTCATCATTGTGCCATGATCTTTGATCTTTGATTATTTACATTGTATGTTGGAGTGCCTGTGATGGGATAATTTGGGTACAGAATGAATACCATGCATTTTTGGATGTATAATTGAAATTACTATGTCTGTTATTCATAATAACAGCCATAACTTCTGGCTGTAAATATTTTATTTGAAGGTATTTTATTTACGATGTTCATGAGTCGATGCTATGGCTTCTGGGAACATCAGGTATGGATGGTCAATGTGCCTCAAAGCACACTGAAATTTTTAGTTCTCTCAAGCAGGGGAGAACACAGAATTCCTTTGTAAATGTGTTTTGATGTACTGGAGCTTTGGAAGGGTTCTTAATGGTGGCCATGACGTCCATCTATCTGTGCATTGTAGATAGCATGTGAGTGTGCGTATTGGAACACGGCCAATCTCCCCTGTGCTGCAGACTTGAAAAAGCATGGGGTGTTTTACCAAACACTTTCCCAGGGTTTTATTGTCATGCAGAACCACCCCAAGTGTCCTTTTATGGTGCATACACAGCTGCCGTTGTGGTTTGCTCTGTGTGTGCGTTGCCAAGGGAGCTCTCAAGTTAGAGGGAGACCCAAAATTCAGTACAGTAATGACAGCTTTCCCTGTCAGTAAACCTGCTCCTCAGAGTCCTGCCGCCCCGTGTGTTGCCACTTTGCAGATTTAAGTACGTTGGAATTACCCACGCGGGGACTTGTCTGGGCCCTTCCCACAGCCTGGCTTGAGAGCAGGCCCTGGAAGCCCCGGGGTTCCCGATTGCGAGTCTGTCACATCACAGGAGTTATGCAGATCTGCATAATCCCCAGGAAATGTGAGAGGCATGTTTGACATGATTATTCTCTGTACCTGCCTGATTTTGTGTTCTATTGTCACTCCTGCTCGTGGTTTGAAAATCCCAGGGATATGCAAATGCTGGCTTGAGACACAGTGCGTCTTGATGTTGGAACCAGACGACTGTCTTTTCTGGTGCTGCTGATGCCCCTTGATGGGGGGTGAGGGTGGTTATGGGGGTGTTATTTGTTTTATCCAAAATATTAATTCTATTTTTACTAAGTGCAGCTCAAACGGCTTCCAGTCTTCAGCCTTTGCTTTTCAACCATCCTCATGTTTATCTGCAAACATGGTTCATTCTCTCATTGGCTGCTTGCTTTAATAGAATCCAGTCGTAAATTGTACTCCACTGAATTTTCATATATTACAATAACTGAGTGCACAGTCTGTGTGCCCTGTAACAGTAAGTAAGCCAGAATGATGAACGCGGGGGCACTGACAGATGAAATATGTTTTTTCGGGATTTTAAATTATGCCTCTCACATGAGTAAGTGAGCTGTTATCTGGTGTCAGTCACATCTTTCAGTCTGGAGGGCACAGGGTGGTTTGGAGGAGTCCTCTGCAAACCAACCATTCTAAATCCAGCCAAATTGACAAATTACCTGAGAGTAGAAAAGCCTAAGGCACACCCAGGACTGTTCTCTTTTAAAAAATCAATAGTTTAAATTAGAGTTATCACTTAATAGTACATCAAGCTTGAATTAATCTCAAAATTTCCAGAACAATTACGTAACCCTAGAGAATCTGTTTACTTGAAGGTACTAAGTTGGTGGGAGGGAACCCTGTTCCACACAATCTGCTACAAATGGTCTCAGTTTACTCAGATTGAATCACTGTCATGTCCTTGCATGTATTGTTTTAAACATATTTAAACATAAAAAATATAGAAAATATAAAATATATACCAAAGATGACATGCAAAAAGGAGAGAAATAAAATCAGACACCTGTAATAACCAACTGTTCATTTTGACATATTGGACATACATCACAGATTAGTGTTAAAAATGTTTAGAACAGGGAGTGCACCATGACTGACATGGTGCTGGGGGTTGGGGGGGTGGGGTCTTCAAAGCAAAATAAGGCATGCCCCTCACACTGTGAAGTAAGGCTCCCGAGAGACTTTTACAGAAGCAGAACGATAAAGTTTGGACTGCAGACGTTTTTCATCTGGTCTGAAGGGAGTACGTATGGAACCATGTGCGTTTGAAGAAGGGAGAAGGGAATAGAAATGTCTAGAGGTGAGAGTACAGTGGGGTTTTTTTTTTTGACATGCAGAGCTTCAAAGGAAGGGGCGTAGAGTGGTGAGCGCTGCAGGACATCAGAGACGCTTTACACCGATGGGAGGGCGGAGTTTCCAATGAGTGGCCGTGAAATGACTTGGAGGATCACTCAAAGGAACCTCTGTGGCGCCACAGCGTTAACTTTGAGCAGCAGAAATGTAGTGTCCTTTGGGTGATGGAAATGCAAGCAAGCGTGACCCCTTTTCAACTCTTATGCAACAGTCTTCTTCTACTCCGAGTGACCGCCGAACTTACGATGATGTGCACTGAGAGTGTTGACAAAACGTAACTGTTGCCCAAATTAGTGTACGGCTCAAAGTAACACTGTTACGGTTAGATTGAACTTTCCCCTTAGTTTCCCCTTTAGCCTGTCGGTCATGCTTAGTTTGGTCCGACACTCACAAACAGACACCTTGCATTAGTAACTTGGAGATGCAGGGGTCTAAAGCCATTCGTTTGTGAACTGCGTCAAAACCGCCAGGAGTGCTTCATGTAAAAAGATTTTGGTGGTGCGAGAGACACAAGCCTATAGACGCTGCTGCCGTTTGTCTGTGAAACGTTACTTTTAAATTAACCATGCGAACCGCTCTAGGTGCCTGCGCTCTTCGTTCCTGAGCACCCCCTCACCGTAGTGCTCCTTTGGGTGAGAAAGGGGGGCCCCCCTGGCATTCGAGAGGAATCAGCTTTAACGCTGCTGATTGGTAGAGGTCTCACTCCCAGGAGAGGTGTTTCACAGGAGGGCAGAGAGACTGGGAGGGGCGCAGAAGCTGTGGGTGTTCTCCATTCCCAGGAACCTCTGTGCTCTTTGCAGGGGATTGCACTGCAGGGCCTGTTTTTACTGAGAACTGGCTAGTCATTTCTGTCTTTTACTGCTTAATAACTGATTTTGTTCTGCCATGCATGTGCTCCTTTTAGTGAGGCTTACCTGTAGTTCATGTAGTGCATATATATGTATGTGTGTGTGTGTGTGTGTGTGTATAGGCCATGCATCCTTTCTTCGAAATCTTCACTTCATGAGTTACCATAAACTACTGTACTTCACATTAGCCCCAGCGTCTACGTTGTGAGTACTGGCAGAGGACCTTTCGCATTCTGCTGGCGTGTGTGAAAGTGCACTAAATCACCAGCTACAGTAACTGGGGATGGAAGCACTCCTTTTAATGAGGCTGATCTGTAGCATAGAGGTGCTGGGGGAAAAAAGAGGAGAAAAAAGTTTTTCCACAGAGGCTCTGACTGTGAAACAACAAATCTTGTCTACATCTCAGAGGCAAAGAGGCAATTTTGAGTTCTCTCCCTCCGTGTTTTTTGGGTTTCAGCTACTGTTAAGAGTTGCCTTACCGTACAATTGCTGCCAGCAAACTACCCTGAAGGCACTCGATAAGACCGAACAAACGAACAACAAAAAGGGACAAACTTGTAGGTCGATCCAGGAAGCACTGGGACATGTTTGAAAGGAGAAGAGGTGAAATTATGATGAAAACTCAGTTTCAACCATGGCAGGTCTCTGTCTTTAAGACAGATCATATATATTACATTAGCTGCCTCTTACCAGGCACTTAAACACAGCTGGGAAGACCACGTCTGTTTGTTTTCCCATGGTAGTATTAACAAATGATGAGCTTAGCCAAGCATGGAGTCAGAATTCTACAGAAATACCCATTTGTGCTGTAGGTGCCCTCCATGTATGGGCTGCAGAAAAAAGAGCTTCTTTGCTGCCACGATTAATAATGAAGCGCATGTTGCCAAAGGGATTTATGTGATCGCTTGAATGCATTTGTGAATTCACTATTCCTACCCAAGACAGCATCCATGAGCAATCCCACCCCAAACGGATGTGGTTTGCTTAATCCCACATCCCCTTTGAGAACTTGCGAGCCACACTTTAATGTATTGCATAATTGCTAGGGGATATGGTTAAGGGACGGTGTGCTTTTGGCTTGGCATTGATAGATTGTGCTGTGGAAGATGCTGGCTTTCTCTTGGAAGCAATGGGTGTCTTGTCTGTGGACTGCTGTGTGAAAGGCGCATTGGTACTGCTCACTGGCTTCACAGATATTCTATCATGATCAGATATTCAGGTCCTGCCTACCATTTTAGGTGGTTCTGGTTGGTAACAGGAGGTACTGATGCTGTCTGCATTCCTTTGTGGACTGTGGATGCTCATGGACCATGCCCTCTTCAAGAACTTTCAAAAGGAGCCTTCAAATAAGAACATTCTCAGCTTCAACAATGGCAGGGACAGAATTTTCAATGTGAAGTGCACTGAGCTGACTGTTTGGTCAATATGTAGAAAATCTGTGGTTACTTCAGTCACTCAAAACCCATCCATTAACAGATGTGTTTCAAAGTCTTGGAGTCTTCTGATGACTCCATCGTCCTATGCATCTTAAAGGTGACATGCATCCCTTTGCACACAATTCTCCACAGCTTCACTGATCGTTACGCCATGTGGATTGGGTGGAACAACAAGGACAGCGAGAATAGTTTTGTGTTTCTCGGCACACACATGCAGGAATGGGGCCTGTTGTCTGGATTGAGTGATGCTCAGTGGGCTTCAACAGCATCCCAAAAGCATCCCTCCCTCAGCGTATGTGTCTCCTCTTTCAAGGACTGGTATTGCTGGTATGTAATGCGGCATCCATTCCTGGCTCCCTTATTCTCAGGCTGGAATCTCCGGCAGCCACATGACGAGTTTTCCTCATTGGTTGGATTACCAACCTCAAGTCCAAGCCTTGCTTCCAGAGGACTGACTCTAGTAATGCAGATCTCTCTCTAATTTGAGCAATGAAAAAAAAAATTGTCAATTTTTATTACTTTCATATTTTTAATATAATATCTTTAATATTTTTGCAGCTGTATTCATTCATAACATTTTGATTTATTCTTGTTTTGTTTTAGTGGAGATTCATTCAATCAAGCACCTAGCTACAATGAATGCATATGCCACAATAGATCAATTTGCCACAGTAGTTTAGTATCTCATGTGGCAGCAGTGTAGCTTGATCACTAAGGACCTTGGTCGTTACCAGAAGGTTGCAGGTTATAATCTGAGGTGGAGCACCGAGGTTGTATCATTGCGCAATTTACCTCAGACGTAAAAAAACCCAGACGTGCAAGTGCAGAATATACCAAATTAAGCTATTTAAGGCCATCTGATTAATTAAAGCAAATTAATGACCCTCATAACATCTGAAGTGAATGGAATGCTGGACTAGAGGGGACATTCGAGTGACTTTCATCCAGTCAGAAGTGCTACTTAAAGATGGCATGACATGCTTCTTTTCAAATCCTGTCACCCTGTGATCTGTCTTGGATCTTTAAAAGGGGCCCTGGTCTTAACAAGCTGCCAGGCATTTATAAATCTGCCTTGTGAGGACCATCAAGCCGTTGTGTGCATCGTTGGTCCGACTAAACTCTTTCCCCTGGGTCCATTTTTAAAAATGCTCTGACTCTTTCCAGAATATCAAATTAGGAGTGAAACTTGTAAGGTGAACTCACAGACAGTATTTCAGTGAATGAACAACACTGTGCTTTTAGGCCCCTGTAAGTTTTCAGCTGCAGTTACACTTTTTATCCATGGCTGAAACTGGAAACTCATGTAGATTCTAAAACAACAGGCAAACTGATTTTGGACATCGTTCTGTTTTTGTGATGAGCTTTATACTTGGCAGTTGGAACACACAACAAGCTACCACTTCTCTTCGATTTGTACCAGCCCACAAAAAGAAGCAGAAAGTTTTCGTTAATGGAAAAGTCTCTTTCTGGTTTTATGGTAGATGAATGTGTTTTAGGTGGGACACACACACACACACACACACAAATATGTTAGATTTGCAGTATTCTTCTGTTGCACAAATAAAGGAAACGGCACACATGGACAAACTCCCATGATGTTGAGGGTATTTACGGTACATTAAGACTCCTGCTTTTTCCTTCTTTTCCTTCTAATCTACACTCATGAAAGAGTGGTGAGGCACTGCTCAAGGGCTGGTGGCCCTCTAGTGATAAAACATCATTACTGTGGGAGCCACTGACTCATGGAGTAAGCCAGCCAGTTATCTGTCTGGCTAGTTAACTGAAGTAGCTTTAAAAATCATTTGCAGTGGAAGTTATTGTTTTTCAGTGTGAGCCCTGTAGAGAGCTGACTCTTTGACACATTTAATAGAAACATCGAATCCATTTTGAACCCTCCTGCTCGGTGTTGAAGCTGCTCAAACACTGCCAGAAAGACACACCAGCCAAGCAAATGCCTGCAAAAATGAAACTCATTTAAGGGGTAGGGGATTTGCAGTAACGTAAAGACCACCCTCTGAGCCAAAGAGCAGATGCATCTTTACTTATTTAGCGAGTGAGCGAAGGACACTACCTTTCTGCAGCTGTCTACACCAGTAGCATCCTCTGACACATTTTAAATTCTAAAATATGAAAAGTTCTAAATACAAATGTCAAAATATACTGCAGGCATTAGAAATTATAAAGAGCCACTTTCCTATATGGGTGACGCATATTGCAGCACACATTGTAAAAACATTAGAAAGCACCTAAGACAAAAAAACTCAAGTAGCAGAAAGGACTATAGTACTACATGCCACATATTTTTACATGTCACAGTACCTGGCTAATGTTTACAACCATACACATTAGCTGCGTTTTCGTAAGGGGAGTAGCACAGGAAATCTGCCTTCATTTAGACAGGAGCCAGAGATGCAGCGTTGCACAGTGGCGAATGCAATTACATTAGCGTCCGCCCGTGCTGGGACGAGTCCATGTCGAATGCGGCGGAGCGTGCGAGTCGACAGCAAATGGAAGTGGCTGACATGAATTAAATATCTGTCCCCCTCCTGCTCCGTGCGTTCATTAGAAACTCATTTCTATTATGCATGACAACCTGACGGACAATGAGAGCGGGGGAAAAAAAAAACGTTAATTGCCCGCGAAAGTGAGATGTACTGTGGAGCGAGATTCGAGATGTGCGAGATATGGCATGTGGGTGGCGTGGAGAGAAATGTCCAATTTCTGAAGTCATCATAGAGTAAAATTACACACACACACACGTGCACACACGCGCATGCACACACACAAACACACATACACTCTACATTCTATGTAGATATAGATATAGATATAGATATAGATATAGATATAGATATAAGAGCCAAAACAATGGACAAAATGATAAAAGACAAGCCTGCAAATATGTTCAAAATTCTCTCAGGGCATGGCAAGATTCCTTTAGCTTTCTGAAGGCTCCATTTTTGGAGGGAAGAGCTACTATGAAAAACATAATCATGTCGAGGTAGCCCTAACTGCTTTCCAGTTGCCTGGTTGTCATACTGTACTACTCCTTGTGTAGTTAGTATCAGTTAAAACAGAAGCTCAAAAGGTGAAGCTCAGAAGCTCCACAACACAAACTGGCGTGTGTTTGGAAACTATGACTGTTTTATTGATTGAAACAACCTGACTCCTTTTGGCTTATTGCCTTAAATCACTCCAACAAAGACAGAAAGGTGAAACATGTTTTTAATCAATAAAATCCCTGTAGGTTCCTAAGCGGCTCAATCAGTTGAGTTGCCCTGTTCAGAACACAGTTTGAGCCCTACAGCCTGGGTTTGAGGCAAGAGCTAAATATGACCAAATTGGGACCAAATTGGCTTTGTTTTGGTGGAATTTTGAATAGCCATCGCCTGCAAGTCAGTGTGATGAAGGATTCAACTTTTTGTGCTCCTGTGCAATGATAACTGTAGTGACAGCAAGTCTGATGGGTACACCTAGTGATTGCAAAAGTTGGGGTGCATGCTTATAAAAAGGGAGAAATGAAAAATTATAAATAATGTCTTTGTACTTTCCAAACATCAGTACCTGTCTGGAAACTATGAGCTGTTAACTTGTGCAGTTAATCATGGCTTTACATGGTTTTACACATTCATATGAGGAAACTGCAATACTAAAATACCGTTGTTGTCCACCTATAACAGACTATTGACTTGTGACAACGTCACCAGTGACAATGTCACCGCAAAGTGAACCAATGTCAATGTACTGTGACCTTTGAAATTTGATTAGGTTGGATATTGTCTCTTTAAAAGAAGTTATGAGAGAGGTCCTTTCAACGGGTCATATAACTGGTTTCTTGTTATTACCTGGAGCCAGAGTGAAAGCGGACGCTATGTGATGAAATGACAGAGTCAAATGTCCTCTGCAACACAAAGGACATCTTCAGGGTATGGCGAAAGCTCTTGGAGGACAGCAGCTCTTGAAGATATTTTTTAAAGCACTGCAAGAGAATGAATGCCATGCTGTTTACAACAGGATGGAAATACATCTTACTGTGTCTCGGTTCGTCCTTTGAACGTTGCTTTGAATGGGGGGGGCATGTCAAGGTGTCTGCTCCATGGCTCTCAGCGTTCATGGTCAGCTCGGAAATAGATGCGCAGCCATAGCGAAACTAGTTTTTTGTTCCACTTCCTCTTGCGGCTCATCCTTTTTTAACCCGTGGTGTGGTACGTGCTGTAAAAATAGGGAGGCAGGCAGGGCAGATGAGGAAACAGCTGCAGATCTTCGGGGGTTGGCTTTGACAAATGAGGCGTCCGGAGCTCGGGAGAGTCATGCAGCTAGGTTGCCCGTAGCAGCAAGCACGGGAGTCACTGTCACGGCTTTGACCTCAACGAGCCCTGAGACAAATTGCTGACCGATCTGCCATGACAAAATGGACACCTGAATCTGTACATAATTAACAGTTCAGCCTTACTGGAACTGTGGGGTCCTTTGAAATACAAAGCACTTCCTGCAGCTTTTTAAATGATTGAATTATTACAGCTAGAAAATAAGCCTTTTTTCAGATTACTGTCATCAAATGTCTGTCTGACATGAATTTCAGGAGCGGTTTGAATGGTTTCCCTCTAATGTGTGAAACCTGGAAGCTTGAGGCAAGTTGGAATAATGAGTTTACCTATTTACCAGAAACTTGCAGTTTCGAATCCCAAACAGAATAATCCTGTCGCCCCCCTTGTGCGAGGAATTTGTCCTACACTAGATGTGGTTAATATGTTACATATTTCATTTCAAGCTCATTAAGTGACCCTCTATAGGGGAATATGCCAGGCATATATTAATAATAATAGGAGGGAAAAATGCTTGAGACCAAAAGCTCCAGAGTGAACGGTGAATGCCTGACGTAGCAAAGATGACTCAAATCCAAAATGAGACCATCCAAAACACTGGGGACTGAGGGGCCAAGCTGAACAAGCGCGTGGCAAGTCGCTTATTAACGTGTCACGTCACACAGATAAAGATGAATGGGCGCGCGGAGCTGATGAGGCAGCACTCCTCATCACTTCCTGATGCCGTAATTTCATTACACACCAAACTGCGCATTACAGCTCGGTTACACATCGTAGCCGTTACATTTATGTATGGACCTAATTGCATTGCATTTACAATGTTATTCTTTCGATCATAGTGGCTGCCTTGTTTTTTGTCTCACACATGTGGGATAATGACCTCATTTGGCTGCCATGTTTTAGCACTGATGCAACATGGGAATTCAGGGTTTTTTTTTTTCCCTCCTACAATTTTTATGCTTTGTTTGATTTTACAACTGTGACTTTTTTTATAGCCAGCAGTGTACCTGACTGATTCTGTCAGAGCCCAGCTTGCTCCAAACATTGGAGCAGCTCATCTGCAGTGGTTGAACTCAAACGAATTGATCGGTGGTCACAAAACCAAAATGAACCAATTTAAATGTTTTGATTCCGATTTTAATCGAGGCTGGGCAGGGGAGTCAGTGCCACAGGCTGCAGGGCCCTTTTTCCACTTAGTAGATCACAGGGCTGGTCAAGTTAACTCTCACCACATTTGCTGTGGCCACAGAGCTTTGATCTCATCACCGTGCGTGATGGAACCTGAGGATGGATTTGGCTTGTGAGGGCATCATGGCCACTGCACAAGTTAACGCTCAAGTTAGAAAAAAGATTTAAGGTTAAGGCTTTTCTCAGTGTGCGGAATTGCAAAGCCCATATTTTGTAATTCGCTTTTTTTGTTTGTTGTATCTTCTTGTCGGGGCTTGGGCAGGATTACCTTCCTTTTCACAGCGCCTATCTCTGTGATAATCATCAAAGTGTGAAAAATATCATTAACTACATGACTCTGCAGTATTGGAAGGATTAAGCTATGCAATGCAGAGACGAGATTACCTGCTGACCCTTAAGCGAAAGAAGTGTATGTCAACACAAGGTCAGCTATGATACGAACAGAGTACATACATTAATTTGTCAAAACATTGGGGCTATCTTGACATTGTGTCACTGCTATTTCAGCTTAATCCATGTATCTGCATTCATTACTCTTTTATCCACTGTGACCCTTGTCTCAATCCAGCAAAGTAATTTTTCAATGCTTTCAATGCCAGCATGACTGATTTGATAGGATAACTTTTGACACACGAAATCTTCTGGTTGCTTTTAAGCTCATGTCTAGTAGTAAATACTTTTTGAAACTGCGCAGCTGAAATGAGTTAAAATGTTTTTACAATGCTGATGAGTTTGCCTGGGTTGCTTCGCGGGCAGAGACACTGTGTGTCAGGGGAGGGCAGATCCTAAGGTGTCCCCGGAGCTTGTCCTAGCGGTGAACCTGTGACCCACCCCCTGCCACACGGCCCGCCACGGCATTCAGACATCTGGCTTATTCATTTACTGATTTATTTTTGCCCTTTTCCGCCTGCACTCCTACGTGCCCGTGCAAATGAATCTGTTTAAGCGCCCAGAGAATGCACCGTGACTCACCCCAGCTCCAACGGGCCACATAAGGCGGCTGTTTCAGAGTCCCCGCTCGGAGGAACGATGGGCCCGGGCTAACACCCCCCCCCCCCCGCCCCTCCGATCCGCCACACCTGAAGGGTAGTTGTGATGTCATGGCCGCCTCCCTGCCTCTGGCCTCATTCTGTTCCGCGTAAACACCTCTCTCTCCCTCCACGTGCGTGTCCTGATTCATCGCCCTGTCTCCTCTCATCACCTCACCCCCCTGTTCTCTTCCTCTCGTTCACTTATCTACTTGACTCTCTTCATCTTTCATCTCCTTGTCCCCTCTTATTTTTTTCCTCTTCCCTGTCTCCTCTTCCTCCTTTATCTCTCCCTCTGTCCTTTCCTGTCCCCTCACTCATTCTCTGCTTATCTCCCATCCTCTCTTCTCCCCTCTTAACTCCTTCTTTCATCTCCTTCATCTCCTTTCATCTCACCCTCCCTCTTCTTCTCCTCCCCCTCCTCTCCCTTCTCCTCTCATTCCCCCTCCTCCCTCTAAAATGGTCATTTGTGCTTTAAACACATTTTTCTTAATTAATTGAGTTGGACATTTATGTTTTAAACATTTGCCCCTTAATTAATTGAAAAATGTTCTTTATGTTTATGTCCTATGTTCTTGGAACATGAAACACGTGTTCAGTATTTTTATACAATCCTTTATTAAATAAAGTAAGAATAACATGACTATGAGGTAAATTACTTGAATATCACTGGGGAGAACTGCTGCCATTGTTCAAGCTATAATCTTACCTTTAATATACTCTTACTAATTAAAAATAAAAATTACATCCAAGTTAATTATTTTTGAGTGTGTCCATGACACCAATTGTTGTAGTATCTTGCTTGTTTCCACTTGTTTTGATGTGACACCTCATTTGTTCTCCACAGAATCTTCATAGACACAGTTCTTCATTGACAGTGTAAGCTGTAGAATGCCCAGTTTCCAGGCTACCTTCCTATCAATGTTCTTAAGACCATTTTCTTTCTCAAGTTATTTCAGGTTCTTTGGTTGTTCCAGACAGATCGGAGACACACTGGATTCAAATTCTAAGGAATTCTTTCATTCATTCTGCACCATTCTGTTCCATTCCATATCATATGTTACATCACACCAAGGTGTTCGACCCTTCCATCAGCTGTGGCAAAACATCTCATAGGTACATCGCCTTTCTTGTAATGTCTGCTCTTAGGCTGGGTAGACCAAGATTTAACTTTTTTTACCTGAGGTTCTTCCTGTTTTCCTGGTTGGCCAGCTCAGACATGCTCTTACTGCTTGTCAGAATAGTAGCACTGCCATTCACTAGTCCACTGGCCATCGATGTAGCATGCAGAGTAAAACATCATCTTGTTTCTCCCATGAAGGGTCACAATATCTGCACCTGCCCTTGTGGCAAGCTTGGCGGCTCTTTCCGCCTCTTCCTGACTAAGAAAAGGGCACTCATCTATCCTTATCTGCCCTCTCCCATCCTCCACTCCTGAGACGTGTGCATTTCATCCTTTTTTTAAAAAAAGCTGCAGAATGTAAAGGTTCTCACTGGCACACGGAGCTCTGCAGTGACTCAGGTGACAGCGGTCAGGTGGAAGCCGGTTTGTGTTATTCCTGTCATGTTCCGTTCCCTTTGGCTGAACACGCGATTTTCACATACAGATCCCGGCTCTCTGTGAGCAGGAAGGCCTGGCTTGCATCCCTACCTCTTGGTCACATATGCTCTGAGCCGCTCTGAATCCCTCTTCACAAAGAGCTCTGTCGTTGCTCCCTCAGGAGCTGTCAATAATTCTCGAGATCCATATGTGTGTATGTGCGTATGTATATTCATGTGTATGTGTGTGCATTTGTGTGTGCATGTATGTGTTGGAACATCAGTGGTAAAACAGGACACTTAAAACACTCAACCAAAGAAACAACAACAAAAAATCAGCTTGGGTAAAGGCCTGACTTGCCCTTGACATGGCTGCACAGTTGAACACATACTTATATAGCTGGGTACATGATAAATGGAAGATGAATCAAATGAACAGGGTACCAAGGGTGTCTTATTCAAGGGCAGGCTTCATGTGCTATTAGGGCAATGGAATGACGTTAAAACACGGAAGACCTTCTCTGTAGGTGACGTCCCCCTGTGCGTTCCTCAGAGGCAACATGCAAGCAGAGTTGGTTCTGAGCACATTTGTCCCCTCAGTAGCGGCTGGACACTGCAGCCTCTTTTGATGCTGGAAACCTCCCAAAGCCCTGACTAATTCCTGCAATTAATTCCAATCCGTGGCTGTATGGAGGAGCCGTAAAGTAGTTGCCATGCTGGTAAATCATCTCTTGCACGGCCCCCTCTGACTGGAACGCATTACGGGCCTAGATGAAGTGGCTCATCGAGGTGATTGCGTTTAGGAAAGGCCATCATGAGCTTCAGCGACCACCAAACCCAAACTGCTGTTCGAGTTACAAAAAAAGAGACGTGTTCTTCAGAGTTGCAGACAAAATGCCTGTGTTAGCCTGTCATTGCTGATGTGAAGTCTGCTACAAGCCTTATGAAAAAAGTAATGCAATGAATTATGGGATACTAAATCAGATGGAACACAGATTGTTATGTATGGTCAAATATACTGAATTTGCTTGTAAATGTATGCGTCATTGCATACATGTTACATGTATGTAACATTATGCGTCACCATATTCTAAAATTACATGTTGTAAAAAAATCAAAATATTTATAATAGATCTGTTTACTTGTTTACAGCTCTTGTATAATAGCTGCTTAAACCTGCATGGCTGAATATGTCATTGACTAATACATTAAGCAATATAAGCTGTATCATTTAAGCCACATCATTTGTGAAAGAATGCACGCCTGATATTTTGGACACATAGTTTTAAGATGACATCAGTGTGCTCTGGGGTGTGACGGTGTCCTCCACACATGAGGAAGTAAAAGGCGTGTTAGCACCTCTGCCAGTCCCCAGCATGGACACATTCACACGTCTCCACGTCCGCTGCCTGCAGGCCGGCTGCTAACGGCGCCAACATAAAAAGCCACTTTATTAATGCCATTCAAGGGTAAAGGCAACTCTCGGTAATTGTTTCACCCCCTGTGCCCTCTTCACACATACACACACACACACACACACACACACACAGACACACACACACCAGCATTTATAACACATACAGGTTCAAAGGCATACTCAACCCCAAACACACACACACATGCACACACATAGGCACATAAACACACACACACTCACAAACAAGTGTACACACAACACATGGATACACACACACACACACACACACACACACGCACAGATATACACATAAACAGACACGCAGGCACACACACACACAAAATGCTGGCACTCACAAACACGCCTGAAGCTTCAAAACATTTCTGGTGGCTCCACTCTGCCACTCGAGGAGGCTTGTGGGTAAAATCAAGGCTCCTGCTTCTCCTCAGCTGGGATTGGCTGTGACCACCGTGACCCACAGGCCTGAAAACATATCGCGCTCAAACTGATTCCATCAAGCTGCTGCCCGCCTCTGTGCGGCCTCCCCTGGCAACAGGGCTGATTATTGATCCTTCCCTGAGCGGAGATCTATACGCCACATTCTCATTTAGGCTCATAGATATATTAGAGATTGGTATTGGGTACCTGCCCCATGGGAATTTCATTTTTTGATCACTCATAATCTGACCCCTCCCTCCTCTCCCTCCCTCTCCCCCCCAACCCGCGCCAAATGAAATCCCGTTTGCCTCAGCGATGCTGTCGGTTTGGAAATGACGGATCTCTGAGAGCTCTTTAAATCCATCACGGGTTTTTGAAAAAAAAAAGGAGGAAGAAAGAAAATCCATCACGTTACGCCGCTTAACCGGCAAGGTCTCTGCATCCTCCGCCGCTTAAATCCAATCACTCTGGGGGGGATCCGTTTTTAGTGCCGCTGGCATCAGACCTCGTGCCCCTCTGCGCTTTCAGCTACTGCCCTGCGTCACGGAAATAGCCCGCTACACGGAAACGCCGGGCTGATTGTGCTACGTGGGTCCGGCCCCTGCGTAGCCGTGTGCCTCTCTGTCCTGTTACTCGCATGGCCAACTGGGCCTCCATTCAGTCTGACCTCGGTTCTCCTTTCCATTATGTTTGAGTGCAGGTCTGGAGCGAGTGTCAAGGTTTTGTTTTTTTAAGTTTTGTATGAAACAAAATTCAGTGATTGCCAGCTTAGGTTAAAAAAGTAGCGCTTGCTTAACATTACGGAACAGGGTTCTGTCAAAGTCGTGACGTTGGTTAAGAATATAATGTTTGCTTTGTTGTTGCTTGAGGTTGCAGAGCACATTTTTGCTCAGTCAAAGTCGTGACATTGGTTAAGAATGTAATGTTTACTTACTTGTTGCTTAAGGTTACAGAGCACATTTCAATTCAGTAGAGTTGTGACATTGGTTAAGAATATAGTGTTTGCTTATTTGTTGCTTAAGGTTAAAGACCACAGTCCTGTTTAGTCAATGGTATGATGTTGGTTTAGAAAATAATGTTTGCTTAAAGTTGTAGCTTAAGGTCACAGAACACATTTCTATTCATACGGAGGCCTGAATCTCTTCTTGATTATCAAACCGTGGAGAGGAATTGCTATTCTTTCCTGTCTGCTGTGCTGGAGGTCATTGCTGATGAGTTACAAAGCTGTTGGAAAGGAGAGCTCCATCTTTACTGCACGCGCAATGTCAAAAGGCTAACAGCCGATCTCAGCCCTTCAAAGTCAAGCAACATTGATTACATTGATTTTGAAGGACAGGAAGGTGAAAATCCATTTCAGAGGAGACATCCCTTTTCCCATTGAGTCTAATCTACATCACTGCTGCAAAATCGAAGAGGAGTTTAATGAAACGTCTAAAGACCACCATTTATGAATTGTAATGGTGGCTATATATTTAACTTGCTATGAACACAAAATGCAAGCAACAGCAGCAGATAAATAATACAACACTTACCTGAATAATATCGCTATTTCATTTCTGGTAATATAGCATACCATGCAATGGGCTCAATTGTAATTACACTACATTACATTATTTAGCAAACACTCTTACCCAGAGCAACTTACATAGGTTACAGTTCTTTTACAATGCTATCCATTTATCCAGCTGGATGTTTAGGCAATGAGGCAATTGGGGGTTAAGTACCTTGCCCAAAGGTACAGCAGCAGAGCCCCAGTGGGGAATCGGACCAGCAACCTTTCGATTACAAGTCTGGCTCCTTAACCACTACGCTGCGCTGCTGCCCACACTAACTCCTTTTACATGCATACTCTGGTTAATTGCAAGACAAAACAGAAGTCCAAAACATTTGAAATACTTAGGATAACCATCTGCCTCTGTCCTCCAAGGTTTCCCATTTCACCACTGTTGGTATTTCTCCCATTTGCCTTCCCTAACACCGCTGCCTCCATCCCCCCTCTCTGGAGGAGAAATGCTATTAACAGGAGGTCGGGCGGTGGAAATGCCATTCTCTGACCGGTCGCTTTTTCAAGCCACAGGCAGGAGTGTGAGGACTGGACTCGGTGGTGCTTTGATGGACGGCGAGGGAGGGGGTGGCTATCAGGAAACGTCCAGATCGAGCAAGCAGGACGCCGGAGTCGAAGTTCTCACGATCGGTTCCCGGGGTCACCTGGAGACTGTTCTTCTCCCACTCCGATCTCATTATTGATAGCGTCCAGACAGCGGCGCAGATTTTACAGACGCAGCTGAAATATCTACCTTCCAGACCATTTAGAAGGACAGCCCTCAGTGCTTCCACTCCCCCGCTCAGAGGTGGCGGCTCTCAGATTGAGAGAACTCTCTGGTGGCAGGGGTTTGGAGGGCCATTTTGTCTGCCATGATGATAATAAGTTGCCCTCATCTGGTCAACCAGCAGCAGTCCTTTTTCAGCACCTTCAATTTTTTAAAAATCAAAAAAAGCACCGATTTAGCTTCTGAGGTTAACTTGATTCTACACTGGGCTCCATATAGTCCTTTAGGTATTTTTTTGTAAAATTGTAGGAAAATAATACATAGGGAAAGTGTTTGGTTGAACGTATCAAACATTCATAAATCTGTATTTTAAGGGTCACTGCCTTACCGTACACTTGACACATTTAGCTAAATCCTTTCCCTGGGGTTATTTTTCAAATACATATTGGCTTTTCCCATCTGTCCATTTCATAATGTGAAATGATAACTGCACGGCAGACCACAGATCTTTCTTTGGATACCCTTTCAGTCAAGTTTCCCCCGGGGCTGTTTGTTCATCTGATTGAGGATGCGATGGAATGACCTGACGGCGCTTGCGGGTATCTGTTGGCCTTTTCCTCAGTCACCCGTGCGCGTCTGTTTTTGTGATGATGGAGCGCCTCCTCCCCATCCAGTGCAGGCTAACAGAGCTTCAGCACGTCTCTATGTTTCCCTATGGCTGCATGCTAGCTACCAGTCCTGGCTCAGGATGGTGAGAATCAGGGGAGGGGTTTGGGGATGTGAATCTGGTCTCGGAATGATGACGGCTCTATGCCTTTTATGGGTTTATGACAGCGTGAGCTCAAGCCACAGGCTCCAGCTCCACCCTGCAGCCAGACCTTTCTCACTCAGGTGCTCTGCCACACGCAGGGCACATGGGTTCGATCTGCTTGGTGTCCTCTTTGATCTCCTCCACGTGGGGGCTGATGATCCCCGCTCCAAACCTGACTTTGAGTTCACATTCTGTGTCTGCTCACATATGAAAGATGAGGCTTCCAATGGCACTCCGCTACTATGTGACAAGTGACCCGCCATAATGAAGTGGGTAAAAAAAGAAAGAAAAAATGAATTATTGAAAGGGTAAACCTCTGCCTGTGACTGCCTGTGCTGCTCCTGACACAGTGTTCTCGCAGCATGGGGGGTTGGGGGGGGGGGCGACTACTCCGTAACTTCACCAGCAGGGGGTTCCGCTCCGCTCGGTGTGCTCACCCAGTCAAGCAGCTAATCACGCCTTTTACAAACGAGACCCCCCTCCCCCACCCCTCCCAGCACGGGAATCCAAAGGGGAGGCCTGGGTCAAGGCTACAGGCGCCCGAGCAGAAACGTGCGAGTGGCCAGGCTCCTCCCCCCCGTGAACGATCCATCAGTGGACCGAACTCTAATTCACAGGCTCGTTGAGTTCCGGTCCAGTGGGGAAAGCCCTCTCTTTGGGTTCTCGGTGAAAGGGCTCAACCCCCGACTGCTACTCCCACACACACACCCTTTCCGCAGCTCTGGGGCGGATGATTTCTCTCCTGCCCTGGTGTTATGTGGCCACCCTGGATGGCTAGGGACTGGGGGAAGTTTATTTTCATTTTGCCACATAGCGCACTTGCCCCTGTGGCAGTAACAAAAACGCCTTATTAGGGGAGATTAGGAGATGCCAGAGCGCCTAGTCTGAGGAGAAAAAAAGCAAGATCGAATCCCTCCCTCTGATCTGTCCAGCCACTTCAATGGCTGCAGTTGTCATTTAATATGGAAATCTGATTGGACCTCAAAATCAGCTTGAAGATTTCTAGTGGAGGTCAATGGGTATTTGGAAAAAAAAAAACCCCAGGAATCCATACAGTTGGCCTAGCACTCAGCAATGGGATTCATATACAACACATTTTAACCTCTGCCTTGCTTTGCCATCCCCCTCCTGTGTGGTTGAAAATAAAACAAGAACAGTTATTTTTTCCCCTTTGCTTATGAAAGTTGTTATGAAATAAACATGCAACTCCTGCTGGGAGGAGCAGAGGAAAGGTAGATTATATTGAATGTGAATGCTTACATTTTAAATGATCCTTTGCATAATTAATGGGTACAGTCCCCCTTATAGTAGAAACAACAGCCCATTTGAATAGTTCCTAGCATTATTTAGCCCATTGGGCATTCACTTGCATCATTTTTTCAGTTTAAATTGTGTGGAAGGAGGTCACCTTAGCTGTAAAGTGGAGCATGTGGAGCTGTGACGATCTGGGTGTAAACTGAACCAACTGTGGAATTTTGAGTAGCCCACTCACGTCCTTGGCACAACAACAGGAGCAGCTGAAAATCCTCTATTGAGCAGAGCCTCATATTTCATTCATTCCCAGGATCCTACTCCAGAATTCCAGCTTGGCTGGGCCAGGCAGGCACGGTCTCCCACAGTTGAAAACCGAACCTTTAAAGTAGGCGCTGGGATCTTTAAATAGCCCTGCATCTGAGAAAGGTGAGGTTAATTTGGAGTTGGGCTGGGGGGAGTTTCAGTCCCCTGACCGTAATGGGTCATTTTCGACAGCCCTCATTATGAAAATATATGGCTAACGCATTGAGCTCTTCATGTTTAAGATTTGGCCCTTTACACATACCCTCCAAAATGCAGACAAAGGTAAAGGCTTTTTAATTAATGTTGTTTGGTTTGAATAAATGGAAAAATGGAAATTTTTCGGAATTGGAGAAACTGCTATGGTGGGAAGATTGACACTCGTCACAGCCTCATACTGAGACGCCTTCTTTCCCCCTCCTTAGAAGTAATTATGAAGTTATAAAGTTGCTTATTTTGAAATATGACCTTATTTCAGCCTAAGGCTGTGTGATAGAAGTTCTGTGATGAAAGAGGTGTGGCCAGAGAGCAGTAAGCCAATCAGGCCTGTCTGAAGTCTTTGGCGAGGCAGATGTGCGCGGTGCATATTTTGAAAGAGGATTTAGCAGTCGACTTCAGGGCCGAACTTCAAATAACCCCGTGTGCTGCCTGCTGTTCAAACAGGCAGGCTTTAGCTGACTCATATGTTTCATCTCACAGTGTGATCCCTTTTCTTTCTTTCTTTATACTTCTTGCTTCACAATTAAAGAACAAATGAAGACAAAAAGAAATACAAGAAGAAAGCTGACCCTCTGCCGAGTTCCATAATCTTGAACTTTCGTTAAGGGATGATGCCGTCGGTGATTATGAGCGAGGGCAATGTTAGGTCACTTGCATCTGTCAGATTCAGTCAGACTGCGATGCACTTTGTGGGTTTCGACTTTGAGTAAGTGTCCGTACTTGTTGGTAATGCTTCAGATACCACACCCTGAAAATCAATTGTTTCACTCAACACCTCTCCTTTGGAAACAATGAAAATAATTCTATTCATCATTGCAATCTATACGTACATAAGATACATAACTCATGAATTGTAACTCCTGAATGTGGCTGAAACGTTTGAACAGCAGTGTGCATGTATATGTACATCATATATATATATACATACAGTATATATATATATATATATATATATATATATATATATATATATATATATATATATATATATATATATGTATATGTATATATATATATATATATATATATATATATATATATATATATATATATATATATATATATATATATATATATAGGTGGTATTGCTTAGCTAAAACATTGCAAACCTGTTATTCCAATAATAAATGAAGCTTAAATGCTGAGATTGCGTAGCGTTCGATTAGTACTGCACCCCATTTACTTCCCACATATCCTGCTGAGAAATTCATTTATCCGTCCAAGAGACTATAGATGGAGACGTTCCTTGTGACATTAAAGGATGACTTTACTTCTTCATATAAATGGAGCTTGAAATGAATGCAATCTTTTTTTTCTCCGGGAAAAGTCAATAAGTACTTGAAAACAGCCCTTGGGGAAGGTGTTTTTAGTTCCACGTGCCAAGCGCACAACCGAGTCAATGGTCCTTGTGAGGCAGATTTAAAATTGCTTGCCGCGTCCAACAAAAACCTTTCCCTGGGTTTTACTATTGCACGGTGGCTCTTCTTGTAGACTTGAGATGTTAATAGCAGTCTTATTCGGTGGGGGGGCTTTCTCTGAAGACTGAAATATCACTATTGCTGCCCCTAACATTTCCTATGATTAAATGAGTCTGTTCCATCAGCGGTTTGAATGAGCAGCAAAGTGGGAAAATGTCACGATTCCATTACATCGGTGCATTGTAATCCGACAGCGATATCCTCCCTCTGGTCAAAAGTTAATATGCTATCCGTGAATTACATTCGGTGTAATGAACTGGAGAGGGAAAAAAATAATATGGCAAGAAATTGTAAAACAACAACACCATGGAATTTTAGGTAGAAAATGTCTGCTTTGAAGTAAAGATGAATTATTTTTCTTGCCTACCTTTTTGTTCTGAGATGTAATGTGCAACACAGAAGGGGGGTGAGGGGTGGGGGAAGCAAACATGAAGAAAATGCATTAACATTAACAAACAAAAAACCCTCATTGGAACAGATAAACGAAAGCGGGAACATCTCCAATAGGTATGTGAGCTACAGCTACTGTATGTAACAGCTGACCTGAATTCAGGATCCTTTTCATTAAATATTTATGCTAAGTATGTTCATGCCATAAATATGATAATAGTCTCACGTGCCAGGGCATCAGTTTATATTCTTTCAGTGTTAGTATGAACTTACATACAGCTTTTGCTCTTGGTAACCCCCCTTCCCCACACACACACACCAACCCCCCTGCCACACACACACACACACACATGCAGGCATGCAGAAACATACATATACACACATGCACGCACACACACACAAGTACAAACACACATGCATGCATGCCTGCCCACATACACATGCGCGCATGCACACACACACACACACACACACACACACACACACACACCGGCATGTAATATTTATCCTCCTGCAATTTGCCACACAAACTCTGCCTTTTCTGAGTGCAAAATGTTTCAATTATTCAGGACATAGTTAAGACTCACCAAAAAAATGTTTAATTTATCACTGTTTCATGGTTTTCTGCTTATTGCGGATTTTTTTTGGGAAGTCACTCTCTTTATGTTTACTGACAGTTCATGATGAAAGAATTTTATTTTTTCCGCCGTTGGCGCTTATCAAAATGGAAAAAAAAATATCACCGCTGAGCCAGTGAAAGCTGCTTGTAAACCACCAGTCTCTTTGAAAAAGGGAATGATTGAAAATTACCTGTGCAAAGGCACTCTGTGTCTAGGTGCCATATTAGTTTTACTAAGCCCTGTGAGGTAGTTGCACAAATAGGTGCCAAGGGCACCGCTGGAGAAAAGGCTTTTTGGATTCTCCACATAGTCAGCCATTTGGGTTATTGATACTGTTTGGGTACCTGTGACAGCGGTTATCCATCTGTCTTTGGTTTGAGGACTCACTGCCAGGGTTGAATCTGTCCTGGCAGACGGTAAACAGTCTCATTCATCGCTTTCGGCCTACTTTCTCAAGATGTTCCTGAGTCCCTGAATAGATTTGTATTTTTAGTTGACTCCCCCGCTCAGTCACAACTCAGGAGTAAGAAATATATTGTTGCATTGTGATCAAATATCGTTTAAAACTTTTACAGAACTGACACAAACATTAAGGAGATATTTAATGTCATGCCAATCAGAGGTTGTTTCATGAATACCAAGTACAGAACAGTGGGCTACATGTGAGACATGAAACAAGGTTGCTCTCTGGTCAGCAGCATGATTATGAATCAATGTGCTCTAACAAGTTCAGTGTCTCAACTATAAGCATATTATCTTCAGTAGAGGTTGTGAGAGAGGCTTACATTACACTGGAATTCAATGGCACACACAGGTCTAACACAATCAAAAGACTCCCAAACAGTAATAGCTGCTGTCCAAAATGAAAAACAGGAAAGCAGTTCTGAAATTGTAATGGGGTGATGTGGAGGGCCTGTACTGAAATACTTAAGTTTGGGCCATGTCATAGCTCCCCCTTCTCGTCCCCTCCACCCCACTGCTAAATAATCCGAGTGTCTGTGGAGATAACCATCTCTGCCCTCGCTCCAACAGTAACATGTCAGTAGCCATTATTATCCATATTACAAGGTATTGGCGTATATATCCATGCTTATATCATAGTCACATGTATGTGGTATCTGTGACTGCAGTATTGGCATGACTGAGTGCCTCACTTTAGCTGAGTCCTCACATTTCCCCTCCAGTGTCTCAGAGACTGAAACCCACAGTTTGGGAATCTTGGCCTTAGCCTATAAGAGGTGAAATAGTCCTGTTCTGTACAAACTGTACGAGTGGGTGACCCTGCACTTGGAAATGTCAGGTTAGCTTTTGTGTACTATCTCTTACGGTCGTGTAATGCCCAGGGGTCTCTGCTCTTCGCTATGCTCCTCTGTTTCTACCTCCTTTGGAGGATACAGTTGCCTTCTTCCCAAATTAGCTGGTCAAGCTGGCAGTGCTGTGTCCAGCAGCAGTGTGTTAGGTGTGTGTGTGTGGAGTGAACGTTCATTACAAGATGTCATTAAAGAGAAACAAAAAGCCCCCCTCACCAAAAGTGCTCCACCCAACCAAAAAAAGGGAAAAACATGTGTTTTAAAGCCTTTGGCTAATTGCTGCTACTTTGATCCTTGTTGATCTCAGCAAATTATAAAGTACTGGCATGTCTCTCGACAGCAAGCCATCAATAGCAGAATAATTTTTTAACGGTACTGTCAAGGACTGCCGTGGTCAATTTCCCATTAAAGGAAGAAGCAATCTATGACCAAAGGTCAATTTGGACAGCAACTGGGAGTTTTGAGGAGGAAATGATCTATTGGCCCCAATACTTTGAAGTCAGCGTCCTGCAACGCTTTCCTTACTGCCAATAGCCTGAAATCGACACGGGGTTATAATTGCCTGTGTGCACGCCCAGCACCCAGAGGTCAAACTGCTCTCACGTATTAAAGAAGCCTGAACTTGGCCGAGGGGCGTGAAGCAGCGATCAAAGGGCCTGCTCAGTTTTACTGCTACCCACAACATCCTGACGGATATTTTTTTTTAGTGAGAGTGCAGCACCAGTTCATGTGGAGCAGAGCAGTGCCTTTCTGAGAGAGGCTGTATGGACATGTTGATTGACATGGGGGACAGGAAGACAGGAAGCAGGTGGACTTATCTCCCCCCCACCCTGTTCTACATGCATCAGTGTGAAAGAAAGGGAGAGGTCTGATAGAGGGAGTAATGGGGAGGTTCAAAACCAACATATGGGCATTTAAGGGGCTGATGCACAAATTCCCTAGTCTTGGGGGGGGGTGCATAACTGCTCCCGCAGTGATAAGTGGGGTGTGGGGCAGGGGTCAAGCAGAGTACAGATTACATAGATCCTTTGCTGCTGCTGCTGGCGTTATGCTAATGCTGTGGCTAGCTCTGAGTAAAGGCCACATGGGAATGGGGTGAGTGTGTGTTTGTGTATGTGTGAGTGTTTGCATGCATGTGGGTGAGTGTGTGTGTGTGCATGCCTGTACCTGCACGTGTGTATGCATTTGCATGTAAGGGTGAGTATGTGTGTCCGTGTACCTTGTGTGTGTGTGTGTGTGTGTGTGTGTGTGTGTGTGGGGAGAGCGTGTGTGTTTTTGTATGGGCATGTACCTGTGTGTGTGTGTGTGTGTGTGTGTGTGTGTGTGTGTGTGTGTGTGTTTTGTGTGTGTATTTTGTGTGTATTGTGTGTGTTTATGGGTATGTATCTGTCTGTGTGTGTATGAGGGGGGGTGTGTGAGAGTGTGAGAGTATTTGTGCGCAAAGGTGAGTATGTGCATGCATTTACCTGTGTGTGTGTGTGTGTGTGTGTGTGTGTGTGTGTGTGTGTGTTTGCGATTGTTAGCCTGCCCCAGAAATGAGCGAACAGCTGCACAGACCTGAAGGGAAAGGCGGGAGAGAAGACAAGGCGCGCGGGGCGGGCGGGGGCGGCGCCGTCGCGTTGCAGAAATCAAAAGGCGAGACTGAAGGCGCAGCTCGGCTCCATATGCTCAGCCCTTTTGCACATCTGAGGTGCTAATTAGCCAGTTTTGCTGGAGTGCAAAGCGGCGCTTGATGGCCGAGCCTGTTCTACAAAGGAGGTGTGGACACGCTCAGAAGACCATTGGATCAATGTGGTGGACAAACCCTGTTTGAGGGCAGTGGGAATGTTTCACAGCAATGTGGAAATCCCGAATCATGGGCACTCGTCAGTCCTGGGGGCTTCTGTGTGTCTCACTCTTTCTTTCTTACAGCCCACATGATCAACATTATTTAATGAAATTTTCACACTGAAATTTTACATACATTAAAAATCAAGTATAGCTATATGTATATTGTACAATAGAGTAATAAAGTGGCATATCTAGTCCACAGTTAATTTTTAGGTTGTAGTATATTTTACCTTCATAACAGTATGACAAGGGAGCTTATTTTTAGTATTTCCCACTAGCATGTAAAGATCAGGAATAAATAATACAGTAAGCACGCTTAAATGATTACCCTCCCGAAAATGCTTTGGCATGTTAGAGAACCAACACTGATATTTACACAAAAGCTTTATGCTGCCCGGCTGCTCATGGCGCTGTACTCCTGTGCCTTTCCTGTCTCGTGACGCTGACAAGTCAAAACTGATCAACAACCAGCCCCAGGTGGCTTACAGGTCTGGAAGTACACAATAAGTTAACCTTTTTATCAGCCATAATCTTTGTTGACTCGTTTATTCTTGCATGTTCAAAGCGCGGCAAAAACATTTTCTTGCATGAACACCACCTTCAGGGCAAGCTAGCGATTGCTATGGCCATCCTATTTAGGACCCCGGACAGCAGCCCTCTACCCGCCTTGCTGTGATATTGTAAGATGGGCTTGTATAGGTATTCATGCCCCTGATTTTGAATTCTATAAATTATTCATGTGTTTGGCCCCGTTATATCAACAGTGGTTTTGAGTGTGTATATCGAGCTCAGCTGGCATTCAGCAGCATTGGGCAGGGAGGTATAGTTCGACTGACCGGAGCGAGCGTGTATGGTGCAGTGTGCAGCACGCACTGCGGTCTCTGCTGCGAGAATTTGTCTCCGCTCCACCTTAGTTAGGAAACAAAAAGCGCGCATTTCTTCCCGCTCGCCTTACAATCTTTCTCACTGCTGCCCACCCAAAAGGACGCCGTCTTCGGCTGCGCCGCTCCAGCCGTTAAGTGCTCTTATTAGCCCGGCCTGCCGGGTGTTAATGCGAGAGAATAGCCTTGATAATACGTTTGTCAGGGGGCTGATTTACGGAGGCGAGCTGAGTGATGGGCCTCATCCGGGGTCCCGCGCGGGGGAGATAACCGATTCCAACTGCTGTTTTTTCCACCGCTTATTATCAGCGCAGCTGGATCGCTCTTTTTCCTCTTTCCCCTCTCAAGCGCGCTTTCTCTCCTCCGCCGTCGCGTCTGCTTGCGCCTCTTGGTGAGGTGGTTTAGCGAAGCTGTTTTGCTGACACGCTCATTTCCCGCCATTTCCCGAGCGCGACTGCATTTTCCACCGAGCACACTTTGCCTTTGAAGGAAGTCAGAGTATGATGCTCCCTTGCCGCCGTTCGTCTCCGGGGATCACGATTTTATTGCGTCAGTGTAAGGAGGGACAAAGCCCCGATTTTATGCCTGCACAGTACCTGATTTGTCCTTTCCCCCCATATGCCTGTAAAAGTTGTAATAGCTTTTCCAAACATGGAAGTTATAGGGTCACATCACTTTCCATTCACGAGCATTAGATCCTCACCTCATCCTTTCTCCTCGGTAACATGTGGCTACATTGCAGAGAACTACAATTCTGTCTCTATTGATAAAGGCAAGATTTTTTTTGTAAAGAAAGTCATTCATCCAAGAGTAATGTGGAACTTGGATTTTATAATAAAAATGCATGAACTGAGTGCCATTACATGCGCCATAAATCATGGACAAAGACTGCTAAATTTATATGACCTCATTTTATACGCAGTTAGCTGTGGTTATAGAGAACGTTACATGATATTGCAGAGTGAGGTGGTTGATTTTGGGTTGACCTTCACCAGAACTATGGAAAGATCAGTCCATAGCCATAGCCCACTCTTTTTTAGTTTCACACAGTACTAAACTTATGGCATGCCATTGTCTTGTATCTTGTAGGCAACAGATGCACAAAACCAGTGGCAGTCAACACATGCTACATCACCTCTGTGATCAAGGAACTGGACAATGTTTTCATTAATGCCATTGGTGGAGGGAAGGAACATATGGAACGGATAGGCTTTCTTTTCATCTCACACTTATTTTTAACATGTTCTTGCGACATTTTTGAGGTGTGTGTGGTAACGATTATTTTATGCATATGCACTGAGTGGCAGAGTGCTAGGCTTAGTTCTGGTATATGGCATGACACTCACACCAATGTTCTGTCCACTTAGCCCTCCACTCTTTATGACCTTATCTTCTCTATCTATCTATCTATCTATCTATCTATCTATCTATGCATTTTGTACTTATGACCGAGGCATGCAGTATTTGGTATTCTCTGCACCCTGACTCAGTCGTGCTCACTGGGCTGTAAAGAGCAGTGGCTTCCATTCTGTGCTAATGACCTCCCTGTAGGTCCAAAAAAAAAAAAAAACTTTCCACAAGTCTTACCGAGCTGCCAACTGAAAGGAACTGAGAGTGCCTTGGGGAATTTTTTTTTTTTTGCAAATGCCTTCATTAATTCCAGCCACTCGATCTTAGAATAACAAGCTTAATTACAAACCCGGGAGCAGTTTCGGTGGGGCTGCATGGGGAAGGAAATCTATGAAAAAGGTTCCCTTGCAACGAAGGGACCCCTGGCCCCTGTTGGGTTTGGGAGGTGTGTGTCGAGGAACCACTATTCCCTTTGGCTGGGGCCAAAGCTTGCTGATCCTGGTACAGCACTTCTGCTTCTCCACGGCATTAGTATTATTATATATTAGTAGAGCCAGATGATGCCATATTAAATGCTGGGGATGACCACATTGACACTGAGATTGAGACGACCTGCTTGATTTTGTCTGCAATCTATTGCAGAGGTTTGCTGTAATCAGCAAAATTGGCCTGTTCCTTTCTCCATATACCCTGTGTATCACCTAGTTAAGATACACAGCTTGCTGACTCTGCCTTAAGCTCACTTGTAAGTAGGCCAGTGCCACTCTGAGTGGACATGGGTCAGCAAGACAAGATAATGGGAACTTGAGCTAACTGAGCCGACCAGGTTCCAGCTCTGCAGTGGAAAAGGGGTATAATGAGCCAGCCAGGCAGGTTCCAGCTCTGCAGTGGAAAGGGGGTATAATGAGCCAGCCAGGTTCTAGCTCTACCTTGGAAAAGGGGTATAAAAGGTGTCTGACCTCCTTGTTCTGGCTTAAAAGGGCAAACGTGTCTGTAGGAGGAAGTGAGGGAAATGAGTCAAAATTAGTCTACTTTTTGAACAGGTAAGGGTTTGAAAATCTTGTTAGACATAAAGAGGATGTAACATTTATAAATGATTTAATGTGCCTACAGAGCCAACCTGTGGTGCAACGAGTCCTCCATGGTCTCACCTTGTGCTGCCTCTGTGTTAATGATCTAGCTCTTCAGCTTTCAAATGTCTGCATTTGTATAACTTTACACACCTGGGACGGGACAGAGGTGGTCACAGTGGTCCAGTGGACCAGTGGTCACAGTGACGTGCACTGTAAAAAAAAGTCCTAGAAAAACAGAACTCGCAGGTCTGATTGGGTGCTCCTCCGACCGGACAGAAGACAGTGGCAGACGAAGCGCGGCCACGGTCAACCGGTTGCTGTACGGTGAGGACCACGGTGATGACCATGACCGCTCTGATTTCGACCCTGGAGCCTCGTCCCGTGTCCAGCGCTGCTGTAAATTCCTGCACTATGTCCACCTGTCCCCTCGAAACCAGAGACCATCTGCTCTATCTCACCACAAGGGAAATGAGGAGCAACGGAGAGGTGTGTGTGCGCGTGTGTGTGTTTGTGTGTGTGTGTGTACGCGCATATGTGGGGACAGCTTTATACATTTACATTTCGGCACCCAAGGGCAATGGTTTACTTTTGGCTCAGCATGAGAGGGCCTGGGACTGTTTGAACACGGCGCATGCTCTTCGTAGAGGTCACTCTCCCCAGCTTTGCTCAGCCTTCTCATGTGAGGAGACGAAAATAGACCGCGCACCGGTCCCCGGAGCCACTATGAGCATCCAGGTTAAGGTATCTGTGTTTACTCATTATCGATGGCATGCACAGGCAGTGTGTGCTGTAGGATTTCAATCACTGAAGCAGCAGCGTCTCTTCAGTTAAACCCGCTCCACACACAGCAACGGGGTTATCTTGTACATTCTTATTTTTACCGTCACCCTAATGTGATGATTAGTAACATGATGAAATGCACATACACTGCTACAACAGAAGCCGGCAACATCTGGTTTAAGGGGTTTGCTGATCGACATGAAACTAAGATTAGAAAAGAAAAGAGCTGTGAGGGTAAGAAAACGAATAACATCGTGGGGGAAACAGCGGCTGCTGTCCCAAGCTGATACGCTTCAGTTGGGATAAGCCTATTTGATTTAGCGGCCCAGTGAGAGAGGCCGACTGGCGGTCCGAGCGCCGCGTGTGGAACTCTGTGTGAGGCGGTGCGCGGACGGCGTGGAAACCAGAGCCTCCACCAGGGGGCGCGCCTCCCGGCCGAGCGCCTCTGCACCATGCTGCGCCGCTCCGCTTTCCTCCGCTGGGGGGAAAACCGACGGCTACACCAGCAGAATACTTATGTGGCCCACTGCAGCAGCGGCCCGCTCATCTAAGTAACCTTGTTAAACATCCAAACTCGCGACGCTCCCTCCTCTGCCTCCCTCCCCGCCCCTCCCCGCCTCCCTTTTCCTTTCACGGTGAGGCTGGAGAAGGGGGGGAGTCAGGCCCCCCGCATCTGAAATGAGGACAGCTTTGTGCTGACGCTCTCGGTTTTACTCAGGCGCTGGGAGCCGGAGCGGCGTGTCGTGGGGGAAGCGGGCCTCCGTTGCGGGGAGAGGTGGCGGTGGCGGGCCGGGGGTGCTGTGCCGTGCCGTACTGTGCCGTGCTGCGCCGTCATTCGCCTCTCCCCTCGTGGAGGGTCGTCCTGATGCAAACCTCGTCACAACAGTACCAGGAAGCGGCTTGCCCCGTGACAGCCGTCGCCCGGGGCCCCCTGACAGATGCCCACCGTGAGAGCGAAATGTTCCAACTGTGCGTTTTCTTTCCGACATCCCCCCGTCATGCATTAAAACAAAAATAGTGCTAGGATTTCTTTAAATATATATGCGTCTTTGAAACCTCAAAAGCGCTTCTAATTTCCTTTTTGTTCGGAGTATAATCAGGTTTGTTGTCAGCTATAGTACACGTCTAATGTGATAAGTCTTACCATAAATGCATTCCTTGCACGCCTCTAGATCGGGCAGCAGGCCTATATCAGAACGCTATTTGTCTTGGCGGCTGTCGGCAGATTCACAAGGCTTTTTTTTTGCGCTTTACAATAAAAAAAATTGATCTGTAATGAAAAGCAAAGCTTGGGCGATGCTTATCTAAAGAACAAAGGGAAATAGCGGTGTCTTTGAGACGCGCGCATCGCAGCGAGTGCAATCGAATAATGAAAGCCATTTCTGCAGCGCGCGGTAACCGCTAGCCCCGGGGCCGTCAGAGAAGCTCCATCTCATCGGAGGATTTGTTTTAGATTTCAGATAAGGGAGCTCGTTTGAACTTCGCCGAACGTGTCAGATCGCGTGAATTAAGCGCCAAACGCTTCTCCCGCGTATCGGCTGGGGCGGGCGGGAGCCGAGCCCCTCTTCGCTGCGATAGGCCGTCTTAAATGATTTCCCAAAAAGCTTTAGCGCAATCTTATAGCCATGTGTGCAGACTCCACATTTATGCTCCAGTTTTAAGTAGGCCAGTGTCAGCTGGCCTTCCTCATGCTCAGCGGAGAGTATGTCCCTTTGGGGGTCACTCTGCTCTCTGATCACTCAAACACCATTTCAGGTCGAAAATGTTCGATCGGCTGTTATTTAGGCTATGATCCATACTGGATAACAGTTATTGAAACAAGAGACAGAGTATCAAGATGACAGAGTGTCCCATAGATACAGAAGCCCTGTTATTACTGACAACAACTTTTTTGCTCAACTCAAGTCTTTCAGAAGCAATTGGATTTTTTCCATTGGTTTAATATCTGATTCCCACATGTACAGTATTGCCTGCCACTTCAGATACAGCAGACCTTTCATTTGTGATCCAAAATACACACCACACATTCTGGCAAGAGTGTTTCTGCAGTACAGTATCCAGAAAAGACACACATGTATGGTGAAGTGTTTATATTTATATTGGCAACATATCTTTGAGGATGTATTAGTTACATGATTTCGATATGAGCAAAAAACAACATTAACTCATTTCAACAACCGCAGCGATATCAAAGTCATACAGATTTTGCCTCAAATCAAATCAGCTTCAAACAAGCAAATGCAGCCTCACAAGAAAATGACATACACTGTATTGAAATGAAATCAATGCTTAATTTTAAGAATGAAAACCATGGAAGGAAAATGGGCCATGTTTACTTAGACACAGGCAAAAGCAATTTACAATATTTTCAAACAGATTTTAAATACAAATATAAGTAAAGCAGAACAATAAAAAAATTTAGGGACTGGCTACTTCAATAACAGTTACTCACAGTGTAAATGTATGACCTTGATGCTTTTCCCTTCCATCATTTCACGCTTTATAGTTTTATATAACTTTTATTATTGAAACGCCTCGCTAGCTTCACCTATTCAGCTTTCCCTGTCCTTTGTTTGTAATTACAGGCATTGATTGCAGGATCTTGTAAAAAGCAAGACATTTTTGCCGCCATTATATAGCCTTTCTAGGCATTTGCTAACACAAAACTGCAGCTCCTCAAACTTCAAACTTCGTAAATACTGACTCTGTGACACCTTGGAGGTGAACAGGTATCAACACAATAATGACTGTCCTTCCCACCCCCGCCACCCAATCAATAATTACATCTTGAGCCGCTGACACTATGCGTTAACTTCTTCACTTTAGTGCTCTTGAACTTGAAACGCTGCCAAAGTAATTAAGGGCACATTTATGGGTCAGGGAGTGGGAGTCACGCAACTTACACTCTCCGAGAAATTTTAAGATATGAGAGAAAAAAAAACGACCTCACGGTCCACCAGTACATCATATGGCTCCGTTTCCCTGACACTGCGCTCTGCCCTTGTCCTGCTTAAGCAGGCACTGGAGAGGACGGTGGCAGAAATAGCCTCCGAAGGACACGTGGAGAGGCTGAGAACTTCGCCTCAACGTTGCGGCAACGCGGGCTCAACATATGCCCACCTGCAGGCCGGAACCCTCTGGTGGAGGGTGCTTTTTAAATTTTTCCTGCAATCTGGGGGTGTTGGGGGAGCTCTGGTGCCATGACTCTTTTGTGGCGGGGGGAGCAGAGCTTGTCGCTTGTCATGTGGGCGCGATTACAAATCTCTCCCGTCCCCTGCACTCGTGGCCCAGTTTGGAAGGTAGTCCGAGCGCATCAAGTCAAACGCGCACCGGCTCGGGGTGCGTAAAACACGCTGTAATGAGCGTGCCCCCCACCCCCACCCCCTGACCGAAACAACTCCGCCCCTGCCCGGAGGCCGAGGCTTCATTCCAATTAGCCCGCTGCGGCTAAGAACCATGAAATGAGATTTGGTCACCCATCCGGCCACTGGTCAGAGGGATTGAGATCGCTGATAAACAGTAAAGACCATATCAAATATACATGGGTAGGGAGAGAGAGAAAGGGAGAGAGGGGCTTTTAAGTCTCTTTGGATGTGTGTCAGCATGAATGGCTCGCCTGTCAGCTCTGACCCCCTTCCATGCATGAAGCTGATGAAGGAGCAGTGTACAAGCTTTAACAGGGAGATGCACTGCAACACACTGCCAGCATGAGCACTGGTGAGGAGGGCCAGAGGGACACTCCCTTAAGCAGAGCAGCACATGGACACCCATTCTTAAAATATCACTTTCTCTCCCCCCTCCCCAAATAATTTTTTGCAATCATAACACACACAAAAACCTAAAAGTTTAAATTCTTATTTTAAAGTGAATGTCAGCAATGGAGCTTTGGTGATTTTCAAATCCTCATGATCTTGTGACATTTCAGAGCACAGGTTTACAGCCATGAGGATACCAACATGCAAAGCAGCAAAAACATCATCAGAAAGACACGTGACACATTGATGTAATGTGTACACTGTGCTTTATCACGGATTCCACTCTGGGTGCAGATTACGCTTTTAAGGATCTGGAGTCATTACTCACCGCTCCAAGCCCAGGAACAGCATTGCGCTTGGACACTGAACTCTGCTTATGGCTCATGTTTATTGTACGTGTGGTTAATAATAGGAAGACATACGTATTTAATGATTTTGAGGGTAAATATGTGACTGTAAATATGTGTACCTATTACTGTAATGGGTCTGAGGCTCAAGCTGAAGCACACACTGAAGCATTTAGGTCTTGTAGGCCTCTGGCTACCAGCTACAGCCCACACAGCACAGCGAATAAACAGAAGTTATTGCTGTGTTCAGATCAGATCCCTAACCCTAACCCCATCCCTAACCGGGTGCCTTTTGCCCACTTTGCATGACCTTGACCTCATCTGAAGACGACAGCAAAGTTTAGGAAAGGAACTGCCCGGGCGACAGAATACGGCTCGAGGCCCCAGCACCCCGCACCTTAAAAGAACGATGTCTTCTCAAAACCCGTGTCCCGCGCGCGGGAGAGCGGCCGTCGGATTTCCCCAGTGTCGCGCCACCAGTGACTGGCCGTGAGTCACTGCTGGAGTTGATCAAAACCTGTCAGTGATTCAGCAGCAGTACGTGACGTCACACCGCGGATGACACGTTCACCGTCAGGCTTCGATTTTTTTTTTTTGGGGTCCGAGGCTTAGTGACGCACACGCCTATATTTAACACGGTATGTTATATCGTCATCTCACAGAGCTGTGTAGCTTTTCTTAGATCTGGAGTGTGTGTGTGTGTGTGTCTGTGTGCTTTTTTCTGTCACACTTTATTTTAAGGGCCTGTTAATACTGTTAGAAAACAGATAATAATTGCTTCCCCTTAATTATGCCCTATGTGGAAAACAGATGGTGAGCACGTAGTAAAATGTGTAGCAAGCTTCCAGCTTCAGAGCTTGAAATAATTTGGAAATAATTGTTTCAAAAATGTGATTCTGGTTATTCAGATTATCAGGCTCTGACATTGACTTTTACAAATGATACAAGTCAACTCTTCTCAAAAAGTGAGAGAGGAGACGAGTACCAATAACGAGAATGGAATTCTTACCTGCTTACAACTTGGTTACAATCTATTTTTATTTCATAAGTCATACTTAATTAAGAAGTGGTAACATACTCATTAAATGTTTGATAGTAGTATCAGGGGTACACCAAAGATAGAACCCTGTTTGCTTTTCCCCTCCACCCCCTTTAAGTGTCGCTGGCTGTGTGGTTGAATTCTCTGGAGTGTAGCCCTGTTGCGCAGAAGATGTTCGAGTTCCTCGTCTCGATAACCTTGAGAGTTTTCTCACTCCTCGCAAAGTAGAGGGAGGAGGAAGAGCGACTCATTAGCAAGGAGATCTATTTAAAAAAAAAAAAGAAAAAAAGCGATACAGACCCCTGAGGGATGAAATAAAGTGCAGGCTTAGGCTCAGTCAGCCTTGCAGACCGAGTCAGCGTTGTGGAAGAGAAGGACCCGCGGGCCGGGCCGAGTCCAGTGGCTGGTCTGGAGAGCATGGTCCGCACGTTCTAAAAACATTTCAAAAGTTGCAAACTAACAGACTGTATGAGGCAGTAGGACTGGTGCCAAGTTAAGGAGTAGCATATGGCCAATAGGCTTCCATAATAAAGCCCATCCAGTTTTGTGTCACTATACTAAAATAGTCTGCTCTCCTAGTAAAGACTATTCAGTTTTGTGTTGCATTCTGAATTCTCCCCAGTTTTGTGCTCCTGCACTGTATCCTCTGTGTTGTTTTATTGATCCCTCCCACTCAACAAACCTCCTAAGAGTTGTCAGTCAAAAACAGTCTCCACCTTAAAGTACTGAAATGTTTTTTATCATTTATGTTTTTTTTTTTTTTGAAAAAGTTAGCTTGCAGAGGGAATATTTCCTATTGGTTTTGCTTGCTTATGGAACCATAGAAGCCCTCTGCAGCTTTTGCCCATCAAATGTAAAGTTTGGACATTTGAGGTTACGCAGAAAGAAAAGGAGTGCTCTTTAATAAACTGTAATGGAAAAAAAGAGCAATGCAGAAACCGCCTCAAAACACGCGCTGCCTCATGAACGCGTAACTGGGGTGGGCCGACAGGGATCAGACGCGTCGTCCTGGCCAGCAGATGACAGGACCCCTAATGAGGGCCGCAATTAGCTCAGCGAGTTAAAGACCCGGCTTTGTCTGTGACACCCTCTCCGCGACTCCAGGAGGTGACATCAGCGCCCCTGGACGAATCCCGTTCGCACAAGCTCCACGCCACACGTAGAGCAGCTTCGCGGCGTTCCGCGGAGGGGGAGCTGGCTTAGCATTAGAACGGCATGCATGGGAGGACAGCGAGCTCCTATTCAACCATGAGATCCGTTCCAGATGAATGATTTTTCAGACCAAGGGAGCACTGTTTTTAGATCGTCAGCGCTTCAGCTTTCTGGTTATGAAATCAACGAGCAATGACGTAACAATCTTAGGAAAACAAACCAAGATACTGCAAATAAATTATGGATGCCATGATGCACACTAATGAAAAAGGCGAGGGTGGGGGGGTATATTGGATCAAAGTCCTGAGCAGGCATTTCATTTTGAAGACGGATGCTAGGAATTAAACTTCATTGACAAAAACACTGGAGAAAATTCAGTCATTTCTCATGCACTCTTGTTGGATGGACTTGGATTTTTCCCAAATGTCTGCTCCTGCCCAGCTCCATTAGTGTTACGCACCTCCTCCCTGGTTACCACAGCAACCTGTTGGTCACTATGGGTGTGGCTGTATCACTGCCTGACAAACCTTTGCATATGAATGAAAATGCAGGTGACATGCAGGTCATGGAGGGATGTGGCCCTCTGCCACAAACGATGCAAAGCTCACTGAAAAAAGCTCACTGCGCTCATCTTGTACGTTGCTCTGGATAAGAGCGTCTGTTGAGTGACAAAACTTTTGGTCCAACTTTACAATTGATAGCCCATATATCTCCTTGCCATTTTATTAGATGCACTGTGTAAAGCGTTCTAGATAAGAGCACCTGCTAAATGACAATAATGTTAAGTAATGTAATACCTCTTTATTTTCACCATACCTACATGCTACTCCTACTACTGTGTTTTCATAGCTACTTCATACCCATCTAACCCTTCTGTGTGGATGCACTCTGTGGTTGTTAATTACGTGTAGTTACACAAACCAATTTAAAAGGAGTGCTGAACTCTGGATGTACACATTTGTTACATAAGTATCATGTAACAAAGTAATTTTGAATCACACTGTAGAAAACAGCTGTTATTTGCACTAATTACACTTGGCTGCCTGTTGAAGGATGCTCCACATGCTTTGTTTTGAAGGAGCAATGCCATCCAAGCCCAGACACGCGTCAGAGAACAGCCATGCCATTTCTTCACTCCTTCCCCGTGCTTGTGCCACGGTAGGCGGCAGACACTCCTGCAAGAGCTTGTTTGTGGCTCTCTGTCTGCCACCGTATTGATTTGCCACGGTGTTCTTTTGCCACCGGTACGACTGCAGAAACGCCAGTCTAGAGGATGCTGTCCCACGAGCGCCATGCCAAAAAAAAAAAAAAAAAAAATCGGCTTAAGAAAATCTGCTTTGGCCCAGTCAGTGAGCGCGCTGAAAGGTGATATTTTAATGGGATCCACGCTCGGCAGATAAAGAGATCATCTCAGTCATGCGAAGAACAATGCCGTGATGGTTGTTTTGTCGCCCGGTCTGCAGCATCCAGGAATAGAAAGGCCGCTGTGGCGCAGCGCCTTAATTTAGCTCGCAGAGGGCTGCGGATAGACTCAGCCGTCAATGTGCCTGCGCACGAATGGCCCTGCACTGCAAACCCAAAAAATCCATGAGGAGAAAACAAAGAATGGCTCCTCGGTGTGCTGCTCTGACCCTTCACAGTGGCGCTTGTGTGCTCTCTTGCGTGGCGTTCCTGCACCAAGGCACGTGTGCTCGTGTCACCTGCGGACAAAGTCTGCACAGATACGCTGACCTTTAAAAGAGCTGGATGGGCTCGTCTCATTCTCTGAGCCTGCTCTCAGTCCATCCAGATAAGAGAGAGGTCAGTGGGCCTGCACTGTGTCTGCAGGTGATACGAACACTGTGAGGATGTGCTGCGGTTCCATGATGTCAATTCAAGACAGGGAAGGGAAGAAAGAGCCATTTCAGAGAGAGAGAAGAGGCAATGTTGTGTGAAGATGTGATTTTCTCTTAAATTAGAAAGAACGTGGGCAATGTGGAGGTGGCCAGCTATTATCAGTTTATGTAAAGAGATAACTGACAAGATACACACACACACACACACACACACACACACACACACACACACACACACACACACACACATTTGCCCATTGATTCAAACATTCAACAAAAGAGAACAATGACCCCAAACACATTTGCTTGCTCTGGCAAAAAACATACACAGCAGTCCTCCAGAGGAAGGAAGTCCCATGTATTTTGGTGAGTAATGTTTCTGCCAGAACATGCTCCCTTTCCCCCCCTCCATTCGCGTACCTCTGCAGTATCTGACGGAATGCTAATTGTGTAAGCGGTCTCTGCAGGCTGGCAATCCGCCGCAGACGGTGTGAGGGATCCGTCCGGTCATCCCAGCTGGACAGCGTTATCGCGGCCTCTCATTAAGCGGGACCCTCTGAGGAAACGTATTAACGCCTGCCCCGCGCTCTGGTGCATCCGCTCTTTTCTACATTTTAATTAACCCCGCCAGATGAAAGGCAGGAGAGATTTTTGTTTCCTTTTGCGTGTAGGGCAATACACAAGGTTGCCCTAGTAAGGAATAAACCATAAGGCTGACGGAACTTTTCAATAAGCAAACCTCCTCGGCTTCTGCGGGTCACGTGGTGCATGGGAACGGTTATCACCTAGCCCGCGCTCCCTCCCTGCTTGTAAACTGAATTGATTAAGCACGTTAGCGAGGCCAATTTGTGCTTCTGGTATAAGTAAGCGCTCGCTAATTATCTGGCTCGCGTGTGTCCATCTGTTTGTAAGCTCTCGATTAGGCAGTGCATCTCTCCTGGGTTTTCTGCTGAAAATCCCAAGAGAGCAGGAAGAATTACATCTTTCTGTTACATAACGGAAATGACTATCTGCACAGAACAGTCAAGTAGTATATGTGAATTGTAGAGTCCAAAATAGAAAGAATAGATTTAATGCATATTAAAATTTATTGCGTATTTCAGAATATTACAGAAAATGTAGTTTAATGCATGTATTTTAGAAGGAAGAATATATTTTATAAATTTATGTTACAATGTTTTTCTTCTCAATTTGTAGTACATGTTGGCCTTTGAAATACATTTCAAATTTCAGGATACACGGGCATATAATTTTCTCAAGAGGAAAGATACACTGCTTTTTCTTCCATACCTCGCTGAGCTTCTCCCTATAGCTTTTAGCTGCAGCAGTCCATCATACGTGTACAGGTGAGAGTGAAAGGGAGACAGCTGAACCCTGACCTTTGAGCCCTTAAACAGTGGCACGGCAGTTTGGGATGAGGATAAGAAATGTCCTAATAGGACAAAAACAACCGCGGATGACCTTACGTTCTGGCATGGAATTGATGAAAATGTCACAGGCATCAAGCTAACAGTTAATTTAAAGTGAAAAGCCCAAAGATCTGTGGGCTAATTAACCTCTGACCTTTTCTCTCGACAGCGCTCTGTCCCGTGTCCTCACATTTCCCTCTGTCAAAACACTGTATTTTATGGCATGTTCTCAGAAATCATCACATGGCAAATCTTGCAAAAGGGGAGGGGGCAGGGGGGTGAAAGGAGCTCCAGTTGTTAAGGTTAAACAGTCATTTCCCTGTTTACTCCTCTCTTACTTGCTTTGATGGCTGGCTAGATGTGCCTCAGAGCGTGTTCCCAGGACGTCACCTTTAAACACACAGGTCGTCTCTGTGTCACCCCCGTCTGTACGGATGGGAGCCGTTCTCCCATTTGCTCTTACCTTCAGCTCAGGGGTCACTCACTCTTCTGCATTATTATTATCATCAATATGATTATTCATTTGTTAATAGTAAGCAACACCCTAACCACTACCACTGAAGCCCCTATGAAAAGGGATATGTGTCAACATAAATATTAAATAAATATTATTAAATAAAATATTACAAATTACATATTAAATATATCAAAACATCTATTATATTAAACATATACAAAGTGCAAAATACTGTGCATCCATTGCTGGCCCTATGCATGCAATTCTTTTGTGCATGTTGATGATTATATATGATAATATATGCATAACCTTAGAACATGTCAGTACTTGATATATAAACAAATACATGAAGTACATTTCCTTGACATGAATTCTCTTGTCATTTGTTTTATGATTGATTTGTGATTTTTATGTCCCCATGTAACTGTCCCATGTAAAGGTAGGTTCATGTAAACACAGACCAGAGGCATGAGAAGCAGTACAGCTGGCTGTCTGCTCATGGCTGAGGGATTCAGAGGAGACAGTCAGCAGTGTTTTGTGTAGCGTGCAAGAATTGAAACAAGTTAAATGGCTGTGTTCTAGAAAAAGAAACAAAATCAGTAATTTGCCTCACTGTTACCATGTAACACATGTTTGATTATAACATACAATAACTTACAATCTCAAAACAAAATTAGTTTTTTTAAACAAACCTCCGGGAAACGTGTAGGGGTGGGCGTGCTAGTCTCAGATCGGGTCAACGGCTCCCACGAGGCCGCTACACAAATGATTGGACATGCCCAGCCGAAACCCTTTCCCTGGCTGGCGTCACCCTCATGGACCCACCACAGGTGCTTCTGTGAGGGACGGGAGATGAGGCCGCTCCTGATTGGCTGAGCTGCCGCTGACTCTTTGGGACCTCGGAGGCCTTCTCCCACGCTGGGCCTGAAACGCGATTAGAGGTGGCGGCGGCCGCTGTGTTAGCGTGCTCAGAGCCCGTGATGAACGCGGCCGGATTACACGCACCGGGACAAGGACGAGACAGGATTATGCTGCAGTCACTGATGAAGCCGGTGGGGACTCGTGCCTAAAAAATACAAGCTTTAAAAGTATGTCTGTAGGAAAACAAACTATGCTAATATGAGATATGTATGTATGTTTCTCTTTGATGCATGTATTTTTGTTTATATTAAATATAACCACTCCCAAGAAGATGTAATATAACAGATATGGTCTTCGATAATGTTATTGCACCGTAATCAATTGAGTAAAAAAGTATCATTTGAGACCTTATACACAATCTATTTAGGAATTACAGGAGCAAATAGTTATTTCAGTGTTTTTATTTTTTAAATATCTCCCTGACTCATTATTTATGATGTAGCTATCCTTGTTTTCTGCATTGTCAGCCATAGGGTGCCCCCTGATGCCAATTGCATCATCCAGGTTATTTCCATCCAGTATCTGTGGGCCTGCAGAGTGGCCATTTTTCATTAGTTTCATTTCATACGTTGTACCTGTTCGTCCAGTCTTTTCCACTTGTCCAGTGTCTCTATATTCCTCTGGACGCCTCCAGGGTCCTCTGTGTGAGGTGGCCCTGTGACTTGCCTGCAGGGGAATTTTGGCTTTCATTTCACCGCAGTTAAAAATAAACACGGTCAGGACACCAGCAAGATTTGTAGAGTGGTTACTGTAGTCACCTTCTCATTTTTATTAATGACATCTAATTTTGTTGGTTTCTTCTGTTCCTTGGACTACAGGACAAATGAAGGGGTGTAATGAATGTAATGTTACAAAGGGGGGATTTTACTGTGAGGAGGAGTGCCTTGTAATCAACATCACAAGTAGCAAGGTTAAGAAAAATGTTATCCAGACAGATTTCCACAGAGTAGAACAGAACATTGCTAATATAACCTTAATTAATTTCCCTCCTGAAACGTCAACTGTCTGTTTGCATCACCTCGAGCAAAAGCCTCCTGTATTAAACCATCAGCCATTACTCATTCTGTGGTGGTTGTTAAGTTAATTGCACTGTTTTCCTTTGCCGTTTTTCACCATTGCTTAGGTGCGAGGCATGAACACAGGCCTTTGCTACTTTATGCAGTTGCTGTATTTATTCAGAAAGAAACAGCACCACAGTTAAAACACTCCCATATCCAGAACAACCCTCTGGCCTCCAAGCACAGTTATTCATGTGACGGCAGGGGGAGGATTTACTGATCCTGGGTCAGTCTGGGCCACCTCCCTGCTGTGATGCAAGTCCACTTGGCTGACGTCAGGACTAAGATGTCATTGCCAGTGGGCCGAAGATGAGAAAGTGCAGAGCACAAAAAAAGTGAGATGTTTCTCCCAAGGCTGTTTTGTTATAAATATCTGACTCACATATCTTTGATTTGCAAATGAGGAGTTTTTCTTTTCTTCCTTTTCTCTGCATTAGTTTCCAGATGAGAAGCGGAAGCAGGGACTGCTGCTGTGTCATCTGTTTTGTATGTGGGAGTAATGAGAATGAAAGTCTCTCTCTCTCTCCCTAAACCTCCCTGGTCAAGCTACGATTTGATCCGCAACATCAAAAACCGAAAAAAAAAAAAAAACAAAACCCGACAAACTCAGCGGTGTGCGGAGAGAAACGCAGGGAATGAAATTATCTCTGCGTTTGACCACCGTTTCCATAGTTCTTTTTGCTGTATCTTGCTCAAAAGGCCTGTAATGGTGGCAAAAATTTGCTCGATTGGCATTGTGGTATGTGCGCTGTGGCGTTGTTATGTCATAACCTGTCATAATATGTGTTAACCTGACCCCATTTGTCTGTACATCTGTCACTCATCCTACGGCCACACCCATGAGGTGGAATTGGTGGGGAGGGGAAGCGGAGCCTGGCCTCGCAGCGCTTTGGATTGGCCGCACTCCTCACAGCCTAGTCAACTATGGACCAGGTGAATGGAGCGAGCGCGGAGGAAAAATGAAACACAGCTTCAGCTACTGTACTGGGCAGAGCACCTAAACCAATCTTGAAAAGTTCCTAATTGCTTTCAGAAAAAAAAGGGAATCAAAAGAAAAACAACAGCTGAGAGCCTGAGAGGTTGTTGGTAGCAGCGTATCCGCTTCAGCAGGGAGCACGAGGAGGCACTGCCGCGTGAATAAAATTAGCTAAACTCGCAGCGCAGCGCCGCAATGCCGTTGTAATCTCCCTTTTAACAGCTGATTACGATGCAGCACGCGTGCCGCACGAAACCGCCAAGCCACTTCAGGCACAGGCCTGAAAAAAAATAAGAAAAAACTCTCTCAGCGTTGTCGGCTCTGCTGTCTGCCAGCCTCATACAGTGTCAGTTTTAATTAGTGCTCGTGGAAACACATTTTAAAAAGAGGTCTTCACATTTTAATGCGATTTTTCTCAGGGGCCACGTGGCAGAAACGTTGTGAGTCACCTCTTCCAGTCTCATCTTTGATAGTTCCTCCTTTCTTTCACCCCATGATATGGTAGTGTACCACGATGGCTGTAGCCTTTTACATGGAATATATTTAGTTACATATGTAAAATACATTCCTAAGATTATAACTGTGGAGGAGATGTTTTAACCCATACACCATTTTTGCTGGGGATCTTCAGATAAAAAGGACTGTGCTAGCTCACGGTTAAGGTGGAGGGTGGGGTTTCAGCTACACCTTGAAGCCCATTGGTCAGCTCACTCACCACATGGCCAATGAAGGAGCAGCTTCAGCCAGGATCTCCAGTGTTCTGGATGAAAGTCCCTGAACATAAGTAGCACAGGTCTTTGAAAAGGGGGATTTTTCCAACTTTGAAAATGTAAAAGTAGGTCAATCTCTTCTCGAGTTCTGCCGTGCTCTTTGCGGCCCTCGGGTGTTGTAAAATAGAGGCAAAATGTGAAAGGTAATACAGCAATGTACTATTGGCTGCACAGTTGTGAGTGAGTCATAGTTTTTAATGGGATCCATGAATCTGTGAAACAATCGCCAAGGTGTCAAATGAGGACAACGTGCACACATATGCACACGAATGCACACACACGCACATGTGCATACACACACACATAGACAGAGTGACAACCTGAAAGACTCACACGCACACACAGACACATAAATGTATTCTGATGTTTAATTTGCATGACATTTAACTAATCGGAGGATGACCGCAGCTGTACCCTTCAAACGTTTTCAGATGGCATAAAAACAAGGCATATTCTAGAGCAATCTGGATCCCCCTGCCCACAAATGTTTCTGCCTTTGTTCTGCCTGCCTTGTTCTGCCACACACGTTGCGCTTTATGCACACAGATGGAACATGCAGACAAAACTAGAACCCGAGTTCTGAAGCGTTGACCTAATTTTCACTTTCTTGAACATGCGACTGTGCATCAGAGCGAGTTTACAGATGGCTCACCCACTTTTTTGGGGGGTGATATTTCAAACCACTCAGTGTATCGAAGCATATTTTCACCTTGTCTTTCACACTAATCAGAACACTGCCACCAAACTCCAGACTAGTCAGTTTTACACATGAGGGTGAATGTTTTGTTCTTCTGTAGGGGCATTATAGGTAAGAGCAATAAATAGGGGCAAAATCTGAACCCCTCAGAAGCTCTCGCTCCATCAGTGCTGATGTTAGAATACCACACCCTCACAGTGAGACAGATGCTCTTAATTGTGCCAAGTGGCAGCAGGCATTGTGATTGGCTCCTTTCTGTCATCCCAGGCGCGTCACCCAGTTGGCCTTGGCTTTCATCCTTTCATCCTTACAGAGTCAGTTTTGTTTGCAGAATCCTACGTATCCCTGACGCATCCCAACCCACATTCGTCTATAATGAAATTAAATGGACATTTTATTTCATGTCTTGAACAAAATCATTTCAGCTTTTTTGAAAGCTTTTTTTTTCCCCCAGTAGTCAGAGTTGAGGAGTTGAGGAGAAAGAGTTTGGTCCTTAGATTAAACTTCCCTCTGAGAAGTCTTAACAGAAATGGATTAGGTACTCATGTTATGGGACGTGTTCTGCTATCTCATGTGCTGCTATCTCATTCCACAGGAGTAGTGCTGGGGCCCAGGGGTGAAGGATCTGGGCTTGTAAGCAGAAGGCTGTAGAATCAGCTGCCAGGGAGGGCACTGGCCATGCGCCATTTAGCAAAGCATTGCTGCCCGAGTACAGCTGAGTACATGTATAACATTTAAAAAATGTAAATGTAACATTAAAAAGGAAAGCTGTGGATAAGGGCATCTGCAAAGCAAATAAACTATTGAGTAAAATTTTTTACTGCTGCAAAAAGTAGCAGTTTGTCTTTTTGGAGCTGGAGGCCTTTTTGTACGTACCTCGTTTTGCTCTTTAGGTTTTAGTTGAGTCCTTATCCAGCTGGGAAAGTGTGACGTTTTGAGTGAACTTTACACTATGGAGCCAGATGTCTGATGTTCAAGGTGCTGTGAGGTACTGTCACATGGTAAGCTGCCAGTCTGCCATCATCGACAGTCATGAGGTGATGGTAACAGGTTGTTTCACGCGAGCACTCCTGAGGCTTCCCAGGAAGGCTGAGCACGTCCATAAAAAGGCTGAGCGCATCCAGAACACTGTTTCCAGTCAATACCTTCTCAATACCCCCCCCCCAAGCAGCGGTGAGGTTGTCAGGCTACTCTCACGGGTTGAGCGCAGGTTTGCAGAGTCAGCAAGTACCCAAGTCATCCCATGTCCATGTGAGTTGTCCTGGCACCCCCCTCCCCATCACCCCAAATCCCTGTCCTCACATGGAAAGCCAAGCCAAGTATACAAACCCCCTCCCCCAAGCTGAGTATACAAACCCCTCCCCCAAGCCGCGTGTAGCCCGTCTGGAGAAGCAGCTGAATTTGTGAAAGATGATGAATCGAACCCGAGAGAATAATGCTGACTCATCCCTTTCGGGAGTGGGCGGGGGGGGGGGAGGAGGAAGGAGGGGGGTGCGTATTGACTGTACCGCTTCCCTCTCGCTGGGCCTCCACCTCCTTACGCTTCCCGGCCATTAAACTGCAGACTCAGTCAAAAGCTTTGCACCACCCCCCCTTCCCCCTCCTGGTCCCCGCTCTAACAAGGATGTTCCAAACATGCTCGTCAGACCTCAGGAGCGTGCAGACTGCTGGGTTATCATATCGGAGTCGGTCTGACCCATACCGCTGTGGTTATGCCAGCGCCCGTGTTGCGCGATCGGATGGCGGGGCTGTTGGTGCTGTTTGTATGGGGAACCGGTCGATGCGTGTTTTGATAAACAGAGGCTCTGCCCGGGACTCCTCGCTGTGTTGTTGTCACAGTCCCCAATTGGTCGCCCTGGCTGCTGATTATTCAATAACTGCCAGCGGCACTTGCACACTGACCCCACGTCCTCTGACAAACTGTGACAAACAGTTCCGTTTGGGGCGACATGGTGTGCAAACAGAGACACATTCTGCTCAGGATAATTCACAGAAGCGTAGGTCTGAAATTTGCACAGCATGTAGCAGTTTGACTTCTATTTTATTACCATGGATTTTTCCAGCCAAACCCCTCCCACTTTTTCCTGACTGCTTATTGACTATGTCAAAGGGTTAAGATTTGTTGGCCAATAAGCTGTAGCCATGCTGCTCAAAGATAGCTTCTAACTGGTGCGGCCCCAGTTTCACAAGCGTGTTTCCATGCTCCACTTGAGCTTCCTGTCAATCATGCACAATGACAAACTCCAGCACTATGAGGGAACACTGCACCTTTCAACGTACTTCCACACTGTCACAATGACAACGAGTGATACAACGTCTGTGTGACTGAGTGCACCTGTGTATTTGCATTTTTGTCTGTGAGTGTGTGTGTGTTTGTGTGTATGTGTCTGCATTAGTATGCCTGTATGTGCGTGCACCATGTGTTTAGGTCATGTGCATGTGTGTGTGTGTGCATCTCTAAGCATACATAAATCCCATTCATGTGTGCCTGCACGCATGTGTATGTATGTGTCTGTGTGTGCGCATCTCTGTGTGTCCGTGTATGTGTGTGTATGTTTGCTCCTACCGAGCGGGTGAGAGCTGTCATCCCTTACGCAACAAAAATATATGATCATATATTAGAAAATGTAGTGCAATATATTAAATAATATAATTCCATATATAGGAAATCACTCCTTATATTTGTCAATATATTACAATATATCCATGGATCCATGTATAGCTGAATATTGTTACATATAAAAAATACATTTTAATAAAGGCGCAAACTATAGTACATTTTTTACATGAAATAATTTTTAATGAAATGCTTATTTCATTCATTCTTTCATTTCATGAATTAACAAAATTCTTCTCAACTTTTACGCAATGTGGATCAAGACAGCTGTCGCTGAACTGCCATCAGTTTACATAACGTTGACCATAAGACATTCATGTCAGTCATCTGACATTTTACTGATTAGATGCTAGACAATTAATATGTGAAAATATGTATGAATGTATATATGGAAGCTGGCATCATGTAGAAAATACTGATAAACTAATTCATCAGTACACCCTAAAAAATAATTCAGTGGCTTTGTAAATATCACAATAATAAAAAGGTATACTACCTTAATAAAATCTCTGAATATCACAAGTGATTGTTTGAGTTGGACATACCAAAATAAATGCCTAAAAATCCAACTGTTAATTTTATTTTAAATAAACACATATTATTTAAGTTTATTTCACGAAAAGAAATTAGCATTTGACTAACAAAATATATTTTGAAGATGTCCTTAATATTTTTTGGTAAATTTCAATCAAAATATTTGAGAAGTAATTATACTGATCAGTTTCAAGAACTAAAATTATTACTTATTCCAAATCAATATTCTTCATCTTCTTCAACAATTTAAGAAATTGAGTAAGTTACGCTAAACGTCATGATGTGAACGCTATTAACAATCGTGCGCAAAGAGAACGTCCTCATGGGAAATCTGCTCTTCTATCTGCGCAACCTGGCTAGAAGCAAGAAAACACCATGGCGAGAACCACCTGGAAGACTCCTTGTAAATCCTGGTAAGTAGCCAGCTAGCAAAAGTTATTATTGTTATTAAGTTAATATTGCCCCTGTCTTCATGCAAACACAACTTTATAGGGTGTATATTTTCTGAATATTGTCACAGCCATGCTGTCGTAGTTAGCTAGTTAACTAGCTAGCGTAGTTAGCTAGCTGGTTAGCTTAACTACTTTCTGCAATGGGGAAGTCCTGATGTTAGAATCATCGTGACTTTGTCTATTTATTCCAAGTAGGGGGTGTAAAGTGGCTGTTCATCAAAGTCATCAAAAAATGTGTCCTTCTAAGGTGCCTTATTTCGGTTAAATTTGAAAGATGTATCCTTAACCAGGTAGGATATCCCATACATCTTTGCGATTATCTCAGGCTTCTCACTTCTGTTAAACTAATGGCGGCTGAAAACACCACAAAGGTAGATGCGGTGGTAGCAGAGGAGCTCATTGTAAATGTCCATATACAGTAGGGATGGAACCATACCAAAAACTCATGGTACGATAAAAAGTCCATGATACGATATTTATCGCGATATTAAAAAACGAAGAAAAATTATGACTTGAAAAAATGTCCTTTATTAAATAAAAAATCAGGATTTTTATTTGTATAAAATTTGCTTTTCCTTTTAACTTAAAGTGCTCCTGCTTTCCTTCTTTAATAACATAAAATAAAAGTAGCCAGGCATGACCTAAGGATGTGCAAAAATTGGCATGAATTGTCTTTGGCAATGAATGGTTGAACTATGTATAATTCAGTGGCGGCTCCTGCCAAATCTCTCGGGGGAAAATTGTTGCGATGATGGTTAAGATGACCCGTTCCATGGGTAAATTAGCAGCTAGCTAACTGGACATTGTCACATTGCATTGTGCAAATTAGTCAGTTAGCTAACTTGACATTGTCACATTGCTAACAAAGTGTTAGCTATTTCGCAGCCTGCTAGCCACATTTTCCGTTCATACCAGCTCTGCGAAAATCCCCGGTTATATGATCCCCCCTTTGTAGATTCTTGCTTGATGTTTATATTTGGTCTGGGTGGTCCTAATTCTTTAGTTGCCAATTTATGCTGATTACTATGGCGACTGAACGGTATTTTTCTTAATGACATGATCGAGTTGCTCTGAGTTGAGGTAACATTAGCCACTAGCCTAGGCTATAGGCTAGGCTTAATCCTTTTTGTCCATAAAGGAGAAAAGGCGTGTAGCCTACCTTGCCTTGTTATTGCGCCTCATTGCCCTTGTGCTCTACATTTAACAATAAACCAGTATTTAATTTGTTCTAAAACTGTCATCTTTGTCATTTAAAATGCAACGATATACCTAATAATAGCCTAATAATAAAGCTTATTTGTATAGCGCTAAAATCAAGATAAATGAAGTAATTTGCAAAAAAAAAGGCGATAATACCGCATATCGCGCTGTTGAGCCACCCGAAATCACCACAGGGGAAATTCCTTCACTGCGACAGCCCTATACTTGTCAATTAATTATTCAGATGATTGCCATCCTTGTTAATTAAACAATCTTATGTTGTAGCTTTAACACTCAGTGCTGTTTAGCCAGCATTTAAACGGCAGAATCTTGCAGATCAGATTAACGCCTTTGCCATTAACGTTCCCTGACTTGGACAGAGAATGAACAGTACAGTTATCCACAAATTACAATAATGTGTGGGTATGACAAATGCTACAGTTTAGTGAAGAGAAATAATACTATAATATAATAATACTACTATAATACAACACAAAATGACACTAGTGACTAACCATAACCAGTTTACGAGATTGCTGTTGATTATTCTGTGAATCATTTGTTTTATTGTTAATCAAGGAGGATTACAAGTTGAAAACAATGATAGATTTAAAGGTAAGGTTTTCTCTGTTTCCAGCTCTCCTGCTGCCACTACTGTCTTGGGGGGAGGTCTTCCCTAACCCCAATTAATAATAAAATATGAAATATATCACAAAGTAATATTGACACCTGTTACCTGTTCTTACTTGAATTTGGGTGTAAAATGACCCAGCAACTAAAAACATGTTTAATATCTAAAACCCATATTGGCGGACGTATGCAGCCAAACAAACATTTGTTTCATGTTGTGTTAGTAAATAACTTCATTATATGTCTCTTATTGAAGACAAGTGTAGGTACCACCATTTATTTATTATTGAAGAGACCAAATAACATTGCATTCATGTGCTGAAATGTGGAACTTTTGGGGCTTCTTAGAATCTGAAACATATTTTTTAGAATGTCTGATATTATGGATATTGTCATGATATTCCTGTTGTCTCCTTACATGGATGTCTAATCACTTGGTTATTGCTCTGTGTCACAGATGCTGTTATTAACTACCACCCAGGGACCAAGATTGCAGAAGTATGGACAGCTAAAAGAAGAACATGTTGCATTCTGCTGGCCATCTTTTTTGTTTCAGTGGCATGGCTTGCTTTGTTTAAAGCCAAGTCAGCTTTATAGTTTTGATGTTGAAGAATATTGTATCTCAGCAGAATAAAGGATACCTTTAAAAAGTGTGAGTGACCATTTTTACTAAACATTAGTCTTTTGACAAAGAAATACATTTTTACTTATATTTATATATATGTAGCATATATTTGAACATATATTTTACCATATAAATCTATATAACCAGTATGTGTGTTAGCATACATTTTACCATATGTATATATATATATATATATATATAAAATATTTTATATATACAAGTATATTATAAAATATAAAATGACAGATATATGAACATATATGTTGTCATATATTTTTGATATATGTAAATGTGATATGTATTTTTCAATATATTGTAATATATTCCCACATTATATTATTCAATATATTTATTAGGAAGTAAATCAAAACAGTAAATTATATATATTGATATTTAATATATGGGGAAATATATTTTCTTTGCGTAAGGGATGCTAGCTGTTCCGGTGAAAGAATGGCTACTCCAGCGGGGTGACCCGTCTTACCCCACCCTAAAGAAGCGGGAAGCGCAGGCCCTCTGCACTGCCGCACTGTCTCCCAGCATCAGCTCCGCCCCCTCCTGAGCCGGCCTCTCGCTGACGCAAAGCGTGTGATGGACGCCTCCCAGGGGCCGCGTTCGTCTGGCCGGCCGCGACAGGGCCCAATTACTCTGCAGTGTTTCCTGGCAGCCAATCAAAATTAAATAGAAGCACTTATCAGGAAGGGGCCAAAAACGGTCTGCCACACACAGTCGTTTGTTCAGTCAGTCCTCGCGTAAACAGCACTTAAACCAATAAACAAAACAAAAGACTCCTAATCGAATCACGGGCATCTGAATCTTCTTTTTGCTTTTTGCTTTGATATTTACTTTCATAGGGAAAGAAGCGGAGTGATACTTTAACAAAGCTATGTCAGATCCTAGATGTAGTTGTAGTTCAGGCTTATCCCACTTTCTGCTGCTTAAGTCAGAGAGAGAGACTGCAGGTGCCCTCTTTAAGGTCTTTCATATGCTTAGAACCCTCTGGATGTGGAGCGGGCCCACCACAAACCACACAGCAGTGACCCTTTCTCCACGTCACCTGACTGTGTTCTGTCTGAGAGCCGTCTCATCCATCAGGGGAATAAAAAGACAAAGACAAAAGCGGACGACCGAGATTGGGTTATGGATTTTTTATTATTTTCTCCTGTAATATTAATTACGTGGCTTCTTGCGGTGGCCGATTGAAAGCACCCAAGCTGGCGGAAGATTGGTTTTTTTTGGCTCTTTACATAACCCCTGTGGTCCTCACAGCCAATCGTGGCGCTCTCTCGATCGTGCTTGGATCTGAATGCAACTTAACGCGAGCGAAAGGAATGGCTTCCTTAGCCGTGCCCACTCCACGCTAAAGGCAGCGAGGAGGCTCAGCTGGGGCCCTGCTCTAGTTTTCCCGCTGTCCCGTTTGGAGTCAGCTGATCAGCCCCGGCACCGAGGAGGTCAGGTCCCACACCCTCCACGCGAGCTCAAACTGTCCCTGTCACATCTGCTCCTGAGCACGGGCTCTCGGTCCCTTTAGTGTCTGATATTTACGGCACCCAATCAGAAAGCGTGTGCTCATTTCTCCTCACATGCGAAAAACGCTTGGGGTTTGGGCAGGCATCTACAGCAGGCCAGTCCACCAATGCTAAATGGTAAGTAGTTAACCTTCCAGTTACCGCTGCACATCTAACACGTTGCAGCTCCGGAATACCGTTCAAAGTCTGCTGGAGATTGTGGTCCTGTATCTGAGTTTTTGAGAATGAACCCTCAGGAAAAAGTTTAGCTGGATGAGCCAAGCCCTTGGCAACATCAGCGAGGTGTACCTTTATGAATGATTTATAAATGTACAGATTTATAAACACTCTGTGCGTCCAGCCAAGCACTTTCCCTGGGTGTTGTTTTCTTTTAGAGCCACCCTTTTAAACTGATACAGTTTAAATGGCTTCTTCAAAGGAAGTCGAGCACGCTAATGGATTCATTGATTTGCAGTGAGTTCAGTAATCGCACTATGCGCTCAGCAGTGTTTTCTAGCAGAGCATGTCCGGGTTCAGCTCCAGCTCAGTGTTTGGCTGAGAGAACTCAGTCTGTGTACAGTGTACCTTCTCATGAGTATGTCTGTGAATTTCTGGAGCCCCAGAGCTTTGTGGGCCACTATGGAGAGAGAGGGAGAGAGAGAGAGAGAGAGATAGACTGACAGGTAGACAGAAAGACAGTATTATAGAGAGAGAGACCAGGAGGGAGTCTTGGCAGAATGCAGCATTTGGCAAGGCCCCCTCCACCCACCACACCATCACCAGGGACAGCCAGACTCTCGTCATCCACCCAGAGAGGAGGAAGAGAACAGCAGCCAGCAGTGCCCCACCCAGCTGAGCCCTGAGAGAAAGAGAGTGAGAGACAGACAGACACACAGACACAGTCAGAGAAAGACAGCAAGAAAGAGGCCGACAGACAGACAGACCGATAAACAGGGCGAGAGGGATTGTGTAAACGTTTCTCTTGCTCCCTTTTGTACGGAAAAAAGTTTCTCTTCTTCTGCCAGTTTAGCCCTGTGGGGCTTCAGTGCTTGTTAAAAATTCCTGACAGAAAAACAACAGCAACAACAAAAAGACAGTTGTGACTGCAAGCTCAGAAAGCACACAGACTAACAAATCTGAAACGTCTGTTATTTTCTTTTTTTTATCTCACACCGAAGAGGATTCATCTTTTATTTGCTCCTCAAATGACAAGGGCTCCTGACGGGAAAATGTGAATTTTTCCACAGTGTTCTAGACCACAGGTCTCTTTTGGGCCTTGCTGTGTATTCTTTCATTGTGTTATCTTTGGTTTTATTATAATTATTCTAAACACATATTTATACACACATTCATACATTAATGACAGAGCCATTCATCACTAAAGAGTGGTTTAGGCCTGCATTTGATGTAAAGGTCTTCCATGGTTAAATGCTATGCTTACAGCTGAAAGTGAAAGTCAGACAGGGATCAGCACATTTGGTTTCATGAGAATGGGTCATGACAGTCAGCCCTGGTGCACTTAGCAGAACAGTTTGAGAACTCGTTAGCAATGGCTGCTGCTTATGTTTCTGTTATTCACCATGAATCCTCATGAATGCAGTAGCTTCCTGATGGGCTGTTCAGGCAATTCAGAGCCTCTCCATTGAGGCTTTCATTTGGGGTCCCTTGTTGCCTGAAGCTACTTACATGCAAAAAAACAGATATATACCGAGATTGGTGTGATCGCTCACGGCGTGATTTATGGGCAATTCAATTGCACTTTAAATCGCGAAGAACCGAAGCAATATCCGTTCACATAATGAGTCACCATTGCGGATTAGCATACCGGTACAAAGTAATTCAATTAAAGATCACAAGACGTGCCCGGATGCAAGTTCACTGCTTCACTGCAGTCAAATGTTGACTGCTCAAATAAAAAAGGGTTGTTTTTATTTCATTGGACCTCACAGAAAGGGTTGACAGCAAACACAAGAAAAAAAACAAGGATGGTTGAGGGAAGCTGGCTGCTTCATATTGTTTAGGCAGAAGCGAGTCTCATGATGCACATATGCGTTCTGATTGGACTTTGCACAAAGCTGCACAGAACTGATATTGACTCGTGTGATGGACTGAACCGTGGTTGTGAATGCAGCGATGGAATACACTGGGTGTTCTGTGCAGCAGTCTGAGGTGGAACTGGTTGCAAGGGATAAAGGTCGCCAGTAAATTGCCACATGTAATATAGCCTTTACTCCCTCTGTTCTTTTGTGAGGCTGTCAGCTTACAAATCCAGCTAGACCTGAATTATTCACACAATTTTTTGTGTTGAGTTGCATGTTGCATGTGAATAATTATCTATAGTCAGAGTGCACGGGTTCGAGGGTAGATAATCTGCCTATCATGGAATCGGAGGTCAGTACTGAGTGTGCGCTGTGTTCTCGGGTTGGATTTTATAGATCAGGTTGACCTTTGAGAGGAACCTTCTTGCAGTTTGTTTTATTTGATTATGGCGTAAGGTTTTTAATTTATTTTGTTGGAAGGCAAGCTTTTCAAGGCCTGTTTCCAGTCTGAATTCATTATAAAAAGTCATGTCACAACATTAAGTAGACAGAATGTATTTTAAATCTATGTTTAAATAAATTGTCAAATTAAATATACTGTACATTATACATTGTGATATTGCAATTACATTAGAAAATATATTCCACATATATCGTCATATATTGTGTTTTCATAGAGGATCATAAATCACGACTCTGCACCGCAGAGCTTTGACAGGATCAAACTTACGGTCCAGTTTTGGTCGAGCTACAGCAGCGTTCAGCAGTGGTGGCCAATCAGCCGGACGAGCCGGGTGACCGAACCCGGGGAGCGAGCTCTCACGCGCCCCTGTCTAATGAGCCGGATCGGTGAGGGGCGCGCCGTCGCCAGGGCCTGGGAAGGGAGACGGATCCCCGCGGATTAGGCGGCGGATGACTAAAGGGACGCGTCTCAGAGACGGACAGGCGCGCTCGCGCCAGCTGAAGGGCTTGACGGGATGCTGCCCGACGCAGCTCTGGACAGCGGCCCAATTACCGCTGTGGCAGCACGTGCAGGGGTGTGCGTTCGGAGCCCGCGAGGGATTTTTGGCTGCCTGTCTCCCTCTCTCTCGCTCTGCTCTCTCGTTCGTTCTCCCACCCTCTCTTATTATCTCTTTCTCTCTGACTCTCCCTTTCTCTCCCTCCCCACTTTTGCGCATTCTCTTCCTCTCTCGCCCTCCTGCCCTGTCTCACTCCACTGCTTTCTCTTCCTCCCCCTCCCTACCCCTCTCTTTTACTCTCTCGCTCTCATTCTCCATCTCTTTCCCATCCACTCTCTCTCCCTCCCTCCCTCTCTCCCTTCTCTCTTTTACTCTCTTACTCTCATTCTCCCATCCTCTCTCCCTCACTCATTCCCTCTCTTGCTCTCCCTCTCTCTTTCCCTCTCTAACTCCCTCCTTTCCCCCCTCTCTCTCTCTTTCCCTCTCTCCCTCGCTTCCTCTCTCTCTCTCTCTCACTCCCTCTCTGCCACTGCGATGAGGAAGTGGCAGGGCATTAAATATTGAGGGAGCCGCTGTCTTAAACGGGTCATAAATAGCGCGACGGCTGGAGAGTTGAGCCTCTTTATCGGGCAGTCATTGGGCCTGATCAGCCTGTGTCTCAGTGCGTCTCTCCAGAGGCAGCCAAGCCAGCAGCATGCCCCTCGTCATGTACTGTGTTTGAGTGTGTGTGAGGAACGTGTTATGAAACAGCCACTCATGTCAGCTGATGGAGAAGTGTAAAATCCAGTGCAAAGGGAATACATTTTTAACACACCCTAATGATCACACATACTGTACATGCGTCACTTTCTTCACTCGCTGAATTACACATGCATGTAACAAATTGTATGGAGTGGATGTGCAGAGGAGAGAAAGGCTTCTTAAATGAATCCCTCAAGACCAAACTGGACTGAGATTCACTCCAGGTTATAGCCAGATGATGAGCTTAGACGAATGGCTTTTTCATGTCACTGGCTTATGCTCTCATTTGGCATATCTCCCAAAGATAAATTAGCCTTTGCCACTGTCATGGTTGTACATTATATTCATATATTGCAGGATATAACCCAGTCCTGAATCCCTAAATGAATTCTGATATAGTTTAACTCAGTTCTTTCAGTTCATTGTTAGTCATCATTGGTATGGTAGAGCATGATTCAAGATAACATCCCATGAATCACTGTGTGTCATCATGCACTGTACAACAGTATGACCTAATGTTGCTTTTATAGATCATAGTCAGGCTCTGTGTGCAGTCTAGTACAATGCTACTATGCTGCTCTTAAGGGAACTTGCAAGCCATTATATTTTTATTGTTACATGTCCTTTAATTTTAACACTGTTTTTTTCACCTAATAGTGTGTTTACTGTCATTCTGAGCTCTCTGTAACTGTACTAAAACTGTTTCTGTTTCTACTGTGATGTATATAATGCATCACGCCATATTAAGCTTTAAGTTGCTCCGGATAAGAGCATCTGCCAAGTGAACGAATGAATAAATACATGAATAAATGAATACCGCTCTGCTGGCAGCTGATGTGGGGTAATGTGAGTGCCACACATTAGCAGTGAGTTAGGGCCCTCCTTCCCGAAGCGCTCCAAGATCCTTCAAAGGGATGATGTATAAATCCAGCTTATTAGCCTTATCATTACTGTTTCTAATCCAAGGGCACAGCCGTTGGTAAACCGGAGACCATCCGAATGACTCCTGACGTGTCATTGGACCGTGCTTCTTCCTGTTTATTTATGCATTTTCGACTTCGCCCGGCGACAGGCATCGATTCGTTCGGCTCATCAGGCTTTTTTTTTCGCCAACTGGAAATAATGGGCTGGATGGCGTGCAGCACAGAGAGAGAGAGAGAAAGAGAAAGTGACAGAGAGAGAGACAGAGAGAGAGAGAGAGAGAGAGAGAGAGAGAGGCTTGGTATTGGGTGTTGGGAGGGAAGCACAGGTTTGTTAATCCCCTGAGTGGATGGGGATAATTAGTGCATGGGGAGCTCTGTGAGAGGGAGAGGAATCAGGTGCCCAATCTCCACCTAATGCCCCCCGGCACTTAACTGCGGGAGAGCGGAATCGGCGGATTAGCTTGATTCGCCGGATAAAAAAGTGGGCTGTTCTTTGGGAAAATGAGCCTGACTTAGGAACCTTAACTTCTAAATTAATCGGCTGCCTTTTCTCATACAGATACAAAAAGAAGGGAAACAAACAAGAGAACCGCAGGTTCGAGCCCTCAGCCGTCTTTTCAGCCCCGTTCTGTTTTCTTTCTGTTTGTTTCGAGTCTACCCCAGACTACGGCGATAATCCACTGCGGGGGTTTTGATTATGGTAACTGGTCCGTATACTTTACCTCCATGTGATCCTGTGATGCTATTATAGCGGGAAGCAGTGGTTTAATCGCAGGACAATACCTACAAAGGATTAGCACGCTCCTGCCCCCGCTGTCTGCAAGCAAAATGACATAAAGGCTTCCTCTGTATTCTCAGATTTTCACACATCTCGCATATTTGGCAACAGGGGAAATGAGTTTTGGCATGAATTTTGAGATAGAGACTAGCAATACATACATACATTTTATATAAAGCACCCAGGGTAATTGTATTAGAAGGGGAAATGCAGGGAAAGTGCTTGGTTGGACGTGCTGAATGAAGTGTTTATAAATCAGCCTCCTTGGGTCTGGTGCAGAAAGCACTTTCCTCAGGGTTAAGTTCCAAATACTTATTGACTTTTCCTTTGCATAATGCACATTCAAGCTGCATTTCCTTTTGCAATATTTTACACATTTTTTTGCTTAGCTGATGCTCTTATCCAGAGTGACTTACATACAGTAGTTTATATTATTACAAGCTATCCATTCATACAGCAGGATGTTCACTGAGGCAGTCTGGGTAGAGTAGCTAGCTGAAAGGTACAACAGCATTGGCCTACCTTGGAATAGAGAGGACAGGCATGTGTGTTACACACACTGCTCCTTAAGCATTACATCATGCATGTGGCTTAAATGATTGCTGTAAAGTAAAAATGACACAGATGATTTTTAAAGAGAAGCCGCAGGTGCTCTTTAAGGGCAAAGGACATCAGAAAAGAGTGACAGTGCTGAGAGTACAAAGCTAATGTAGGGCTGTGTATGTCTGTTTGTTTGTGTGTGTGTGTGTGTGTGTGTGTGTGTGTGTGTGTGTGTGTGTGTGTGTGTGTGTATGTGTGTTATGAGGTTGGTGGGGATTAAGTCCACACAGGACTGCTGCACGCACCCGCTTGCTCGACCGGCAGCATGATTGTTCTTGGGGGGTATAAGACTGCTTTCCCCGAGTCAGCCGAGCAGAGAGCGCTGCTTCCATATTGTCTCCTGATAACCCCCCTGGTGGTCTGCTCTAACGTGACTCTCACATGCATTAAACACACTCACTATAAGTGCAGGTTGCATGTGCTCCGTACAGCCTATAGCCCCCAACTCCACCGTGCTCACTCTCTGACGTAAGACAAATTTTGGGGGGGGGGGGTGAGGGGGGCTTGACAGATACACATTACAGGTCAGAGTTTAGCTACAAATACTAAGCGGCGTTCTCTCGGGCATGCTGGTTGCCTTGTATAAATAAACAACAGGAAGAGGGGTTCTGTGGGATAATCAGACCCAGGGAGAGTGGGTTTTATTTTGGACCAAGCATCTATAAATCGTGAGGATCATTGACTTGAGTTTGTAGTCGGCCCACAGAGCTAAGCCCTTCCCCCAGGGTGCTTGTCTGCCATTGTAAAGCACAACAACTGCTTATAACTGGTTTATAAAGTGGTAATGCCATACACATAAAGTTGTAATGCATGCTTTGTGAATGCCTTCTGAAATTATGCTTCATATAATGTGTGACTTATAATGGTAAACCAAATTCATTCTTGAGTGAGTGGTTTGCATTACAGCAGCTGCTCTTATCTGGAGTGATTTACATGGTTTACGTTATTACATGTTGTCCAGTCACACAGTGGGATATTTACTGAGGCAGTCTGGCTTATGTACCTTGACCCATGGTGTAACAGCAGTGGCCCACTTGGGAATCGAGCTGGCAACCTTTGAGACACAGCCCTGGTTCTGGGCACTGCTTTTGAATGGTGGACTGTGGGGCCATTCACTGTGGTTTCTGCTCATCACAGGAGGAATCTTTTTGAGGAGATTGTCTCCCCTCTGTGACACTACAGTGTCTGTGACCTTCAAGTGCCAAATGTTCACAGCCCTGCTACACGCGCACACACACACACACACACACACACACACACACACACACACACACAGAAACCCTCTTTGACACACACCCACACCCACACCCACACACACCCACACCCACCCACACACACACACACACACACACACACAAATGCACATCTTCTTTTCCTTTCTCTGTTCCCCCCTCTCATACTCCCTGCGACTCTTTCACACCCCTCCTCCTTCTCCGTCTCTCGTTCCCTCTCTATCACACCCCTCTCATCTCTCTATCCGACTGTCACATTCTCTCCCTCTTTCCGCCACACCCCCCCACCCCCAACACCCTCCCTCAGCATGGCTGTGTGCACAGAGAGGCAAAGGAGAGGGGGTGATTTTTTGCCAGTGATGGAAACTCTACATGACACTGACTGTAGGCCCACCTCCTTCTGTTCCCACCCTGCTGTAATGGAATTTCAGCTCAAAAACTATCATATCTAACAGGGCGAATTTGTCAGAATTTGTCCACGCTGCACAATTTGAGAGTGTGGAATGAATTTGTGAAGAGTCCCCTGGAGGAGGAGGCAAGCTCCTTGCTGTAGCGGGGTGGTTTTGGATGAAATTGATTTAAAAAAAAACGGCAAAGAAAAACAGTTGTTATTGATCACAACTCTTCTGACTGCAGTGCAAATTGTCATGATATGCTTATTTGCTGGAGAGATGGTGCATTTTACCTGAATGATTACCTGTTTACATCTTCAGGTAGTCCAGACTGACCAGTTTAAGTATTGCCTGTAATAAAATCAGTGCCTCTCCCATCACCTACATTACTACCCCATCTCTCAATGCCAAATGTTTTTACCACCAGATTTAGAAACATTTAGTAATATTCATATACAGAAGCCAGTTAATGTACCAATTTTAGTGAACTAAATTTAACACTGTATATATATACTGTTTATCTTGTCTGGAAATGTAGAAAACATAGAGAACACAAATTGCATTTCACTGTGGATAACCCCCAGCTCCAAACCTGGCAACATCTTTCACCAAAAGGCAACTGTCTCACGCTTAAGAAATACTTCACACGAGTGTCTCTGACAATTAATTATCTCAAGCTCCGTTTTCAAATAATGTTAATTAAGCCCAGTCAAATTTAATTATTGTAGGGGGACGTTACTTTAAATGTGCAACACCTTGTCTCCAGCTTTTACACACAGTCTTGATGAGGAACAGAAATGTGATTTTCCAGGTTTTCATAATTACACATGGCACCTTACAACAATACCTTGGTGCTCGCTTTCACATAGCAGACCTCCTTTGTTTGCTGTCGGCTCTTGTGTCCCTTCCCAGAATCCTCCAATTGCGTTTCACAAAGCAAAAACCACAATTAGCATCTGTAAACAAATATAATTTGGTTCACAAGTTGTACTACCTGCAAGCCCTGTACTCATTATCAAGGTTGTACTGTGTTCCTTGTGATTGCTGTGCCTGCACTACAATTAAAATCTGAGCTTGTTACCATCTCCTCTTTTCACATCGTTTACAGCACAGGGAAATTTAGAGAGTAATTGTAACATTAATAATGTAAGCTCAATCAAAGCTGTAGGTGTCGATTCATGGGCGTAGTTCTCATCACCAGACCGCGGATCCGTTCAGCAGGTCAGCAGTGGTTGAAGTGCTCCGTCACTGCGATTAATGCGGCAGAGGACACTTCATTAAATTCAATCCACTGAAACAGATGACGGGATGTACTAGACAGTGCTAAATGGCGGGGGTGCAGTGTTGCTCAGTTCATGGTTGCGGCCGGACCAGGAGATGGCCTTCAGCCAGCACGACAGACAGGGCATCAGAGGGGGATTCTGAAATAAAGGATACCCCTTCCCCCTGCTTGTGCTCTGATGTCTTTCCCAGAGCACATGATGATGAGTCCTATGGGCTCTGTGTGTTCCCCAACATGTTTCGGCCATTGGATGCTATGTTTTTTATTCCGGTCATATCTATTTGGCATTAATTTTTTTGTTTTGCCTTTCCAAAATAACCCATTTTTTCCAAATAAAAAGAAAGCATTTTACACTCCATCCCTCTGTCCAAAATGTCCAGATTACCCCCCCCCACAAAAATGTCCCACCCCTCACTTGAAACAGAGATGATAGGCAGAATAACCCAATAGCAGCACAGTACAGTGGAGTACAAGTTTAATGAGTTAAACTTGTACTCCAGAGTATATTGTGTGGTTTCTCCTTTGAGTAAGGCATTTAACCTGAACTGTCTCACAAAATAGCCATCCAGCTGCACAAAAGAATAAAGTGCAAAGCTAAATGCAGTGTAAGTCACCTTGGACACCTGCTAAGCAAATACACCCTGTAATGTAATGTGGAAGTTCTCCTCTGTGAGCGACGTACAAACATTAGGACAGAATCTCCCTGCTGCTTTTAAAATGTGTTCTTGCTCATATTCTACTGTTACCTGAATGGAGTTTGAAAGGGGTGCTGGTACTTTGCCGAACAGAGGCAGCGTAAGTACTCTCAAAGGAGAGCGAGGAGATGATACACGATTACACGGATGGGAGAAAAGCCATCTGTCACTTGTATTGGCTAACCCTTGATTTTTTTTATTCATTCGTTCATAGCCCGGCCTGAAAAGAGTGATATATCCTATTTGCGTGTCAGTCTTTCTCTCCATTGACTTCAGCTTTAAATCTTCTATATTGTAAGTAGATAGGAGGAAACTGTTCTGAAGACAGGCTTAGATTTTTACAACTGTGTGGCAGCACTGTTTCCCTGAGGATCTTGCGTATATTTTACTTATTATTCATTTTTTTCTTATTATCGATCCCTGTATTACATTACTTACAGCATGATTCCCGGTATTCTGACATTTCTCAGGATGAAACCCCATTTATGTCTCAGTATATAGGCCTCATTGTGTTTTAATAAAGGTTTCAAATTGATCTCAAAATATCAGCATCTTACAATGATGCAAGAAAATGCCTGGGCTGATGGTTGTAATTCTGTCTGTATCTGAATCATTCTCTGTCATTTCCATCCTCCTGTGTGAAGCACTGATCATAAGTGAATAACATTACCTTTCTAAATCGTTGATTTTGAGACTGTGGGAGATGTCTGTAATTCTTACTTTTTGAGTAGAAAAAGCTCACCCTGTTGCTAATGTTTTCTGATTTGCGCTCAATGCAGAGAAACTGAGCGTCCTCTTTTTTTGCTTTCTTGCAGGACGTGAAGTCCACGTTCTTCCAGTTTGGGGCCTCCATCCAGCAGGAGGCGCTGCTGATGCTGAACATCATGGAGGAGTACGACTGGCATGTCTTCTCCATAGTGACCAGCAAGTTCCCCGGTTACCAGGACTTCATCGCCATCCTGAAGACCACCGTGGACAACAGCTTCGTGGGCTGGGACCTGCAGAACACCATCACCCTGGACGCGGTGGACGGGGACACCAAGACCCAGATCCAGCTGAAGAAGATCCAGTCCCCGGTCATCCTGCTGTACTGCTCCAAGGACGAGGCGGCCTACATCCTGGAGGAGGCGCGCTCTCTGGGCCTCACGGGGTTCGGCTTCATCTGGATCGTCCCCAGCCTGACCACCGGCAACCCGGAGATCACCCCGGACGAGTTCCCGTCCGGGATGATCTCGGTGTCCTACGATGACTGGGACTACCCCCTGGAGGCCCGGGTGCGGGACGGTCTTGGGATTATCACCACGGCGGCGGCGTCCATGCTGGAGGAGTTTGGCGACATCCCGGAGGCCAAGACCAGCTGCTACGGGCAACTGGAGAAAACAAAACTACCTCCCAGCGCATTACACAAGTAAGTCTCCCTGTGCCTGTCAAATCCTCACAGTTAATCACCTCCTAAATCACTTTTTGTAGATATAGATGTCCTGGGGCAGGACTGGAAGTTTTCCAGAGGGAAATGTTTTCAACATGTGACCCTCTTTTTTTATGATACATGCAAGAACTGGAAATCAGTTTTCTATGGATTTGTTAAGGAAAAGATAAACCTAACAGGTTCTGTTGCTTTGTCGTGACGCTCTACATCTGATGACCAGAAAGGTAGGGCACACAGTGCTGTGGTTTCAGTTTCTCTCTCTCTCTCTCTCTCTGTCTCTGTCTCTTTCTCTCTCTCTCTCTCTCTCTCTCTCTCTCTCTCTCTCTCTCTCTCTCTCTCTCTCTCTCTGTCTCTGTCTCTGTCTCTTTCTCTCTCTCTCTCTCTCTCTCTCTCTATCTCTCTCTCTGTCTCAGTACCAGTGCTGGTACCCATCTGTCTCAATCTGAATGCAATATCAAAACTACTGCATAGCTCAGCTGCTTTGTACTTTTTAACTAACATCTTTAAACACGTATTATTTGTTTCATTTTGAGAAGTATCAATGACAACTAAAAAACATAGCAATGTTTAGGTAACGATAAAAGCAACACTAATATGAATAACTAGATGCACTGGTCTAAATGTGAAAGGAGAAGTTGCAAAGAGGGATGATTAATTAAGCCCCTGAAGTCTGTGGAGGAAAGAGATGAGCTATGTCTATAGCTAGGCCGCAACGTGGAGTAGTGGTTTGGAAACTAGACAACCATTAGGGTACCTGTTAAAATCCCAGTGTAGACACTGCCTCCGTAGCCTTGAGCTGCATGACTGATTGCTTCAGTAAATAAGCCGCTGCAAAGTGTAAAATGCAGTGTGTGGCATTTGTTCTGGACAAGGGCATCTTGCATTGTAGCTAACAATGGATGTGAATGTCAGGACACAGTCTTTCTTCAGATTTTCCCAGAATGTATTATATGGTTTAAAATCTTGTAGCTGACAGTGAAGATTTTATTTTATTTCTTTGCAATTTACAGATAAATATCTAACATACCTCCAAAAGTAAGGTATTAGGAACCCAGTGAGAGAACTCCTTTATTTTCAATATAGCAATCAACATCTTGTTATGTTTATGACAAATGTTCCTTTATGCTAACTGCTTTTTCATTTTAAATGGCCTCAGGGCATTGAACTGAACTTTGGCTTGGTTAAATGGATCACCGACACAAGCTCTATGTTGAAACGGGTTCAGAGACCCCCCAGGAAAAACCCAGCTGATAGGTGAGGTGGAAACGAGCTTCGCCCCTGCCCGCAGTCCCCCTGAAACACAGGGCTCTGTCATCGGCATGCTAGCAAGCTCCGCTCCGGCCCGCAGTGTCTCGTGGGACCAGCGGGGAGCCACTCGAAAACGCCTTCCTAGAGTCCTCCAAACTGAAAGAGCTCTTGATCAGAGTGGCCCTTTTTGTTCTCCCTCGGCCTCGCGTTCTTCATTTATCTGAGACCGCACGGCTCTCGCCATAATGCGTCTCACCAGCGCTGAGTCTGCCTTCCCATCTGCCCGCTTTCCTATCCGTCAGTTGGGGGGAGAGAGACAGGAGGAAGATCCCATTGGAAACAATTAGCCTTCCCATTTATCATGGTTTCTGCCAGCTGTTCTCATCCGCCAGTCTGGGCTGATGCATAGGTCTCTCTGCGGCCGGGAATAGGCAGCTCCGTGCAACGGATTGCAGCGAGAACCGTCACGGACGGAAATATCCCGGCTATAACAGAACGCAGCCGTCCACTGTATTCATGCCGAGGAACGTTCTCAGAGTGAAAGCGAAGCTAAAAGGTCTTCGCTTCTTACAGACGCCTCAGAGAGCGGTGTGTGAAGTAGAAGCCCACACAGTGTTCCTCCAGCAAATAAGGGTGTTACTGATGAATGAATCACAAAGGTTTGGGGCCTCAGGATGACTTGACAGAAAGGAACAGTGGTTGCAGCAGAACTCAGCAAAAAAGCAAATAAAGCAAAAAAGCATTTTTTTAATGTTCTGATATTGCATGTAATTTGGTAGTGACTGTGAACAGTTTCATGTGGAGCTTGAATCACTTACTGTTGCTTGCCTTCCCCAAGCTGTGCTTTTTGCCTGGGATTTAAAAAATACCAACACATTCCATTGTTGTCACTAGTAACTTCTGCAAAGCCTCCACTGTCAGTGTACAACTTCCCCCACTGCGCTACTGTGCAGCTCGGTGAGATTTCTGTCTTGTCACTTGCCGACTACCTCATCAGGGATTCCACTCAGTGGCCTTGAAGGCCAGCCCATCGGGGGCCACCCAAACTCTGTGTTAGCTGCTTGGTTCTGTTGTAGAACCACCAGGTGAGAGCCACAGCTGTAATGAAAAGTTGCATGCAAAAAAATATTCTGCGGACAGGTTTGGCGCAGGTTTAGCATGACATTCCTCCTTTCATGTGTACCATGGTTTAATTGACATTTCCTCTTATGGCTGGTGGAACTTATATGCCTTGTCCGCTGCTTAAATCTGGAACATGGAATCATTTTCCCAAACAATAAAACAGTCCAGCATCCCTTTCACTATTTCTGCATCTATAGGACTGTTATACGATGAGCCCTGATTACTGTAAAAGCAAGCTTTTTAAAAGGATCTTGTCTAAGTCACATACACACAGCAGGCAACACATCAGCAGAGTCATTTTCAATGAGCTTCAAAACTAGGCCACACAGAGATGCACGAATACAATTGTTTTCATCTTAATATGGCTGCCAGCAAGTGCATATCGTCACTGTAAGCTTTTACCACCCAAATCCCTTGTCTGCTTCTTTTTTATATTTATGACTCACCTTGAATATGATGTCATCCATAAAACATTTATAGGGGGACACAATAAGGTTGTATGGCTTTTAAATCAATGTCTCAATTTGAGTTTTTTTTTACATTGAAGTATTGTGTTTTGTCCCCCTACTCAAACTTCCAACAGCCCACAAATAATTGCTTTTAAGGAAAAACCACCATCCAGACCGCCCAGAGCTACATTTCACACTCTGGGTAAAATGGGGTGTCAGAGATCTCTGAAATATGCCATCCCAAAACAAAATTTTTGCTTTATGACAGATTTATCCCCCTCATCTTGAGTGCGCTGAAAAGCGGACCTTAACAAAATTTTGCCTCCGTAAATCAGAGATGAATGTTGAAATTACCTGTCAGCCGAGCAAAGTCAAGCCAAAGCCCTCCTCCCGCACACAGACCATCGTGGCCCGTGCCACGCGAGTTGGAAAGCAAACTTTACACAATGTCACAGAAAGCTGAAAGCCAGGTCACGCAGTCTGTCAGTGCGTGCTACCTGACGATCCACACGACCAACCTGCGCTTGATCAGAAAAGGCAGTGCTCATTCTGTCAGTGCCAGCCACAAATTCAAATTCATTGTAAATATTTTTATATTTTATGTTATTGTGTTTCACTTAGTATTAGATTTCGCTGATATTAGATCATTCCAAATGATTTTATGTTGCTATGGTACCAAAATTTCACCGGGCAGCGAAAAACAAACCAAGAAAAAAAAAAAAAAACAACAGAAACATTTCCTGAGGCAGAAAAAAAGGATAGATGTTAAGAACAGAGATCTCCGGTTTGGTCTTTCGTGACAAGTCAATCAAATACATTCCAGAAACCATATCTGTCACATGACTGACAAGGGGTGGAAAAAGATGGCTCGCAGAGCCCGCAGGTGGGCATCAGCACGGTGGTCAAGCAGCGGTCACGCGCCGGTTACACTGTGGCCGCGTCTCCGTCCAGCACCTCACCCCACCCCCCCGAGCTAGGCCTGGCCTCGTCCCTTCCTCCGACACTATCCGAAAATGCCCCGTCCCCTCGCGGAAGCAGGCCGGGCGCACGGCGCCACCATATGCTTCCTGTCATAGCCTGTTACAGACACAGAGTGACGTGCCCAGCGAGCGGCAGCCCGGCTAGACAGCTGAATGCAGTTTTTGGAGTGCCGCGTTTCTGCTCAGAGGATGCCGATGGCATGGGGGCCTCAGTCTGTGGTGAGGGTCCCTCCGAACAGCAGGGTCAGCCACCTAATACTGGACAGGAGGAGTCTGTCATTCTGTTGTGATGCACCTGGGTCAACTCCGAATTTTGTAATGCTTTTAACTGGCCAAGCTGTTAAAAGCTTCACGGTGACCGAGATGCTTGCACGCTTCCACGTGTGGTGTCTTAACCGTGGCATTTCGAAACACAATTTATCCAGATTAAACGGTGTCGCGCCCAAAGGATGTGGCCTAATAGGATTCTCCTAATAATGTGCCATGCTCACGCTTCAGTGATATTGAATTCCACCTGCATATGCAATTCTACGTGATAAATGACCGTGATGATCGGAGGTGGTTAGAATTTATGCAAGACTTTTCAGGTCTTTGTGTTGCAGGCTAGGTTCACAAAAGACACAGGAAAGATTTATTTTTACAACTGGAAGTAGGGAGCTGAGTTGTCTCTTTTGCATATCCTGCAACAGCAAGATAAAACACATTTGTCCACTTTAAAAACCCACAAAAGAAGAGTACAAAGACTGCAAGGAATAACCATCTTTCGGTTTCAAAGGTCAAATAGATGCTAGAAGACAACTATCAGGGGAAAGATGTTATCTTACTACAAAAGTAATAAATATTCAGTATTCAGTTTTCGTTATTATATATATTATATACATGTTATATGTATTAAATGTGGAATTCAATAGGCAATGATTCACAGGGGTGAATCATGGGACATGAAGTCCACTGGCTGTAGCAAATGGACGAAACAGTCTCTAACTATGGACTTCATTTCCCATGAGCAGCTGCTAAATCATTCATCTGCTGAGCTCCCACCTGGTGCTTTTCATGAGACAGGGGAAGGATAGCAGGTGCTAGGGGCACGGGTTCCGCCAAGATGAACCGTGCTCAATATTGCCCTTGTCACCTGTCACTGGTTGGGGGCAGGTGAGTCTGTCTTCCTTCCCCTGCGTTATAAGCCGCTGATCGCTCTCGCCTGAGCCTGCTTCGGCGGCGGCGGCTGGCATATGCTTCGCGGCCTTTGCGTCTACGCCTCCAGCGGGGGGATCTGGGATTGAGCTCTCAGGCAGAGGGGAGTGCTGCGGGTGATCATTCTGCCAGCGAGCTCGACGAATGAGCCATCAATCCGCCATCCGCGCGCTGGCAGGCCTCAGCCGCGCAGGCCCCGCCCCCTCGGGTGGGGTTGCAGATGAGTTACGGGTGTCGCCATCTACGTCACTGTCAGAAGGGAACGTTCCGTTGGCTCATGCAGTTGGGTTTTCGGTACGAATGTTAAGAAGCATTAGATTAGAGCACCGCAGTAAAATTCTCCATATGCTGTTTTTCTGTCCTTTGGCAGCGGTGTTAAGTTGAGGTCCTGATTCTTTGCAGTCATTAAAGATCCTGTGGCACTCACTGCAATGAGTTTCTTCTGTACAGGAAAACTCCAGGCCATCTAGGTATCCCCCACTTTAATTAGCTAAAATAGATCCCTCATTACATTACATTTTCCTTAGCAGATGCTCTTATCCAAAGCGACTTACAAAGTATACATATCATCCATTTTATATTGCCAGATATTTACTGAAGCAATCTGGGTTAAGTACTTCAGTCATGGGTGCAACAGCAGTGCCCCCTGGGGGAATTGGACCAGGAACCATAAGGTTAGAAGTCCTACACCAAACCGCTGCCTCCTGCCTTCCTCTCTCATGTCACAGCTGATTGGTCAGCGTTTTGGCTCAACATGGCCGCCGTGCATCATCCAGCTGGCTGCTACACACTGGCGGTGATTGAGGAGACTGAGGTGCAGCCCAAGTCATTGATCTATTGTTTTCTGAATGATAAGCACAAAAATAACTGAAAAAGTGCTAATTGACCTTATTGTGTCCTCATCAGAGACAAATATGTCTTATGGTGCAGGGTACTTTCCTTTAGTCTCAGCCAAGGGAAAGTCAAGGGGGGATTTAACTGAGGTTGTTGAACTGTTAAAAGGGATTCATTAAGTGGACTACAGAAGCTACAAGAGGATAGAGATGGAAAATAAAGGTTAAAATTTACTGTAATTTTTACTCAAATAGTTATTAATGGAACGGTTTTGAATCTATTACGAGTACTGGAATAGTTTACCAGTATTTGTCATGGAGTCTGATGGTCGAGACCAGGCTTGACACAGTGCTGAGTGTATTCTGGACTGTAGGTGTAAAAATGGTCCCAGTTTTGCTGAATGTCCTGCTCTTGTCATTAAACATCTTAATCTTCTCATTTTCTCTCATTTTACACCCCTCCTATCCCATTCTCGTCCTCTCCTGTGGAACTGTCACTGTTCCCATCACCATACAGTTTCATCTGTCCCACTCTTAATCAGATGGGTTTCAGGGACTGTGGAATACATGCTCATTCTTCCAGATATACACCCAGACCTTGGCCCTAACAAGCCTTTACCTTATTTCATTTGCTTAGCAGATGGCCATATGAAGGCCCACCCACTTGTAATTCCTGTATGTTTCACTGAATCAATCTCCATCCTGCATTTGAACCAGCAGCATTACAAGCATTGTGTACTTGCTGCTGTGCCATACAGAAAAATCCTGCCAATTTCACGTGCTGGCAAAATTATGCCCTTAACCAAAGTGTGCACCTAACAGGAGCAAGTGAAGCCGATTAGAACGGAACCAGCTGCAATAAAGCAGAGCTTGCAGTTATCCAATATGCAGTTATGGGGAGATGACTGCTCAGCCAGTTGAGATTCTGCAACGGAGATTTTTTTTTTTTTGCAAATAAACATATATTAAACCCCCCACACATTTTCAGATATTCAGACCTCCGTGGAGCATGGGCATGGTGACGGCAGCTTTGTGCGCTCCAGCATCACGTATTTCAAGCATTATCTTTTTATAAACTGTCCTTTGCATGACATTGCACTGCTTAATTATGTAGAACAAGAGGTTTGGAGATTGAGGCGAGCGCTGCATGGCTACGGGCTCGTGAACTGCGCACCACGCACACAGTGTCTCGGCGGCTAATTACAGTTGCCTTCTACGTGTTGTTTGAAGACTTCCTGCCCCGTCTCATTAACGTCTCGCCTCTGTGTGGAAAAGTGTTTAATTAAAGATGAAGTTTTCCAAGTTTGCCCTGTACAAAATCAATTATTATATAGGCCTCTGCACGGCTCGCTGGAGGGCCACGCCAGCGCGGGAGGCTGCAGAGAATATTTAAACGCTTGCCGGGAATTTGCTGCTTGCAAAACCGACAAAGCACCCCGGATTCATACATATGCATTTAAAGTCGACTTACAGATACATGAAAATGTTACTTTTGGTCAATACAAACAAATTGTTTTTCACTCATTCGAGTGATCACAGAACTTGAACTGTTCGCTGTTCAAGTTTGCTGAACTGTTTTCGTGAAGAATAAGAAACGCAGTAGTAATTGTGTGGGGATATCTGTTAAGAAGGCAAAATGCGTTAATGAAAGAACTAGGGGAATGTGATGCTTTTCTGTCTGTTGGCCTCCGTACACGTCCTTCTGCACATCTCTGCGTATGAATCCATTTTAATTGAGCTGTGAGTGATTTTTAAAGTGAATTTTAAACCGTCTACCCCCCAGAACGACTAGCTACTTGAATATGAAACACTGGCTTTCGGGCTGTACTTCCCAAGCTGTATTTGATTTGCCAGAACTGGTTGAGAGTCACTACCTCAATGAAGAAATTTTGCCACTTATCGTAACAGACAAGTGAAACCTCAGTCTGAGATATATTGGTTCAGAGAATTAGGGACTTATATCAGCCTTACCCGTTTCTGAAAACAACTGTCAAACATTTACAGGCGACCGCATTAATCATCATTTTAACAATAGACTACCACTGGGAGAAAAGAGAGAACTGTCTTGTTAAAAGCTAATTTGCTTCTCAGGGGAGGTAATGGGGAGATATAGTCAGAGGATGTCTGACTGCGCTGTGTGTGCGTGTGTAACTATGAGTGCTGTCATGAGTCATGCAGTCTCTCTCCTCTCCCCGTTACAGCATGCAAAACGTACATTTCAGGTTATCTGCATGGAGGAAAATGCTGTATTCTTGTTGTGTGTAGTGAATAGGAGTAAACAGGCTTCAAATGAGAGAAATGGAGGACAGACAGGCACCCAAAAATACACGTCAGTGTGACCCCCAGCTGAATTTGCAGTGTCCAAAATCTTTCATTCCTTTTTGGGAAGTGACTCAGCCTGTGTGTTGAAAGTGTAACAAGTATTTCATTGTACATTTACAGACATAAAATGGATTGTTGAAGCAAATCCCCTCATTTTTTTGAAAATCATGAGATTCCCCCAAGACCACAGGCTTGAGCATAATTGGAAGTGGAAAGCGTGCTACCTTTTCAATCAAGGACTTTAAATGTTCAGAGGCGAATCTTATCAAGCCATAAAGCTGGGTCAGGTTTGCTGACGCAAGAAATATATCTGGCAAAGCCCTAATACCGCTCTCTCTGTGAGACTTTATTTTTAACAGCTCCACTTTTTATGAAAGTTTGATAAATAATTTGTCATCTGTAACAGATGAACACAGATATAAGGTCTATTTCAAGATATTAAAGTGTGACAGATTGTGTCGCTGTTCCTGATATCCGTGATCCTAAACACAGAACCGGATTAGAAAGTGGCATGAAATTTGATCTCTCTCTGTGATTCACTGCGCTCGTTCGGCGCGGCCGTTTATCTGTGTACGGAATCTACCGCGCGTCCTCCACCCCCGCCGAAATTCTGCAGAGTCCCGTTCCTCTGTGGCAGCTGTCCGCTTCTGGTATTTTCCACCCCCCGCGACTAGGGGCCAGCTGATGGCCGTGAACGGTGGCGGCAAAACGATGAAACCAGACGGCAAGCGAATCCAGGTCACGGGCGACTCTAACGCAACGGCACGGTAGACACGTTGTCAGTATGGCGTGCAGGGTGGGAGTGGGGTGGGGCTGCCCATTCTGACGAACGTGCGTCCTGGCGCATTCGGGCCCTCCTGTATTCCCGGGTCCCGGGTCCCATGCCGCCGGTGAGGCCACTGGCGCCGCCGTGGCAATCCTCCGCCGTAGCCTGGACACGGGCCCGCGCGCGGCTAAATAGAGCATGTGCCCTTCAATGGTCCGCTGCTGATTGACCCCTTCGAAATGGCCAGGGCAGATGACTGTGAGCGTCGGTTGCCAAGGCCACCGATGTGCGACCACAGCCTCCTAACGCTAACACCCGGCCAAAGATTTAAAGAAGTAAAGCTGCACATATATATGTATTAAAGAATGAAGAAAGGTGTATTCACACTGGTGTAAAATGTTCCACCATGTACAGTAATAAGATGGCAATGACACAGCCAGTTAACCTATCAGAGGGCGGACAGCGGTACTGAAAGGGGAAGCGTGGTGAGGGAAATAGGCAGCGCTTTGTGAATGGGAGAGGATTGTGTGAGGGAGATAGTGCCTCTTATTGATTCTCACCCTCTCCCGCAGGTTGATGTAATTGGACTCAGCGATATATATCCGCTCACGATCGGAGCCCGGTTGCTTTTCCATACTCTGGGGAGAATCAATGCGGAGAATTCCCCGAGCTATTCGGCGATTCGGCGAACAGTGTGCTAAGAGGATCCCGCAGCATAAATTCATTGGCTGTTCATGTGACATCAAAAGGAAAGATCACCAAAACTGATGGCAACAAAGCTGTTCCCTATGAAAAACTAATATTTTTCAATATCTGATTTAATATGCCATTCTTTTTCATATGTAAGCCAAAATATGAGGCGGGTATTAAATACAGCAGGTTTTATATGCCATTTTTTCATACATTGTGGATTAGATTTTAACATAAATTTATGAGTGAATTATACATTTTATATTGTGTTGCTTTTGTTGAGTTCATCAGTTTTGGTGTTGGTGTCATTATAAGTGAGGGAAGCCAGAGAGCCGTTGGGGGGTGGGGATTGCTGAAAGTACAGTGACAGATTTGGTAAGTATCGATACAGCATCCGGCAACAAAGACAGATACGACAGGACCTTGGGCCCTGTGGGATTGTATCACCATGTACTTTTTTTGGTTTGTTTAACAAGCCAACACCAGTCATCAATTTAAGTTCGATCCGGCCTCCCATCCTGCCTCCTAAAAGCACTGAATTCAGAGCCACGCTCACAACCCCGCCCCTACCCCTTCGACTGCAGTGAAAAAAAAGAAGCCCCACAGCATTGTGGGTGATTAATGCAGTTTTGGCCCGTTACTAAAAATGTCTGCGGCGTATATATTTCACCTTGACTAACGCTGTGTCTGACTGAGGCCCCTCATTAGCTGCTGGGTGGCTCATTAATCTCTCTTGTCTTTCAGATACATGATGAATGTCACCTGGGAGGGCAGGGACTTGTCTTTCACGGAGGACGGGTACCAGGCCAACCCCAAGCTGGTGGTCATCGTTCTGAACAAGGACCGTGAGTGGGAGAAGGTGAGTGACCGGCTGCTGGAACACAGGCTTACCTTATCGGCTTTGAAGGGCGCATGGGAAATAAAATGCCAAGTGTCTTGATATTGGATTTTATTTTCCTGCATTTCCTCTCAGGCAATTGTTCTCTTTGGCCTCTTGTTGTCGTCAGGCCGGAAAAGCTCCTGATTGGCTCTCATCGGCAGAGGCCTTTTGACCTCTCCTTGTAATGGGACCGCAGGAAAGCACCTGATCAACAGGACCTAATCATGACGGTCTGCTTGACCTCTTGTTGTGGTCGGACCGCAGAAGCGTGGCTATAATGGAAGGAACGGGCTGATTGCAATCAGCCCTGTGTTTAATTAATGGAAGGAATCACATTTGATTACAGCTCCTTTCGGTAAACCGTCATTCATGTAATTGCTGGAACCGAGGCCCCCTTTGTTTTAATTACACCCTGGGAGATTGTGAAACGGTGTACCTGCAATAATAATTACCAAGTCATTTTGGTCTGCGAGCTCATGAAACTGTTACATATGAGGCCTGGCCTTATTAAAGCCTCCACTTCTGTGGTCTGGAAAAGATAGGAATGAACAAACCAGAGGGAGAAGAAGCTGCGCATAAAGATGGCAGCATGCAGGCATCGGCGGTCGGGCTCCGCTCTTTGTGTGGCTTGGCATTCTCTTCAGACAGGGAGCGGTTCGATGAATGTAGAGCTCGAAGAATAATTATAAGGGGGAAACAATGGAAAATTGATCGGTTGTGTGTACGTGTCTGTGTGTGTGTGCGCATGTGTGTGCCCGTGGGTCTGTGTGTGTGTGTGTGTGTGTGTGCGCGCGTGCGCGTGTGTGTGTGGTGGTGGAGGGGGGGTCTGGTCAGCGAGTTGATCGATATCGGTGAGAAACTAATTGGCAGGATGAGGCCCATTCTGAAAGGAGCAGCGCTGCGGACAGGGCCGCTCGCAGGTTCCCAGGATGAATGCGTGCGGAAACAGAGAGGAGCAGTCCCGCCGTTCCCCTGGACCCGTGGGAATTTCAGCATTTCAGAGACACCGTACTTTTAAGTGCAATTAATGTCCCATGTACTGACTGCTTACAAGGCAGAAGCACACAGAGTACTCACTGGAACCAAGGTACTTTAGCCGTTTACAAAGGCTGCCATTTGTGTATTTGTTTAACTGACCTTAAATTAGGCTGATAGCTAAATTAGGTTGATCATTATTATCAATCAACCCCTTATTCATTAATCATTAAGAAATTAATATTTTATTTGCTACCTAAGCAGACAGGAAAATACATGAAAAAAGAAGGCAATTATGATTCCTACATAAGACATAATAAGTTGTCTAATAGGTTATAAAGGACCCAGAACCCTTGTGGAAAGGTCGTTTACTCACTGTTTATTAACTGTGTATGTTATGTTCATTAAGTACTATTAAGCACTATGAATTCCTCATAGCCACATACAAAGGGTTAATAAAAGGATGAATGATGGCTAATCACATAGATGAAACAGCCTGAATCATCTGAATTTGCCAGAGCGTCACTTTCCAGGAATGAGCGTGCTGTCGTGGTCTGAAGGAGAGTTCTCCTGCTTGGAAGCCTTAATGGGAATTATAAATGTAGCTTTGACTGACATCTCCTTATTTTAATGGTGCCCACTAAAGCGGGAGCGAATTTGACCTGCACATCATTATAATGTTGCTGTCTCAGATATTTCACATTTACACAAATTACAGAAAAATAAAGCGGACATTATTCAGCTCCAGAGCAGAAGCTTAGAACAGCAGAGCTTTTTTTTTTATTGTTGCTGCACAGCGATAACAGCACAGCCTTTTGTCTTTTAGTTTGGGTCATAAATTTAAGCAAGTGCTGCATTTCTGAGGGGCTAAGACATCATTTAATGGTGCTTTTCACCAACCTCTTATGTGAATCTTGCATTACGTTTACACTGAATGACAGAGATGTGCTTTCTGGAAAACTGATGCAGCTGTCCATCATCTTCTCATGGGCATCGGTTCAGTGAAGGACCAAACCATAGGAAGCTGAAAGGCATCTCTGAGCTACCTTATTTCGGGTTTGTATTAAGATGTGTGGGTCCAACTAGAACATTCAGGAAACATTTGACTTCTGCACAGTCTATGTAAGGGGCAGGCCTTGTCACTGGGTAGGGAATGCTGAAACACAACCTTTAGCGCCGAAGATGGCTACTCAATGCTACTGCAGTGTGAGCCTCTCTTAACTAGACTTACGCATTTAAGAAAATCGTATTTATTTTGTTGTCATTTACGCACCTTTGGTCAATATCTGTGACCGCAGTACCAATAATATTGTGTAGGTGATGACAGTATCGAGCCTTTTAGGTAGTATCATTTTTTAGGACAGTATCGTTTATTTAGGTAAGTTAGCAACAAAGTGGACATGTAGAATAACTCCCGAAATTAAATCTAAAAGGATGCAAACTGTACCGCCAATGCAAGGGTAGCCGCTCTGCCCCTTGATCAGAAGGTTTGGCAGTTCTGTGGCTGTTTAATGCAACAGTTACCATGTCCAGCCACAGTTAGTTCTGATTTGTTCGCTGTCCTAAGCTTAGCTCCAAACACAACCTCTTACTCCGCTCTCTCTGACGTCAGACCCTGCCTGTACGGGGTGCGAGGAGCGCCGGGGCAGCGGCGGGAAGGGCTCTGCGGTGGCGCGCGATGTCACCAGGCCTCCTCAGTCAGCTCCGATGCCGTCACGCTCCGGCTCCTGCCCGGTGGCCGGCGACAAATCTCGCCGCGCGTCTCTCCTTGACATCGGCGAGTTGACAGCCGCAAAGATCAAGCTGTTGGGATGCCAAATTGAATCCGCATGAAAGTAATTACGTTAATTAATTCCATGTCAACATGCCGCTCGCTGATGGTGATTAAACTAGAAACAAAAATAAATAAATAAAGCCAGCTAGGTGCCATTCTCGCAGTCTGCTGTGCAAGCTTTTTTCCTTGTCCCACCCCCTCCTTGCAGCAGTTACTTGGTGTCTATTCATACAATTATTTGTGCCACATTTGTCAGTGTTCAAAGCTGATAATCGCTTTTGAAAATAAAGCTAATCCTGTTTTTTCAGAATCATTCAAATACTCAGCAGTGGAGTTTTTAAGTGGAAACAGAACTCAGACAATCACCACACATTGTACAGAGCAAACAAAAAAAGTGTAGGCTACCAGACTGATTTAGGACCTCTTATGCTGTAATATGTTGTTCACTGCGCAGAAACTACAGTGTTAAAGCTGGTTGGCAGGATTGAAAAGATAAAAAAACCTGGGATCAAAAGGACTTTTGTTTGCTGGACACCAAAGATGTGCACAGACATATGTCACCTGGAGAAGTGTCACACACGCCGGAGAGCTCACAGCGCGGATGACATCGAGCGTGGCAGGTGGCTGCGGCCGGTCGGGGCCTACAGCGGGGGTGTCAAACTCGATTCCCGTGAGGGCTGCCTGTGTGCTGCGTTTTTTCCAAAACAATGCTCCTGTCTGCAGTGGTCCGGTTAGTGAGTAATCCCTATAGATGTATACCAAAAATAGCAATTTAGCTCATAAAATACCTAAAATACACTTGGTAATACAGTAATGTATTTACTGAGCATTAGGTACATGTGTGCAATTATATGAATACAGCTTGGAGACGTTGAAACTGTAATGTAAAACTATGTGAGTGATTGAGAGTGTTAAGCAAATAAAGAGCCAAACATGGAGGGGAAAAAACAAACAAAAAAGGCAAGGACAAAGCCCTTGTACACAGGAAGTGAGTTTGATGTTTCTTGTGTTGTCAGGGCCATCAGTGTGCATTGGCAGAGGGGGCTGCGGGGTAGAGGTGGACTCTGAGGGTTGTCGCCAGGTGAAACAGCGAAATTCACAGCGGTTCCTGGCACAGTGGTCCGTGCGGAAACAACACCGTGCCCCCGGTTCCCGGGCCTCTCCCGGACTAAACCACACCGGGAGGAGAGGTTACATGACGGATGCACTGTTCTGAGAAACCTAATAGGAGCGTAATGCAGTTTGGCACGGCGCTCTGTTGATATTAATCTGACAAAGCCAATTCATCAGCCGGAACCGCTGCCTGTGCGAGACAAAAAAAAAAAAAAGCCTGGAGGTGATTTACGGCAAATGATGTAGTGCTGCAATACGCTGTCACATCGCCGGGGAGAGGGGAGAGGCCGGCACCAGGACGGTGCGCCCCCTGCGCACCGGTCAGCGCGATCAATGGTGAACGTGTCGGCGAACCTACTGCGGGCTCATGAAGTCCGCCGCAGTGCCGGCACCCGCAGGAGGTGGGATTCGGCAAAAGACACAAAGGGGCAGGGAGGTGAAAGGCAAGGGCAACCACGAAGTAGGAAGCTCTGAGTCTGTTAGACGTCTGTTTGGCAAACCGTGTGCCAAAAAAAAGAAAAAAACAGAAATGATGAACTCCTCTGCCTCCACTCCTGTGCCTGCAAACATGAGTGCACTTTGGCATCTTCCATCATTGTTTTGCCAAAGCTGGTTGGCGGACTAATTGATTTCCTTTTTCTTGGTGAGAGACCTATTCATTGGGAGTAATGACTGAGCTGAAAGTAGGCCCATGGCTCCCTTGTGGTTTTGCAGGGGTAGATGTTCCCCTGAGGAATATTCTGGGGAACGGCTATCAAGTCCTCTGCTTTTTGCACCTCTGAACAACTTCTTACGTCAATGAAACAAGATGAAAGCTAATTTGGTAGTCCTTGTCACATCGAAGAGCAAAAAGCTCACCAGTGTCTGGAGCTGCCATCAGCCTGCCAAGTGTTGACGCTCTCATCAAGTTGCACTTTTATGAGGGATGTGGCATTTCAACGGAAGGCGAGGTGTTCTGGGTAATGTAGTTGCAGAAACAACATCTTATTAGTCATGCAGAGTAGTACACTGAACAGGTTGAACACTGAACCGATGACTTAAGAGCTCAAGGTTCTTGACATGCAGCCAAATGACATAAATCAAGATGTCTCTTTGGGTTTAGTAGTGCAGTTTAATGGAGGGTTTAGTATTCCATAACACGACAACAACAACAAAGGCCACATGCTGGGTCCTTTGTGGGTTATATTCCAGCTGTCAGTCAGAATGCCAATACAAGCATATGGAGGGTCGAGGAACACTCAGAGAACGCAGCTTGAGTGTGGTCTACAGTAGATTCAACCCATCCAAACCGTGGGTTGGTCTTTAACTATAACACATTTCAATGCCTGTTACTTTTTGTGTTACATGGACAAAGTCTTGAGCTTGGTGCTTGCTGGGACAAATGAGGAAAACTAAAATACCCCCTGGAGGACAGATGGATAAACACATGGGTGTCAAGCCTAAAAAAGCGAGAGCACATGTGGATAGCGCTGTACCGGTTGACCAGCGAGTCTGGCCCCAGCCTGCTCTCAGTTACTTCTAACTGTCCTGCCACCTCCCCTGGGGTCCCCCTCAGCCTGTCTTGTCTGAGAAAAGCCACTCTGAGCCACCATTAACACATTTTTATTTCTTCCTTAACCATACATGATGGCAGTAAAGTGGCTTTGAAAAGGTGGAATAGGATTACAGTTGAGTTGTAGCAGAGTGTATTTCGTCAATAGTGTCATGCAGGTGCTCAAGTGCTGGACTGGGGGGTTGCAGGTCTGAGTTAGAGGTGGAGCAGTACTGATATATGCCTGAGCGAAGTAATTAACTGGAATTTCCCTGGCCAATTTCTTCAGTATATATCTGGCAATATGAATGGATAAAGTGAAAACATCAGCTGTATTAGAGCCCATTCACAATCACAAAGAGTATGGGGTGGTTCCTCTCCATTCAACACAGGAGCTCAGCACATTTCACTTTGTCTAACACTGGTGCATGAATAAGTCATCTCTCTCACTCATGAGAAATGAACCCCATATTTTGAGCTGGGATATCTGCAGTCTGACCACAAATAACCAGTTCTGTTTAACTACCTCACTGACAGTATTCAAGTTTTGAAATACACTAATGAGCCAAAACATCATGACCACCTGCCTAATATACTGTTGGTCCTCCATGTGGCGCCAAAACAGCACCGACCCGCTGAGGCATGGACTCTACAAGACCCCTGAAGGTGCCCTGTGGTATCTGGCACCAAAACATTAGCAGAAGTTCCTTCAAGTCCTGTAAGCTGCGAGGTGGAGCCGCCGTGGATCGGACTTGTCAGTCCAGCACATCCCACAGATGCTCAATCAGATTGGGACCTGGAGAATTTGGAGGCCGAGGCAACACCTTGAACACTTCATCATGTTCCTCAAACCATTCCCGAACAATGTGTGCAGTGTGGCAGGGAACATTACCCTGCTGAAAGAGGCCACTGCCATCAGGGAATACCATTGCCATGAAGGGGTGTACCTGGTCTGCAACAATGTTTAGGTAGGTGGCACGTGTCAAATTGACGTCCACATGAATGGCTGGACCCAGGGTTTCCCAGCAGAACATTGCCCAGAGCATCACACTCCCTCCAACGGCTCGTCGTCTTCCCACAGTGCATCCTGGTGCTATCAGTTCCCCAGGTAAATGGCGCACACGTACATCGGCGCACACGTCCACGTGATCTAAAAGAAAACGGGACTCATCAGATCAGGCAACCTTCTTCCACTGCTCCAAGGTCCAGTTGCGACGCTCGTGTGCCCATTGTAGGCGCTTTTGAGGGTGGACAGGGGTCATCATGGGAACTCTGACCGCTCTGCGGCTACACAGCCCCATATGCAGCAGGGTGCGATGCACTGTGTGTCGTGACACATTCCTCCTGTAGCGGCGCCTGCCAAAGCAAACAAACAATAACACATAATTAGATCTGGGGTTAGATCTGTCAGGAGCACCCGGGTCTTCTGGAGGATTCTGTAATGCAGCCTCTACTCAGTTATTCCATTTCACAGTTCATTCTTCCATGCCTCAAGGATGAAGAGAAAGCACAGCAGCAGGAGCAAGAGGTTTTCAGTGGGGCCACTGGTGTTGTACCCTTGGGCGAGGTGCTAGGTGGCGAGGTGTCTCACTAAATATCGAGCTGCATGAACGGATCATGTGAACTCTGTGCCAGTGGCTCTAGATAAGGGGGGCTGTTAAGGAAATGAGAAAAAACTTAATTGCTAAATTGCAGGTATGGATATGAAGGGGAGCCTGTGAACTTTGACTGCACCTGAACCTGCAGTGATCCAGATGGCTGTGATTTGAGTTCTTCCCTCTCTCTCAGAGTTTGCCTTTGGAATTTGGTTGTTGACAGAGCCGGTGCCAGGAGACTGTTGTACCGACTGAGCCACTGAGAGGCAGACAGCAGAATAAATATTTCTCAGAGGCGAGACGGTGCGGAGCAGCGGAGTAGGCCTGTGAACAGCGGTCACACAAACACATGCGCGCATTCACACACACACGCTGAAATAAATACAGTACAAATACACGTTCACACGGGCAAGCACGCAAACGCACACACACGCAGATGATATTGCAGTAAAGACATTGAGAAAAGGACTGGGATACTGGGATGAGTAAGCACTATGAGTTATACTGTGTGTGTGTGCTTGTGTATGTGTATGTGTGTGTGTGTGTGTGTGTGTGTGTGTGTGTGTGTGTGTGTGTGTGTGTGTGTGCATATGTGTAAAATGGATCTGGCTCCAGTCTATTGTGTACTTTTGGGGCGTTTCACACTGAGTTGACACCCACTTGAAGCCCTGTGACATTGCCTCCTGGGCTGATCCTGTCTACACTCTGGCACGCTCAAAGGACTCGGCCAATGCACGCGACTCACGAAAAACAACACACCCCATTACTGCCTCTGCCGTGGGTAATGAAAAAACAGGGGCTGATGCTTTTCAGCTACTCGGCCTGTCTATCCACACCTCCTGCATCCACGCCAGGCCAATTATCTCGGAAAAGAAAAAAGACAAAGAAGAAAAAGGCAATTTCCTTCCCTTTTCTTCTCCTTGTTCCCCTTCTCCCCTGTGTTCCTGTTCTGAGCGGCATCCACGTGGCACAGCATCCAACAGCAGGTGCTGGACAAAGCCCAGCTCGATTCCACACTTTGGGGTCGTTGGTGTGTTTGTGTGTGTGTGTGTGTGTGTGTGTGGGGGGGTTATTCTAGCTCAGATCGCGGCTCCAGGGGGTGTCGTCACGACCTAAGCATAGCGAGCTCTGCCATACAGGCACCCTCTTGCCCCCCAGCACCATGAGAAGATCCCACACACAGATACTCTTTCGCTCCTGTCAGCATGTTAGGCTGATCGCACTCCACCAATGAGAGGGAAGTACTAAGCAAGGGCACTTACTTAGGGAAGTACTAAGCATCTGCTCCAAGGGCACTTAGTGGTGTTCTCTAAAAAAAATAATAAAAGTCAGTCATTTACCTTCCAGTTTCCATTGCACACACACGTTCGTGAATGATACTTTATTAATTTTTAAGTTTCCCATGGAAAAAAAAGGCAGAAAGTGTGTGGGACCAAGTGCAGACTTAACCCCTCGCAAGGCTTATTTATGAAGGCTTGGAATGTCCAAATAAGCACGTTTCCTGGGCTTTTATTTCTCAGAGAAACCACCGGAGGTGCCGTTTAAATGACTGCAATATTGCGGAGAAGTGGTGGCAGGCCTCCTTCCTCTCTCTTTAAAGCGAATTCCCATCTCCGGGGATGCAGCAGTGATATTGCCTGCTCCAACATCAATACAGATTGCTCACTTTTTTTCCAAAGCCGTTGAAGCAAAGAAAAACAAAGTACCTTTTGCGAAACAAAAAAAAAGTAAAACACACACACACACAAAAACCCACATCGATTCCTTAACTTCATAAGTTTTAATTGGCGGGATGATTGCCTTTGCTGTTCAGCGGTTTGCTGAAAAAACATACCAAGCACTATGACCGAGTGCACAAATTCAAAAACTAAAAGCCCCTCCAAGGCATAAATTGAGAGGAAAAAAAATCACAGAAGAAGGAATAGGTTTTAATGCTGAGTGCTATATTTCCTTTGCTCTAGAGTACGGGCAGGACTTAATGGAACAAAAACACTCACCTGCTGTTTGGTATTTGGAGGTGAGACAGCACCAGCTCTGCAATTGAGACTGTCTCCTAAGTTTAGGGTTCAGCAGAGCGATAAAGACAGAATAAGAATCTTAATGGGGCGAAACTTTTAAAGCTTATATAATCTCTACAAAAACTATGGCTGCTGTGTAGGACCAGAGTTCCTACAGCACAGGGTTGGCAGTCGAGGTGCACCACAAGTCAGCTGGGCTGAGGGCCTTCAAATAAACAGCTATACAAGTAACCATTCAAGACACAACCATACTTTGTGAAAGTAGACCAATGCATTAGACTATAGCATGATTAAGTTATCATTGGTTAGCAAAATTAACCAATAAGTATTATTCTAGATACAATAGTAGAATATGTATCATGAAAAATGAAGGATTAACAATAGTGTGTTCTTCTTCCACATGATGGCTATTTTAAGTTTACAGGTTTACAGTGTGTTCCTTTCTCCCCTCACGTGCCTTTGCATCACATATTTACTGTCCAGCAGGAGGAATTTCTTCCAGCAAAAAATAGACCTGTCAGCTCTCTGGATTTAATTTGTATCTCTATTATTTTAAAGATGGGGAGCTCAAAAAATAAAGTTTTGATTACAAAGGGAGCGGCCCACACAGGATCGTCTTGGGACAGGCTAATTGGCTGTTCGGTGGCACTCCATTGTTTGTAATTGCCGGTGTCGTGTGAGCGCTTTGCCTGGGCAAATGAGACACGATGCAAATAGATGCGTTTAGAACACAGAAACACAATGCACGTGGAGGGCTCAGATCGCTGCCACCTTGAGGGGAAGAGTCGATGATGCGTGTGCGCGAGAACAAAGGAACGGTGGGAGCAGAGGGGATTTAACAACCCCCGAGCTGACGACGGGGCCGCCGTTCACGTGGCCGCAAACCGCCCTCGCCGCAAACGTCGAGCCCAAACCAGTCTCTGGTCAGGGGGAAAAAGGGGCCAAAAAGGCTCTTCTTCCTGATAGAAATGTGTTTCTCCACGGTCAACCCCCCTGTGCGCCGTGCCCAGCGGTCCGAAGCTTGACGGAGGCTAGCTGAGAGTAATTTAGTGTGGGACCAAGGCCGCCCTCTAGGAAACCTCTTCTGGGCATCAACAGCGGTGAGCTTGCCCCGCTGAGAGCGGGCTTTTGACATTACACATTAATCTGGGTGTCGCCGCCGACTTTGATACTTTTGCCCCGGCGGTGTAATGGAACGTCGGGCTGGTCCGGCCGATCCCCGTATCTCGCTGACCCCGCTGTGGCCTCGCAGTAAATTGACCTGCCTGAGCCGAGGACGGCGGCGGCAGGCGCTAAGCCGCCTGCAGCGGGGGGCCTCAAGGAGCAGGGACAGGTGAAAACGCACCTTTAAACTCCATGCCCGTCCTGTCACAAGTCGTTGATCGTTTTGTCAGATTGACTGCTGCACTCTGCTAAATAAGGGGTTGCTCATCAGATGCTGACCCCTCCACCTTTTATTCACCTGTGGTGGGTGTGGTGGGCTGACCTCTGTGGACTTATAAAAATTGATTAGGGAAAAAAATGCCGGTATTAAGACAAATCACTAATAAAATCAGAGAAAAATTACCCAATATTTTTAATGTAGTTGGTTTATGTTTATTTTGTATGTTATGTTTTATATGTTTTTATGTAATTGGTTTATTGTGAAGTACACAGTGCTACTGCATAGGATACAATAGACTAAAATGGGATTCAGCAGCAGATGGAATTGTTTGTGATGTGAATTAAATGGGACCAGGGCAGTCAGAAAGTGCAAAGGTAGGTTTTCAGCCACCTCCCCCCTGCTCCCCCACCACAGGAGGCAGACTGTGGTTCCATCACCTCTGAAAGCAGCATTTCATAAAACTCTTCTGCCTTTTTCTATTGAGTCAGCTGAAAACATAATTCCCCATGCATTCTCGGTGGCGCATCTTTTATATTGTTCAGTCAGAGTTCATTAAAATGGAGCAGCGTCATTTTAACAGCTGGGAGTGGTATTTACGGGGGCGCGGGGTGCGGGGTGCGTCACGCGCCCCCACCACCCAGATCGCCTGCCCGATTACGCTTATCAGCGAGGGCCTCTGAAGCGATCCTTTTATTTCCCCGGTACCTCTTCAGTCAACACACCGCAATTTATGTAAAGGAGGCACTCAAATTGATGCCCCTCCGTTTAAATACAGCTGAAGGGGCTCAAAATGACATCATTAAAAGCGGGGTCAGTCTCCGGGTCAGATGAAAGTGGGTTGTTGTTCTAGCTGTTGGTTGGAGGGTGGGGGAAGGGGAGGGGTTGCCGGGGGTTCATCTGAGCCAACGATACGGCGGCATTAATTAAAACACGGGGCTTTAAGTCACGAGGTGGGGCCGTAAATCGTCGTCAAGGGCAGTAATGAAAGTGTCTGAGCCGTGCGGCCCCCGGGGCCTGACGTCTAAACCCCCTGGTCAGATATAACGGAGCAGACATGACACACTCTGGGAGAACACCGCTCCCTGTCAACGGTTAATGGAGGACACTCCGGCCCCCGCTGCAGTGCTATAAATAACCACTTCGCGCTCTGACTCTGCACCCAAGGCGAACCGCGGCCCTTTAGGAAATTAAAGAACGGGTTTCCGGCTCTTTCTCCAGAAATGATCCCGGAAAGTACTTCCAGTGATTAAAAGAGCCTCCCTCTTTAATGCCCAATGAATGCAGGAATATAAAGCCTGTCTCCTCCAACCGCCTTCATTGGCTTTCTCCCTTTATAATTGGTGATTGAAGGCTGGGAACCTCTTAAGGATGGACAGAAAGTTAAGGTGGAATATTATCCCCTAGACTGATAAAGTAACAGGCCCATGTGGCAATATATAGTAAAATATGGAATGAAAAATATTTGGAAATCACATTTTAATATATGTCAAAATATGCAGCATATATTATTAAGTACATGCATTACTAATTATTGCAAATGCAATGCAAATATATTTTTTTCCATTAATGTTCATGATTTCCAAACCTAGCAAAATAAGTTTGTGAAGATCGGAAAGTAACACTGGCTTTCCTAAGTGAGTCAAAGTGAAGGACATGTGAATCCAGGGTAAAGTGTCATAACAGTGATTGTGCATGACCCATTCATGTTAGCGTGAAATGCGTTGACCTACATTTTACACACATACTCTGACACCCTGCGTAGTATCGGCTGTATCCTGCATTTCCCAAGAGACAACAGGAGAAATCGACCAGCCTTTGGGGTTATAGTGTACGCATCTCTGCCCTCCCTAGAGAAAAGGAAATAAAATAAAAAGCAAATAAATGAAAAGACGCACGCAGACCGTCTGAGTGTTGAACGTTTGGGGCGACATTTTGAGTGACCTTTCCCAGCGCGTGCCCTTGAGAGCAGATGCCTGCCAAACCCCGGCGCTCCGTCAGTAGCCTTGGGCTCGCAATTCCATCGTTCCGTTCACGCCAGGGCCCCCGGCCCCTCGCTTTGCGGAGCCAAGTCATTAATAATTCTTCCCGGGGAATTAGACGCGTAGCGTTTTACCTTAATGGCTTTCTGCGAGTGACGGTCTGGTTGGGTGTTGCGCCGGAGGGCGGGGATATTACTCCAATTCAATTCCCCTTAAATCTTCGGCGGGTGAGCAACAGCTTGCCTAAACGCCTGTGACAAAAGCGCGCCTCCTCAGCCTGGCCCAAGTATAGGCGCGCGGGGCTCGTGTAATCACCTCTGAAGGTGGCGGCAGTGTCAGGGCCAGAGAGAGGGAGCCGGAGAGACTCCCACAATCGGAAAAATCTGTCTCAGACCAAGCGGCAGCGACGCTCACAGCGCAAACAATTAAAATGCTAATTCCCGTGCCCGCGGTAACGCACAAACAACTTACAAAGCTGTCCTGTATGTATAAATTGTTTTTGGTACCCCGAAACCGATTAAGTGCAAACTCCCCGGGCCCCGAGTGGTTTATGTCTGTTTTTGTAAACAGTTTGTATCTGTTGCTGGTTTTGTTTTTTTCCCTCTTGCTGCTGTTCGTGCTGTGAGCAGGCAGTCCATCATGTACATTAATGCGGATATGATCGATCAAGAGAGTGTAGTTAAAAATGTCCTGTGTTATTACTTTCTTCTTTTGTGTGATTTTGTTTGTTTTATCTTCCTTTTTTTTTTTGTGGAGTCCAGAGGCGAGGGGAAGCTTTGTTGTTTTCTGCCTTTTCATCCAAAGTGAAAGCTACTGATTAACAGCACAGGCGTTAAAGTAATGTTATGTGCCATTGTTGATTTCAGCAGCATTTCATATTAAAAAAGGGTTGGAAATGCTTTGGTTAGAGTGAGCAGAGCCACATCTTTAATTTAAATGAGGCTGCACTTTCCTATGCATACCGAAGTTGGTAGAAATTTTTTTCCTCTGTGCATCCTGTACACTTTCCTCTTTTCTTCAAACGAGTGTTCTCTAGCGGTAAAGCGTGGAGGGGTGGCCCAGAGTACAGGTGTTTTTTTCATTCATTTTTGCATACACTTATTTCATATTCGGGTGTCTATGGTTTGGGCCTCACCTTCACAATAAAAGGCCTTCTGCTTTTGGCAAATGTTTTAAATTTCTAAGGCTAGTCTAGTTAGCTTGCATACTAGAGCAACCACTGGATTTGATCAAACCATTTGTCCTCAATTTTTACATAAAATAAAGTGTTACTTTTCACAGACACAATTTCTTTCATCCATATTTGTGATCCATGAAATCAAAGAACTGTGTTTGTGAAGAAAAAAAGTAACACCTGCTTTCAGTGATGATTGGTGTTGAATCCTGCTGTATTCGCGGCTCATGCAATTGTGTAATCCACATGCAACTGAGGTTAAGCTACGCACAAAATCTTGTGATTCAGTTGTTTCACACCATCTCAGTAATTGACAGCATTTCCATCAACTGCTTACCTATCAGGATTTAAATGCAGAAGTGGCCTATCTCACTTCGAATTGAATTGAGGTAGTGAATTGTAAAGCAGTAAAGCAGCTGATCTCAAAGTAAAATAATTACTTTAAAGGTTTGCTCCTCTTTGGATGTTTGTCTGGAGCCACAGTGAAGTAATTTCCTTAATCTTCTCTTGCTCTCCTGCTGCCAGTCATGCATGGCTTTTTTAAAAGCCTGGGAAAGGCTGTCATTGTCATTGCTGATTTATTTTGCTGTGCTCAAAAGCCATACACGAGAGGAGAGAGCCCGCTCTTTTTAATTACGCGCCGCTTTGCTTCTAAGACAATAAATCTCATCAAAATGTCACACATTTGACATGAAGGCCAAACAACAACACTTCCAAAGTGTTTCCACACAAATGAGACGCATCACATTTAACCTGGGTAAATGTTTATAGTTTTGCCATATTTCCCATATTTTGTTATTGATATGTTGCTATGACTGAATATTCTCGTATTACATGTCAGCGGCATTTTAGCACTGAGCAGCCATTTTTATTGTATTTCTCTGTTTATGATGCCCTCTCCGTGGGATTTGCCAATGGGATACGTCAGGCTTGTCTTGCAGGAGCGTATGGGTGTAGCAAATACAATCCTCCGATATACTCACGATATGTTAAACACATCTATTTTTTACACTTCAGGTTGCCCAGCTGAGCAACCTGTTGGAGGATGGGTGCTGCTTCAGTGATGTCATCCCAGCAACTTGCAGACACTTGACTGGTCACAGGGTGCTTGAGCTCAGCACGATGCACAACCCCTATTGACTCTAATCCCTGTGGGATCAGGACGATTGTTTCTTCGAGCTTTGGTTGGCTGATGACACAGCAGAGATGGAACCTGGGTCATGGCTCAGTTCCCCCCAACCCCAGTGCCCATTCCTCAGCTTAGTGGGAAATGTAGATCCATCATCAAACCAGTCTGGCCTATTCCTATGTATAGGGTTTGAATTGGAGTCTGGGAATTTTCGGAACTGTAGTTTTGCTATATTTCATACAAGTACAATTGTACAAGTACATTTACACAGGTAAGGAGGAAACTGAATGTCAGCGAAAAGGCTAGGGGGGGTAATGACTGTTTATCAAGCACGTCTGCTCGGGTCACAGTTTGTTCCATAATTCTTGAGATCTGTTGAAAGTTTCCACCAAAATGGCTTTTTTATGTAGTGCTGAATTCTCTGCTACTTGCTGTTAGGGAGGTAGCTACCTTCCCCACCTGGTAAATATGCCATACCACCGGCTGTTGCTTTATCCTCTGCTCTCTCCCTAAACCAACTTTAGGGTTACATTGTGTATGCTGTAAATTCACAGAGATGAACGTTTTCAAAATTGTGTGAGATTATCAGGTGAGCGCATGAAGCATACTTCAGATGCTCTCCAGGTATACGGTGTGTCAGTTTAGTGTATAATGGATTTATCCAAAGCCTGTCTGGGTGACATCGAAAATAGCAGTCTGGATCTCAGAACACACATGCTCTTCAAGCACTGTATAGAAGTATCAGATGTATGAAAATAATAGGAGATTATTGCTCACTATCAGCTGTATGGATTTTACCTAGATGATGTACTATCTATACCCTTCAGCAGTACTCAATAATGAATCCTTCAACACACTCAAAGACGACAAAGACAGGAAAATTAAGACATTCAGTGAGCAAAAATCACATCTGAGGTGCTCTGAGTCTCCCAGCTCGCTTAGCTGGTGATGCTGCTAATTGTAACGCAGGCACAAGTAGAGCCGCGTTATTTTCTGTCAGCTCAGCAACACAATTACAGTCAAATTAAGCACCTTAATGTGGAGTCTCTGCACCATTGATTTGTGGAGCTCCATTTTAATTATATTTATCTAATGCGGTCATTGTGATGCGCCGCGCGTAGCCGCTTGCGGCGGGGTGTGGAGAAAGGCGCCGTGAACACAATGCCGATAGCCTCTCCTGCGTCGATGGGGGTTTCACGGTCACGTTCCGCTCCCTTTCGAGGGGCTGCCGGCGCTGTCGTTCCTTGATTTGATTTGAAGTGATCCGAGCCGTCCCGCTTTGAGTGGCCTTGCAGGAGAGCGGGAGGCCCGCTCCTGCCCTCTTTGGCCTCCCCCGCTCAGATGGATTTCATAAAACCTGTCTGCTTCTGAGAGCAGGCACTTCTCGGCTCGCGGTGTCGCTTTGTCATGAACCTTAGTGGAAGCCTTTTCGACCACCTGGTGCAATATGAAGGCATCTGTGTGGGCAGGCTGGGAATTTCACACAAACACCAGACCACTGCGTGAATGGTAATGAACAGGTTTGCCGGTTCAGTTTCCAGGTGGGGCGCTGCTGTTGTACCCTTAGGCAAGGCACTATGATTTGGAAAGGTAAGTTATTCAAGTCACCCTGGACAGGAGTGTGTGCGAAGCAAATGTAACATAATGTAATTGCAGAACACCTTTTACAGAGTGCGTTCTCATTGTTGAACATGTTTGCCCCGTGCGTGCTCTTCCTTCCCTGAGGTCAAGTATCCAGTTTAAAACATAGTTCAGGGAGTGGGAGGTTAAGCATAGGTTATTTCTAAAGTCGCCTCAGAGGTCGCTGCATGCCAGAGAGAGCTTCGATGTCAAAAGGTCTTGTGATGATCCAAGTGAGAACGGAGCAAGAAAATGTGAAGTTTTTGAGTGCACTCGGAAATGAATTTTTGAAGATAATGCTTACAAAATGTCCAGTCAGCTTAAATAAATCCTTCTAATTGAGAGCGAGGGAGAGAGAGAGAGAGGGAAAGAGTGCAAGAGTTTTTTTCTGAAACCCTGTTCATTAAGAATTTATCGCGACATGTTCATTTTTTTCCCTTCCTCAGCTAGTCTGAGGCACTGAGGCCTCCACGGGCTTCTACGCGGTACTGCCTTGTGGGGGTGGTGACGTCACCCCCCTCCTCCCAAACACTCTGAATTATTCAGTGCTTTTTGTAGTATGGGTTGGTCATCAATAAGTGAGCACGCCGTAGCCCTCTGCGCTCTGGAGTCTGGGTAGAGCTGGGATTAGATGCTGTCTCTTCTTCCCCTAATGAATGCAGATTGGAGCTGGCAGGTGAGGGACCAGTACATGGTTGCCCAACGTTATGTACATGACTTTCCAGGACATTGCATTCTCGGGCATGTGTTTTCTGGGGCAGCGTTTTCCCACTACGGCTCCTGGAGAGGCCCAGTGCATGCTGGGGTTTTCGTTCCAGTTGGGCTCTTACTTAATTGGGACTGACTGAGCTCTTGATGGAACTCTAGTTTGTGTTTGACATCTCTCGAGAGTATTCTCATCATTGAACCCATGATAAAAGTAAAGGTATTTCTAAAAAGCATCTTTTGGTTAATATGCTAAGGACAAATTAGGATTTTACTTAATCATGTTTTGTTGTTCAGTTAATTGGAACGGGACCTATGACAATTAATTAACTGAAGTAATTAATTGTAAGTTCAATACAAATATGCTGAGCAAACACCTTTCATTTATCTTTTTTATTGGCACAAACACACTCCTAACCACATGTTTCTATCTTTAATCACTTAAAGTAGGCAACTCTCAAGTGATATACAGATAAATACTGACCAGAACTCAATTAATAGCTCATCAAAGCTAATCAATTGAGATATCATCTAGAACAAAGACCTATGTACTCAAGGGTACTCACGCCCAGGGCTAGGAACCATAGGGCTCATAACAAGGGATAAAGAACTGGGATAAACTTTAATTTTCCCACAAGCTGGTATTATAAATGACAAATGATTTTGATATGACCTTAATAGTGCCATAAATATTTCATTTATCCTTCACTTTTTTCAGTAATTAGCTTGGCCATCAGCATTTCTGAAAGGTACTCCATCTTGGCATTTTACCAACGTTTTGTCTTTGTTACAGGACATGTTTTTAATTAAAAGTTTTGGAAAAATATGCCAAAAAAGTTTGAAAATATTGGAAAAATTATTTTTTACCACCCAAATTTGATAGCCTACAGTTTCATGTATATTACCATTTTATGCAAAGTTTTTTTTCCATCAAGCTGACATTCAAAAGTCAATACATGTCTAAAAGAAAGACATGGCATGACTTGCCTGTACTCTACCTTGTACCACCAAAAGCAGACACCAGTACCACTTTAATGCAGGAGTACTTGTAATGTATGCTTTCTGCCTATGGCTGCTTTCCCCTTTCAATTCAGCTTTCAAAGTAGTGGGAGTAAGAGCAATTATTTATGATGTGTATTAGAAACGTCACTGGATCTGAGAGTGGGTCAGCACGAGCATCAGTGCTGAGGGTTTGGTGGCTGTCACCTTCGCCAGGAGATAGAGGGGGCACTTACTCATTAGTGCATTCGTGTGTAGTGAGATTATCTGTCATTGCACTGGGAGTCTCGCGGGACAGCTAACGTTAGCCTAAATGGCTTGTGACATGGGTTGGCGCCACGTGAGTTGCACCATTTCAAGAATCAGATGACATCACTGACCACTGCACTGACCCAATGTGTTGGAGGGAGCCCAGTCCGTTGAAATGCTCGGCCGCAAAAATGATTTTTGCCTCTCTCTCTCTCTTCCTGTCTGAATACAATGCTCTGCATAAGGTTGTCTCAGATTTCTGATAGCATCTGATTTAAAGCAGTGATAAAAGCAGTGGACATTGTCCATGTAATGGTGTCATATTTGATTCATGATGTTCTCTGTGTATGTGCAATGCTGCCTGTGTAGTAAATTTACAAATTTATTGCTGGTGTGTGTTTTCTTGAAAATAAACACTCTAGTACTGGTACATTTCCAATAATATATTTAACAGTCGTACTGTATGATCCTACCTATCTGTATGATTTTAAAAAACATTTTCTTATTAAGATATTCTGATTGTTAATATACAAACACTTTCTGGAATTTCAGTGAAGTCCTAAACTGATGAGAAATAAAAGTGTTAGGGATATGCCTGGATGAACTTTAGAAGTACTGGTCTTCAGGAGACAAGGAAAGATAATGCGAAACTATGCAGTCCTAATGTTGGCGAGGAGTGTTGGTGGAGAGAAATGATGGGGATTTTGTGACAGACGCTATCTGGCTGGCTGTCAGGGGCCTTTGCTGTCGTTGACATGAGACGGTGCTTTTCTCTTTCCTCTCAGCGTCCCTGTGGACAGTCAGGCCTGTTGTATCAGAATGTGAGGACTGACCGAGTGCTGTTCTGACCTGTTGCAGATGGGCAAATGGGAGAACAGGAGCTTGACCCTGAAGTACCCTGTCTGGCCTCGCTTCAACTCGTTCGGTGACGGCGAGACGGACGACAACCACCTCAGCATCGTGACCCTGGAGGAGGCGCCCTTCGTCATCGTGGAGAACGTGGAGCGCCTGACGGGCACCTGCATGAGGAACTCGGTGCCCTGCCGCAAACATATCAAAGAGTGAGTCCCCTCATCCTCCCGCTTCTGCCTAGCCCCGCCCTTACCCCCATATTTCGCACTTACCCCTAATGCATTGCATTAACACCGTCCAAGAGCCAGGGCTGCAAGTGTTCTACATTTTATTTCTCCTGACATAGATTAAGGAAATATTCATACGCATGGACTCTCTGAGACCTCTCTTGGGTGGGGGAAGGGGGGTGTTAAGATGTGCACTGTGGCAGTGTTGCTCCTCCTTGACTACATGGGTGCTGAATTCAGCACTTTAAGTTCCTGCTCAGTCCCAAGACAGCCCACGGGCTTTTTGTGCAGCATATTACGAAAACACAAACCAGCAAACTTGTGGTCACTAAAAAAAAAAAGTCCTGGTAAACTGTAGTTGTGATTAATAGCTTCACCTAATAATTCAAGGGTACTCTAATGGAAGCTGCAGGGGTTTCGCAGAATAAAATTGCAGTGTGCGCACTGTTTGAAAGAGGCAGAGGATGTGTGACCTCCTACACCAACTCGTGTGAGTACGGCGGGATCCGCGGCTGACAGTGGCCAAGACCCCCGGGCGATTTTGCTCCTGTCCTCGTTCCCACACACGTCCCCTCGCACATGGGCCAGCGCATTTCTGTCGCCCTGTGCCCACGGCCTCGATTCCCGCTCGGCGTCCTCTCTCGCGCGCGTACGACGATGCGTCTGCACGCGCAGCCGCCACCCGCGGCCGTCCTGCCAGAAACCGCTTCCCGCGAGAAAAACCTCCATCCCCTTCCTCTGCCGTTCTAATTGCCTCCTTTGAAAGTCTGCTCTAACCCGTGTATTTAAACAACAAAAAACATGCATTTAACTTACTGCTTAATTGCTTAATCCCCGCACTTGTGCATTGAATCCAGAGACTGGGCTGAGAAATACAAACGATGGGACAGGTCCTCAGCAGGGTATGAATCACAGATTTGCCCTGGGGGGAGCTGGAAACATGGAGCCTGGGAAGTGGGATGTATAGCAAAGCCAATAGACCGCGTCTCCCTAGAGTGGATGCAATCACTTACCGTTGATTTCAGCAGGCCACTGTGGACATTATTAGTGCAACAAATAATGACTGTGGGTGTACTGTACTTTCCATGCCCTTTCAGAGGAATATGCTTCTGAGTTGGATTGAACAGAAAAGGACTGTTTGGCAAAGATATGCAAAATAGATCTCTACAGATATCATTTACCAATCACAAAATTGCAAAGTTAAATTATATATACAAATATACACAAGTATATACATTAGGGCAGATGGACTGATCATATGCTAAAAATCCCTTTAGGTGACACATTTTAGTAAGTTTTAGCCAGACACATTCACCTGTTTATAATGGAGACTTAATTTCAATCTACGGCTGTATTTGCTTCTTTGACTGTGCAATTGGCAGTACCAGAAAAAAGAAGCAAAATAAAGATCTAGAAAGACACAGAGGGTGATTCTATCAGTAGATAAAATACAAGGAGGGTCATTGGTTGGTTTTTTGCAAATCGGTCTGGTGGGGCCCATTTACTCGATGCGCGCTTAAAACATCCAACGAAGCCCCTTCCCTGGGGTTCACTTTCAAACACTCGAGGAATTTCCCCAGAAAACTTCCGAGCTCCAGTATGATAAATGGCTCATGGAAGATAAAGCAGTTGCTGATCATTTCATTTACTCAGAGAACAGCCCTGGGTACCCTTTAAGCAGGTGTCGAAGGGAAAGCCTGCTGAAGTGGAAGGAGGCCTGAGACACACAGGTGAGCCAGGTGACTGGGTGAGTTTTGGGGGCCTTTAGCAGTGGAGAGCAAAGGCAGTGGCTTTTAAATGTCTGGGAGTGACATTGCAGTCCTCTGGCACTCCCTGCCATGACCATGCTGTTACTATGGCAGTGACCGTGACACGGTCCATATGCAGACATTTTTACATGGTCCACATGTAGCAAAGTCTGCCACTGCATGGTCATTACATACAGAAGTTTTGTGCAGTACGGTCGTTTGAAGAGAAGTTTCCCACTAGATGGGAAGTTTTGCGCAGTACAGTCTGTTGAAGCGAAGCTTCCCAGGGCCCGGTCAGCATGTAGTGAAGTTTCCTGCGGCACGGATGATATGCAGAGTAGCTAGGAGCCTTCGGGGTCCCATGGGACCATTTTGCGAGGGAGAAAAACCTCAAGGGCGGATTGCTCATTTTGTGCGCTCGAGCAGTCGCGCTGAGCAGCTTGCACCAATTAAGGCCCCCGTCCCTCTCTCTGCTGCCAGTCAGCGGAGGCCCAGCTCTTCACCACGCTGAGGCCTGGTCAGTGTGCTCAGTGTCGTAGCGCCCCGCTCTCTTTAAATGAGCCATCATGTTCCGTTCTCCCCCACCTCAGGCCCGCCGCACGGCCCTCTGTTTGATGGCATCATTATTCTTCCATCTCACTAGCCCAACGATGCGAGGAGAGGCCGTGCCGGACCACCTTTTGCATGGAAGTGGGAGTGGCTCTCAGGGCCCCCTGCCAACTGAACCCGGACGCTCAGACGCCCCCTCTGCTTGGTGAGAAGACACACCGACATGGGAGCAGACACACAAGCGGCCTGACCCCCAGGCAGTGAGAAACGCGTGCTTCGTAATCACGCCGTGAGCTGGAGAGCACTCTGGAGAGCACACGTCAGACGACCACCATCCGGAGCTGTTATTACGCCGGAGTGCTTTTGCATGGCCAATGGTGGAGCAAGATAAAAACATACTGAGCTTTGGAGAATGTGTTGAGCGACCTGTCTGTTTCTAAAACTGCTGGATGAGGAAGCGGCAAGGTTTTTTGCGGTGAAACTGAAAGGCCACATAAGCTGAGTTGTATGCACAGAAGCACAGCACATAAATCGTACCTTTTTTTGCACTGGTTATTGTAGCGCTGTGTGACAGATTGACACGTCTAGATGTGATTTTCTGAATGCGCTATTCTTTACATGTCCTTGCTATTTGCACTTATGTACCTTTGCTTTTTTGAATGACCCTGGATGAGAACATCTGCTAAATGAATAAAATCTCTCAATGAAGTTACTCACACTGTTTTTCATGCATCTACAGGCTCGTGATATGGTATAAGACAAAGACAAAAAAAGGATATTTGCAAAAATTCACTGTGCAGTTAGAATGAACCCAGGCCTAAATCAAACAACCCTTGTTCATTGCAGTATCCACCAGTTTATTGCAGTATCCACTCTCTCTGTTGTAGAGACTGTATGGTTTATGTGACTGCTATAAACAGATGGAGGCAACAAAGGGAACAGATATGGCAAACAATGAGTCTCCGTGCGGCGTCTTTGACTCAGTATTCAGGGGAGGAAACCAGTCAGACACAAACTGCAGATATTGTGCTTATTGGTTCCTCCAGAAGCAAGATGGTCCTTGTGATATAGAACCTGCCACCAGTGGCTTTGGATAAAAGGATGCACGTTGTCAGGGGAATTCGCAAAGTGCGTCAGAAAGGCTGCAGAGGGGAGACATTGATTTCAAGTGGAATTTCGCTGAGGTAGTTAAATGCGCATCTCTTATTGTGGTGAGGTGCGCGGGGGCGGGGGGCGGGTGGGAATCTTTCTCCTTTCCTATAGACTGCCACTGTTCGCCAGGCCATTTCAGCTGTGAGCAGCGCAGGTTTTTTCACCCCGAAGCACACAGCCTTAACCGTTTTTCCCCGAAGCTACCAGATCCCGCCATTTTAAGAAGAGAATAATATTTTCTTTGAGATTTTCAGCTCTGCGGTTACACTGCAGATGACTATGCCACTGAGAGAGACAGATTCTATACGTGCTACGCATGCGCTTGTAGCTGCTCTGGCTACACACCTACACCTCTATTGCTTTTCAGTCTGACACCTTATCGCAGACAGCTACTTGCTATTCTGTACCTGTGCCCTTGTTCTTGCAGCTCTCCTGACACGCGCTATCTGTATACTGCCCTGATGGCCTTGTAAGTCGCTCTGGATAAGGGGTCTGTCAGATAAATAAACAATATCAATAATTGCAGAGGGCCTATTAAATGTATATAATTAATGCTGCAGATGCAACGATATCCTCTCGACAGCGTCCGCACTCCTCAGCGTTTGTGGCAGTCTTCTAAAACACAGATGTCTCTTTCCTCGCCTGCCAGTCTTCTGGCTTGTTTGTTTTCCACTTCCTGCTTTGAATCTTTAGAACCTCAGATTCAAAGTTGGCTTCACTAGAGAGAGCCACACAGTCTGTCTTATGGGAAGCCTCTCATTAATTTCAGGAAGGGAGGAAAGTGACTTCTGTGTCCTTCTGGGAGCCGCTCCTGTGAATTTGGACTAAGTACTTAAGTGTTGTTTTCTGTTCTCGGTGTTTACAGTTATGAATAGATGTCTTCGGCAGCTTTAATCTGTGCATGAAATGAGGTTTACAGGTGACTTAGCACGCGTGTTTAGAGTCTGAAGTCTTCTGAGACTTCAAGCTCCACCGCGCATATTTAAGTTTTAAAAAAGCTGCCACCTGTTCAAGGCAGTTTGAGTAGTTTAAGTCTATGGCCGATTAGAATTTTACTTGTGGGAGATTGGGGGTGTGGCACAAAAATGGTCCTTTAAATGTTACGCCGCTTAAAGAAAGGCTTGAAGTCCCGCCTTGACAGCTTATCGACACTTGAGATCAAACTCCTTTCCTCAAACTGGCATATGTAGCACGCGATCAATGGAAACCCCACATGTCTACATTCTACAGAGCAGAGGGCCTTTGCTCGGCTCCGGTCGCGGGGAGAAAAAAATACAGAGTTTTGATAAAAATGTGCGGTGCCGGCTTTCTGCTGCGATTCGGATGATGCGGCGTAACGCCCCGGGACAAATTTGATTAAGGAATTAATAAAACCCTGAGAGAGGCGGCGGCGCGGGAGCGGGGGCCGCGGGTCCTCTCCTCGGCGAAAGCGGCGGGGCCCTCATTCGGTCTCGTAGGCCCTCCGCGATGATGTAGCGCCGACCGCGGGCTGCTCAGAGGCGAGCGGCTTCCCGGGCCCCGTCTGCCTTTAATGAGATAAGAATCTTGATGGGAATCTTGATTGTCCCCCGTAAATGGAATGGCGTTCCCTCTCTCTTGAGGAGACATAAGTGCCCCCCCCCCCCCGCAATCAAAACGCCTCCTTTACGAGGCCTTGGAAATCTCAAGACGGCCACAATTTTCAGCACCGGTGGGCGCTCAGCTTCCTGCTCCTGGATAGACTCTCGAGGGGACCCGTTTATCTGTCATAATTAAGATGTTGCAGAAAGTGATTTTCTCTCTCCCTTGCTTTTGCACACCTGCAGCACGGTATTACAATACAAGAAGGAACACTGTAGCTGAGATTTAGATACTCTGACAGAGTTAAAGGGATTTAGTGCAGGCCTTTAGACAGTATATGGCTTAAGTAATACTGAACAGTATCTCCCCATTGTTGGCATAATAATATTCCACCCCACTTTATACTTATCTGGCAAAACATCTCTGTAATTATATAATGAAATATTAAATAACTCCAAGCCAGTGTTGTGTCATGAGTACGTGTTTTAGGTCATAGTGTTTGGTTGGGTGTTGCGTTAGGGGTCGTTTTTGGAATAAGGAAGTGAACAGCAGCTGAGCTGATGTTGGTTAAGGATAGGAGTAGGGCTACGATTGTTCCACAACCTGTGTAATTAGGTGAAACTTAAGCTCATATGTAACATTAATTCCTCCATAATAATATGTTGTTAGCATGGTAGTGAAATTTTGCACTGTAGTTACACTGGTACATTTTCAGAAATGTTTATGTCACCAACCTTCTGACAACCATTACCAGGACCAAGCACCTCACCTGGGGAAACAGGACGTGCAATGCAACCTCATCCCACTATGACACCCTCCCCAAGCTCATCCGGAATACCAACACATTCACCACATTCAAAAATGCCCTCAAAACTCACCTTTTCAGACTTGAGACTTGTTTTCTTATGGTTTTAATCTTTGTGTTGTTTCTACTAAAAGTAGCTTTTTCACTTCAATGGTGTTACATTGTTTCTGTATTGTTTTTATCTGTTTAGCCTTGTGCCCGTTATGCTCAGTTTGATTTTTAGGAGGCAAGTGAAGATACATATGTAATTGCTTATTGGTCTGTGGTCTGTGATTGACAGCAACACCACCGAGGAAGGGGGCACGTACATAAAGAAGTGCTGCAAAGGATTCTGCATTGACATCCTGAAAAAGATCGCCAGGAATGTGAAGTTCACCTACGACCTCTACCTGGTGACCAATGGCAAGCACGGCAAGAAGATCAACAATGTGTGGAACGGCATGGTGGGAGAGGTGAGGCACACGCCTGTTGGTCAGTCGGCCGGTCGATCGCAGACACACCATCAGTCAATCAGTGTCTACGGTGGGCGATTTGTCCTGCCAGATGGGACCACTAAATTAAAGGGCCAGTTAAAAAACCTATAAAACACATAAAATTTCTAGTGCTGCCTAAAAACTACTGTCAAAATATGAAGAGAAACAACTGCAATTAGTTGTGAGTTGACAGGCATGTGACAATTGTAGCTGTGCCATACAATCAGAGTGTAAAAGGCAAAGCTCTCACTGCCCCATCACTCATTGTGGTCCTCTTTCCTTATTTAGCAGCACAATTTCATTGGGAATAACAATTCTGTTATTTCTGAGCTTTAGCAACATTTTGAGAACAGAACCTGGAACCGTAAGGTGTGCTGGTTATCATCAATTATGACTTGTGATTTGCTAATAGCTTTTTTGGTTTAACAGAGAGGCTGTCCTACTTCTGTCCTGTAATCACCCAAAATCGATGCACTATTCCATTGCATTGTGTTCTAAAATAACCACATCAGGAAATCATTGAATATATTAAAATGAGTCTTAATATACATCTGTTAAGGTTATCATGACTGTTGACTGTAAAATGAGAATATTTTGAATTCTTACTGTGGACAGGGAATCCTTTTTAAAAGAAAACCTGTAAGCTGGATGGTCAACATTAAATGGGACTTTATTGGATTAGATGTTCTGTAACTGTTTCAGCATCTTTCCACTTCAGATGTCATATTAGTCATGACACTGAAATACAGGATGTTGTGTCAGACCTAGTCATTCTACATCTACTCTGTCAGTCATCTTTCTTCCAATTTTTGGCATGAAAGTCAAAATTTTAAAGGCCCATTAAAAAGGCAACGTTAACGTGATGGGCATGTCATCCATAATGAACACATCCTGATATCTGTGCTGTGCTTCTCCTGCAAAGCCTCTAATTCAAGCTGTCCAGTCTGCTTCATTTTCGACGTTTATTTTTAATCTCTGAACCGAGTTCAAAATTTGCTTGGGTATTTAGAGCAACGCGGGCCACCCTACTTGAAGCCCTTGCTCTACGTTTTGGGAGAGGAAGAAGGTGGCTACAAACAAGCCTGTGTTCTTCTGGGAGCTGCTCCTGTGGATTTTGATGAAGTTTTTAAGTGTTGTTTGCTGTTCTTGTTGTCTGGAGCTACATGTAGAAACCTTGCTCCTCAGCAGCCCTGAATTTGAAAGCAGAATGAGGTTTACAGGTGTCTTAGCAAGTTCAGAGTATTTTGTGTCTAAACTCCCTCGGCAGAGACCTTAATCTATTTTCAGCAATAACTAATAATGTCACATATACGGTAATAATAACTATGGGCGTAGAATATGTTTGGGTGGCATTTGAAATGCTAGAAGAATGTCAGGTTTGTCTGAGATGTGACCTTTAACATTTCAGCATTATTAAAGATGACATTGGAGTGGATGGATCAGTTGCATTGACCTATTAATAACAAGGAGAGGTGAGGGTGGAGAGGGTTATGCGCTCCGGCCTGCCTCTCGTTCTGCCACTGCTGACGCCTGGGCGTGTGCTGCTCGGGCTCCTCCCGCAGGTGGTGTACAAGAAGGCCGTCATGGCGGTGGGCTCGCTGACGATCAACGAGGAGCGGTCGGAGGTCATCGACTTCTCCGTCCCCTTCGTGGAGACCGGGATCAGCGTGATGGTGTCGAGAAGCAACGGGACCGTCTCGCCCTCGGCCTTTCTGGGTAACTACAGGAGAGGGACTGATTTTCAGACAGGAGCGGAGGGCACGTCTGCTCATCACCCAACACACAGAATGCCATGCCATGTGGGCAGCACAGCTTCAAGGGTGTTTGTCTTTATTTCAATGCGATGGGCATGTCTCGCTCTGGAATGGAGGCATATTGTTTGTTTGATACAGAAAGAAGACAGCATGGCTCCATGTGAAGTTAAACATGTGCAGTACAGCATTAAATGATACAACTTCATTAAAAGTTAAGTATATTAAAACATAAAATCCAAAATCTAAGAAATGGACTTTGATTATATCAAGATACAATCAAAATATACTGCATTCAGAGAAAGTACATATATCAATCAGTGCTTATGTCACATGTAATTCAATGTACTGTATACTCATTTCAGAATGTACCAGAAAAGCGCATTTATTTTTCAAGCGTATACATACGTACATGCAAACATTGTATACAATACATGCAAAGTGAAAATAATTGGCATGTTTGTTAAACGCTGTATGTTTCAGCATATATAAAAATGAGCCTAAAATTTGAGTTTTGTATTTTACCACATAAGTGCCATGACTGTTATACACGCATTTGAGCGTACATTTCTAAAAACGTTAATGTGCTGCGCAATTTCCACTGCGTCAGCGCGTGCCTTAATTAACGGAAGCCTGATAATTACACGGGCTTAGCTGGGAAACCCCCTCGGTGGCCCTTTGCCAGTTTCTCATATACTTCCCACAGTAAAGACGTTTTAATCTCTCCGGCTTGTCCGTCAGTAGGATGAGCTGGTGAGCGGGGGGGCGGGGGATGGGTGGTGGATTAAAGCTGCTGACTCTGTGTCTCTCGCTCCCCCCCCACCCATCCACCCCCGCGCAGAGCCCTTCAGCGCTTCCGTGTGGGTGATGATGTTCGTGATGCTGCTCCTGGTGACAGCCATGGCGGTGTTCATATTTGAGTACATCAGCCCCCTGGGATTCAACAGGAACCTCGCGCAGGGCAAAGGTAAGACCCGGCCGAGAGGAGGCTTTGGCCCTGTCCCCAGAAGCACCCAAAGTCATCATCGGTGCATGTATCAGAGTCATATTCATTCGTATTTATTTCATTATATATCATCATGATTATGATATGTTGTTGTTGTTGTCACATAGCTAGCAGCTTTATCCAGGGCAAATTAAAATGCATGACAATTAAAATACAACTGTAGAAAAAAAAAAAAAACTAGGAATAAAAATTTCAGTGCATCATAAGTGAGCTGAACAGCGGTTTGACGCTTTCGGGAGAGATGTCCCCACCATTTTTTCTTTCCCAGCTGCTCTTTGAAGTTCAAACAGATTCAGATATAAGGCTTCCCACTTCTCGTTCGCATTCGATCAGAATCGAGATAAAGGGCCCGAACACAGCCTCGGCGAACACTAATCCGGAAGTTCGCTCGCGGAACTTGCAAATCGTGCGCGTTTGCGAGCTAACACCTCGTTGTAGCCGCTCGGGCTGATTTAATGGTCCTCTGTGGGTGAACGGGAGGAAAACAGTCATGCTCTGGATGTTGTAGCATCACGGCGTCTGCATAACGAGCCACTTTTATTTGTCATGCTGCGACAGATTTCGCTGGAAATGATCTTTTATTTAGTCCCCCAGTGATTTTCCAGCCGCGTTGCCATGGGAACCTTACGTCACGCCTATTCGCTTATTGGCACAGTCCATTTCTTTTAGCCCCATAACAAAACGGGTGAATTGGGTGATTATATTTGAAGAATGAGAATACGCCTCTAGTTCATACGCAGTGGGAAGCAGCAGAACATCCATAGGCTAATCTTCCTATGAAACCTTTTTCCACTTCCACCGGTGCAGTGATCACTGATAGTAACAAAAGAAAGTGTGTAAGAGGAAAAAACCCAATATTTGCTATATAATCATTTCTCATGATTAAGGAGGAAGCACACAGTGATCAGTTCACATGAAGAACTACGGCTAGACCCTTTTCTATGAAATTTCAAGGGGTCTCTTTTCTTCACTACCCGACTAGAGAGCAAGCGCTCTCAGTGGCAGCACACTCTTCTCCACCACGTACACTCAGCAGAAGGAGTTCTCCTTAGGTCAGTCATCTGCAGGCATGCAGACAGGCACACGAGTTTGGGACCGTTCGGAACCCCTTGCAAACTCCAGATGTGCCAACAACATCGGGGTGGTCACCAGGCTGGCTTAGACTAGCCACTAGTCACTGGCTTAGACACTATAACCCAGGAAAATGGTTTACTTTGATGCATGGGACATTCTTGTTAGACCTAAGGGCCATTCTTTTGGTCAGTGCACAAAAAGTTCAACCAAAAACTTTCACTGGAGTTTATTTTGGAGTATGTAATGACTTTCTCCATAAAGCTTTAAGCTCATTTCAAGCTCTGAGAAGATATACTACAAACATTAAATGGTAATTGTGAGGTAAAATGCTGATATACTTTTTTCTCAGAAGGGGACTATGTTTGGACAAATAGCTCAATGTTTAAATGATTTCAGGGTGATAAAATATGCAGAGTTGGCAGGATGTATTAGCAGGTCTTTAGCGGTAATGTCAACACTGACAAATTAGCTGCATAGCAGTGTTGTCTGTGCCTACACCTACTGTTGCTGTGGTGAAAAGACAAGGATTTTCTACTTACTTGTTCAATATTTTATCCAAGTGTGTACCTCTGCGATTCATTACCGTTTGGTGGTTGCCAAGTTTCTACTGCTCACGTTGCTGTGGAATCCCATGCCAGGGAAGTTGATCACTCCACACGCTAAATAGATTCTGTCCATCACTACTGGAAAGAGAAGATGCTGAACACAGCCATTACTTTTGAACTTGTGCTTTAATCATGGAAGTTTAGAGTGTGTCATTTAAGACATCAGCTTTTTTCTTCATTAAATGGAGTAACGATACACTCCATGCTGGTATACAATGGAGTGATACAGCTAATGCTGTTGGGGTGGTATTTCTAACACTGTAGAGAGTGGTATGGCTTACATTGTTGGTATGGTATTGACTAATATCATTGTGATGACGTAACTAATGTTGTTAGGGTGATATGACTAACGTTGTCGGGGTGATATTTCTATCATTGTTGGGGTGATATGACTAATGTTGTTGGGGTGATATGTTCAACATCATCGATGTGATATGAGTAACGTTGTTGGAGTGATACGTCTATCGTCATCGGGGTGATATGACATGTTTGGGGTGATGCGTCCATCGTCTTTGGGGAAATATGACTAAACTTTTTGGAGTGATCTCACTGATGTTGTTGGGGTGATGTGTCTGTCGTCCCTGTGGGGGGGGGGATATGACTGAATTGGTTGAGGTGTTCCCCCTCTGCAGATCCCCACGGTCCCTCCTTCACCATGGGGAAAGCAGTGTGGCTGCTGTGGGGCCTGGTCTTCAACAACTCTGTGCCAGTGCAGAACCCCAGAGGGACCACCAGCAAGTTCATCGTGTCCGTGTGGGCCTTCTTCGCCGTCATCTTCCTGGCCAGCTACACTGCCAACCTGGCTGCCTTCATGATTCAGGAGGAGTTTGTCGACCAGGTCACGGGTCTCAGTGACAAAAAGGTAAGCCAACGCACACCGGCTGAAATCACTCTTCAGATCGCTTTTTTTTAATGTTAAAAAAAGGTTTGCCATAAGACGTGTACTTAACCATTCTTTGGCAAACATAACAGTACTGTACATGCTAAAATATACAACCCTGAACAGCAGAAAAATACATTAAATGTAGCTGTAAAAAACTCTGAGCATATTAAGACCATATCAATTCAAATACATTAAATATGTGCATTGTAGAATTTACAGAAACAGATATCATAAATATATTCAAGATATTCACATTCAATACGGAAGTACGCCATAAATACACATATATGCGTGTGTGAAAGTGATAGTGTGGATAGTATGGCGGGCTGGCATAATGCTCAAGCCTCTGGGCTTTTCAGTTCCCAGGGGGGATTCTGCCCTTTCACTCTTGAGCAAGTTGCTTAGCCTGGATTGCTCCAGTAAATACCTAGCTGTAGGAATGTAAGCTATGCAAGATGTCCTGGATAGCAGCATCTGCTAAGCAAATAAACAAAAATATATGTCTGACTTATATAATTACATACATTTGAAGAACTTATAACTTACAGTTTGCATTTAATGTTTTGTCATATCTTGTCACAAAATATGTTTTTTATAAGGGTGGTAACTGCAATCTTGCAAAAAATTGGCATGTGGAACATATGGGCCAACGATGTGGAACATATGGGCCAATGTTGGTTGAGTGGGAAGTTTAAATTTACATCAAAAGGTATTCTTTAATCTTTGAGCAGCCATACAAAGTGTTTCCCGCAGCTTGGTGTGGTACTTGTTTTACTGTTTATTGAGAAGATTAACCAAAGCGATGCTTTTGCGTGCTAAAAGATGCAACTGCTTTGGGTTTCGATGAGGTCAGCATGTAGGGTGGGCATGGTCACATTCAAGCCTTCACAACTGTTAAATCGAAATTCTTGGGCCAATATTATAGATTAGGATTCACCTCGGATTCAGGTTTCTCCAGGACTGTCAGATTTTTAAATTATATACATTTACATAATTTACTTACTTTTTAAATTATATACATGAAGACTCCTACTTGATCCTCAAGCAAAGCATATATGCGTGGACGTGCGCGCGCACACACACACACACACACACACACACACACACACACACACATGCATACATACACATAAACCAAACACAGATAGATGTTCAACCATCTCAGCCTGTGATTTGCTGTGAATTTTCAGCGAAAAATCACCACGTGGTTTGAGCAGACGTTCCTCATTTTTTTGTAGTGAGCTGCAGTTGGAGCATGCGGCCCCCTTGTGCATAGTGGCAACAGGCTTTGTTCCGGACATGGTGTTCTTAAGTGCTGACACCGCGTCGAGTTATCCCAGAAGGACACTTTGCCTGCAGTTCGACGCAAGTTAAATATCATTTGTGCGCACTGACGTGCCATCATCGTCCCTGAAGTTTCGAGCGTCTCGTGGGAGAAGTATTTAGATTCGGCCGGCTCGTTCGTTCTGACGGTTATGCAACCGTCGGCCGCGGCAGTCGTGAACAGCGGAATGTTGGGGGCGAGCCAAGTGCGCCCGGACCTTACCGGTGGGGGAAGGCCTGGGATGCCGTGATGGCCGTCCGCGTTCGGTGAAGCGGGGGAGGGGCTCTCGGCAGTCTCGTGTGCTCAGAGGAAAGGAGGGCACGACTCCTCCGTGGGTTACGTAACGCCCCACAAATTGCATAATCAGCGGTGCAAGGTCAGCGGTATTAAGTAGAGGGCCGAGGATGTCTCCAGCCATGCGCGTGCTAACCACAGGGCTCCGGGGCCTCCGCTTGTGACACCGAGAGCCGAGCTGACATTATGGGGTCCCGCGGAAATCGTGGCACAGTTCAAACTAACTGAACAAGCAAAAACAAACAAACACAGACACAGACACAGAGATGCGTGCATGAGAGAGGGGCTTCAGGGAATGTTGTTAGGTGATAGATGCTTGCCATTGAGCTTCATGTGTCACTCTGTGTTTCTCTGCAGTCCAAGTTATTCTGTATTATTCTACATTATTCTTCATGCCCGATTCGTATAACCAGGATTCAGTTCATTGAACTGAAAGAAAAAAATATGATACAATAGATGAAAGGAAACACAAGAAAACTAAAGCCTGGATTAAATCAGCATCATCATTCATAAATATGACTTGCGACTGAACTCAGGTCTTTTTTTTCTTCACAACCACAGCGGGTGAAGGAAAATCAACAAAACGAGTGCAGAAAAAAAAAATCAGTTTTGCACTGAAAAAAAGTAGCACTTGCGTGTGTTTGCCAGTCAGAGTAAAGGCCAAACGTCGATCGAACCCGGGCCCCAAAGCTTAGTATGATGTGTTTATCGGACGTGCCCTCCATCAGTGTTGTAGTGCTGCCAGGCCTGCGTCTAAAGCTGTCAGGAACTGTGCGCCTTTGTCACTGTCAGCGAAGATTGAGTTTGCAGATTGGATGTGTTGTTTGTGTGGCCCACGGCCGTGATTGATAGGGGCTGCCGTCCCACAGGGTCTGCTGAGGGAAGAAAAATCGGGTTAGGAATGTTTCGCCCTCAGTGTAGATATCTTAAAATAATGTCCCGCAGATAGATAGACTAGAAATGATTTAAGGGTATTGCCAGTGGTGAGCACAACAGGCATGAGGTTGTGCAAACTTTAATTGAACTGTAATTTAACTTGTGGAATATCAAGCCCAGTGAACGCCAACAGAAAAAATGAAAATTCAGAAAGGAACCGATATGCACCCACTCGTTGAGGGAGCAAGGTCTTTGTGCCCTCTGCACGTTTGAGAGATGGACTAAGGCAACACATGTGAGTTAGATGGAGTGCTGGGACTTTCAATGCACTGAAAGCTGTGACTCGACTGGTTCCTTCCTCCCCTCTGTTCCTTCCCACAGTTCCAGAGCCCCTATTCCTACTCGCCACCGTTCCGCTTTGGGACGGTTCCTAATGGCAGCACGGAGAGAAACATCAGGAAGAACTACCCGGACATGCACCAGTACATGGTCAAATACCACCAGAGCGGGGTCCAGGATGCACTTGTCAGCCTCAAGACTGGGTAAGGCCTTGATCTGTGCCACAATCTCCACTTGTGTAATGGGTTGGTTCAGTGTTTTACATATTTGCACATAAGGAGATGACAGTACAGATACTGAAGTGTACTCTAGTCAAACCTTTTTGGCAGTTGTCCGAATTTGAATCGGAAAGAGCAGGACCCCGAGTTGCTGACATCTGATGCAGGCAAATTTACCTACATAACCTTGTGACAATATTGCTTGTATCCTCATTTTCTTGCAAATGCTGTGGTTCAAGGTAAAGAGGAAATGGCAGGTATAATATTTGTATGTATCAATGGACAATATCATTATGTATTAATATCGGAAGTTAATTACAAGGGCTACAGCAACACTTTGAATGTAAAAGAGTAGATTGCAATTAGTTGCAGGGCCATAAGCTTTATTGTTAGTGTTATGTCTCTTCTGTTTTTTTCTTTTCAATTGAAATGTGAATGGTTCTAAGATAGACCTCAGGAGTTGCATTGGACTGTCTTTGTACTCATAAAAAATGCTACGACTAGAAGCATGTCCGCTGTCACACTAAATCAGATGAAGATTAATGTTGTTCAGAAGTCAGGCAGGAGGCAAGCGGAGGCCCATGGCTGGTCTTTGCGTGTCTACCTCTCTAGCCCATAAGGCATTACTACTAGAGAATTTGACGAGTGCGAACGGTCCCCCCGTTCCCCTCTTAAAACAAAACGTTCAGGCTTGGAACGGCGTGACCTGTTTGATGTTCCGCCCGTGCGTTATCTCCGGGGCTGATCTGTGCTCGGTGATGCTGTGTGAAGCCGGGCGGGGAGGCCCTCTCTCTCTGTGAGACGCCGCGGTGCGCTGCCCGTCCACGGCTGCCTCCCTAGCGGTAATGGCCTCTCCGCGCTAAGCGTCAGGGGCCTGTTTGCAAGCACGCAGCGGGCAGGCGGCGCCGGGGAGCACTTCGCCAGGGTTACCTGGCTCCCCGTCCAAGGCAGCGCCAATTAGCCGGGGGCGAGGATGAGCCACCCGGTGCAACATTAGCGAATAATGAAGGTGCCGGCGTGGCCGCCCCCGCTGAGCCCCCAAGGGGGACGCGCTGCACCCCGGGTCTCCTCTGAAGGAATACCAAGCAGACAATCAAGATTTTTACATTCCCGCTGTCCTTGTCAATTCTGTCTGCGTAGGTTAGTGCAGATTCGAGAGTGAAAAGGAATTTTAGGTTGGACAGATGGAAAAAAAAATAAAGAGCATGTGTCATTATGAGGTAAAGTACCCAACACTCTGAATGACTGACATATATTTCAATATATGTCATACATCTGTCAAAATGTGTCATTTTAGGATACATCAGTTTTTTCATATACATCCAGTTTCCTGGATGCACTGTAGAAGACATTTAACAATATCTGTAAAATAGATTGTTTTAAACAGGAGAGCAGGAGGCAGGCTCATAAACAGCGTGCTCATTCACTTTGCAATCAGATTTCATAATGAGGCAACTACTTTTTTCATTGCTGGTGCTTTTCGAATCCAATTACTGAATATGGGATCCTGAGCCCCCTGGCTCAGGGGACTAATTCTTGTTACTGGGGAAAAAAAAGACATCTGTTAACTTTCGCTTTAATGGAGGTGATACAAATCAATGCTGGTTGACTCAGCCTATTGAAACAGTGTTTTCTCCTTCTTCTTCTATTTAAGGTGAAATGATCTTTTTCCCTGCTCATGAGCCTAAATTCTGATAATATAATCTATAGCATACCTCTTTCACAATATAAGTATTCCCCATCCTGTGTGCTGGTATAACATGAGCAAATTACTGCACAAGCAGTAAGTTGATATGCTTTTAGTGTATTGGATCTGGGAGGGGTTGCACCCTCATAGTAAACAGAGTGAAATGGATTGACAGGAAGGGCAGTCTTCGCCCTCTGTCTGCCCCCGCTACAGTAAAGAGCCCATACCCGCTCCTGCTACAGCTCACCTCAGAGCTGTGACAAGTAAAGGCTGTTTCATGTGACCTAATGTTAATGTCATCAATTGCGCTTTTTTGTTTAAAAATTGATGCGTGATATGTCAGCCCCCGCCAACATAGACTGCACATTAGCTAGAAACAAGGACGGCGAACGAGCCTCCGGGTGAGAGACGGCAATGTGTGGCAGGTTCGGCCCGGCGCCTGCGTCACACTCTTTCAGAGCGGCTCCTTGTCTGTGTGCAATACATTAGTTGTTACAGACAGAGAGAGGGAGAGGCTTTAAATGGAGAAAAGGCTTGACCTTGAGAGTGTTCTATCCTTTTTTAAATGTGTGCTTTCACCAAACTTCGCCATTTACATCACAGTCGTCAAGAGTCCGTGAATTGGGGGCGCTTGTGATAATAACATCTGCATATTCATAAAAAGCCAAGGGCTTTACCAGGCGCCGATAACTTCAGCCTGGCCCCCTTTGATCTTTTCCCATTGGAAATGTCCAACACGGCCTTGGAATTGTTACTCACAGCGAAAAAGCCATTTACCAAAGTAATTACAGTGTGGTTAAGTAGGTACATTACGTAACTTCTGTAATTATTTGAACTTGGGGTTCAATTTCGGATTAGGGGTACATTCATGGATGGGGTTCGGCTTTGGATTAGAAGTTTGGTAAGGGTTATTATGTGTAATTGTGTGAATCACAAAAGTGCTCCAGATTCATTTGTATCAAGGCGTACACATGGTTGGTTCACACAAATTACATTATACTGAGTCAGCAATGTTCCTGCTCGGTTTACTCCATACCAGTGGTGTCACACTCTGTTCCCAGGGTGGTCATGTGCTCAGTATTTTATCTATCCTTAATTGTTTACTAGCTCAGATGCACATTATTTTATCGACACACAGTTACTGTGAGGAGGTACATTCTTCTATAATAATTCTGTTTGAATTTTTAGCACTGACCTGTAAAAGAACAAAAGGGCCTTTGCAGGGTGTACATAGATGATGTAAATATTTGTCTTAGGTTGTATTCCAGGCATTAACATGGCATATTGACACTCCCTACTGTGGCTTCTTATGTAGAAAGGCAAGAGTTTGATGACTGCTTCACCCTCAGTCATAATGTCCCTGCATCCCTGCAACATGAATCTTGACCATTTGACATTCAGCAACAATTCTATAATTGTTCCCAATGTGTGTGTGTGTGTGTGTGTGTAGGTGTGTACATGTGTGTGTGTGTGTTTTTGTATACATGTGTGTATGGGTGTGTCTGAACATGCATGTACACGTTGTGTGTTCATGTGTACGTGTGCAATGTGTGTGCGTTTGTGTGTATGGAGGGACATATAAATATTGGTTCAAATATTGGTTCTGAACTGAGCAGTTACATTGGGAAAACCGTGGCAACAGCATCTCTAACCTCGCCCTCGCCAGTCTGCGGTTTGTTCTTGACGCAGAGCACCGCCTTCAGTCGACCCGTTCATCTCTCCTTCTCTCCTTCTTGCTGGAAGGTTAAGCACTGTCCTACATTCATACATCTGCCCTCCTCCCCCTGCCTGCTTCTACAGAGTCAAGCAAATAAGATCACACCCATCGCGGTGTGGAGCACTGAGCTAATGAAGTGCCTGACAGCACGATACGAAGACGCTTACTGAAAAAAAGAACACCTCTGCCATTACAGTAATGTGTGACTAATACCTCCCCCTCTGCACTGCGCCCGATTCGGACCGTGTAAGGTCATTAGGTGGCAGCCAGCACCCTAGTTGTGTGTGCTTGAGTCACCTGAAGGGTGCCTGGGGCATCCTCAGAAAAAGTAACCAGTAGTTTATCTTGCAATTATCCTTTATCACATGTTGTATATTGTATATGGAGCTTGGAAATAATTGCAGATTGTTGGGTAAAAATAAGTTTTATTTTAAACATGTGAAAGTAAACCTCAGGAGAAACGCTATGCTGCCTGTACCAAGTAACACAAATAAGTAAATGATAGACTTCTGATTCCGTTCTCCTGTCTAATCACTTCTTTCCCTGGGGTTTAAAATCCTTACAGAACAACCTTAGCTCCCTTTTATGTAACTCCTTTTATGGGATTTTCACTGTGTCTCACTGCAGGTAACTGCAGAGTCGTGATTAAACCTATCTGACTGTTGCTGCGGTCTTTTTCTTCCCCGCAGGAAACTGGACGCCTTCATATATGACGCTGCCGTGCTGAACTACATGGCCGGCAGGGATGAGGGCTGCAAACTGGTGACCATCGGGAGCGGCTACATCTTCGCCACCACGGGCTACGGGATCGCCCTGCAGAAAGGCTCGTACTGGAAGCGGCCGGTTGACCTGGCCATCCTGGCCATCATCGGGGATGGTATGTTTCCCTCCGGGCCACGGCCTCACTCGACAGGGAGAGCTGGTGCTAAACGTTTAAACGCTGGCGTGAGGCAGGGTGGAGAGCGGGAGCCCAGGGCACAACCGAAGACTCAGGTCAAACAGGGCAGCTGGGAATATGACACCACCCACGCACATGCGAGAAGCATCTCTCAGGGAGGGGTTTGGAGTGAAAGCGGACAAGAAGCAGACACGCCTGTGTGATGTCATATTGACTGCCTGGAAGTAAACAGGTTCCGCTTCCAGGAGCCATTCAAATTCACTCGTCTCACAGTCTGCTTTTTTTAAAGAAGCTGTATCTTATCTTGTCTGTGACACGATGTAACCTTGAGGCACAGCTGGCAGTCATAACAGCCTGTGTGATTCGACCACAGATTTCCATAGCTGTTTCCTTTATTCTGATTTGTACAGCTAGAGCCTAGAGATCAGCTTGCAAGTATAGTAGAAAGTGCCAATAACGGATACATAATTTCAAATATTCTATATATAAATCAACCCTTTATTATGTATTTTATATTTCAATGTTGGGACTGTGTACTAGTAATTATATTTGAGTGGAAAACTAATTTCCATGGTCCTCTGACACTGAAGCAAATAATGTAATGTTAGCCTGAAGTTATGAGGGTATGAGCTTTATATGTGTGTGTAATTTGTAGGGTGTGTATAATATAGGAAGATGGCACAGGAGGTGTGACCACGGGAGCATTCTGATGACGTGGATTCCACACTGTCCCTCTCGTCTCCCCCGCCCCCTACAGGTGAAATGGAGGAGCTGGAGGCCCAGTGGCTGACGGGCATCTGCCACAATGAGAAGAACGAGGTGATGAGCAGCCAGCTGGACGTGGACAACATGGCGGGTGTCTTCTACATGCTGGCCACTGCCATGGGCCTCAGCCTGATCACTTTCATCTGGGAGCACCTGTTCTACTGGAGGCTGCGCTACTGCTTCACCGGGGTCTGCTCCGGCAAGCCCGGCCTGCTCTTCTCCATCAGCAGGGTGAGATCCGCACTGCTCACCTCCTCGCTGCCTCGGCTCGGCACTTTAATGCACCGCTTTCATTTCAGCTAATTAAACTCTCCCTCCCTTTTAACTGGCTTGTCTCTGCCATCTTTGAACGGACTGTCCCAAAAACTGCTCAAATGCTAATTTGCAATATATACTGTGACTAAAAGGACTTGGAGTGTCTGGGCTATCCCCACAGTTTCATGCCTCTTAGCTACACTACTATGTGTTTATATGTCAGGAGCGTGCTTTCTTCTGAACATTGGGGGATGTTGCTGTTACCATTCATGTCAATTTGCATTACAGTGTAGTAAGTTAATTACATCCTCTCAACACTGAGGGGGACATGTTCCCCCGTCCCCCTCCAAACCTACAGCCTACACATTTTATGTAACTTAAAGTTAATGAATAAGGTGTATCACTGTGGTCAAGATGTGTTAGTTTCTTACAAATATTACCTTTGAATGTATACTAATTTAGTAAGTGTTTAGCAACTTCTGGTAAAGGCAGAAGTAACTGTGGCTGAATGTGATTTGTCCCTCATGGGTGTTGTGTGACATCGGAATTAATCTGCACTCCTAATTTTTCAGGGTATATGGAGCTGCATCCACGGCGTCCATATTGACATGAAGAAAAAGTCCTCCGATTTAGACTTCAGCCCTCAGGCTAACATGCTAAAGCTAATTAAGTCGGCCAAACAGATGACCAACATGACAGCCCTGAATGCCTCCAGGATCAACTCCCCGAAACGCGCCGGCGACTACATGCACTCCGCTGGTCCGATGCTCATGGACATGATGGGAGAGAAGGGGAACTACATCTACGCTGACAACCGCAGCTACGCTCCCAAAGAGGTCATCTACGGGGACACGGGTGACCTGCAGGCCTACCTGGCCAACCGCCACAAGGACCACCTCAACAACTACATCTTCCAGGGGCAGCACCCCCTAACCCTCAACGAGTCCAACCCAAACACAGTGGAGGTGGCGGTCAGCGCTGACGCCGCCCAGACGAACGCCAAACCCCGGGGCACGTGGAAGAAGTCGATGGACACGCTGCTCCCCGACGCCCGCATATCCATGAAGAGCCAGCGCTACCTCCCCGAGGACGCCGCCCATTCCGACATCTCTGACTGCTCCAGCAGGGCCGCCTCCTACAAGGACGCCGACAGCAGCCAGAAGCACCTGAAGCCCAAGGACAACTTAAAAAAAAGATCGATGACATCGAAATACCCTAGGGACTGCAGCGAAGTGGAACTGTCCTACTTAAAGAGTAAGCAGGGAGGACTGGCTCGGGAAAAAATCTACACCATCGACTCGGACCGGGAGCTGAGCTTGCACTCGGATCCCCTGCACTACAGGGAAAGCAGGGGTCTGGCCGAGGATCTGGACTACCCCGAGATCTACTCGGACCACAACGACAACTACCGCAAGGCCGACCAGCCCATCATTCACCTCAACAGCAGCCCCCTCCACCACACCGACTCCGACCTCGTCCCTGACAGCAGCCACTCCAAGCACTACAGCGCCAAGGAGAAGAGCCTCAGCCCTCATGAGTCGAACGACCGCTACAAGCAGACTCACTGTCGCAGCTGCCTGTCCAAGGTGCCCAGCTACATGGGCCACTACGCCGTCAGGTCCCCGTACAACCGCTGCGAGGCCTGCCTGCACACGGCCAACCTGTACGACATCAGCGAGGACCAAATGATGCAGGAGGCCATGAACCCCTCCGTGCACCAGGGGGAAATGTTCAGCCACTACTGGCCCCAGACCGACGGGCCGCACGTGCACAAGAGGAACAGGCTGAGGCTGAGCCGGCAGCACTCCTTCGACAACATCATCCTGGAGAAGCCCAAGGAGGTGGACCTGGGGCGGCCGGCACGGAGCGTCAGCCTGAAGGAGAAGGACCGGTGCCTGGAGGACAGCCCGTACGCGAACATGTTCAACGTCCGGCCGGACAGACTGTCCGGCGGCAGGTCCGCGGTCTTCAACCACAACCTGGAGGAGAGCAAGCGCAGCAAGTCGCTCTACCCCGACCACGCCTCAGACAACCCCTTCCTGCACTCGCGTGACGACCAGCGCCTGGTCCACGGCAGGAGCTCCTCTGACATTTACAGACAGTTGGCTCCCGTCAAATCGAGGAACGAGAACAATCTGCGGTCCTCGGTGAGGTCCACCGCTTCGTACTGCTCCAGAGATGGCCGGATACACAATGACATGTACATCTCAGAGCATCTTATGCCTTATGTAGCCAACAAGACTAGTGTATACTCAGCTCCCCGGGTCCTGAATTCTTGTAGCAATAGAGGAGTGTATAAGAAAATACCAAGTCTCGAGTCAGATGTTTAACGCTCCAATTTGTATAGCTCCCAATCTTAATCCATTTTAGGATGCCACAGCCACCTAAACCTGAATCAAAAATACCCAAGTACTCTCTTGACAGAGTTTATCTTTCTTTTTTTTGGGTCGCGTATCAATGAGTTGCCTGTACGGTGCTTGCCAAAGGTTTTTAGCATTTTAGTTTGTCCTCGTACAGCAAATATCTTGCGGGCTTGGAATATATCTCAAGTGGACGAGCTTGCCTAGTGCCAGCCAATGTGTTTGAGGATAGTCCAGCTGAATGGGGCACACGAACATGTGTGGCTACTGGTGCTTTTCCTTTCAGCTGGCCTGCAGCCCCACACCTTCCTCAAGATGCTGACTTTCAGTTTAGGTGGATGGGCCACTTAGTCTCAAACTCAAAACCTGCTTGGGCTGTAAAGATATCCCCACCCGATATTAAAAAAAAATAAAGGTAGCATGACAGAGGCCTAAAACGCCTGTCTTCGTTCAGACAATCTGTTACTGATATGAGCCTGAGGCAAGCGAAGGTATCTGATTTGTTGTACTGCACTTATAATATATAACAACGTTGCTTTTTATTGTATTAATACAGATGTTGGGGTTCTGGCATTCTAATCCCTAATTAGTATGGTTTAGCACTTAGATTATTTGCTAGCACACTTTAACCATTAGTTAGCCTCCCATCTTTGCATTCTAAAGATTAATTTCAATCTACAGTCAGGAATAGATTATTTTGCATGTATTATTTTGGTATTGGAAAAAAATGCCACCTTTACATTAAATGGGATTAGTCTAACTGAATTTAGGTGGATAACTGTGCAATTAAGACTTGACCTGTGCTTAGTAAGTCAGTTTGGGGTTGCAGAACGACTACAAGTGAAAAGTTTACCTGGGATATTTTGTGAATTCTCCAACTTAAAACAGGGTAATAAAGATTTTAATGTTGTACAAAGAATTGTGACAATTTTATTAGCAAAATTTACCTCACGGTTATTGTGCTTGGTACTCAGATTTTGGAGCTGTACACTGTGACACTGAACAAAAACATCATTCTGATTCTCCTGAAGACTGTTGTGTTCTTTGTCGTGAAATGTAAATGAAGGATCTTGCCCCTGTGTCGTCATTGAGTCACAAGTTGTTGAGAGTGTCATGTGAAACTTTGGGTAAGCTTAAATTCTGAAAAGGGACATCAGCTGGTGGTACAATCACAACAACGGTAACAAAAATGACCCAAACTGGACTTGATTTTGTCCACATAAATTTCATTTGTCATCGTCTATTTCACAGAAACACATTTAGATTACATGTGTTTCCACAGACTCACCCTACAATAGACAGTCTTCTACTGGCTTGAAAAGAGTATATAAAAGGGAACAAAGATGTAGTGTGTATTACTATCTGGAAGAAAATATCTCAGGAGACGGACTGCATTGTGGAATTTGTGCATTGGTTCAGTGCCACACAAAGCCGCACATTGGCATTACGTTTGGCATGCTACAAACTGAACCCCTCCACACCTTTCATTCCTCGTCCCCCAGTCTTCCAGCACACCTTCCTCTCTTCCTGCGACCCGTCATGGAAACACACTGCCAAAGTAAGGATTGCAAAGCAGCAGGCAGGGACACAGAAAGCATCAGCTCGCTAGGTTGAGCTTGTTGCTCATATCTCAAGTGTCGGCGAAATTCGTAATAGTTATAGCGGGAACAGTACAGCGACATCCGCACTTACTCACATCAGATTTGATTTTACCACTGAGGTTGAAAAATATAATATTTCAGAATAAACAAAGCATTTGCCAGTAGTGGGTTTCTTTTTCATATCTTTAATTTTTTGAGGTATTCTCACAGAGGACCGCTGGCTTTGTCCTGATACCCCTTTCAGCTTACCCACTGTTCTGAGCTATGTTCCGGCGCACTATTGCCCATGTGGATTGTTGGAGCTGAAAAGCCTCCTTTGGCGCTAGAGTGCTTGCACACTACAATAGATTTTTTTTTTTTTCATACTGTCACATTAACCTTCAAATGCTGCTCAAGGATGTTGATGTTTGAAAAATATGCACATGTAAAATATCAAGTTCTAATATCCATGTATTTTTTTTTTTCATTTTGTCAGTCATTCTTTAATTGTTTTCCACCCTTCCCTGCTCCTTACAAAAAATGTACTTTAATTGCTTATGAAAAAAATGTAACAGCATGCAACTCCAATGTAATACATTTTGTGTTTTTTCTTATGATTTATTGAGCACTGACGATTTATGACAGGGTGCAAATGTATCCTACGCACGGGACAGAAAACAGATCATTCAGACAATAATGCTGTTAGGAGCACAGCAAAGAGGCAAAGAGTTGGCCTTCAACCCAGCCTATTTCTACACATACAGTATGTTACTCTCTACTTGGTCATTATTCCCCACCATGGTATAGGGTTGAAATGCAAGATACATCTCAAGATATCCTTGCTCCTCCATGATTGGTTGGTTCAAATGTCACCAGCTATGTTTTCTGTTTTCCTTTCACCTATATTCAGACTTTATCTGTAGAGGAAAATTCTGTTCAGTCCGCTATCCCTCCAAAGATACGATCTGTTTGATTTGTTGCTCATTGGTTGCTGTGTAGGAATAGATTTTTTCCTGATACTTCTGACACTTAAGCAACTATTTTGAATATTAGGCACCTGTAAATCACTTGTAAATGAATATACGCATACATCATCATTATGAAAATTATAATTCTAAAGAGTAAATGATATTTTTTGTGTGAATTTCACAGGAGTCTATATAGGTAGCACCAGTTTTTTCTGTAGAATAAGTAGATGAAGACACCGCTCACGAGGTCTGTAATTAAACGTCACCTTAAGAGATTTGAGGTCTCCTCTTGGCTGGAAAAACAGGGATCTCAGCCTTGGAGTATTTGTAAGCTTGAATTTTGGGGAGGGGTGGGTTTGAGGGAGGGAGGGGTGGGGGGAGGGAACTTTTTCTATGTAAATATCCTCTATCTAATTCCAGGTGAGCTTGGATCAAGCATGCCTACAGTAACCATTTCTGAAGGGGAAGCTCTGCTTTTGAGTCAGCTTGGTATATGAGCACATTTCCCATGAGCTTTTACAGTGGCCTCCATTTTAATTTTCTCTGCTCATGAACCAAAGTGCCGATGCTTCACAAATAAGAAGGTTCACTATAAGAAATGCACAGGGACTGACAGTTTCACAAATAGATCTAAAACAAAACCTTCTCCTTTATTTCACAAACACCACAATTTGTAATCATTCTCTCTTTTTGCTGTGAAATTGCCACAGACAGAATTACAGACTGTAGGCAGACATATGTCTGTGCCAGTCAGGTATTGGTTACTGCTGCAGGAAGTGGTTATAACGCTGTTACAGTGTTTCAATGGCAGTGTTTTCAAACTAGACTAACTCCCTTCAATTGATAGACGATAAACAAACATAAGTACCACTAGACTTTCTTTTTTCATCCTTTTCAAAATACAGTAAAACATCATATTGCAGCTTAAGTCACACACAAATTATTTCAGTAAGAAAGTAATTAGTTCAGATGATGTAGGGGAGTTATTATGATAAGCAGAACATTTCATTTCTCAGTTACTAAACAATTAGTACTTTCTCAGTGTTAGCCCAGTGCCAGTGTGAAGTGTTACTTTGTCCATGTGTGATGTTCATTGACTGTTAGAGAAATGGCCATATAAGATGAGACCTCTGGGATGGATGAACAGTGAAAACCACACCCAGCATAGCTGACATAACTTCAGTGACTGGTTATGTTGAATTGACAAAGCCGTTTAATCAATGCAAACAAACAAATTAACATTAAATGAACAGTCTGGTTGCAGACTGCAGTTTTGATTTGTAATATATCACCCTCCCAAAGCCCTCAAAGTGCATTGTGTGTTGTTTGTGAGACAAATTGAATTACAGAGCCATATTACAACACCTAATGCCATAGTGCTGTATTTAATAATGGAAATCTCTGTACGATAACATTTTTTAAAATTGTCCATTAATGGAAATAACCAAAGCTCAGGACAGCAGTTTCCACATTTAATTTGATAAAAACAAAAATCAAAACACAAACATAAAAGTCTCATTTGGATCACTGCTACATAGCAACAAATGCATACAAAGGCTAAAAAAGTCAAATTTGTTATTTTCTTAATGCCAAGGACAGTGTGCCCAAACAAAAAAACTACAGATCCGAGTCTGTCAACTGTACAGTTGTTGAACCTGCAGCTCCAGTCCAGTCAAGATGAATCTTTTTGCAGCTACAGTAGTATCTGTGGTAAAGAGGACAGAACTGAGAGCTGAAGTTCAAATGTTTACAGTCCTGTTCCTCAGAATACCTCAGGAATCCATGGTGTAGAATAGCCTCTTACTCTTACAAAATTTTTGTCAATATATGGCAAAAAAGATATCCACTGTGCGAGGAAAATATTTTAAAAATATTGCATGTATTACAAACTATCGCAGTTGTTGCCACTTTAATGTATGCTTTTTGGATATATTATATATTTTACAACATAGGGCATTTTAAAATGTGCCCTATGGTAGATCCACATAATATATGAAGTTGGCAGATGAAACTTTTTCAAATATGTGCACCCGGTTCTCATAGCCTATATAATTGAAATAGGCTTCTTCCATTTTTTGATTATGTATTTCGAAATATGCTAGCAGACAGTTTGGTAGCCAATGAACAGATATTAGCTTGCCAGATGCTACAGTATATTGATTTCACTTCTATTTCACTAACACCTCTCCGTAGTATTTGGACAAAATTAATTTGACGCATTGTGCAGAGGGTTTTGGCAAAAGGTCCATGGTGACCATTATAGCACTACAATAGGTGGACTTTTGAACATGAATGGTTGCATGTATCGTATGTACGCAAAGCCACTGGGTTGCCAGCGCCCATTAAGGGCAAAGGTGTACCTCTGGTACCGTGTAAAATTGTGATCGTAGAAGATTCACGTTATGGGGAGGAAATTGTTTGAGGGACAAGAAAATCACTTGTGATTCCCATCGAAAAACCACTTTCGCTTGTGAGCATTGAATTCATATTTTAAGTGTTAAAGTAGACATTATTTTAGGACAGTGTTTTACACTGGGGTGTGGGGGATGTCGTGTGAGTATAAAATAGCTGTCTCTCATATCATGTGATCCTCTGCCTAACTTCATGTTTTCTTTTTTGTAACAAAGCATTATCACTTGTGTGTGTATAAAAAATGTCTTAAGAACTTTTTTCATGTAAGTTTTCGATTTATCACTTATACAAAGCTGACACAAACTCTTGCATTAATTGAATTAATTCTGCTATTGGCAAATTGCATGAGAAAGTACTAATTTAGTCGGATGGTTTTAAAACATATCTCCTATTCTCTCTGAAGTACTTCTGTTCCAATCTTTTGTAACATAAATATAGAATAGACAACTGTATTGTGTTCTGTTTTTTTTTTCTTTCTTTTTTTGTATCTGTAGATCATATTACGGGAACAGGGGTTAAAGGGATGTTTCTTGTTAAATGTAAATATCATGTCACTGAAGGAAATGTGCAAAATAACAAGATGTAAAAATGTAAATAAGTAAAAGTTTCATTTTTCTAATAAAGGCTTTTTCTGCCACTTTATATGAATACTGTTTCTATAGGTGACTGCTTATGAAGACTGAAACCTGCAGCTGCAGTTAGTGGCAACCTTCAAAGGCCATGACCCACCCGCAGGGTGGATGGGTCCGGGGGAGGGGGGCGGGGTGGGGGTGTCGAGAGGTGTTGAGGGCCCCTGTAATTCCGTGTGACGATCTGTGCAGTATTTAGATGCTCCTCCCCCTCTAGTTCTAAGGGGACCATGCACGAGATGGCTGGTTTGATCTGTCGGTATAGCATCCTGGGCAGTACAGCGCCCGGTGCAGTGGACTCCAGAGCTTTCGGCATCTGCTGAAACAAACGATGCATGAACATTTACACGGGTATTCCCTCTCGGACCCTTGTGGGTAGAGTCCGGGGGTCTTCATTTGATTCTAGGCTGAGACAAACGAGTGTCACCATTAATCCTGCTGCGTTCCTCATCTTAAAGATTTTCCTATCATTGAGCCAATAGGGAGTACAGTGATGTAAGAGAAATCCATAGAAATCTACTGTTCAGTGGCTGAAATAATCATCATTCAAGGTTACTTCCTGCTAAGGCAACATCCTGTTTCTCCTTATTTCCAGGAGAAAGTAGCACAGCATTAGAGGACTGTGGTCTTATATGTACATGCTATTATGCAGAACCCAATACTGGTAAATCTAATACAAGTGGTACCAGTAATCCATCTACATTAGCATTTATGATGCTTACTTTCTACGTCCATCTACACTGAAAATCATTTACGTATTGGAATATTATAAGTCTTTTCTTAAGTACATATGTGTAAGGATATCTGTATCAGTTTGCTCCTTTTAAAATGCCCTTTTTTGTGACAGCACAATATTTTTAATTTGTTTGGCTGCAGCACTAGGGGTTTGTGAATTTGAACTAGGAAAGGCAAAAAAAATCTTCACATTAAAATGCTAATGGTCCTGAACCTGTTTCAGATTGTTTTGTAAGATAAATAAGTGTGTCACTTTAAAAAGGAATCACTCATCTGCAGCTGATCCTCTTCTTACTTGGTTACATCCAGAGTGGTAGCAATGTGCACTTCATATTAAATCATTTTAATTACAACAAAGAGATTGGATTACACTCTCATCAATTTGTTAATGAGAGTATGGAGATCGGGATAACTTTATGCATATTGTTCTGTCATAATGAAAAGTCCCACATGAAATGAAAGACTTGCAATGGTAGTGCTGACACATTAGATTCAATCAATTAAAAAGGGAATTAGAACCAGGTGGGTGAGTCTTATTCATACTGGCACATCTGTTAATCGTGCGAAATTGTCAAACAACATATTCAGGACTATTACCAGTTTGATGCTAATGCTTTGTATCTTCCCCAGCTTCCAGCTTATGAGCCTCTGCTGATCCTGGGTGACCTAGATGGCTTTCCATAGTGTCTGTTTGCTCAGCCTGATATTCACTGGAACAATTCTGGTTAATGCACCTCACCTACAAACAAAAGTCTTCAGACAAAATTGCCCCACTCAGCATTTAACTTGGGAACCTTCCTAGACACAGGTTCTGTTGCCTAACCCCAACACCACACTACACCCTGAATATACAGACTTGTAAAGAAGTACCTCCATTACGTTGTTTTCCAACATTTGACTATTTGTTATATACATTGCGCTTTTCAGACCTGACACTACACCACCCTAGAATCCTGATACTGGGCGCATGTTTGCCTTGACTTTCAGACATTTTTAACATGCAAGAATATGTGCATGACTGACAAAATAGACATTATAAGTAAGTGTAAGTGTTCATTCACGCAACAGTGTCATTGCACTCTCACTGGACTGATGTCATGATAACGTATTCCAATGCACACAGTTTTTTTTTTCCCTTCAAGATGGCAGCATATCGTAGGAGGCTTCATTCTGGACATAATGTGAGGTCAGCAGAGTGGGTTGCTGACAATTCAAACATCCGTTGCCTTGTTCTGTTGTGAGCCAGCCGTTAGCAAAGAAACGGCTAGCCATGTAGATAGTTTGAAATGGTGTTTTTTGCTCCTTTTTTTAGAATTCTGAGCCTAAAAAATGCAGAACACCAAGCTGGAGTATACAGAAATGTTCACAAAGGAATGGGAGACAATGAGCATGTGATTCAGAAAATCATAAATATATATATATATATAAATATATATATATATAAATATATAAATATATAAATATATGTCTACTGTATGTCTAATCTACCTGTTTCTCAGAAAAGAAGCATCTTATGACCACTCTCAGCTTTCAAGTTTCATTGATAAATTTCCACTTGAATGTGAGTCATAAGTGTGCTAAAATAGAACTTTCTTCAATGTGTTTTTTTCCTGAAAAAGTATCATTTAAAGCTAGCAGTCGTTTTATCGTTTAAAATGGTCTTTAATCAACCCCCTCCGTGAAGAATATGAAATATGCCAGTCTGATCCACACAGTCTGATTCACAACTGTTACCATGTTTCAAGGTAAGGCCTAAAACATGAAACCACACAGCCAAAAATGTTACATTCATTACACTCAAAGAGGTGAGAATAAATTTCAGCGAAAAAGCCATGGCTTCCAAGAATGTCTGCTCAGGGGCACAGGCACGTTGTGTAACTTGCCCAGTCAGTTTGGAGTACATGGCAGCTTCTCTTTTTGTGGCACACTGGAAACACCCGGAGGAGTTACTTGTTTGCTGGAACCACGTGATGCCACAGGATTTCTTTCAGATTCAGCATTGGCATGCGGGACACATGTACACAAAGATGTTCCTTGAGGTTGTTTTGAAACCCATCTGTCGCCTGGAAGAAATACTTTCATTTTTCACCCGCATTTTAATTGGAAGTCAACATAGCGAAATGGCGCTTGATAACTTTGGGGAATAGTTGATTAAAATGCGCACGTCGTTCGTTTTGATGGAGCTATTTGTTTGCTCGCGGCTGGATCGTCAATGATTTTGCAGAAAGCAGGTCATTCCCCAGGAACAGAACGAAGATGGAGAAGAAGCAGAGCCTCCTAATTGCTTTGTGACGACTGATTCATCTTGATTTTAGCGCGACAGACAACAGCCACAAAGTTGGCATGGCTGACAAAATTAAAGACAGAAAATATGAACATATGAATGTAGGAAGTTTAATAACAAGAAAAGGCCATCCAGCCCTGTGAGACTTGTGTTTTTACCAACAGTCTAGAGTGTAGCTAGGACTGTATCAAACCTGGTGTTGAACACACTACAAATCCTAGCAAGCTATTCTATGCATTTATATCTCTCTGAGAGAAAAAAAAACTTTATAACATCAGTATGAAATTTACCTTTAACTAATTTCCACCTTTATCCTCTTGTTCTGCTGATAGAACTAATTTTAAAATAACTTCTGCAATCCACCTTTTCCCTTTTAAAAAATATGGCTAGAGAGCACAGATTTATGAGAAGCTTTCACATGAAGCAGATGTGCTTCACGCTGGGGGCTCTCTCAGTATCCTGTCGTTCCGCCAGTGTCCAGGATTGTTTTGGCCTGATTATATTTGATGACTGGAATCAGCGGCGCACCACAGCGGCCATGTAATTTATCCTTTGTTTGTGCCTTCAGTATCATTGCTTTCGCTCTTCAGAAACACAGCCACTAGAAAAAGGTAATTAGGCACTTAATAAAGAGCGAACAGCAGCCAGTAATTCACCGCTGAGCGCGTTTGATGGGTGCAGAGCGTCGTAAAAAGGTTCCTCCGCTGACACGGGCGCCCGCCGAAGATGAAACATGTCAGGAGCGAGATTGAAAGGGGCCTGTCAGGCCAAAAAACGCTCTGCCATCGTGAGGCATTTCAGAAAATGAACCACCTCCTTTAAATGTCAGGCTTCTCATTTCCTTTTGCTCCACCTCAGAAAGCATTTTGTCATGGTGCCCGGCGCTCCCGACGAGGATTGATTAAGAAAAGGAGTGGCACGTGCGACTGAGATAACGGGGGGGGCTACCAGTATGATAGGAGCGTATATCTTGGCCGTTCGCGATTAAGCGCTTTAACGAGGGGGACCTCAGTCACCGGCAAGAAAACCAGTGAATGGTGTCGCTTAAACTGCAAGCTGCGCGTGGCCTTTAGGATTACGAAGATCTTGTGAACTTTGCTGCTGAGACCGAGCGCGTGCCAGAGGAGAATATGTGCTTTTTTATCTTTACAATCCTGATCCGAATGCCTGGGGTAAAGGAACTCAGGTCTCCTGGATAAATCACCCGTGACTTGAGCGTGCACAGTGATCAAGTCTCCTCTGAGGCTGCCTTTGCTCCCACTCCTGCTATTTTTGCTCCAAATTATTCTGAAACCCTGGAAAATCACAACGAATTAGGCCAGTGGAGCTCTATGGTATAGGGCAGTGAAGTGGTAAACTGGTTGTAATTCTGTTACAGATTGGTACATCCTTGGGAAAAGTTGACAGGGCACTAGGAGTGGTGATCTAAATGGGTGGCAGTGCAGTGTAGTGGTAAGGGGCCCAGCTCACAACACCAAGGTTACCTGTTAAATTCCCAAGTAACCGCTGCTGTTGTATCCTTGGGCAAGGTAGTTAATCCGAATTGCTCCACTAAAAATCCAGATAAGTAAATATATAACATATAAAATTAGTAAACTGTTAGTTATTCTGCATAAGAGTGTCTGCTATTTCATACAAATGTGGTGTAAATGCAGTTAACTGTAAAATTATGGTTAAACTAGCAGTATGTCCATTGTCCGGAGATTGGAGCTAATTTTATGGTTTATGGACAAAACAATTATATGGCATTTGAAAATGAACCCTTGGGAAGGTGATTTGTTGTACAGCAAGGCAGATTAATGTGGCAGATTTATGAACATTCGTCCAACCGAACATTTCTTTCAACATACATGTAGAAAGGCCATAGACTGCTTGCACGAAAGCCCCCCCCCCACCTTCTCACTGAAAAGCCCACCCCCTGCCACACACACAGGCAAACACAAGCACACACTCACATGCATACACAGCTTGGAAATAGGTGTGACAGAGTCCGCTACTCACATTTTATTTTCAAACAGGAAAGTAAATCTCAAGACAAAAAAAAAAGTACAGAGCAAAACAAAAAAAAAACTTTATACCCTCCGGGCGCTGTAACAAAACACGCAATGACAGCGAAATGTGGGGCCAGAAGATATCACTGAACCATCTGTGCACTGAGACACTTACATGCAGAGTGACCTTAGCTCGAGATGTGTTTTTTTGTTGCTCAGTGAAGGAAAATGAATGATCACTTTGCTCAGCTTTTATCCAGCTAAATGTGAACCGTATACCATCTGAATCACTTAAAAGGCACCAATTAATCATTGCATGCCCAGTCTGAGCTTAGCAGCATCGACGCTGTAATTAATTACTTTAAGTGGCTAACGAAAGCTTCATTTTGGATTACACTGTAATGGATATACACAGATAAAGGGGGATGATGTGTAAATGTCCCCCCGCCTCTCTTCCCTGCTGCCATACATACAGTAGACACGTATGTTCATTATTATTATTATTATTATTATTATTATTATTAACAGGAGAGAAGAGGACATTCACTTTTTAATTCTATTTATCTTATTAATTAGATGATCTCAGCCCAGAAACATTGCTGATGAATGTGTTTAAGACTTTTTGTTTTTTTGAGAAGAATGCGCACAGACAATGTGAAAAATGATCAAGGGGCTAGGTAACTGACCTAGCAGTGTTTGTCTGAACAGCCATTCAGCACAATGTACAGAGGAATACAACTGCATACCACATGTGAGAACGAGTGCTGGATTGTGCAGTTTGCTAACAGAGTCTACGTTTAGAGAAAAACAAAAGAAATGTAGACTACTGAATCCTTTATATTACATTAGCTTTAAACACTACTCTTTTTAAGAACAACATATACTGTTTACATATTACTCAATAGTACAACTGGATATTTAATGAAGCAGTTTAGGTCAAGTACCTTGCTGAAGGCTACAATAGCTGGGACTACAATCCCTGCTCCCTATCCCTGTGCCACACTGCTGTCGAACTTGCATTTGAACTTAAACAGGCTAGATGTGAAAGCTTCCATCAAGTACTCCATTCTGCTCATGGCTAAAATGTGAGGTTTATTTTGACCCATAATGACACAACCCATTTTAAAGGTTCTTTTTTATTCTGGTTCAACATCATTTTAAATGCATGTAAGGAAAATGCTGAGCCTCATATTTAGGTGAAGGAGGAGAAGCGGAGTTTGTCTCGGCAATGCAAGGCGGTGACAGCATAGAAGCACGGTAACCCGCTGGATATGGGTCAGGTTTGTGGATCATCCCAGCTGGCTATATTGGAAATTATTTACAACAATTGAACTAGACTTGTTTTAAGTATCTGGGGCGCTGGTTCGAAACACAGTGCCTGTAGTAACACTGAACCCCCATCCCCCCCAACCCTTTCATCCAGTGCTGATTTTACCCCGTGCCTCATGCTTTGAAACCTCGTTCCCCTGAGAGGTGATGACCTCACTCTGCATCTGTTGCAAGCTAAGAGCGGAAGCCCATTGTGTCTCATCGGAATTTTGCATCCTCCATGCAATTAGATGACCATATCCATGCATCACCTCTCTAAATCATGATATCAAATCTGACAGTCACGGGGGGGTTTACCTCTCCTATAGTAACAGTAATACATCAGCAGTGGCTCTCTTCATTTCTACTGTGTGAAAAAGGTCCTTAGTCTAATGCTCTCCCGGCAGGAAGCAGTCAAGTATTTCAATAACTGCCATCTCTTTTCATTCCAGTTATTGAGGCAAATGATTCCGTGCCCTGTGTTTCAGTGGCAAGCAAAATGCGTCTCTTGTCAATATTGTCTTTGATACGGACAGATAAACTTGGGGGAGCTGTAAACAATATCGCACAAGAGACAAATAATCTTCTGCTGTTCCTCTGAAGCCGGTTACTGCTTTGGTGTGACAGATTTTTTTTCTTACTGTGCCTGATGTCTCCAGGCAGACAGCATGAGAACCTTCCTTCACCAAGAGGTTGGCAGTGTGGAGCTATGGTTTAATGGATGCATGGGGCTGTGGGTTTCAATGTGAAGAATTCAGCTAGTGCCCCTATAATGAAAGAATATGTGTTAAAATATAAAACCTGAGGAATGTACATCTCATACTGCCACACCAGGGAAAACAAACCTGCCTGTGCCTTACCATTACAGCAACCTGCTAGCCTACTTTTAATTGCCTTTTTACACATGACAACATACAAGAAACAACTGAAAAACTGTGCCATAGGCACCTCAGTGACAAGCCATTCTTAGTTGGCTATATGACCATGAGACTCAATGTGGCACTTTGAGAAGACTATCTGTGACTGTAACTACTTTGGACCTACCCCAACCACATTCCAAACACCAACCAACCTTAACCTAACCCACACTACAAACCTAATATTCTATTTAACTGCACATGTTGTTTAACCATATGCACTAGCTGAAACTTTACACCACGCTCTGTTTTATTAATGTACTAATTTCAATGGTCCATTGTGTCCCCAGGCATAAAATGTGTCTGTCTCTTTGGCTAAAAGCACAGACTAAATGAGTAATGATTATGCAATTCATACCACCATCATTTTTAATCATTTGACTCTGAACTGGTATCATTCTCAGCAACCAGCAATCAAAAGGCACTGAGTCAAGCACGGCTGACAGGCTCATTAAGCTTGTTTGAGGATGGAAAACGACCCCCCGTGGAATGAGCGACCAAACCTCCCCTGAGCTTTCTGGTGACGTCGTGTCAAGCTGTTTACGCATTTATGGGGGGAGAAGGGGGCAGGAAAGCAAGGCGAGAGAGAGATGAAGAGGGCGAGGGAGCTTCATGGTGATTTGGCTCACGAGGTATGGGCACTTTATTCGAGCCAATGGGAAACTGACATTTCGGTCTTAAAATCCACTTAACTTATGTTCTTATCTGTTTAATGCTTTCGAGTTTTTTTTTCTTCCTTGCAGCCAGCCTATTATCCCACTGCAATGCTCCTTATCTCCTGAGCCGCCAACCTGCCCCCGAGTTGGCTTTGTAATATTAAGTAAAGCAGCAGTAGGCCATTTTGGTTACAGTAATGGATTGTATTGATACAACTCAAATGTAAAATGTAAGATATGTAATTCTCTCTGGGGGAGGGATTCCAATAAAAAACAACAATAATAATGATAATAACACACAAAATATATTGAACCCCAAGCTGCAAAATGCATGAGCAAATATAGGTTACAAGTGGCAGTAATTGCCAGGCTGCCTTAATGCTACAGAGAAAGATGAAAATGAACATAGCTGCCAATCTTGTGACAGGATCTAACATGTACTGTATGCAATAATGTTTTCCTTGAGCATACATGCATTATATGGTTTTCTTTTAAGAAAACAGGAGAAGGCAGAGGCTTCCCTGACTTACAACTCTGGAGCTGAGTGACCCTCCTGTTGACATTGCCCAGGTTTGCTAAAAAAGCCAGTAGCTTCGAATTAAGTTTTAAATATGGTTGCTCTCTTAAGTTGTAATTAATTCCTCCACCCTCAAGGTGGCAGTAGAGGCTCCGCATTCAGCCACAGATTGAAGACTCCAAAATAAATGACCCATCATCCTGTCTGGTGACAAAACATTCTGGGATATTCTTGAGGAAATATATGAGGAAAGTCACCCTCCTGAATAGACAGTTGGCTTCTCAATTTCAAAATCATGAAATTATAATAAGGCAAATAAAAAAGGTAATTGGATTATTACACAGAGCAGAAAACAGTTATTGGCAGCTATATTATATTTGATGAATGCCATCATAAATTATTAATACGTACTGCACTGCACATACTTGATGCCCGGTGGACTGAAATTTGTGCCATATAATTAATTCCTAGCATGTTAATTACAGTTAGTTTTAATAATGTTAAAAATTAACAAAATGATACATGAATACACATGATTGAGTTGAATGTTTCGCTTCAGTTTCACTTCAGTCCTTGGTATTGGTGTAAAATGTAATTTTAGAACTCACAGGGGTTTTGTCCTAAATTTTAGCTGGGTGTAAAATTATCTTGGGAGTAATATTCTGTCTGTGAACATATGGATGAGGGTCCTTTAGATGATAAACCGTTGGGAAAAAAATCATATTAATGAGATAAAATGTTTTTCAAGTCAGTTTTTGTACAATTGGAGCAAACAATTTGCATTAATTAGTCTGGGAAAAAATACATTGTTGCGGTTTGGCTAATACACTCGTTATTTTTCACTACAGTAACTCAGGCACAGTTTGCAGTTTGCATCTCTGTGCTGGTCTGGTGAGACCGTTCTGGTCAGTTCTTGCCCTTTCATAGTTTTATTTATGCACATTGCCAAAGTCTGTCACAGAGGTGCTGACACCCAAAAGATAGGGCAACTGTGTGGTTTGACCGTGGCCAGGGGTTGACTGTAGCAAGTGTTTCTCTAATAGGGATCCAGAATTCTGTGAAAGTACTTTTGTTTGTACTCTCCACCATCTGGCCTATGAAGACAGGAGTAAGTGACACACACAGCTCGGGGCGAAGCTCTGCATTGATTGGTTGAAGGTAAAGAAAAGCGGAAGAAATGATGGCAGGTTGTCGCCTACACCGTGATCATAATCGCAATATGATTATTGTGACCTCTCCACAGCTGACCCAACACCATGTTTCTGTGCTTGTTTTTGGTTTTACAATGTAGCTTTTCATTTTTCAATTTCAATATTAACTGATCTGGGGTGATGGAATGCTCGAGCTGCTCTTCACAAAATTCAAAAGGTTCATAGTCTGTGTGTATCTCACAGGTGCCAACTCGATCCACTACCCTTCGTTTTTGTCTCTTTACTTTGGAAGTGCTGCGTTTCGAACTTTAATTAGTGTGAGAGCTGCCACCTTGGCAGGATGGTCAACAGACCGATTCCACTTAAAGCCAAAGTCACTGCACCTATCAATTCTGCTTTGTGGTCCTCTGGAACCCTCCCACCCCCACAGTGAGTCACTTGCATGCTAATTTGGTTTTAATGCATGGGCAGGTGAATCACAAAATCCTGGTGAAGGATAAATAATAGCCTGTTCACACAGTCAAGACTTGCTGGTCCTAGAGTGGTACATATACCAAAGGAAAGGCTGCTAGTGTGTGTGATTGGTGTTAAATGATGCCACATGATAGCTTGTGCTTCTGTTAAACATCTGTATTTGGTAATCATCAGAACCCAAGGTAATAAGCAAAAAGTATACGTTATGTACTTGGTTACATTGGTATTTTTTACATCAAATGCTTTTTGTGCTAAATGTAGAATGTAGAATGTATTTTTTCACTTTATTCAGTGAAAAACTATATTCAGTTTTTCACTGAATAAAGAGTATATTCCTAAACTGGTATCAAAATGTAGCTAACACTGTAGCAAACTCTTGCTGCATGCACTCCTCTGAAACATTCAACACCAAAGGCTGTTTTTCACACTGTAAGTTACACAGAGACCTATAGGCACCTGGGGAGCTACTAGGAGGTGCCAACACAGTGGTAACCCAAGAAACACTGGCTGACTAAAACCCACCCAACCCTGGTGGAATGATGCCAACCATGACCCTGTGAGCTACAGCAGGTGGGGCATTTTCGCTCTGTGAATGGGGGTGTTTTGCAGTGCCAAAAGTGCTTTGGAGCAGGTATTTCTGTATGAAGGGGTCCTTCGACTGATACAGTATTCTGAATTGCAGCCATTAGGATTCCGCTCATATTCAACACAGCCGTATGGAGGAAATCCAGGTCAAGCACCTTATAAGGTACAGTGCACCTGCAGGGCCCCATCCAGCTTCCTTTGAACCTGCAGTCTTCTGATAATAACACCAGTTCTTTAACCATTATACCCCATATACATTTTCACATGCATTCTAAAATATATCTTGCATTCTAAAGTATATCTGGACATTGTAGCTCAGAGTATTTGTTCCATGTGTGAATTTATTGCCCTGATCCAGCTCAGACTTCTTCACTGTGATGTTGACTTTTGCAAAAGTGGATCCATGCTGAAATGTACTGGATGTTTCCTTCTGCATTATTACAGAGGGAGTAAAAATAACTTGTCCTCATTTTGCAAAGAGCAGTTTGGATACGTAACTGTGGAGAGTCCTGGGTTTTGAGGCTGAGGAAGCCTATTTACCAACAAGACTGGGTGGGGGAAGGCGGGGGAATCAATTTAACTGCTATGGTGCTCTGGGTAACAAATTTAAGTATGACATTTTTTCTTCAGTCTTTCATGCACATTTTCAGTGATTTTTCAGTGATATCTTAAGCATTTAAAATGTAATTGTATTGCTTAAATTTCAAGGAAAATGAAAAATTGTAGCATTTCAGCTCTGTCATTAAAGATAAGGGACATTAAAATCAGACATGCAAGGAACGATGTGCTTTCTTTGCATTTCTATGTATGATTCAGGGACAAATGTGACATACTCTAAACTGAGAAATTTAAAGACCTTTATTAAAATGCAATTTCTTACAAGGTAATTTATTAAAAAGGTATTACTGGCACACTGCAGCCAAGACAGCCTTCAATAGCCTGAAATTTATTGCAACAGCTCGAATGCTTAGATTGCAAGCCCCTTGGGGTGTGAGTCTGTCAGTTGATATACCAATATATAATGCCCTGGAGGGATAATATGCATATGCATATGTTTTCATCACTCATTACATGAAATTTCCTGATCTATGACTTTGGTCAACAGAGAAAAATGGAGAAAAGATAAAAAGTAAGGTCTTAAGTTAAACATGAGTATTTACCCATCATGCATTAACGATTCCCACACACAGGCCTGTACTCTTTTATGCATCAAATATATACTGTATGATCTGAATTGAACCACTGCTGAAAGACAGCTAAAGTCTCCATTACTCAGTTACTTAATTAAGCTAAAAAATTATTATTCTCAGTATATTACTTTTTTGTATGGGTTGCTATATTAGTCTTGTTTATAATGTAAACTGCATTTCAGGTACCTATTTCACAGTGTAGAGAGGTGGTAGTGTGATGGTTAGGAAACTGGACTTGTGACCTGCAGGTTTAAGGTCACAGATCCACATCCCAGGTGAAACACTGCTGTTGTATGCTTAAGGACAGTGTTTACAGTAACCTGAACTGCCTCAGCAAATATCCAACAGTAGACACAGATGACATGTAAGTCATACCAATTTCCCAGGAAAAGGAGCCTGCTGAGCAGAAATGTTGATTACATAATGTGGCTGTTTATGCAACAGGAGCTGTTTAAAAAGGCAAGAATAGCTGAATTTGATTTCATTGCAAGAAACACTCCAGATTCACTCTAACTGCAACAAACCATCCTTGAATTGAACACGCTGATGCAAACGCAGCTATTTTTTTCCTTTTTTTTATTTTGCTTCAAGCACAACATTTGGCAGTTTGGCAGCTGTGGAAATTAACAAAGTTGTGAGAGAAACACTTGCTTAAATTTGTTACTTAAAGTCAAGGACAAGGCAGACTGAATTTAGATTGAATGTGGACCTTAATTACATTTATTTCTTTAGCAGGCTCCCAAATCCAGGGCGACTTCAATTTTAGCCATTCAGCAACCCATTTATGCAGCTGGATTTTTTATTAGAGGTAAAGCAGTAAAGCACCTTCCTCAAGGTTATATACACAACAGCTCCACTAGTGAGTCAGTCCCATGCCACCCTCAGATCTAATCCAGTGCTGTAACCACTGCACCACATGCTGATAATTAAAACCCAACAGTTATCAGATTTTTTTTGTGTGTGTGTGTTTAAATATGATTGATTGCCACTTTTTTATAGGCTCACCTCATTCTATCAAATGTATGTGGGAATGGGGACAAGAATCTGTGGATGGGTTTAATGCAGATTTAAAACAGATTGATGGGGTTAGTGCGAAGAAATGTATGATGGAAAACATAAGGCGTAATGATAATTAATATCTCGTTGTGAAATGCTGGGATATGAATCACATTACAAACTCGACATATGCTCTATCTAGGTTATCCCACTATACGTCTGTAAAAATGGGACAATGCCCATCCCACAAAGACACCTTTTCAGTAAATATGCCTGATATATAAATAATGAAAAATTACGTACATTCATTGCCTTATGGCTTTCTTTGCCACTTACTGTCATATTTTCCATATTCAAATTTTCTTTGATACCAATGTGGTGAACCTGAGGCAGTGCAGGATGACTAAAAACTATTAGGTTCTCGCACTGAAATTATATGTATATGCAACATTTTTATGTTAATTTCCTAATTAGTTGGATTATATCACACTGCAGAGTAATATACATTATTTCTGCCTTTCAACATAAATATAGGGAAGAGACAGTTGCGGTTAAAGTGAGAAGCCCTGTAGGAAAGACATCTGCTCAGCCATATTTCACTCCTGTGCCTCTGCTATTTAAATGCATGAATCATCTCTCCTTTATTGACTCAACACATAAATATTTCACAAGCTCCAAATATAATTTGTGAAAACATTTCTGGCTATTCTGTAAGCGGCTCTTTCTCTCGACCAGTCACTGCCTAACTTTTCCTGCCTTCGAAATCCTGATGCCACCTTATTCTGTGCCAGGACTCTATTCAGAGTGAATCTGAATTAGAGCAAAATGATTTTTATTTTGCTTCTAGTGTACCAGATTTTGGTCACACTTTACATTAAGTATCACATTATAAGGCCTTTTTAAAGCACACAGCACCTTCGTTAGCATGGTATTACTACTTTATAAAGCATTCATTAACAACTACAGCGCTTCCTGATGGCTAACACTGATGCCATAGGGTTGCTGCTACAGAGCGACACAGTGCTACTTCATGGAATAGTGCATGTGAAAACATTCATTATATTTCTCTGTCAACCATTATAAAACACATTTGCTTATTACCTCTTATAAAGAGGTAACACCATTCTGGTTTTATGAGGGCATCATGAAGTTACAACACAGCATGCACTAAACAAACAGTTTAGGCTTTTTTCCCAAATGTTTGCTTGCAAGAATAATATGCATTATAGATGTTCTTGTGGATAGTCTTGTACAGATTGCCGATACCCAGTGAATCAGAAACTCTGACGCTCCAATGTATCCAGTTTATTCCCAGTCTAAAATCAGGTTTGGTGTGCTCTTATCTACCAAGTTGGTGCAATGTTTCTGCGGGCTAAGTAAGCTACATTAATGATTCATACTGTAAACTATGGGGCTGTACAACTGCTTGACACACAGAAGCGGTAGTGACTGGTAAGCCCAGCCAAAATAAGCCAAAGCCAAAATAACAGATTTGTAACTACTCTGTATGCCTCAGTGGATGTAAGAACATATCTGCAGTGAAAAAAGAGGCCTTAAACTACTTTCAAAAACATCTCAACAGCCAAATGCATAAATAAATCCAACTGCATGTACAGGCCTCTCCCTTTTAGTGTTTAGTGTTAACCTCAGATTCCACAATCAAAACACATTACAGCATCTCTGAACATGTTTATGAGGTCCTACTGTAAACAATTTTGAGCTATATTTCACCCAACAGTCACAAATTTATGTTCCAAAACCTCAATATAGACACAAGCCAGAGTATTGCCAGAGTATTAGCCAGAGTATGTCATGTGAAAGTCTCATGAATAACCTTACTATGCCATTTTATTAAATTATCAAAAAAATCCACAAAACTGACTCCTTTAAAAACTCTTACGCTGAAACATTGCCACAGTGTAAAACGTGTGCAGTGAAACACAACTGCTCCACTGTGTTGTGTTACCTTGCAGTTTTCATGAATGGTCAAAGTGGGTTACACTTACACCTGGCTTCAGGGGTGTTTGCATCGTTCTCATTTAAGGCATATACCTTTTGATCCTGTTATTCCCTTAGTTGTGAAGTAAAGGGGTGGAGAAGAGTAGCGTTGCTTTTCCGTTTTGGCTATTATTATGTGTTTACCCCACCACAACACAACAAATTAACAGAGCTTGTTAGCAATCAGGATTGATGATTTGCCAGGAGAAAGAGCTGAGATCCAAATACACCTTTAGTTTCTGCACTGACCCGTGTGAACAGAGTGAGTCTGAACATCTGCTTGTACAGTACAGATCAGTCAAAACTTCAGCATATGCAGTAATTACACTCGGTAGTTGGCAGTATTTTACCATGGGTATCATTATTACGACTCTAACAGCAAACTGTTTGCGCCTTTGACACTGAGTGGGATAATTGTCAAATCCAGGTGCCCCCCACAGTGCCGGAGACCGCGGCACCTGTCAGAACTTCTGTCACACTCTGAGCTCACCCCATGGTCTCTCCTTCCCCTGTCCTCCGCCAGTGGTTGTGACCCACTTTCATCAAAGACAGCTGGGGCCCCTGCTTTCCAAACCACACTCACGAGTTTCTGGGTGGCGTTACTGCTTGAATACACAGTTTTGCCAAGCTTGACAGCACAACAGCCGTGCTTATTCACTTGAATGTTTTTGGTTTGTTTTTTTTTAGCCCAAGAACAAATGCAGACGTTCAGAGGACAACAACGTTCTGATCAGTGTCCTGACATCACTGTGGAAACTCAACTTGAAACAGAAGTTGAAAAGCTTTCTCTGTGTGTATGTACTCATGTTACGTGGTATCTGAAAAGAGCTTTGAAGAACCTTTGAATTGGAGTAGAGGAAAGTCATTAACTTGAACATTCTGATTAAGTCCCTGCCTCATGTGGGTGTGGTGTGGTGTGGTGTGTGTGTGTGTGTGTGTGTGTGTGTGTGTGTGTGTGTGTGTTTGTATGGATGTCCTGTTCGGCTGTTTTTTATGCTGCATGCGCTTTTGTGTGTGGGTGTGTGTTTATGTGTGCTTGCATGATGTCTTGAAGGCCAATGAGCACCTTGCACCTTGCAAAACAGTGTAACGCCTTCACACTAGAATGCAAACATTAAATTATTATCTCCACAGCTACGCGTAATATTAAATTGAGATCATTCAGATAAAATCAGTACAAGTTTCATATTATAAAGCGCTTGCATCATTTGTCATGGGCTCTTGGTACTGCTGCCATCACCAAGGGTTTGGTCAACTCGTTTAGCAGCGGGTCACAGTTTTCAGCATTTACTGACATGGGCTACTTTAGCTATGTGTTCCATTTGTTTTTGTGTGATATTAAAGTCTCTGAAAATGTGTGTAATGGACTAAATCTGCACACTGTGGTTCAAATAATTGTTCTGTGTCTTTATCTACCCTTTTCAGATTGCAAAACCCTGCTGCCGCTTGCCCCCTAAATCTCACCGCTAACACACTGATTGGCAACTTTTGGACTGCACAGTCCCATCAAGGCAGGGCAAATGTATTCTGCATTTTGACTTCAGCAGAAAAAAAGATTAAGTGTTAAATGGAATTTTCCAATACTGGCGTAATCACCTGACAAAATGAGGGATTATTGCTCTTCCAAAACCCTGTTTATCACTCCTCTGTGCCTCTTCTTCTCTTCCGTTCTTGTGTCAATGACCTCTAGAAATGCACCAAAATCCACAGTGGTTTTTGTTCAGTCGGCCTTGGCTTAAACCTTCATAATCTTGTCAAAGAAATAATAATGAAAACTATAATCACAACAATGAGAGCAACAACAACAACAGTGGTGCAGAGATTTCTGAGTTTTCTGGGATGTGTGGCACAGAGCTGCTCTCAAACTCATCAGGATGAGAGGTCTATTTCCATATATCTGCCTCAACTGTTTAAAATACCATCAGCCACCAATGGATCTAGTAAAAATCATGATAGAATCTAAAAGACCTTTAGTTCATCTCATCTGCATGTGATTATAAAATTCAACATTGAGGGAAAGCCAGCTGGCAATCCAGTGACAACTGAGAATTTTAATGTATATTTTAGCATTTGGGAGTAGACCATAGAGCTTTTGAAATGCCTACAAGATCATGCAATTTCCTTATTTATTTGCTTTTGTAGTTTCACTGCATCTGAACTGTGTCATGTCATGTGTAAGGCATCAAAAAGGAATGACAAAAATAAAAAGAGTGGGTTCAGTTTTATTTCTTTAACCTCTATTTAACCAGCAAGGTCATGTGAGAACTCATTTCTCGTTTACAGTGACTGGGCGATAAAGGTTGATAGGGAATGCAAGGGATTGCGTAGCCAATCAAACATAGGGGGATTAATATGCGGACAGATGTAGAGAGCCACTTTAGGAGATTGACCAGGACCACAGGGTTAACACCACTACTCTTTTGATAGGTATCATGGGAATCATAATGGCCACCGCAAGTCAGGACCTCAGTTTAATATCTCATCCAAAGGACTTCGCCTTCCAAAGCACACCGCCCAAATCATTGCACTGGGGCACTGGATTTACTCGGTGCAGAGGACAGAGTGCCCCCTACTGGTCCACCAACATCCCTCCAGAAGAAACATAGTTTTCCCTAAAGGTCTGCCATCCAAGCAGTAGCCAAGCCCAGCTCCATCTATTTTCAGGTCCTTCAGTACGAAAGACATACAGGGCAGTATGGCCGCCACTGATCCACACTATGAAAACAGCTTCCAAAAGGTTTAATGTTGTCACATTTGATTGACTGTGTTTCTTCTTCCTAGTTATTGTCAAACTATTTACATACACTAGCCACCCTTGAGGAGTTTTGGAATTCTGGGTCAATTTGGATCCTGTTTGTTCAAATGGTGAATAAACACGCTGCTTACACTGAATAACTGAGTCACACCAAGTAACAAAAGTCATTACATAGTAAAGAAGTCTCCCCAGTGAACTCTCAGTGCACAGATGTTTGTCTGAATCGTGTTTGCTCAATGTTTCTGCGAGTGAGAAATGAAAATCTGATGATTGTGAAATATTAAATAGACTGTGGCATCTGTCCCCTTGATTTGCTGCAATCGCCAGTGCCTTCTCTTGCTGTTGTTCTCAAACCCAAAGTTATCCTTGCCTGAACCCTGTGAGAGGAGAGATTAAAGACTGCCCCAGTGCCACACTCTAACACTTTAGATTAATAAAAGTTCAAGCAATTTCTTTTAATCAGCTGATGAAAAATACAGATCTTTTTCCCCCACCTCCCTGCCTCCAATATGTTGTTTGTTGCACAAGAAAGTCCCTACACAAACAACTCCTCAGCCATAACCTATATCTGTGTGTGAGATTGTGTACTCATGCGTGGTGTACAGTGGAACAGCAAGTTCCTCTTTAAATGTATACATAGTGTACTATTCATTTGCAAAACATTCTCCTCATACAAAAATAACTCCCAAAGACCACTGCACATACCTTGTGGCCTCCTTCAGTTGGGGCTTATTCCTTTTGGCCTGAGTGAGCACACCAACAGACCAGCTACAATTTCTGTCCCTACAGTTCTGGCATCGGTATCCTTTTTCTGTCCCTTTGGAAGAGATGGCAGCAGATCGTAACAGATAGATCTCAGCACACAGTGTGGAGAAATATCTCAAAGTGGTGGCGGTATTCTGCGGAGGGATAACAGATACACGGCAGATGGTTTTTATGCTCTCGATGAAGGAGTGATGCCCTTGAAGTAAACGGGCCTTCGAACATCTGGTTTAGTGTGATTGCGCTGGTATAAATTAAAAACATCAGCTCAATCCATAAATTATCATTTTGTGTTTTATGAACCATGAGCAACCGCATACTTCCAACAATTTATGGCGCATGAAAGTTCATGTGAATGTGAACAAAACGTGTGGTGGACGGATTCCTGAAAAGCAACCAGAGCCCAGTTTTCACCCCAAATATAGTCTTTTAGAAATCACTTGGGTTTTGTTTTGTTGGTGGCAAATAGCTTTATCTTCTCTTCAGCTGAATTACTGACAGAGCATACTATAAAAATGGCTGATATATGGTCCAGTAAAAAGCAAAATTATCACAACAGATTCTGACATCACCCATTTCTGGGGATTTATTGTACTTGGAGGAACCCAAGACAAGTAGAATGTCATGTACGTGTCGTCTGTCGAAATGCAAAGAGACAAGAGGTGTTGCAAAGGACATCTGCTCGCCGAGAAGCAGCACCCAACAGATGGACAGAACACTGCGCAGAGCGGTGACCCAAGACTGGAATATGATTTCAGCAAACAACACACACACACACACACACACACACACCCTCACCTTGAACTAAAAAGTTTCCATATTTCCATAGCAGTAGAACCAGTAAGAGTTCTGCACATTAAAAACACAACATAAAAAATCTTCAAGGTGGCAGGGGGACCACTACATTTTCTGTGGGGGGAAAACTATAACTGTTGATCATCTTGCTTTATCCTCTCTCCTCAATGTCTTGATAAGCAGAGAGCTTATTTACAGCAATAATATATACTGTTCCAATAATGATCTACCCACTCTTCTCCTCTGTGTATTTATATTTATTCACAGTGCAGAACTATTACAATAATTATGTCATGCTGCAATGCTGTAATGTTGTGGCTTAAATGAGAGGTGCACTGTAGTTGGAGGTAGACAGGGACATTGTGTGAATATATGTACTAACTTATTTATGCTTTTCAGCCCACAGTCAGTTTCTGTTTCCTCCATAATGCTGAACCTATGTGGGCCTGTCTCTCTGCCTGCCCTCTCCCTTTCTCAATAGATTTTTTCACTGCTTGATAATGCACACATTAAGGCATGTGAAATGGCTTCTCTTGTTCTCCTAGTCATGCCAAATGGGATCGACTTAACTCCACAGAGGAGGTACAACTGTCAACTACAAGACCAGTGTGTAATGCTAAAAAGCTTCAAGTTCCGTTGCCTGGGGCCCTTGCAAATGTCAGGTGACTCTACTGTATGTCCTTACTGTGTCACTGTTACATCACATGCACTGCCCATATACCATGGGAAAAAGAGCAGTATGATGACAGAGGGCTTTGTGTGACACTGACATTACCATCACTGCTGATTAGCTGATCAAGCAGCCTGTGTTTATGAAAGGTGGTCTCAATATTTTTTCAATATCTTCATTCATTTAATGACTGATATATAATTATTATTATTATATTATTTCGCAGTTCCTCAAAAGAGATTCTTGTAGCTGTGAGCCCTCCCCAACAATGTCAGTTATTGTATGAGGATAAATCTACATGTGGTGACCAACAAATGTGAAATGTGGTTAAATAGCTCTATTAATATATTACATTAATATTTAATATTGTTGAAGAAACCTAGAAGAACAGAAAAATATGCAGGAATATTTTAATAATTTATGGAGAAATAAACAAATACCGTATACATGACACTACATATATAGAACACATACAGTCTACAGGTACATATACAGTATACAGAACACTACAAATAATTTGCATTTGACTGTGTTTTTAAGTATTTCCCTATATATAATTGTTCAAAGAAAATGGAATCCACCTAAAGGTTGGCCAGTTTCATAGTTTCAATGCTAGCAAAATAAAACAAGTACAGTAATGCAAAACAAGCCAAATCCCCTGAATAAAAAAGCGCTGAAGCGTTTGGCGTGAGGGGAGACAGTGCAGCAGGGGTCGCACGCTTTGAAATCCAACATACGATTTTTAAATTTAAAAAAAAAAAAATTCCCATCTCTTGGGAAGGAAATGTGTTTTGACAGCAAATCACAGAGGGAAGGCTTCTCTGACCTGATGCTAAGCTGGGAGGAGTATAAATAAATAAATAAATACATACATACAATCGCATCGCACGGTGAGTCACCCGGAGAGGGGCCGTCTGTAGGAGCGGCTTCTCTTCGGGTCACTCCGACATGCTCGGAGTCGCAGCTTATCACAAAACCTAAGCGCACCTTTTTTTCTGTGGTGTAGTACCATGTACGCACCGTCCGATTAGCTCTCAGGGGAGGTGAGCTGGTTTGTGCTGTGCTGTGCTCTGCGGTGCTGCAGGATATGCAGGGAGATACAAACTCCCTCCCGGTGAAAAGGAAAACCGTCAGTCACGCTTTCAAAGCACACACATCTGACCACATCCTACAAGACACTGTTTTTTTGTAGGCCTTAATCTCTCACAGTTTTATAACCTGTGCGTATTGTGCACCATTTATTCAGGTACAATTTTGCTGCTGCAGATTAAGCGAGGTAGCTTCCTCAAATGGCAGACACCCTCCCCAATTACTCTCAGGTCAAGAGTCTGAGCATTACACCACACACTCATCATGCTCCTGTCAGTGGCTGTTTGTTTACAGTGAAGCGCTGATGCCCAGCAAATATACATGTACAACATTGTCGTAATTAGGAAATGCGCCAGAATAGGGAGCAGGTATATGAAATATTTCCCCGTCTTTCAGTATTGTGAAGCTCTGTGTAAAATGTTTAACTCCTCCGTATCACAGAAAAAATATATAAGTCTTTGCAGAAATTTCCACACACACAAGCCTTAGAGGTTTACGCATCATAGAGTGTAATAAAAATAAAATAAAGCTTAAGGCAACACTGAGGCCAGGAGTGGTAAAGAATTCATGAAGGACGACTACACCTTCACAGAGTGAAAGCAACACATTTCTCAGGTTTGAAGTTGAACTTTAAGGAGCCCTGACAGCTATTCTCAGAAGATTTATCAGCGGTTCACATGACAGCTAACACCTTACACAGCTAATCAGAAGATGAAATTAATTTCAAGATCCTAGAAGTAAGTGCACACCAGGGAAAATTGTACAGTTGAATGAACACACTGCATACCACAACTAAAGCATTTGCGAGGGCTGATTTGTGCAGTAAATTCTTGGTACATTAAACGAAACACCACTTTCCCTGTGTCTTATTGTCTGATAGAACCACCCACGGAGACTTTTTTTAACATGCAGTTAAAGATCTGTAATAAGGGTAGAGGTGAGTGTGTGACTTCTGTCAATGGCACCAAATTGTGCCCCCTTGTGTCAGGTGAGGAACTGCATTGTTCAGTAACTCTAAGGATGCTGTTCAACGCTGTTTTTTTCACCAGCCTTGCTCATAACAAGGCTCTTTGAAATGGTTCAGACCATCACTTTCTGCATTACTTACTGCTCTGATTGTAACTATGCAGAACATACTGTCTTTTGTCTGTCAGGTAGACAGCAGTGAGTGCCTTGGAGACAGTGCCATGGTGGAAAATGGAAAAAATCAAGAATGTGAAGCGTGCATGGAGTGTTGATGAACAGAACCCCTCGGGCTTCCAAACACGCTTTGAGCAACTGAAGCGTATTGGATGTAATTACTGACCTGGTGATGGACTGCCCCTGTTTGAAAACCAGCACGTAAAAACACTCGTTCAACAGCAAGAGGAGAAGACAAAGGATTTTGGGTAGTAATGGCAAGCAGAGTGACGTGTGCGCTGATGCAGTGTGATGTTCTAACTGCCACATTCTCAACTCAAGCTGTGGAATATGGAAGGAGACTGTTGCTTACATTCAAGGATTTTGGGCAATTGTTCTCCATTTCCCCAAACCAGCAGGTTCTCCAGCTCTCTTCAAAGAGCTGCTGCTCACGTAATGGCATGTAGAGCCTCAGCTGGTTCAAGCAAGGTTTGTAGCTCTGGAGATGTGGAGGTTTTTGCACACACGTGCGCACACCCACACACAGACATAGACATGCACGCACACACATAAATACACAATGAAAACAATATTGGTTTATAGAAAAATTGACCTGTAGGCACCACCCACCCAGAGTTGATGCACCGGTCAATCGGCAGTGACTGAATGTCTGGGTGCATTTCAAGGCTGACACACTTAAAATAGTGTAAAATCAATGTGATATTTAGGCCAAATGGCACACGGGGTGGGAGAGATTAATGGAATATTTTCCCAAATCCATATGACTCATTTGCTGCCTTCCCCGTTTTTTTTTTCCTTTTTTTGCAAACAAATCCGTCATGTGCATTATGATTGATGACCAGGGGGTCAAAAGGGCTCTTTCCACAAGCAACATGATGCAATATGTCACCCCTCCAACGTGTCACATTGCAGACGCCAAACCAGACGGTTAATTATTCACCCCAAACCGGTATTGATTGGGTCCATGATTAGCGAGTTGACCCCGAGTTGTTGAACACATTGAGGGCACATGAACAGTGTCCCTTGTACACAGAGTCTCTGAAGGGGAGCGGTTTCCTTTCGTGATGGCGCTGAACTGAGAGACAGATTGGAAGAGACCAAACCTCGAATGTGTCAAAAAATAAATAAATCACTGTGCCGTACAGCAACATTCACAATCCAATGCTGAGTGTAGAGTATAACATGGAAGGTAGTCATGCTGAAATGCAAGTGTGGGGAGAATGCCATTTACTCTCATAAAAAGAAACACACACTAATAAAACAGAAATCCAAAAGGATCTATACCTAAACATATGTTAAAGTATACTAGTGAACTACTGCCTCTTTAACATATGTGACATTTCTGTGCATATAATTAGCAGTATACCATAAATATACATCCTAAAATCTCCTGCCATAAATACTTACAATAATATATACAACAATAATTTAATATACTAAATGTATTTAGACAGGTTAAAATACACAGTCATTTCATAAATATTTAACCATGTGTTTACATTTAATTTTTTTTTAATCATGAAAGTTAGCCATGGTGAGGTGTAAGCAGTGACAGAATCCCAGTCCCGGGGGTCAGTCGTAAGCCGTCTCCCCCCCGCCTAAGTGCGGTTCGTGGTGCTGTAATCCACTGCGGTTTTCTCCCCCTATCTCTCTCCGCGCTTTTGCGGCGGAGAGGGAGAAAAAAAAAGCGCCGCCGCCAGAGCCGCTGTAAACTTGCGGAGCTGAGTGGCGTGGCCTTGTGGACGTGTTTGCCTTTCTGCCTCGGGGCTTATCGGGGTCTGACAGCTTGAGATTTCCCAAATCCCAATTTCTCACCTGCGCTGCCTGTGGAGCCGGAGATGCGCCGGGCGGCGTCAACTTTTGCAGTTCAACAGGAGTTAAACAGCGCGACCAAAGGAGTTAGAGGGCATTTCTCTTCCAACAGTTGTTGAAAGAGCAAAAAAAAAAAAGTGACATTTTCCGTTCCTTTCTGTGTGTGTGAAATCAGTTAGCAGGAAATTCAATATTGTTTCACATCACCTAAAAGCCCGTGTCAAAGACTGTGATGGTGGGAGATGGTTCCTGTTAATGTTATGATCACACTCATTCTATCTCAAAGCTTCCCTTATACTGTTACAATACAGGAGATAAATACATTACTCTTAAGACTGAATTTTTAAGGTGATTAGAAACAGGAAGTACAAAAGTAGCATACAGATAATAAACTTCTAAATTTAGAGAATGCAATCATCTTAAATTGCCTGACTTAAAAGCACACAAAGCACAAATTTGTTCAGATCGGTTATTGGTGCTAACAATAATATTTTCAGTCATATACCATTTAGTTACTTCTTGACAAAAGTGGCATGCCAACAACCAAAATGGAAATCTTATTACCCATATGCTACCCACTTGCTCTCAGCTGCTTAATTGTCTGAGGAAATAAAACCTTACTTCATCAGTCTTTCCAAACGTATAAAAAATTTTACAGATTAAGGCTATAAACAATAAAGTCTCAGCAAGCTCTTTGGATAATGTCTGACTTTATAATCACAACTGTATTTTCTATTCCAATGTGTCTGGAAGACTCCTGAACAATTAGTACAGAGGCACACACCGCAATGCATCTCTCAAATTGTCTGAGTTTTAGTGTCAACCTCGTGGAAGAAATCGTGTTATCATGAAACCCATCCATATATTGACAAGGCACAGAGTGTAAGTGTGGATGTGGATAACAATTTCGTTACATTATACATACTGTATATATTTATACAGATATACATATACAAAGACATTTACTGATGTCATTTGTGAATTATAATCAGCTTTCAGTTTTGCTGCAAATGAAGTTTGATTCCTCAGTCTTGCCTCCAACTGGAGCTTATTCATTTCCAATTCTTTCACTACTTTATTAGACTGTTGGCAATACATGTATCTTTTGAGCTCCAAAGATCACTGTTTTATACTTTATACATTTATACTTGATGTTGGTCTCAGACAGGTAGAGTGACAAAACTTCAAGCACAGTGGATAAACTCAGATAATAGTTAAAGGTCACCTAAGGCTGTTCTCTGAGACAATACCCTTTGTTCACAGTTTTGTACAGTTTATCTGATTGGAGCTTGAAATTATTTTGTAGATTTCCAGGAAAAGTCAACAAATAACTGAAAAATAAGTCAATGTACTTTACAAATGTAATGATTGGTATGTCCAGCAAACACTTTCCCTGAATTTCAATTTGTCATGCTGTCACCATAGTTGGCTTTTTCAGTTTACAGATATTCAACAATATTGACTGGCACGTTAGTATGTAGAACTCCCCAAGAGGATGCTGCATGAGGACATAGCCTACTGCAGTGTTTCTCAATCCTGCTCCTGGAGGCCCACTGTCCTGCATGTTTTCCATCTTTCCCTGCTCTACCTACCTGACTGAACTTATCAGTGGCACTTTTGATTAGCTGAGCACACCTGATTTAATCAAGAGCATGTTAATCACACTAATCAGGTGTGTTTGGAGCAAGGATAGGTAGAACATATGCAGGACAGTGGGCCTCCAGGAGTAGGATTGAGAAACACTGGCCTACTACACAACAAAACTGGTATGCAGTGTGGACCTGGTCAGTGTAATGTAAACCAGTGGGTTGTGGGATCAAAGCCTATGTGGGATACTCCTGTTCCGCCCTTGAGAAAGGCACCCTCAACTGCTCTGGTCACAACCCTGCTGTATGAAAGGAGTGTTTCATATAATGGAAATATACTGGAAGTTGGCCCTGAGCTAAGGTTGGCTGAATATATAAACACCGTCAGACCGGGAGGTCGGGAATTCAAAATGCACCCATCATAACGATGTTTGCTTTTGTCATCTGCCATGAAGATGTTAGACTCAGAACTAAATCCTGTGGAAGTGAATGATTTTTACCCTCAGCCAGGACGTCTGGTCCAGTTTGGCGGTGGATTGTTTCGACGAGTGTCCAACTCGATTTCGGAGAGCCAATCACATTTGTGTTTCGCTGCTGATCCGTGGCAGTTGAAAGGCAGGGTGATTTTTCAGCATCATTGCAGATTGGCTGTCATTGTCCTTCTGTCCATCACCCTGGAATTCCTGGGAGTGAATGTGGGCATACAGAGGGCTACCAAACCACAGTGGTAATGTCCACTATGCTCCTCGTATTCCTCTCCAGACCAGGAAGCAGTTCTGGGATAAGACAAGCTTGCATTGATTTCCAAAAACATCTCCAAAAACATCTCCAAAAACGGAGAGTATGATATAATATAAATTAAAAATTCACATTAACTGTCTAAATTCATGTAGCTTTTTTATGTCTTAAGATAAATGTGTGGAGTGTGTGTGCCTGGTACTTTGTAAAGTATGATATACAATTACATATCTGTGTTCTGTGTGTTCTGAATAAGACACCCTTTTTGACACACCCCAAAGTATTGCAATGTAACTACATGCATATATTTTATGATAAATACTTACACGCATCACAAATGCAGAAATTATAAATGTGTATGTTCTAAGCTCATATCAAAAATAAACAGCATATGTAAGCACTCTATATAACAAACAAACTCACATTGTGTGTGTGTGTGTGTGTGTGTGTGTGTGTGTGTGTGTGTGTGTGTGTGTGTGTGTGTGTGTGTGTGTGTGTGTGTACAGTATGTACGTAGGCTATTTCTTTTTGATAAGAGCCTTGACCGTTCCAGGCAGACACCGGGACAGCTTACAGTTTATCATGGCTAAGGAAATTTTCTGCATATGACATTTAAAAATGAAACCCTTGCCCCTTCACACTTCAAATATGCAATATGGCGTCAAAGTACTTCAGTAAGCCCTGTTATCATTATGGTGAAATGTTGTGTGGCTGAATTTATTTCATTTTTTCCTTGAAATCCGAGTGTGCAGCACAGCTAATCTTTGTATCATGACGAGAAAATATAATTATGAGGAGGATTTTGCCATGGAAAGCAAGGTTGCCTCCAAGCTGATAACCTGCTCAAACCACAGGTCGGAATGCTTCTGGCAGAAGGGAGGGAGAGCACTGGCATACTTCCCGAAGCGAAAGGGCCATGAGCTCTCTAATTCTCTTGTGTTTTCACAGTTGGCCATTTGCAAATGAAATATTAAGATGATGTATTTCCCGTGCCCTGTTTTTCGAGCCTGCGTGGAAAATGCCGTTTGACTTGGTGGCAAGGTAAGGCAGCTGATCCCTGGCTGCTGCCAGAAACGAAAAAAAAACCTGCCCCAGAGGTGATCGAAGTGTTGAATGAGGAAAGTTTGTCACAGCCTGAAAAACAAACTGAAGATGAAACGAACTGCCATGAACTTAGGGTCAAGACTACTGAGAGAAATGTAGAAGCTGGGCATTCCACATTCCACTGTCTAAGAGTCTATGAGGAATTAGGGATACAGCATATCACAGATAAAATGCAAACCAGCAAGGCACCACAGCACCAGTCACCAAATAGTCAAATTATTATTATTATTATTATTATTATTATTATTATTATTATTATTGTTGTTGTTGTTCATTAGATACAGAGCATATCAAATCCATGTTTGAAGAGCCTAGATAAGGACATTTCTCAAATAATTCAGGGAAAAATATTTAAAACATCCATTTTATACTTTTAAGAATCAACTGTTTGTTACCGGCAAGTCATCCTGTATGGATAACATTTGTGTAAGGGAGTGCACTAGGTATTATGTGAATAAATGGGAATGACATCAATGTATATTAATATACACATATTGAAATGTACACCATGTACATTTGACATATATTAGAATAAGCAATCCTTGTATAGATTTAATTCACAGAGAAACTGAAAACTGAAAAGTTGGGTGAGCTGTCAGGCTTAACAAAAGTTAGCCTACTCCCTTGGACTGAAGGGTTCTCCAGGAGAGCGTAACTTTGCTGATCAGATTTGCCTGGCCAAAAAAAATGACAAAGTTTCTTTTTCCTTCTTGTCTTCTTTTGGAGAAGGAACGATGGCCTACATTAGATCTGACAAATGAGCTTAAGCGGCTTCAGACAAATTAGCATTTCAAAAGGCGTGACCTCTCCTCCGATCTCTGATAAGACAGGAGAGATTAGAGGAGGGGTTCGAGAAGCTCTGCGAGGCTGCTCGAACCGCGTCTGACAACATCCAGCCTCTTTGAAGAGCCTTTTGAAGAGGTTAGGATTGTGGGAACTGTGCCTTTCCACACACACCACTCACCGGGGTCAGCAAATGGACCAAAACTCCTCCTAAACTGCTGTTAAGCAACACCCCAATTCCTAAGTTCCGACGCTGTAAGGGGAAAAAAATCAATAGAGGGGAAATGCACCCGAGCTTAAAACATTTAGCTCATTCCTCCAGCAAAGTGGGAGAATAATGGCTTTTCAGCCCTTGGGGAATTTCCAAAACTGTGCTCCCAGTGAGATCCTTCCACTTTCTGGGAGCTGAGATGACCTTCTGTAAAACCGTGCAGCATGTACGTTGTCATGTGGCGATTTTAGCCCACGGCATTTCCATCACTTATCTGTCATATGCAGCGGGTAGCGTAATAAGTAACATCTATCCTCTGCCTGTGCAATCCAGATCGGGAAACACTCTCACCACCCTCCCCGCGACCCCGCTGGCTAAACAAGTACGCCACCTCAGAGACGTTAGAATGTGTGTAATTAAATCGATACATGACAGGCACTAAAGCTACGAGAAACGGCGCATCAGGTCCCGACGCGGCTACATAAATAGCGAGAGGACCTCGGCAGACCTGTCTGGCGAATTAATGAAATAACCACCCGGAACCCCAGGTAGCCCGGTAATGGAATCGCTGAAGCCAGAGGAGGCTGTCTTGATGGACGGAACCGTGTCATTACCTGATTCGGCTCGCCTCTTGACATGAATGTCAAGCTCCAATTTCCCTGCTCCTGGCTGTAATTGCTTCCCACCCCTGCAATGGGAGATTGCCTTGAAGTGAGCGAGTTGGCCACGGCCGGCCCATCTGTGACGGGCCAACTTCAAACTGGCCAGCAGTGTGGCGTGGTGATAGAGGATCCGGGCTCCTGACCTCGGGGGCCCCCGCATTCCGAGCGGGACGCCGAGGGTACACCTCTGAGAGATGCTCGTAATGCTGATTGCTTCAGTAAATATCCTGCTCTGCAAATGTGGAGAAATGTAAGAAATTTAATTCACCCTGGAAAAAGCGTGGCTGCCAAGCAAATGCATTATAAGGAGTTATCATGATCACCTCTTGCTCTACACTGAAAAGCATTCCAACAGAATATTGGTGATCAGCGTGGGTATGGTATTACAGATATCCTATCACAGGCATTCTTATTATTACCAGGTGTTCAGTTCCAGCATCCCCTCAGTCCTCCCTCTAATGGGTTCTAACAGAATGTTTGCGCCGCTGTCTGTGCTTTTGTGCTGAATACAGACACAGATTTTCTATGTAGACTAGATAGCCAGCTCTGTGCCTTCCTCATTGAAAATTCTGTTTCTGCTATTTTTGAAGCTACATTTCTGATCTGTGGGCTTATTATTTAGATTCTTGAAGGGGCGTGGTCTAAAAATGTAAGATCCATTGTCAGCATAGGGACACAGATGACACTGGAACCTTTTGTTAACAAGTGAACCTCTTAGACAGAGTACAGAAGGACGGCAGGCCCTGATTATCTGGTCACAATAGAATGTCTGTGCTATGGAAGGGCCCTCCAAGAATGTGCATAACAAGCCTGCAAGTTATACCACTTGTAGCTTCAATGATGGCCTACAGAATTTTCAGTATGACATGTACTGAGCTGACTATATGGGCCCTACATACATAATCTGTGCTTGTAGCTTCAACAACAGCACACTCTTTTCAATGAATTTTCACCATGGGACGCACTGAGCTAGCTCTGTAGTTCACATGAAAAGCATCTGTGATGTTATTTCGTTGCAGTTAAAAGCAGAACAAACAAGTGTTTCATGTTTTCTATACCATTTCCTGTTCCCCACTGGCAATGACAAATGACCAAGCAACAGCGGTGCTAGTTACCCTGACAGCATCAGCCTATCCTTTGAATTGTACCCTAATGTGCAATTTCTGTACACTGCACTGAGAGAAAAAAAAGCTGTGATAACCCTGACTTCACCTCAGTTCAGGGATGTTCTAGCTATAATAGTGATGTAACACTGCACAAATGCATTGTCAAAGTTCACCTCAGTTTCAAATTGTCAATTTGACCGCTGCTCGGATGACAGCTCAACAGTGCGTTCCTGGCTGAGCTGGGGCTCAGTTTCTCACAGTTAATTATATTTTGTATTGAGCTCACTGTATGAGAGCAGAGCAGTCACTTTTCCTCAAGAGAGTGTTCAACAGATCAGGAGATGAGTGGACTCCATATGATTGCAGTCATTCAAGGGGGGGAGAGCAGTTTGTGTGTGTGTGTGTGTGTGTGTGTGTGTGTGTGTGTGTGTGTGTGTGTGTGTGTGTGTGTGAGTGTGTGATATCTCAGGAGATTTCAACAACACTGAGCATGTCACTTGTCTGTTCCTTTCTGGATGGGAAAAGCACAAACAGTCTGAGGTGTCTGGGCACTGAGGTCTTCATTCAGTCTGACTTCAGTAGGCCTGTGCTGTATCTTCAAATAATACATGCAAGCTTTTCTCTGTTCTGACACAGCCTTAAGAGATTACTGAATTTAATGTAAAATTTGACAAAAGGCACAAAAATGTTACAGTGCTTTAATTCAATGCTTAAAGTTAGGGGGAAAGCACACTGTCCAGATTAAAGGGGGAATGAAACAGTATTTCCATAGCAGATGCTCTCCTGCAAAGTAAATTTCACAGCTTCCATGTGCACAGCTGAATATTTACTGAAGTAATTCAGGTTAAGTACCTCACCTAATGGGTATAAAAGCAGTGCTGCACTTAGGAATCAATGCTTTGGGTTACAAACCCTGCTCCTTTGCACTATATCACACTGTTGCTCTACTGTAGGGTGGAGCTTTAACAAATCTAAAATTACATTCATGCACACAAATCAATTTCTTCTTTTTATCAACTGTAATAACACTGTCCACTTAAAAGTACCCCAGCAAAAAGGATTTCCAAATGAAGGACACAAGGCAGTGCTTTTTGTGAAATGTAATAAAAGGTGTACTGGCTTATGGTATGAAATTACTACATTGATTGTACATTGGCTTTTATTTTGTTTGATCTGTAGCACCTCTCTTTATCTCAGCCACAAATGTTAAATCTTGAGTGGTTTGGATCGCTAGATTTCTTGGTCCCAAAGTGCAGAGAAGCTATCTGTTCATCTCAACGGCAAAACAGGTAAGGTGGTCTTGTTGTATAATAAAAATATTTATCTGAATGTGCTTTTGTTTTTGTTTACAGCCCCATGTGCTCCATCGTCCCACCTCCTGTCCTGCCAATCTACCCTTCTGCCACAACCACCACCTGAAGTGTCCTGCTCACCTGTTCCCTGTTTAGTCATTATTAGTCTGTGTATAAATACCCCTCTGCTTTCTTTGTTCTCTGCCAGTTTGTCTAGGTGTGTTATCCTGTTTTGTTCCTGCCTGTTTATATTTGTAAGCTCTCATGTTTGACTTCTGCTTTGCCTTTTGGATTATGCGTCTTGCCTGCCGTTTTGGAATAATTCTCTGCCCGGGTTATTTGGCTTGTCTGCCTGTATTATTGGATTTGTCCTTGACTTGTGATTTTGGTTATTCTGCCTATTTTTTGTGGATCTTCAGGTGTAGACTCGGACTGTCTTTGACTACTGTTTCGTGACGTGCCATCTAATAAATACCTAAGTTCGGCATTCTGGTCTTCGCCTGGGTCCTTCCACCTGGAAGCCTGACAGTATAATCCTGTAGAAATGATCTTCTGATGTCAATGATATGCTGTATAATCCTGTATCATCAGATGTCATTTCCTCTTTAAAGCAGTGGTCTTCGCTTTTAAAATTCAATCTCAAGTCACAGACATGGCGGGCAGGAACTCCTGCAAGAAAGTGCATATCATATCGCTCCACATCATATCACAGGGCAGCCTGACAAAATGGCCTACAGTAATTTCACAGTCAGAGTGACCCAGGCACATCATTAAACACGCGGTGGGGCTTCTAGCATATACAGCGGCAGTGCTTATATATCTAAACTCTAAACTTATATATCTGCTTTACATAACATGTATCTTTGCCTTTATGCTAAATGACATTTTAGCCCCTGCATAACATTTGAACATCTGACAGATCACACAATGGCAGTAAGAACTATTCTAAGTGAAAGAGGCAACCATGGAACACAGAACACTCCTGCATGGTCACCATGACAATGGCCTCTAAATATTTCACCACACACGCTTCATGCATTATTTAAATCATATACTTTCCTCATCCTCTGTGCAGGGACCCTCCAGACATTTTACATTGCCAAAGTACTGACTGCTGGATTGTAAGTTTTGACAGTATGAATAATTCTATATTAAAATAAATTATTTTATATTAAATAATTTAACTAATAATTGTATTCAGCAGAAAGAGAGCTTCACTTTAAGAATGCCCTCACCTTCTCTGCATCCATAATCACATTCTTCATGTAATACGTCATTCTAACAATCCCAGCTTTCACTGCTGTATCAATATGTATACTGTACATGATAAATTATCATTTTACATAGAACATCTACATAGATTTTAAGTGACCAAAGAAAGGGATTCACTCTACCCACTGTGGTGCAATGTCCTTATCTTTAAATGAGGAGCTTCAGCAGATGTTTACACAGTATGTCTTGTTAGGTTCTCATGCTGATATTGTACGAATAATGAGAAAACAATAGCTTTTTTAAATTTCATTCTCAAAATCAAAGACAAAGCAGGGGGTTTTTTTGGAAAGAAAAAGGATGAATTTGCTGTAATGGAATTAAAACTTAGGAGTGGGCCAAGTGGACAGGGGTTAAAAGTGGGACACCCTATACTTACACAGCATTGAGGATTAGGTCCTAATTAGGCTATCTCCCAAGAACAACCACAGAGGGCCGTCGGCCTTATTCCTTACACACATATCCCTTCTCTACCGTCTAACTTAATTTGGATATACTGCTTTCAGATGCAGTTTCACAGGGCTAAACTTTGCACAGGGTCAAGTTACTTGAAAGAACAGAGGAACTGCTGGATCATATTAATGTAGAATCCTGTCTCTTTAGTGTGTGAAGTCATTTTGTTATTGATAGCTATTATGGCAGAGCTCTTTTTGTTCTGATACATAGAGGCTATATGATTTGCACCTGAGTAACTTGTCACGTAATTATGATCAAGGAGCTTGCGTTATTTCATTTACATATGAGAACACTTCCATGAGTATTTCATGTGTAGTGAGAGAGACATATCATTCGATGAGTTTCTGACCATGCAGTACATGTACATTATCTTGCTTGTTGCCCAACCATTTCACTGACCATAGTGGATTTCTGATGTGCTACACAAGACATGCTTTCAGATGGGAATGCAACATACTGTCTACTCTTTGCATTACAAGACTTTTTTTTCTGATATCTTTACAGTTTCCTGTTAAGCTGGTCCCAGTGAAGCAGAAAATATGATACACATTTGCTGTGGTGCATAGGACGTGTGGGTAGGAAACAAATTCATTGTACATCTAACGGTTGAGTGACAGCATACAGATAAGCAATTTGTAGTTCAGAGGATGAGTTTTACTGCTGACACAAAACTTTTTTTTTTTTTTTTTCACCCGTTTGCATCGAGTCTCTCTCAGAATTTGCCTGCTTTGCACTTCTTGAGACTATGCTAAGACCGACTTCAACTTTGCAAGTCAGTGCGAAGCCACTGAGGGTCCGGCAAAGCATGAGAATTAGGAAAACCGGATAAATATTAAACAGGGCTTTAATATTTTACAATGACTTTGTTTGTTTTTTGTCCGTTCGTCCACTTCCAGTGTGCTCTCCTCAAAAGGCGATTGCTAATAACAGGCAAGTGGAGTCTTTACGCTAGCAGTGTGTGCCTTTGAATCTATTTATGTTAAGGAGCGGAAGAAAATTGCTGGCTGGCAAGATCATGACAAATCAATATCTATAAGTAAGGTGCTTTCGGCATTTACAAGGGATGCTTTAATTGATTGTAGCAGAGCTTAAAACCCTTCGGCTCACAGCAGGGGCTTAGCTACAGGATGGATCGTTGTTTCGGAGGAGCCTCTGCCAGAGGCAAACATCAGACAGAGGGCGGTTGAAGCGTTACACATTTGGAGGTGTCAGCATTTTGTCACGGCAGCGGGGAGGGGGGGTTAAAGACACGTGTGATACTGCTTGGAGGGCGGTGGGGGGCCTTCTCGCTAAGCAGAGCTCGTGACCTGCTGACCCTCACTGTCACCGGCCGGGTCCTTCTGCCTTCTCGGGTCGCGAGTGACATTGTGTGGGTGGGCCCGATGTAAATGACAAGACCCTGTTCCTACCATGACAGCCTAGATTGCATTTTTATACAGGCGGAGGGGCTGAAGCTGAGGCAGCAATGTTAAACACCCCCTCATTCCCCCAAACCTCCACGCCCCATAGACCGGCTGATACTTACTCTGATCGTGGCATGTACCGCCACTACGCAGGGAGGACATTCAACCTACCAGTTATACAGCTTTGCTCTGCACTATAAAGGTAAACAAAATATACAATATTTTAAGAATTTTCAATTTTTGGTATTTTTGTCTGTGTTTCCCATTTCAGTCACCACTGAACTCATAGGTTGGTACAGAAATACAGATAATGTCTTGACTAGCCAAAATGTAGACCTTATGAATAGAGGACAAAGTTTATATACCACCTCCTCACTGGATTAATTAAAGATACTGGATTAATTAAATACTTTTATCTTACTGTACTGAATATATCTTACTGTATATCTTATTTAATGCAAAAACATACACTTTTAAGTTTGTACCATATAAGATGGCATATTTTTTTTTTATATTTCATCAGACTTAGGAGAACACCAGTTTAAGTTCTGGCAAGACACAGGTCTTGGAATATTCATCAGTGTCCTCATGGCATTCTGCTGTGGAGAAATACTTTGTGCGCGCACACACACACACACACAAACAAAAAAACACCCAATTTGTGCTCAAGAAAATGTCTTATCACACACATTGATAGAAAGGCCTTGAAGGTCCCTAAAGCCCAATTACCACTGAGCACAGAGATACCTGTATATCCTGAATATGCTGTATATCCCACCAACAACAACATTCTTCCTTACACTTCTCCTGACTGAACTCTGTTGCAACAATGCAGCCCTGCTGTTCTGAATTTCAGTGTGGAGGTAGGAACACCTATTCACTTATCCTGCAAATGGACTTGTATAAGATTGTACGTCCATATGTACTCCACTATTGAATGGGAGGCAAATGATTTAAAAACTTGAGCGTAAAATGTGATTTAAGCTTCTGAGGGCGACGAGGGATGAGAGGAAACAGGGATGTAACTTCATCTGCCTGTCACCATCTGTCAGGCGACTGATCCATCACAGCCAGAACGCGCGAGGAAACGGGAGGCGCTTTTCTGACTCATTATTTTCGCTGAGGACGCCGTCGCCCGGCGAGCGATTCCGGAGAGCGCGGGAGACAGGCCTCGCTGGGAAGAGAGGGGGCTTTTCAATCAATGCCCCCCAGCCGTCTGATGAGGGGTATTGCGCTGGTGCCCCGCCCTTCCGAGGAGACGCGGCTCAAGAGGGCAAAGCCGCCTGGCAGGCCGTGGCCGACCGCGAGAGAAGTGGGATGAAGTGCCGGTTTAAGGACTGAGTTTTTATTTGCCCCGGCATCACCAGGGACCAATTACCGAAATGGTGACCTTCTCAAGGTGTTATAGGATATCCTGAATTCATTTGTCTGAGCTGTATGTCAATGGTTACTAGAGTGGAGTAGCACTTGAAGCATAACAGCCCATATGAAAATACGAGTATATTTCAATGCATGCAGAGATTCAAAACTCAAAACATGCTGTGATATTCACAATGTAGTGAATACAAATTTGTGAAAATAAACCTTGTAATATGTAATATATGTAATTTTACATACATTCTCCTCAATTACATATTGGAATGTGGCAACAATGTACAAAACACACATATTCAAATATACCATTTATTTTCAGTGTATTTTGAAAAATATATTTGCAGCATATGTTTGAATATAAACTATATATCACAGATACAACATATACAGAAATTTTTCCAAAATAAAATTCTCCCTAGGAGAGGTTCAAATCCATCTTTGGCTTTCTGAAACATTTTTTAGATGCCATAGAACTGTCTAAATGTCTAACTGTCTAATTTGATTAGTGTTCTGTGTGGTGTTGTCATTTCAGTTATATGTTAACCAAAACTGAAAAAAAAAACAGAACCAAGCCTTGACTTGTGAGTGGTAATGTGCAGCATTTACCATGGCTTCCCATCAGAGAAAACAGACACATTCGTACAAAGTTTTAGCTGGAATTTATTTTCACTGCAAGTGGAGGAATGCACAGACAGGTAGGGCAACAAATGCATGGTGCCAAAAGGCGCTTTCTAAGCAAAAAAAAAATCCCTTTGAAAAACAAGTTCACGAGAGCGTCTGCGTTTAGCTGATTTATGCAAACAAGACGAGGGGGACTCAGGCACATATATACCCACAGGCCCCTGGGTCTCTCTCTCTCTCTTGATAAACCAGAATGCATCACTTTTTATAATGCGCCTCTCTCTGTAGCAGAGACGCTCAAGAACAAACAAATGCTGCACCTCCTGCAAACCGCCTAATATTGTCATTTGGAGATAACGCTCTCTGCGTAAGTAATGAGGACTCGGGGCATGCAGCTGGCACATTCCACGTCTGCAGCTCCTTACCTACTGAGGCAGAGGGGTCTTTAGATCACGCGTCTCTGCCTGTCGCCCAGTACCCCTTCCCCCTCCGAGACTGGTTGCTTTAGAGCTTTGCACACCTTTGAACTGACGCTGATCGAGATCTACTGTATGGCAAAACCCGCTCCTGGCATTGGACTTTTAACTTGTCCAATACTTCAATCACATTTCATCTTACCATCGAAATTTGCTATGTCGTCATGGAGCCATTACTTTTCTGAGCACAATATGTCACATCATCACTGAGTTCAGACAAGATCAAAACCATGTGAAAAGGGCACAACAAGATCAGTTACGCTTTGAGTTAAGGTTAAGCATTTTGATCTGTGCTGAAAATCATGTTTCGGTTTATACAAGCTGCATACTTCAATGGCCTATGGTTCGAGGTGCTGTATGCAGTGACAATTCCAGCAGTATGTTTCAGCTCCACCCTGCAGTTAAGGTTTTCTCAAGTCTGTCACTGCAGCGGCGTTACACAGTACCTGGCAAAACATGTCTTCTTATCAATGGTTTGTCATTACTCTTTAATTAAAACTTTGTTAAAGCTCTAATGGAAATGCTTCACTAAATATGTATGTAAATATATGTTAATATGAGATCCAAAACCATTAGCAGTAAAAAATTGTGTAATGCCTGTCAAAATGTACAGCATACATTACTAGTACTCGTATATTAGTATATTCAGGAGATATCCAGCAATATTCAGCAATAATTTGATCTTAACATTAGGCCCATATCCTACAATATAAACGTAGTGACTTTTATTAAAGGGACAATAGTCAATATATTTTGTTATTATATAATTGTATATGTTTGCATATTTACAAACCATAGTTGCAACATGTGCAAACATGTTCCTTAAAGCACAGTAATATTGTATTTTTGGATGATGATATCTCAGCAGAAGGAGAAATTTATGCTCCCCTCATACAGCAACTGAAGTCCAGCCACAGACCAACAGTTTGCTCTTGGCTTTTGCCCAATAAATTAAAACCAAGGGTACCAATATATGTGTCTACCAAAGTTTCCAAAGTGCATGCATAACATTAGTCATGAAAGAGTGTAAATGACTGATGTTATATTACACAGAGAGTATTTAGGCATATATTTTCAAAATGCTCCATGGATCTTGGAATAACATACATCTGGAAATGTATGTTATTATTCATGTTACGGTATTCATTTTGAGGAGGAGTGCTAGAGGTTATGGAATGAAAGAGTACCAGTTCGACGCTATACCGCCAGCTTTATATCGCCAGCTTGGAACAGCATGACAGCAGTTGTTGGGAGCGGCTCTGTCATCGTTTAATTTGGTCTCATTTTCCCAGGCGCGAGCAGAGGAACAGCCTGCGCCATGGGGCCCTCAGGCCTTTCTGTTATTTTTTCTGCTGAGTGATTATCAAACTTGACAATAAATGATTGGCCCTGATGCTAAGGCAGAGGCGCATTAGCATAAACACCTAACAGGGCACTAAAAGTGTAAGAAATTATGCTTTTGATGCAGACACGGGGGAACGGCCTCCATTTAATATTGAATTCCTGTGCTGCCTTTACATTTTTGTGGATACAGGAGTGATAAGAAGGAGGAACAGAGGTCAGACTGTGAAAAAGAAGGTAATCAACCTTGGGAAAAAAGGTCTATCAAAGAATGTTTGATAGTATCACTCTGATTACCTTCTGGCTGGTGGGGGGGTGGGGGGGACGGGTGCATTCACTGTAACAGCTATGGAGCTTTGTTCCAAAGTGAAAGTCAAAAGCTGTTATGTACTGCTGGTGCTGTGATAGCTGCAACATCTGAACTATGTGTATTGTACAGATCCAATATGGCCACATGTGTATTGTACAGATCTAATATGGCCACACGTTAGACCCTGTTCCCATGGTGTATGCAGCAGGTCATCAGATCTACTAATAGCCTACTGCAGAGTGGAACTCCTGGAAGTTAAGGAGTGTGTGTGTGTGTGTGTGTGTGTGTGTGTGTGTTTTTGCTTCTGATTGTAAAGGGAGAGTTGAACAGATTTTTGATGGAGACCAGAGCAGCATGAAATGCAGACCGAGCCCATCTTTGTGTTTGCCACTGAACAGTGTAAATGGTAAGTGACACGTGAAACGAAAGGGTGGCAGTGTAGCATAATGGTTAGGGAGTAGGACTCGCAACCGAAAGGTGGCTGGTTTGAATCCCCACGGGGGCACTGCTGCTGTATCCTTGGGCACAGGTACTTAACCCACAGTTGCCTGAGTAAATATCCAGCTACATAAATGAATAACACTGTAAAAAAAAAAAAACCTGTAATTGATGTGAGTCACTGCATGAGAGTGTTTGCTAAATGCCAATAATGTAATGTATAATGAAAAGAGAATGATATGACAATGGCACACTGGCACCAGGGTACACATTCTACATCAGTACGGAAAATACCCATTTCTGAGTCACTTGTGGAAAGGCAGCAGAAACTGTAGCACCTTTACAACAGCAAATCTCAAGTGTTCCTTTGGTTTAATATATATAATTCCTTTATTCTACAAAATGCATGTCCTCCATTTCCAAAAGTACAGTAGTATTGTATTTTTGGAACAGAAGATGATGTTTCAGCAGAGGGAAAGGTAATTTATCGTGTCCTAATACAGCCTCTGAAATCCAGCCACAGACTAACAAATTTTGCACTATGCTCTATGCCTTTGCTTTGCTTTGGCCACAAATAGTTTATCACGCAAACACGGTTTATCACGCAAACATCTGATTTCATAACCTTTTCTCACAAACTAAATTGCTTGCCATAGAAGCAAGCAAGAGCAAGATACATTTTTCATGTATCGTATATAAACAGATTTTTATGTATAATCAGTTTTCAAAGGTCAAGTTTTGTCTAAAATACAAATACTGACCTTTCTATTACTTTGTTATCATGGCTAGACATGACGTGATTGCCACTATTTGCTAAAGTTAATAGTACTGTACAACGCCAAAGATACAAGTTTGTGAGTGACAAAAATTTTTTAGCTGTGCTACAACAGATGTTCTCCTTAACAGCCTGGTGACCTGCAAAACAATCAATAAATAATTCATAAAGAATAAATCCCTTCCTCACAGGCAGACACACATTTTCTTTCGTCATGCAACAGCTAAATTGTTGAGCCTCTGATAATAAACCTTTCTACCAAAAGATTGTTTTATTTTATTTGTTCAGTTTGATATGTATTTATGACTCCACTCCATTCCTCATACTTGGCACAGGGTTGATGACAAACAAACACTGGTCCGGGAGCCTTTCAAGTTTCAAGGTAAATGGTCGGCATCCTCTGATTGTTGCTGCAGAATGGGACCTCTGTATCTTCCAGGGAGAACTGTGTTTTTATAAGCTTATCATCTCAAAGAAGGTCATTCTGAGTAAAAAGGCATTGTTATTTTTTCATTCTAAATAAAGAGAAGTCCAGCAAGTTCACTGTTATAGTTATTTGTCACTTCCCACATTCAAATGTGTAACTAAAAACTGAACAGTAATCACTGATATCACAAAGTCAGGCTCCCTACATATATACTCCCAAATTACTGCACCCATGTACACCTCTGTGCATCAAAAGCACAGCAAGTGTTTTTAGAACATCTGACCTTTCTCTTTTTTTTTTCTTAGAGGTCTTTTTAAACAAACTCTAAACTCCACTCATCCTGGCGGCCAATGTTTGCTCTGCCACAAAAGGACATATACACTGGACCTAGATCTTATCATTACAGCTATTATGAAAGAGCGACAAGGCAGAATAGTGCCTACTAATTACATTCACAGCCCCATGGACTTAAACAACGTAGATTGAAGCTGACAGCGGTCGAGTCGCCAGATATGGATTCATTTCTGTAATTTTCCAGTAATTCTTCTCATTTTGAGAACGGCAAATTAGGAAAAAAAAAAACGACCGAACGACAGCAGTTTTGCAGTGATACACAGTGCAGTCTCAATCCCATAGGCCAGTAACACGGAGCGCTGGGGAGTAGAGCCTGCCACAGGCCACCTTTCCAGCTCAGAGGACTCTGGCTTGCCATTGGGACGTGTTGCAATTAGACGGGGGTCCTTGTGCCAAATTTCCTGATGGATGGTGACAGGAAGGAGCATTAGCATACCCTATGCGACAGTACTTATTTGATGGGGAGTCTGGAGTTAGAGCACATATTTAAGTTTTTTTTTTTTTTTTTGCTGCAAAAAGCAGAGTCTGTTATATAGCACTGAAGCAACCTGTTCCCTGTATCTAATGAAGACAGCCAAATTTATCTTTAGTTGTGCTGCGGTGTCCACTGCGTTTATTAATTTACCAAAAAACATTTTACGAGTGCATCATGCAATAGCATGTTTAAAAGGCATAACAGTCATAAAGGCAAAAAGCTAAATTGAAATCTGACCTCCTGTAGCTACTTGCCCTTGAAATAAAGTTACCTGCAGAAGTGATTGAGATCAAAATGGCAAAAGAGCATATTGAATCCTTTCAAAAAAAAAAAAAAAAAAAAAAATCAGTAAACGCAGACAGAAGGAGAGGCTTTGGGTAAAACCATTCACTGTAATCCTTTGAGGCTGGGTCAAGCCGGGAGCTCAGAAAACGCCCATCCCTTTTAAATGCCTGGTGTGCTGCTTCAGGGACCATCATCTTTAAATAAAGTCCAGAGTTTTGTAAAGTCATTCATGTCACTATAATATGCTTACATTTTTAAAAGGCACCTTCTGTGGGAACTGGAATGCATTATAACATATTCCAAACCCCATAGGATCTGACCTATTGTAAGCTGTGATTTGACTTAGGTACCTCGTAACAATCAGTGAGCAACTGAAACCCAGGTAAAGTACTTGGTTGGATGAATCATAACTCATAATGACTCCCAGTGATCAACTTTAAAGGATATTTTCTTTTTTTGTTCCTCTTCTCACCATTTTTCTTATCATTTTAGATCTCATCCAACAAGGGAAAAGTGTGCAAAAATAAGAAGATACTTCTTTCTCTTTCTTGGTGACCATTGTGAGAGTATGACTGTGGCACATGCTTCTACTTACAGAACAACAAACACAGATGGAGCCATTTTATTTTGGAAAATGGCTCATCAAAATAACCTTGAATTATTTATCAGTTTGGAGGTAGACCAAAAAAGAGTCCGTAGAGAAAACACTGCATTTTCTTCGTCTCTAACTTTAGCAGGAACAGATGAAGCTATAAGCAGGAACAAATGAAGCTATACCTTAAAAAACTTATATATACTTGTGAAGAAATTGTTTTTACACTCACTTGCTCACACAGACACACACACACACACACACACACACACACAGAGTATACATACATAGAGAGTATATTTTAACAGCATAGTGGGATACACATAAATGCTCCTCATTCAGAACAATCAGTCCACATTTTTACAGATGTTTTCCCCCTTTATCCAACCCTGTTTGTAACTGTAAATTAGGCTCATCTGTGATTTGTGTGGGACTGCTGAAGTGAGACCAATGCAATCCATGCATACAGCCAACAGCTATAAATTGCACCACAGGACACCAACTGGAGGCTAGGCACTACTCCACCAACACCATCCAAGCAACTCACAGAAGCATTGCAACTTAAAGGCCACCAAACAGTGGACAGATGAGGAAACCCTGGCTGACCTACCCAAGCCTATCCCCAGTGGAAAGAGGCCAGTTTGTCTGTGGGCTCCTGGTCAGCACATGACACGACTGTGTTGGAATCCTGCCTGCTGGAGCCCTCCTGAACCACAGAATTAACTAGAACTCACATTACACTTACATTTTGTTGCTAGGCAGATCCAGAGTGGCATACAAAATAAGCACATTTAACAATACATTCACTCTGTTGACATTAAATAGATGCTCTTATGCAGAGTGACATACAAGGTAAGTACGCTTAACATTACATTTACGTTGCTGACATCAAATAGACGCTGTTGTCCAGAATGACTCCAGAGATCAAGCGCAAACGGCATCCAGCAAAATGACACAAAATGTTATACAAAGAAGGAAACCATCATCCACACACGGACAACAGCCAGTGTCAAACACACAAGGCTGGAAACACAAATGCGTGTGTGGTGCAATACAATATGCCTGACAAGAATGTACCATTTCATTACAGCACCACCTCCACCTCGCTAAGCTAATGTTAGTGTAATGGTATGGTAATGCAACAAATGTAACTAATGTTTTTGTTTGCTGAAGAACAATATGTAGTGTCAGTATGTCAAATTCAATTATATACACATACGTCACTCTTGCCAGTGAGCCAGAAACAGACAAGACAGAAATCTTACCTTTAAACTGAACACCAATCACATTGATTTCTTTTGTTTATTTTGGTTGACTGTCAGGCACACCAATTTGCAGAATAAACCATACACATTGGTAAGCAATTCCCTTTCTCATAATTGTAGCTCATGCAGTTGTATCATTTTCCTACAAGTTGCATCAGAGAATTTAAACAATAAGACAGGGCTCAGTTTAGTAAAATCAATTTAATCATTACAAAGAAAACACTCTTACCTCAGAGATAAATCTCCCTGTAATTGCTTATTGCGCAAGATTTGTGGGTGAAGTAGAAACACAAACGCTCCATTCTGAAAAACAATGCATTTTTTCATGAGCAACAGCAGAGTTACTCTCCAGAGTTATCTGCAATCCAACTCGATGGTAAATGTATCCACATGGTCAAATGATCTGCGTTTATGGAAGAATGATGCACAACTGAGTGACATTTAAAGAGCCATCTACAACATATGATGTGATTAGTTTGAGTCACTTAGCTCATTATCTACTAGATTGTTAATCATGCAAAACAAACAAAAACAAGTCGAGAGAGAACAAACATTTAAAGTCAAACGTCTGCCCCCTGTATATTGACCGTGTGAGCTACTCCTGAGACATATTTCATTATATTATACCCACAGTTTCACACCTATGATTAAATAGCAAGAAAAGGTGTTTAAATGAGGGACATGAATAACTATGCAGGGTATTGTACATATAAAATGATATAAAGTATTAATAGTTTTGGAGAAAAAGTTGGATCCATAGCTTGAAATTTAAAGCATGTTCAGACTCTTTCTGTGTTCTGCTCATGGGCTGAAGCACCTTCGTATTTAAACCCATGCTTGCGGGCCTGTTCTGTCAGATCCTCAATGGTACACTACGATGAGGCCAATGTCACAGTAGTGCAAATAGGCAGAATCACGAACAAAATTCAGATGTGTTGTCGAGGTGATGCTTGGCCGGACCGCTCCCGTGTTATGCCCCAGCTCTGAGGCTTGTTTTTCTCCCCTACATTAAATGGAGGCTAACACCCAGCCATGTTTTTGGGACTTCTGAATAATTAACCAGGCTCTATGCTCCCTTTTTGTCACTGATGTGCCGAGACAGTATAAAGCAAGGAAAGAAAGAGCAGAGAGGTATTAAATTGAATTAAGAAATAAGTACAAATATTTTCTGGAAACCTTTCAATAATCTGTCATTCTTACTCTATAACATAGTTGTAACCAATTTACTACACAGTGTCTCCGTAGTAATATAGTATTATTTTATAGCTATTATTTCAAAGTTTTAACATGAGGTCAATGTGAATGAAAAGCCAAAAAATTGGTACTTGAGCACAAAACCATAATCGATAAATCAACAAATGTGTGAGGCACAGTGTCTTCCACAATGGAATTGCTGCAGAGTGGGGACACAGAGAGAGACTGTGAGAAACTGAACACAAACATGGAAAACTCTTGATGTAAGACAGTGATTAACTGAATAACTGGTACTACAAAGGGTAGGAACACATGATGGACTGAAATAAAAATGCTTCCAAGGGACATGACCAAAACTGGTATCACTGGTTTTTACACAAAATACATCTAAACTAGTGGTGACTTTATGGCACCAGCTGGTGTCTTTCAGCAGACCATGTTAACAGGCACAGATCAGCAGGTTAATTTCACATTTCGATCATGTAACTCCATCCAGCCCATCAACACACTTCACCTTCCTTATGAGGTGATTACAGCATGCGAGAATGTAACATTACAAGCTTAAAAATGTAATATTGTCAACAGGTAATAAATACATTAATTGATGAAAATGGAATTAGGCAGAAAGCAGTCAGTTAGTGAGTGCCTTGACCAACAACATTTCTGGCAGGGTCAGCTTCCATGCCATGTTTAGATATGGCATAGCTCTGGCATAGAATGATCACTGGCTCAGTGTCTGGACTTAGCCTTGGTTTTTGGATCAATGCACAATTACGAATGGACAGACACAAAACAGACAGAAAGCAGTGATACAAGAGGCAACAAAAGTTCAAAGAGGAGTGTTCATGATCTCTGTGATATCATTACTGAATGCTTTTAAAGGGCACATGAGGCTGTTTACAACAGCTGTGGTTTACCTAACCAGACCACATCGACTAATTGAAGCTATCAAACTAAGGAATCTGATGTCTACTGAAATTTTTCAAAATCGGACCAAAAATGATCCCTTTGGTATTCAGTTGGACCAATCACACACTAACTAAATGGCCCTGACAAGGTCAAATTCATGGAATGCCCAAACAAAAAGCATGTTTTATTTGAGCTCAGAACTACACCAGGTTTTCAGGATGATGCGAACAGAGACGCTTTATGATCTTTTAATCATCAGCATGTTGTATTCCCATCTCCATCACTCATGGTGTCGAAATGGGCTTAGGGGGAGGAAGGGAGGCACCGTTGAAAGGAGATATATTTCTAGTTAATTCACCGTATGCTGATTCCATACCCTGGGGCAATCATTTCAGTAACACTTCTACGATGATGCGTTTTGCATGAGAGGATAGTACACAAGGTGCAAACAGCTTTGGGAAGCTCAGGTGGGGATCTCTCATGTGTGTAATTTGAAACCTTGATATCTTATTGCCGGAAAGTGAAAGCAGTGGGAGAACGCAGCCAAGGCTAAAGTGTCACTTCCATTGCTCAAACAGGTTTTTCGGGGGGTTTCATAAGCCAAGCGTGTAATCCCCTCAGGTTTGCTCGTTGCAACTTGCAATGGGGTGGGTGGCAGCCGAAGAGGGTGATGGGTGGGGGGTTTGGTGGGTGAAGGCACGCAAATTTAAAAATTTCGAAAACAAAGCACAGTGGGAGAGAGGATGAAAGAGTACTGCTTCTTCCTAGTGTGACACGTGGACTGAGGCTGCCCTGCTGTGCAGGTTACAGTGCTGGTTTTCCCCTGGTTTTGACTCCCTCCTACCCTAACACCCCCCCCCCAACCCCCTGCCAACTAATGGCAACCATTGCAACTTTTGAAAGCCATATTGTAGTTATGAAAGTTTCCACATTTCTCTTTGTTACTGTCTCTGAGTAAAAATGTAAGCTACTGTGTTTCATTCTTAAATAACATTTGAGACAAAGAGTTGCTTACGGGACAAAGTGCACTGCAGCCAGGGGCTTTGCAGTAGTGTTCATTGAAATGAAAGCAGCCTTATTTTAAAAGGGAAGCAAGTGGTGCTAGTCAGTAAGGCCTGTAGACTTAATGCACATATATGTTTGCGTATATAACTCCCCACCCCCCTAAGAACAGCTCCATCAATCCAACCCTTCAAACGTGCGCTGAAGACACACCTCTTCAGACTCTACCTGGACTGATACCTCCTTCTTCGACCTTGTAACTTTGATGTTGTGAATCTGACTCCTGCCTTGTACTTGTTGCTCACTTGTCTAGGTAGTATAGCGGTACTCCATTTTTCTTTCTGTAATTGTATTTGAGGTGCAATCCTAGTTCAGATTAGTTGGCTCGCATCACTGACCTTGCGCTCAGCTTCAGCACTATTTGCATTATATGACCTTTACACATCTTGCTCTTGTGCCTGTTGTTTGCTCACTATTTGCACTTTTGTACGTCGCTTTGGATAAAAGCGTCTGCCAAATGAATAAATGTAAATGTAAATGTAAATGTAAATGTTGTTTATATATTAGAATGTTTCCATGGCTGATTCAAATACACACACACTACGCAACAGATGAGTTAAATGTAGCATGATTAAGACAGCCATGCCCTAACCTGTCATGTCATAGTGGTTAATGTTGCTGAAAAACAACTGGACCAATATCCCAGGAATATGAACCCAGAGAGTGTAACAGTTTGGGCAGAGTTGCTTTTCTTATCAAAAGAGGTGAAAGCGAAGGTTAATTGTTTGTCAGGGAGACAATTCAAGAGACATTCTCGTACCTTTTGGAAAACAACAGAAGTTCTTTTGGCAGCCAGAATTATCAGCAAAGGAGCTGAGTATTAGAGGTGTTAGGTAAAAAATGGAAAATGGAAAATACAGGGGAGATGAACAGATTTATTTTTTTATTCGGAAAGGTTCGGGTCACTCTCAAAAGGACAGGAGCATATGCTGCACTCAGGGATTAATTAAGTGTGGCATACACTAGGGACTAGCAGTCACATCGGTGTCTTTTCTGCTTTGGCAAACTCCTCCATCCCTCAGACCAATAATGTGTCCTCGGAGGAGATATTTAAAGGTCGAACACGGCGTCATTTAGAGGAAAGGACAACACAATCTATCTGCCGTGAAGAATAAAGCCAGGTTTGCAGCAAATCAAGCGTATGCGTGTTACTGTGTGTGCGTGAGTGTTCATGGGTGTGACATTAGTGTGATCTTATTATTGACAGACTGTTGACTTTGGCTCACTTACCAATGTAGTACCAATCTTGCCATTAATAGTGACTTCATCTAATCAAAGATCTGGGGCCTTACAAAACCACAATTAAGAAAGGTAGTTTAATTGAGCTGCCTTTGGAAAAATGCATTTTACTTAACTTAGAGGGTTAAACTTACCAATATACATCATATTATGACATTTATTGAGACAATGCAATCAAAACCTGATGAATGTGTATTCATATAGTTAGAACATTAGATATATAGTTAGGAAACACTGTTCTGAAATACCAAAGCAGCCATTAAAGAGTGTGCTCACTGTTTTACAATATCATTCAAATTGATGTGTAATATATGCTGTAACTAATAAAATGAAAGAGCACCACATTTAAAACCAGTTTTGTGTACACTTGACATTTCACAATGTATTCATTGTATTTCTTCTTAAAATGGCACAATGACACGACAGGTTCCATGACAGACATAAAAATTTTACAGGATGCTATACATATAATCTTTCAAGACAGTGACTGGCCATACACAATGGCAAATTAGTGTAACTGTTGCTGGGCTTTCCTAACATTTGTAAAGTGGGATCCTAAGCAAAAGGCCAAAACCTGAAGTTGATGTATTTGGTGTGCCAACCAGCCCCAGAGGAGAAACCAAATCACTGTCAAAGGGCTACAGTATTTTTTGTTGTTGTTAACACCCAATTGATTTATTGCCCTGTTATTGAAATTTTGCCATATTTGTCTTTGAATTTTACATTTTGAGATTTGTTTGCTTGTTTTTAAAGCATTGGATTGTTTAGCAGCAGATTACATTGCGGACCTGAAAATAAGCTCTAAGATCTACTAAAGCCAAGTGAAGAGACCTACTTTACCACCAGAACAGATCAGGGACCCATCAGTAGCAAATTTGCAATATTTTAGGAAATTAGGACAGTTTTCATATATATTTTTGTGTTATTTTAACCAATATTTGTACTTCTTTTCATTTTACCTTGTCTGTATTATCCTGTTTTTTGTTTGTATCTCTCTTCTCATGAAATGTTATATGAATAGTTCATTACTGATATTAATATTCATATATGTGTTTTTTTATGAAATCTTATTTTAGACTTATGAAATCTTATTTTAGACCCATTTTAATGGGTGACAATGGAATAGCTATTTTGACAACATGCACGCTTCCTCTGGTTTTATGCACCTGATGAAAAGATCGTGTTTGTCTCATGTTTGTGGTCTAAATGTTGTAGTGTTTTATGTACTTCATAACCTGACAGTCACATTTTAATCGTAGCATTAATCCAGTTCTTAATAGGTGTTTTTGTGTCCTTTAGTCTTCTGGGTCTGCAGGCTGTCTGTCTGTGGTGGCAACTTTGAAGTCGAGGATATTGGTGTGTATTGGTTTGGCGATGTCTGGATTGGGTAGTCACCGGTAGTCACCAATTTGTTGAGGCTTACAATATCAAGTGTTTTGTTATTACTGTTTGTTTTTGCCAGGAACGACAGTGGGCAGCGCTTGTTTTGGGCCCATGTTAGCTTTCAGTACCATGAAGCAGAGAGGTTGTTTTTGAACAAATATTAAGTAAGTGTCTTCCCAGAAAACAGCTGGCCTATGGGGAGATCCCGAGAATCGTTGACTCGGTAAATTGAATTTGGGTATCTTGGTTTGGGAGGTTTGCCTTGCGCCACTTTTTTTTCTTTGCATACACTCACACAACACAATTAGATTTAGAGCTGGTCCCCTTCTAGCCATTTCTCATCATTTGTTTGGGAGCTAGTCGTAACAAATGTTTGGTCCAGTGAAATTAACGACCTCACTCTGATCCTTTTAAAGCATTTGCAGTCTCTTAGTTGAAAGACATTTTACTCCTTTGGACCTGAGAACCCTAGTAAAAATGGCAAAAAAGCAAAATGTTTCACAACCTCAGGCACACCAACACCTCCCTCAGTTCCAGCACATTTATTCCTTTTATTAATAAAAATCATGTTTAAATTAGCCTTTGCTCTAAGGTATTGATTTCGGCACGAGCGTTGGACACGTTGCAGATAATATTGATAATATATCAGGAGCTCATGAAGAGATTGATTAAAGTCATTTTCAATCCCAGAATAATGAGTTAAACACAGGGAAAACACACTGGGGGAGAGAGAGAGACACACACAGTGGAGGGGGCAGTTACCTTATTACCTGACTCCAGGGTTGTGATGGCTGGTAGCAAAGTCCTCTATCATGTCGCCTGCGTTCCCCTGCTTTCTGTCACATGACATTTTCACATGAAATTAATTGTGATTCAGTTACATTCTGGCCCCTCTCAAGGTTAGAGTCCTCAGCTCTTTTCAGAAAATGGCAGCATATCCATCAGGATTTTTTTATGAATACACATTTTTTAGTCCACCTCTGCTTTGGTTTCTTATTTTATTACTATTACTTATTATATGCCTAGTAGCACTATAATAGCAAAAGTATATGAGGCTGTTGCTGGAATGTGATTAAATACATTCAGGGTAACATAATCTATATTAAACATTAAACAACTGTACATTAAACAACCTTATAGAATATTACAGAATAGTGTATTTATAGCTTCCATCAGTGCGAGAAATAGCCGTTGGCTGCATGTGAGTGTATCAGAGGACTTCACTTTTCTTGCCTCAGCACTCCTGTTTAAGTGCGGAGGTTGTCACGATGAGATGAGCTTAATTTGCAATTTTCACTTTCCAAAAATGGTTTGCATAAGGGGCAAAAAAGCATATATTATTAATAATTTAAAAGATATATGGACTTTTTATATTGATTAGAAGCTTTTGGCCTTTTAATAACTGATAATAACTGCATATGATGCCCTCAAGGGATGTAGGCTTGTTGCACTACATTGCCCCATTCGTCGGAGAGGTCGCCTGGCAGAGATTATGGCTCGGGCACAGCGTTTGGTTTAACCTGTTGTATGCCAAGGTGGGTGTAAATCAAATAAGAGAAAACGCATAAAAGAACCAATACTGTTAATAACAGATCATTGCCTTCTTGCCATCGGTATGCTGGAGGCCGAAGGAAGTCAGCGCAGCGTCGTGTTGCGTTTTTAAATTTGGCTCAGGTATGGGAGTAATAAAACTCGGCCTGTAGGTCGCCTCACTGCGAGGGTCCCCGCGTTTACAGTGCAGCTAACTGCATTGTGTCTGACATCTAAAAGCTTTTAATTAGCGTCTGTGACCTCGGGTTTTTGGAGCTCCATAAAAAAGCAGTGCCCTTTCCCTCACGGAGCAGAGCTGGAAGTGACTAATTGTGCAAGCAGGCCGACAGCAGGTGGCCAGAGCCTCATTTCAAAAGGCATCAACGATTGATTATCGGGGACTGCGCTGCTGCCGACGCTCTTCCTAATGGTATGATTTGTCACGGCACACACCCCCCCCTCCCTCTGGGCCTGGTCTGTGCAAAGCGTTTCTTGAGGGGTGGGGGCAAGCGCGGTCGTTACACGACTGAAGGTCTTCATGACCTCATGATCGGCTCCTTACACTTTGTCCTGATGTACACGGTAAAAAGGGAGCACGCTCATCCGTGTGTAAGAACATGCTTGATGTAGATCCTCATCAAAAGCTAATATATGTCAAAATGTCAATGTGTGGTTACTACAGACTTCGAATACAGAATCAAAGCCATGTGCCTATAGAGAGAGAGAGATACTGTACATGTATGCATTGATGTTCTACAATATTTTACATTTTTACGCTTGTATAACGTACTATATACATACATATATATAATATGCTGTAGTCCATATGCAGCAGTATTTCCGTATAATGTGTATAATGTGAATAATGTGAATTATATGTAAGTGGGACGAAGTGTGTATCTCCAACATGCTGCTGCCGCAGTGGTGCTGTCCATGGTGCTGAAACCAGTATACAGTTCAGACTGAGAGACATGTTCAGACATGAAGTTCAATTATTAGCAACTAGTTAATGTTCCATTTGCAGGATTAAAACGTAAACATGGATTTAAAAAACAAAAAAACAACTAAAAATATGAAGTCAAATACATCTTATTTATTACAATGCATATATTACAAATCAAATACTGCCACTTCTATGGCATATTTAAAATTTATATTATATTATTTTACAGGATATTCTCCAATATATGGCTTAAATTACATGTTTGGAAGTGCCAATGAATAGTACAGTATTTTGAGTAACATAGACAGTATAATTTAAAGCACGGTACCTCTCTTAGATTTGGGGTTTTATGTTTTGACATATATTACAGTACTTTGCTTGATGGGCATGGACTTACAGCGCAGCGAATGGGCGCTGCCTGTGGTCGATCTTCATCACCTCTTTGGCCGCTCACCAGCAGTGGCGGGTGACCAATTTACTCCTGTCACATACGGCTGAGATGAAATATCCACTCCGGCCCCTCTGCCAGTGCATCCGATGCGGCGGGTCCCCCTTCTCTCCGTCCAGCGAGCCGTCTCGGCCGCAGCCTTCACGCTCGCCAGCGCGCTAAACGCCGGGCCGCTTTTGATGGTCAGGTAATTTAATAAATTGCGCAGCCTCGCGGCGGAATTTTTATGGACCTCTAAATCTTCCTCTCCAGAAAATCAACAGCTCCCGGGCAGCCCCCAGATGAATAGTAGCAATCCACTCCCTTTTGTGAATGCTGAATCCGTCACTTTCCAGATATGTGCTCCTCACCGAGCTACTTTGTCTTTCGACCTGATTAATGCAAAACGAAAAAAAAAACGTAGTGTGCTTAAAAGAGAGAAATGCAGAATTCATATGCATGTATGTAAGCACTGGAGGCCCTTCTCCATGTTTAAAAGCCTGCAGAGCCACTCTGCTCCCAGAAAAAATATATGTCAAAATACTGGAAATCCAAAATGCTAAACGTACAATTTAGGTTTGTATCAATATATAGTTAATAAAATATCTGGGTAGATATCGCATCACAATTTCCTATAGTATATTACACATATTGTATAATGCATTTTACAATACATTGAAATTGACAATCTATTTCACAAAATACACATGAAATTATACATATGAAAATGGTAATATCTAATGCCATTTCTAATAAATACAGTCTATTTGGACATGTATTTGGATTTCATCGATATTTTTAACTTTTCAAATTGGCCACACATGTAGTGTTTAATGCCCACTATAAATAGTGGTATTGAGTTCAACCCTGAGGTATTCTCAGCCTCGCTCAGAGCAAAGGCTGAGCTCCAGGCCTCAGAGCGGAGACTGGAGAATGAGTTATTCACTGCCCCAGTCCAGTAACGGTTTACATCTGGATCCATGGATCGGTCCGGTAATGAAGAAGAGAGGTTTATGGCTAACAAGCCCGTAGGGGGGACAGGAGCAAGCATTGATTAAGTGAATGCTCTGTTACTGTGGGTCTTTATAAACTGTTCAATAAAATAAAAAGGGGAAATGGTTCCGACTGTGACCTAGAATCACACCGATCCACAGCTGAGGCAGCGGACGGACTAACTCACGGTATTTGTCTGCCTTAGAACCAAGTCTTCCTGCTCTTCCGGAAAATCGTTTTTTCTTGTCGAATCAAAAAATAGATCAAACATACAGTACACTGTCTGCAGGTTTAGATGTCTAAATATGATGCAAGGTGAGGCTGAAACTGCACCCAGAGATGTTGTTTGAAAAAAAATTTGCAATTTCTAATATCTAATTTGAGCTTTAACATTTTTAAGAAAAGGTCAATATGTATTTCTTCTTATGATATGTATTTCTTAATTTAACTCCAGTGACACTGTTTGGTTTGATACCAACCTTATACTAAGTAAAGGCCCTTTGAAGGTTCAATTATAAAAGCTTGGATGTCCAATAAAATGTGCCTTTTAAAGGTTATGAATAAGTCTCCAAAAGGATAAAGGCTGCTAAAATTTAGCAGTTTTTCTCTAATTAGCTTGCCGTCCAATAAATCAACTATTATTTCAGCCTTTGCTTCTGATAATTAGTTTGACATACTACGGTCTGAATGGTAGCCCCACCCACATGTCTAATAGCACCACCCATGAGGCTCGTAGCTTCTCCTCCAGTGATTTATTTACTAGATCTGTAGAAGCAATGAGCTGCTCCACAAACTATGCCTTTGTGTAATGAACAGAACTGAGACTGATGCACATTACTGCCAAAGGCATTTTGGACCATCTTTGTGGATGATCCTAAAAGCTGTATCATGGAACATTATGGAATATCCCACCAGTGCTTTTATCTGGACATGAAAGGGAATTATTTACCCGTGACTGATGTAGTCAACTCCAGAACAGCTGTAGTAAGGGCTTTGTTATACAGCTCCCATTTTTCATATGTTGTGGGTGTCAGGGCCCACCAATCAGTTAGGCATAATATAAGGAAGGATGGGAGGGTAGCTGATAATCAATTCAAAATCAAAATCATTTCAAATACATGCACTGAAATTGTTTGATCTCAAGTATATTAATATGCTTTTTTATCTCAAATTTTAAACTGTAGTCCAGCTGGTTGTGAGTTTACATTGTTGCAGGTTTTGCACCTTATGGAATGACTCTGTAAGAGGGAAACAGGAGCTTCCTTACAGTTTTTGCAAAAATGCATTGTGATGTCTGTGAGCTTTCAGAATATCGGGAAGGGGGTAATATGATGAGGGGTTTAATTCACTTGTATATTCATATTCATACATTCCTTTTCATTAGCTCTGAAAGGCCACTGAATGTATTTGGTCTTGGTCCTGTTTAGCGATCCTGGCAGGCTAAAAAAAAAACTCTCACAGATCCGTTCCAAGTGTGCTGCGCAAGGTCTATGCCCATGTGTGTCGGGCCTGTGTCAGATGGGGCCGAGGTGCAGTTGTAGGTCAGACAGGTGGGGGCGCGTGTTCCGGGCCAGTGGCTGTGCTGGGTGATCGTCTGACAGAGCGGGGAGAGCTGATTACAGCCAGCTGTGTGATTAGCCCCGCCCGGCGCACGTCACCTGACAAGGGCCGGTAATGAGGCGTTGTGGCAGGGGGGGGGGGCGCGACGGCAGAACTCACAGCCGTGCGCCGCGCCGCAGCCCTCCGACGGCTCAGCAGAGCGTGGAGGCCCGGCTGTCGGGCGGCTAACCTTCCTGCAGAGCGAGCGTTCGTCCTTCTCGCGTCCTGAGAGCATACTCATACACGCGCGCACACTGATCCTGACGCCTCTCCAGTCCGCTCACACAAACACACAAACATGCACGCACACGCCTTCATGCATCCATGTTCACACCCGCACACACTCGCCTGCACTCTCCCACGCAACGGCGTGCACATGCAGTCACGTGCACATGAACACACATGCAGCCTCACACACACACACATTCACACGCACATTAACAAACACGCATGTGGAGGTGACCATTTCAAGCAATGGGTAAGAGCAGGCTGGTATCCGGAAGGTTGAAAGGTTATAATGATGAGTCTCAGCTGCTGAGCTCATGATCATGGTTATTCTCCAGCCTGACTCATTTCAGTAAATATCCAGCTGCGCAGGTGGACAATATTTAAACAGAGCAGGAAATGTCAAGCCGTCCCCGTCACCTTGGCTCTCACCGTGGAGACTGCACCAGTCTGAAAGTGCTAAAGGCAAGCACCACACGCGTGATTTGTAGACTTTGCTTCTCTGTATAAACAAGGAGAAAACCCATAACGGAAAGCCTAGGTATTTTAAGGGGTCCATTGTGCTCATGAAAAACTCACTGCCCTCTTCCAGAAAACGCTGCATTCGTCTCAAGTTAGACGCACATGTCAGATTTTAACTGCGAGGTAAACTTTTTAGGCAACAGCCCCGGTTGCCCTTTAACGCGGCATCATGGGAGATGGATTGGCTTCAGGGGCTCCCACAGTGCTGAAAAATAGCCCCTAAAAACAACAGCGCAGCAAGGGGGGGCCCCCCTCTCGCGATCCCTTTCAGTCACGTGGTCGCTCGCCCCACCCTGTGAGCTGAAAGTGACTCACCCTCCCAAACGCTTTCTCAGAATAGCGTGGGGGGTGAAGATGGCACGGCCGTCGAGCAGGTGTAAGTATGAGTGTGGCCGCAACGGATTAACTAACACATGCTACTTAGCAAGGCCTAATGCAGATTCGAAAGTTTGGCTGATTACAATGTGGCGGGGCGAGACGGGGGGTTTGTGAGTGCAGTCCTTGGTCAGGGAACAGCAAAGGTAACTCACGCAACGCCAGATTGCGGGTCCATTTGGAAGTCGGACAGCCGGAATGACTTATGAATAAGCTATCTCGGGAGTGTGGATGTCTTCAGCCCAAGAGCCTCATGAATAACCCAAACAAAAATGGAAGTTGTGGTTAGTGACCTTTACGGTTGTTTGAGAAAAAAAAAAAAGGTAACAAAAAATAACACAAGTAAATATTTTGAAAGTCAGGGGCTTGGGTTGACTCCTGCGTCGGACTGCGGTGTTTCGATACGCAAGTGTGAGCAGAGTAAATTTCCATGTTGAGCAGTGTGCGAGCGCAGAAAAGGCAGTTATCGGCATAACCAGCAAGACGTGGCTGGAATGACAGTTGTCATCTCGTATCAGCTTTTGACATCCATTTATGAGGCCTTTTTCAAACTGATGAAAATGAAAAGTATGAGGAAACGATTGAATTATGAAATGTAAAGTCCTATTGATTGAATATCCACACATCATATTATAATGGTTTCATCAAGGCCATGATATCGTGTGTTAACAAAGGCATCCTTGGCTCCATTGCGTCATATCTCGTCTGAGCCATTACTCTCACTCCTTTTGTCTGCATTATTAGAATGATAATCTCCATGGCAACTTTGAAACAATTCACTTCCAAAATCCCCTTTTTTCCTTCCTCTGTTAATCCATATTTACAACCTTGCAATGTAAATATTAATGTCAGTTTCAGTCAGTTTCGGATGGTCAACCTAAATTTTCACATCCAAATTGGGTTGATTTGTCATTCAGTAGACTCGTTTTTTCTTATTTTCTTTTCATTCTCTCACAGTTTGAATGTGTCCGTGGGCGAATGTGGAGGTTGCTGTTGATGTGAATATACTGGTCCTTGGCATGTAGTCCAGTGAAGGAGAGAGGTAAGAGGATTTTTATACTTGTTAATGGTTTATCTAAGTTTGGTTAATTCATTATGCAACTAGTTAATAAATTAATTGCTTAGTGATTAACTGAAAATTCTCTGAGTCTTCATTTGGAACTTGAAAAATGCATATGGATATGTGAAATGCAACTGTCTGGTGCAGAAAATTCTGCAGCTGTCATCTTATGCATGACGCACAGTTACTTAACATCACAATGAGCTAATAAAGGGTTTTGCTTCATGCCATAGGTGCCATTAACGTTGCTCAATAAACATATCACGTAAATTGGACTTGTAGCTTCCAGACTTAAGCTGCCTTCCTCCAGCACAAGCACAAATAATGCTATTCCTCAGAATACCCCGTAATTAATTAGCAGGCTTTGCAATATCATAAAAAGTTTGGCCGAGCATCTAGGCGCCAGCGATCAACGTCAAGCCATGAATAACCACAGAGAAAAGCCCTGGATAATTAAAAAGTAACATGAGCAGAAATTGACTGAACAAATGAACAAATCCATGAAATCAATGTGCTCTTAACCTTTATAGGGTCCTTTTAGACCCCTAAGCTGCTTAAGAAGCATCAATGAACCAATCCACTTAAAGGAGAGGAAAAACACAATTGTTTTGTTTGCTGAGGGGCCAATTCCATCTAAGCACAAAAAGGCAGGTCCTTGCAGTAGCAATGATTATGAAGAAAAAAATCCCTGCATTAAACTCATTATTGACCCTGTTTATCTGGCCTTAGCTGAATCCACATTCTTTGCATATGCACTTACTGTAGAGAGGGTGATATATTATATTTCCCAAGAATCCATTCATGCATCTGGGTGTTTACCAAAGCAACTCATGTATCTTGCACAAGAATACATATTAAGCGCCTTTCCTTAAAACGAGAAACCAGCAAGGGAGCTTCGCAATGCAAAATTATAGTACCACACTGCCCTTTATGTTGTCCTGGCTCTTTGTTTTCTGGTCATTCTGATTTCATTAGAGTAGGGAGCAGTGTGATGTAGTGGTAAGGAGCATTGCTCATAACCTGATGGTTGCCAGTTTGATTCCCAGGTGGGCCACTGCTGTTGTACCCTTGGGCTCATCCCTAATGCTTAACCCAAAATCGCCTCAGTAAATACCCAGCTGCCTGAATGGATAGCGTAAAAACTGTAAGCTGTGTGAGTCCCTTTGGATAAGAGTGTGTGCTAAGGAAAGGCGGTACAGCGCTGGACAAATCATTTTGAGGAAGGATCCAATGGGAGAAATGTGTCAGAAATGCCAGTGGCAGATTTTAATAACAATGGTCTACTCTGACATTCATAACCAACATGTTGTTGCAGCGTGTGTGTTTTTTATTTTTAAAAAGTAGCCTCCTCAGACTGAAGCCTGCACGGTGAAAGATTTCTACCACAGCGATGAGCTTAGCATGTTCTCCTCCTAAAATTAGCGTTGAGCATATAAGGATGGAGTGAAGCGTGATCCCATTCGAATTCACTCGGATAAAGCAAACCGCAGCTCTGAAGAAGGGGCCGAAGCGCCGGTGTCAATCGCCGAACGCGGCCGTTCCCGCGAGCCGGCGGCGGCCCGGACCAACGCGCTTGTGTGCCGGAGAGGAACGGGCACATCTGACAGCCGATTTTTCATTTTTGAGAACGACGCGTGCGCCCGGGCCCCCGCTCCGCCACGCTGGCGCTGAATCAAACGCCCCTGCGAGGATTCCCCCCCGTGGAGCTGAAACCGCAACAGGCTGCGGATGAAAGGGGGGGAGAGGCAGACGTCAGCGATGATGTGTGAAAGTCAAAGAGAGTGAAGCCCGCCCAACCCCCTCCGCTTTCTCCCCCGGCAATATGGGTCAGCGGCCGCGCCTCTCGTCTCTGGGACGGGAGGTCATTGAGTGGACGGAGGGGCGACTGTAATCTAAAATCGTGCTCAAAAAGAGACTCTTGCATGCAACTCGCAAGCACTTTAAGCACCATTCCACATATTAACAGTGAGATGTTTGTGTTTCTCTCTGTGGAGCCCAGCTGTTGCGCTGTAGCGTGATGCAGACGGCAAATGATGAAGGATCAAAAGGAAAATGCATTATGCGTGCACATGGAACATAAATGGATTAAATATCCCCCCCAAAAAGGCTTCACAGTTTGGACCTCGTCATTAATTTATAATCGGCCCCACGACCGTGGGAGGCCCTGCCTACAGTTGTCTTATTTAATTGCCACACAGATCTCTGTTCTTCCCTCAATAATTCTCCCGATTTATCAGAGATGGAGAACTACCATCTGCAATCGCCCTGCAGGCAAACAATGAGTCTATCTAAAAAAAATCCTAAACATTGAAATAAATAAATATTCTCTTCAAGGCCAATAGGCAGTTTCTCCCACTTCAATGAACTTGCTGTTTTTTTGGGTTTATTTTAAGATTTCTCTGCAGCAGTGTGCCATCCATTTAAACACTCCTGCCCCCCACCCCACCCCCCTTTATGGGGACATAAGGCTGTTAAAAATTCATTCCTTTTGTTTTGTGAGAAGACAGAGCAGCAGAAGGAGCTTGGGAACCTACCTGTCACTTCCTGTACCCCATGCGTGTGCACAGGATGTCAGACTTCATCGAGAGAGGCAGAATGACTTATCACATGAGAAGCGCCAAGGTTTGCCGTTCACCCACTTCTACGTGTTTCCTTGAGCCTGGCCTTGCTTAACATTCAGGCCTCACACCAAATTGCCGCATTCAGGCCTGTAGGATCCTCATTATATCTTTCTTTTTCATGGTGTCTACCTTGTACAATATGTAGTTTAGTTTGTAGATGTTTGTTGCCAAAATTATCACCAAAACAAGTTACTTTTTGGCAAGGCGTAAGCATTACATGAAAATGCAAATGCATAATTGTGATTGCATGCTAAGTCATATAATTTTATATATTTGTTTATGTGTATTTTGATTTCTTTGTTCTTCACTTGGAAAGTGTAAACACATTGAAAGAGTCCTTTGAATGTGCTAGTATTCTAGTGAAATTGGTTTTCTGATAGTTCCAGGGGAATTGAGAGTCAATTGTCTCTGGCAGCAATATCCCCCGTAATGGTTTTGTTGTCTTTGACATCGATCTAACTTTGTCAGTTCTTCTGGATCACTTTGCATTATTTACCTGTATCAGCAAAAATAGCAAAATTGAATATATAGTTTCTACCCGTTTGCTTTCCAACAATAAGGTACCAAATATTACAGCTCAAATTACTAATAGTCTCTCTTTTTCTATCATTTACAATGTGGTACAGAGAGGAAGTGGCAGTTTCTGACAGTGAAGTGTGGAGTTCTCTGGGCAGATAGCTGTGCTGTATAATACCAATTTTCTCAACAATTCATTAATTGGAAGAAGGTCACAATTTGACTCTCAACTGCAGAATAATACCATCTCAAGATATATTTGCAGCTCAGTGAAGGCTTTTTTCTCCAAGAAGAATCTGTCACATTACACATCGTACTTTTATCCTCAAGACACAAATATTAAAGTAGCAGCAACTTTCTGTTACATTTTGGCATCTCTCTGCCTATAGTATGTCAGTCGAGGATGCTCTCTTCAGGAGGTTGCCACTTGATAATTTGATTTTAGGCACCTTAAAAAAGGTATTTTCAGGATATCCGTTGTAGCAGAGGAAGGGGTTCGGCACACATCCCTTTCGTTTGTTCAGAGCACGAATACTGGACATTGGTCTGCCAGACAGCTTGTGTCTGGTCAAGTATACTGGTGACCGCAACCTGACAGCCCCTCTAAAAGGAGACCTACCTGGACATAACTAAAGCTGAGAGCAAAGCCTGGCTGTCTGACAATGGAAATGATACAACGTACATTTTCGAACGGGTGCCGGAAAGCCATCACCTCGACTATCAAAATTCAACATGAGACCCCCACAGAGCATGTGACAGCTTTCAGACTCCTCACCCCACTGCTTAGAACCCGGGACCTGTACTGGAGCAGGCTACTGGTTCAACAGGCAGCCCTCTAAGCAGACAGTTGCAGGTTTGAGTTTTGGATGGGGCAATGCTGTGCAAGGTACTCCACAGCTCTAGCAAGAAACCCTAGTGCAAAAATGGATAGTTAGTTAATTAATTCACCTTGAGAACCCGTGTCTGCCAAGAAAGTAAATGATATTTATCAGTCATAATCACCCATGAATCTGTGCTGAGGAAAAGTGTGATACTGATGCTCGATATGGTATTTGAATATGTTCAAAACCAGTCAGGCTAGGCAGGGGCATCAACCCCACAAGTATTAATAGTAATATATTTCATATGTACATTATAATTTTCGGTAATGTGTGTGTGTAAATGCACTTTGTAATTATAATAATTACTGATGCTGAAGTTCAAACCTGTCAGGTGTAACCTTATGAAATCTCTGTTAAGATGTAATTAAGATGTATTGTTGTATGCCTTTACGGGGTTTTCAGAGTGCCAAGTCGCATAAGAGATGCTAGGTTGAAATCTTGCTCAATTCCAGTGGTTTTAGTATCATCAAATGCATATATGAATTCCAGATTTTTTTACAGTTAAGTATGCAGATTGATAAACTCATGAAAATGCATTAAGCACAGCTAATCTTTCTCAGAATTAAAGACGTGATGAAGAAGGCTGACTGGATGGGAGCCTAAAAAAACACCAGATATCGGCTGGAGATGAAAAATATTCAAATACCGGTTAATATTTTTCAGAGAATTTATACCCTTTATACTCTTCTCTGTTTTCTCTTTTGGGGCAGAGCAATGCTTGCATGTGTTCTTTCAGAGGGACATGTGAACCTGGTGCCTGTACTATACCATTTTATTTGCAAACATGTGACGTTTAAAAATTTAAATATCCAAAAAGGTATTTCCTATCTGGTCTCATAAATCTAACTTGGTTCTGGCATGTTTGTTCAGCTTCTCTGAAACCTCCAGACAACTATGTTCTCACACACATCCAATTGTGGCATTAAAAGGCAAGGAAACTTGCTAAGCTGCAAGGTTCTTTGGCTGTGGGTGACTAGATTAACTACATTGCTTCTGTTCAGCTGAAGATAAATTACAAATACAGCAGGGAAATACACGTTGCCTACAACCACATTGCCTACAACCCCCACAGTGGTTCACTGTCTGCTTTCATCGATCCACTGCCCTGTATTCCATGTTAATTTAAACATCCTTTTCTGATATTTTATTTTTTGTCAGTATTAGACATTCTAAAAAAAAAAAAAAAAATCTGGCCTCACAGAGTGTGTGTGCAACAGTGCGTTTCTGTCAGGACTGTGGCTTCTTAGCCCTGTTTGTTTTTGTTTTCCCCGTCCATGTGCTTTTGTTTTTCCCCATGTCCCTGCCCTGCCCTGCTCTCCGCCCTGTCTCCGCCCACCTCGTTACCTGACCAGTCCCACCTGCCTGCAGGCACACCTGCATCCTATCTCCTCATTAGCTTCACCCTTTATAATCCCCGTTTGTTTCTTGTCTTGTCGCAGTTTGTCTCAGTTTCACTGTGTCTTTATGAGCGTTTTTCCTGTTCTGCCTGCTTACCTGTTTTTCTGATTTTTTTGCCTGTTCTTGTGACCTTGTCTTTGGATCTGTTTTTGGTTTTGTTTGCTGTGTCTTACTGGATTGTGACCTTGCCTGCTTTTTGACTCTGATTTCTGGACTGTGTTTTTTGGATTCATTAAACCCGTTTTTGCACCTGCATTCCTGTCTGCGCCCGAGTCCCTGCCTGAGCTGTGACAATTTCATGGCTCCAACATGCTACTCCTTGTCCTGTTTTCATATAGAATAAATAGCTATTTGAGAATGCTTGAGAGAGAATTTCGTTTCTGTTTTGCTTTTAAAGCTGCCATTTTCACAATATGCATCCACACATGCATCCTTGGGTATTATACCGGATGTGAGAGGGCTAAAGAAGAGGCACTCCTGACTAGCCGCAAACGGAGTTACCTCTGTTTCCCGATTTCATCTTGCATTCTGCCGTCGGGTGCTGCTTCCCACCCCCTTGGTGGTATGGAGGCAGAGATATTTGGAGGGACGGGTTTGCTCTGCACCCTCCAAACCCAGGAGAGTGCCCCCCGCACTCTCCTGGGTGAAGCTGAGGTGAAAGCAGCAAGAGCTGAGGCCCTTTCACTGCAGGCCCAGAGGTGTCTGTGCCAGGAGAGAGAGAGAGGGAGAACAAGGGGAGGTTGGGTTGGGGGGGCGATCATATTGCATGCTCCAGCGCGGTGCCACAACTCAACCTCAAACAAAACCTCTCGGTGATGCTCACCTGAGAAACGCTGCTCTGTCTTTAGGCCTATCTGTCATCCCCTAAGGCGATGACAACTGGCAGACATGCTTTCAGAAAAAAAAAAAAAACTTGAAACTATTATTAGAATGTATTTATATAGCAGACGCCCTTTTCCAGAGCTTATAGGTTGTCAGGAGCCCCTCAAGAGCGAAGCTGAGCCCCAACCCAAAGCCTTGTCTTATCTTATTGAAGGAAAGAAGAGGGCTCAGTACTGCAGGAAGGAGGAGAGAGCACTTGTATGCGTGACACACACAGCAGAGTCGGGGAGGAGAGCACAGGAGGGGTGTAATTAGGGTTATCCTCAGCTTCATGATGGAGGACACCTTTGGCCCCGCCCGTTGGGGCGGGATCACTGGCCCTCCTGTGGACATGCCGAAGGGAGGCAGAGAAGGGGAGAGGGTGGGCGGAGACCAAAAACGGCCTTCGGAGAGGGAGGTGTGAAGGATTTTTATACTCGAGGAAGAAAATGGTTGACCTGGTGGTAGGTACACTACTGTAGTTGTACTCGCTGTACCTGCAAAGCTTTCCAGTTCTCACCCTGTATATCAAGTGCAAAATATGTTTAAATATAATACCAGTTTTTTTCTACATTTCACCCCTTAAAACTGCTAAACAAATCAAGAACAGGGTTGATATAATGTGACTACTTTCAGGAAAACAGTAAAATATGCCATAAAAATATATACAATCCGTGGCAGACTCCTCTTTCAGTGTAAGTCATGCAAAAGCAAAGCAAATACAATATTTTAAACGGACACAAAAAGTACATTAAAGAGAAGGCTTCCAAGGCAGCTTTTGGGGCCTTTGAAACGTGTGAAAAACCTTGAGAAGCCTCCTGGTAATCGGGAAACTGTGGCACGACCCTGCCTGTCTCAGTTTCCATTCTCACGCAGATGCCACAACATCCCGAGAAGTGGCACGAGCAAGGTACTTAGGATACAGGTGTAAGCAGCAGCCAGCGGGGGTTTGCTCTGTTTAGGGTGTCACAAAAGCGCCACACGCTATTATGTAAGGCTGCACCAGGTGCCGGGCGTGCTCAGGCTTGTGAGCTCTATTTATGGATGACTAAAACCGTCAGGGCAGCTCTCTCGCCCCCCAGCCTGTCCCCTCCAAATCTCGGAACAGGCCGGGCTCACAGCCGATGCAAATCCCTCTTTAGTCTGAGCCCCGGATTTCACAGTGGGCAAGGGGAGCAACCACAGCATTTCCAAATAGTCCACTCCCCGTGCCCCCTCCCCCCAAAAATCCTCCCCTCCGTCCTCTCGCCAGGCAAGTCCTCATCCGATCCTAGCTCCAGAGAGCAGAGGGACACACAGGGGATGTGCCTGCATATCACACGAAACCGGATGGTCGTGTGACCTGTGCTTAATTACAGCCGAGCCCCTCTGGGGGGGAAGCAAAATATCCCATGGCCCGTTTGCGTCACACTCAGTCTAATTACACAGTAAACCGGGACACCGCACAGATGGATACGCAGAGAAGTGAAAGGAAAACAGAGAGAGAGAGAGAGAGAAACAGAGAGAGAGAGAGACAGAGAGAGATCGTTAGGCAAGGAAAAGTTGCGCCAAACTTTTCAGGTGATTGTCGGTTGCTGCCGCCCGAATTAATTTGCTTTGGTTACACTTTTTTTTTCCCTTTTTCCCCTCCCCGCCTCGTCCGATTTTTATCTCATTCGCTTGTCCCAGCCCTTTTCATCCGCCGAATTAATGAGCTGAAACATGAACGAGGCCTTCAAACTCCTTGCCGCTCTCCCTTCCAGCGTGCTTTCAAACGGCAGGTGAGATTCCGGCTTCTGAAATCCGTTGCGTGAAAGTAATAAACACGGCGCGGGATGTGTTATCGGCCCGCCGCGGCTGCAAGGCTGTCAACGGTGAGTTATGGAAGAGCCAAACGGGGCGGCGATTTACAGCATTATCACCCGACAGTCGCCACGGCAACTGAGACAACTGATTCGTCCTCTTTTCAATAATTTCATTTCAAAGAGTAAATGTCACCCCTGCGCTCGCATTAAAAGAAGTACAAACTCCCCTTATGACAAGACTTTGCCAGTGATTTTTACTCTCCAGATATGCACCGTGAGAGCGGGTAGCAGCACCACAGAGAAAGTAAAGTGAAGAATGAAGTTTAATATTCATCCTCTCATTAACTCTCCTTGCAATATTTATTTCAAAGTGTAAGAGTTGTACCTTATCTGGCAGCATGGAAGTACAACGTGCATTTATGACACAGCGTTTGGTAGTACTTCTATTTCTTTCAATTGTGGATCCTTCAGGAAAGGGTAATCACACCTTTGTGCAACTCTACACACGTACAAGCAATGTACATTGTGTGCATATTACACAGTTGTTTTGATACCATTTAAACTTAAATATAGTTGATACATCATATTAGATGAATAATATTAGATCTACAATAATTAGATATGACAAAGTTTAGCCTGGGAGTTAGATCAGGGATTTTAGTTTTTACTCTTTAGTTGTCAGTTTTCAGTCTGGAGAGGTCTTATAGGAGAGATCTTATAAGGAGCGATTATGGGTGGTCCTGAATGAATGGGACGAGATATGTTGCTTTTCATATAAAGGTGTACACTGCTTACTTATCCTCAATATAGACAGTGTTTCAGGCCTGGATCCCTGAGTTAGATGTGAGTAACATACTTTTGCTATGTTTTTGAGCAAATGCCAGCTAATCTTTCATCAGTAATCCCTCTGTGTGCCTGCCATTTGTTTATTGAGTGTAGCTTGTTTAAGGTGCTCTAATGTCTATAAATCATTCAATGACTCACTGGTACACTTGATTTCCTGTATTAATATAAATTGAAGAGATAGGGAAATATTTACAGAGTTATCATTCAAAACATGCTCCATCTTGTCTTAGTGTTTAGTGGCAGGCGTCAAAGCTCACAGAAGTCCATTCAGAGGAGGCCTGTCAGTCATTGTAATTTATTCAGCTGTTGTCATACAGAATCACAGAGGAACCAGGCTTTGCTGAGTTGTACCATTCAATACCATTGGATCTGATGACTCGTTGATGACAGACGGCAGGAAGTGCACTGCAGTGATTGGCTCAGACTGGCAGCTGCCTTAGCCTTGTGTCTATAGCACATTGGCCCGTGCATGGATACTTCATAGGAGGTGAGCGTGAGAAGCATAAAGACATTATATGGATAGTACCATCCTAGCTGTATCTGAGAGCATAGGTAAAATGTTACGAGTGTAAGTGAACTGTGAGAGCACAGCTCTTACGAGTATAACAGCACAGTGCTCTGCAGCTGCTGACTGCAAAACGGTTTAAATCTGATTGACTGGTTTGTAGTGCATTTCATTTACTTGTTGTGACATACCTTGTTGTTCATACATTCTGATGTCAACAATATGTCAGCTCCTCACAGTCTGTTTATGTGAGTTTATGTGGAAATGTATGTTTTGACAGTGGGTTCAAGCACAAACACTTTAGCACTGTAACATTACATGTATTTAAATATTCACGGGTCAGGGCAACTCGCTCCAGTGACTCAGAGCAGAGGAAAAGTGCTGTGTTTGGAGTATTTCAGAGCTCAGATATTTATTTCTGGGGTGATGGCATTATACGTATATGAAGGGGCTGCTTTATCAGCCTTAAGGGCATTTACATTTCATCATAACTGGTGCTAATTGTAATGTAGGCTCTACTGCAGATAATTACGCTAATAGTAGGAAATTAAATAGTTGCAGTAAATTATGCTCTTCAATAAGTACAGAAAACATTCATCCTCATTAATTGCCTTAAAGAGGATTCAGTCGTGTTGTCCTTGTTTTTGAGGGGTCCTAACAAGTGGCGATCGGTGCAGAGTTAAAAGGGAGAGGAGGTGCGGGGGGGGGGGGAGGGGGGGGGTACAGTAGCAGCCTCAGTCCTGGCTCTCGTATCCTGCGCACACACTGAGCTTGAGCGAAGCAAACAGTGGCACCTGCGGCAGTTCGGTGCTGCAGTGCCGGCATCGCAGGAGGAGGAATGCTGCAGGATGCAGAGAGGAACGGGTGCAGCGAGAGTGGTGTGCTGCCCCCTGCAGGCCAGTCTCAGACCTGCGTCCTCGCAGCCGCGGGGCCCGCCTGAGAAACCACATGAGGAGAATAGGCCTTAATATGCATTAGGTCATGACTGAATATGAAGCATGAATTGCGTCGGACAGAAACTGAAAACACTGTTATTCCCAATGCAACAGCAGAGGGCACGCGTATGAATGTAAACACAAGGTGTATAACCCTTTTTTCCCAAATTAAAACACAGCATCGCTTAAATGCCTAATTCATTTTGGGTGCAAAATGAATCACCGTCTCTGCTGACATTCCCAGAGGGTCAGGGGATTTGCAGAAAACCAGATCTTTAACATGCATTAAGTAAACATGAATCGGATGAACTGTGAAGAGAGAGAACCAGAGAGAGAGAGAGAGAGAGGGAGAATGAGAGAGTGAGAGAGAGAGGTGCAGAGATAGATAGAGGGAGAGGGAGAGAGATGGTTGGATCAGCAGTCCAGTATAGTCATTGAAGAATATTAATCAGATTTTTTGTGATGAACTCGAGGCCCTCCCTCAGTCATTACTGGGCCGAACCAGCACGCTGCAGATCTCTCCCACGATGATCCACAACATCCATCAAATCAGCCGCCGCCTCCCGCCGCCCCCCCAGCCTGAATCGCATCCAGAGCGCCTTGCCAAGCCGGGATCGGACGCGTCAGCGGAAGATGCCTCCATTAATTGGCCGCCCAGCTCCTCGAGCACTCTTTGTGATTAGCCTACCAATCATGCGCCAGTCTCATCCACCCCCAGCTACAACATCAGGCCCTCCTTCCGACAAAATATATATTTTTTTTCTTTACTAGAAATCCTAGCCCTCGAAAAAAAAAAAAAAACTCCAGAATGCCCCGGATCTCGGGAGGAGCTAAATCCGGCGATGTATATTTGGCGTCGTCCGGCTCGAGTTGAAGGATATGAGGGGGACGGGGTTGGGACGGAAATAGCCCGACGTGGCGTACGGCGCTCCGCCACCCTCGTTCCAGAGCGATTACTCAAAGCCCAGGCTTTGACACAATGAGATCTTTCCCCGCCGCCATGGAGGAGTGCAGAAAGTGTTCTAGGCCAGCAGCTCTGGGAGCGAGCACCGGATCGCGGGGATCGAGGAAGAGGATTCGCTCGCCGCTTTTTTGGAACGTTCCCACACACCCCCCACCCCAGCCCCCTCTGCCTCTCAACCACAGCACAATGAGAGAAAGGTTAATACCAGGGAAGGTGACAAGGGGGGCTGAATACTACAACAACAAGCAGAAATGACGCTAGATATGCACCGCGCCCCCAGGTGACGTACCAATGAGTGCACAAGGGGGCCAGGAGATTTGAGGGTGGCCACAGCAAAACTCCGCTGCGCTTTAGCTAAGAAGGGTGCGTGGCATCCGACGGAGGCGGCAATTCAGTGAGAACCATGAATCCTGCCTTTTTTTCCCTTCTTCCTCCTCCTGCGTCACTCCAAACCTGCTGACAAACCCTTTTGCTGGCTTGGTATTTCTCAGCTAGCGGCGCCCGTGTAATCGCATTGTACCTGCGCTTTCTTTCAAGTCAGGTGGCGCAACAGACAAGATCCGAAAAAGGTGATAGAGCACTCTCCACAAGTAATCAAATCATGACAGACTCCTGCCTGCCTGTCAGCACACGCGGCCCCTCCACACTAAAGTCCCTTGTCTCAGCACTTTCTCTTCCTTCAGTTTGGACTGTGCCTCAGGAAGCTAATGTACCAGGAAATTGCAAGACGTATCCATGTGATAACAAAGGCACCTATTTATTTTTAGACTGAGTTGCGTGACAATTATGATGATATCAGGAACATCTTCCTAAAAAGGGAAGAATAAGTCATTATGTTATTTTAAGAAGGGGAAAGATTTATAGGTGACTCAAAGGTGGGGTTTGTTTCTTGATTCCCTGACATGACTTTTCATAGGGAACAGCAACCTTGACAGAGTGTTAGGTTAGATGTCAGCAGGTAGCATTTGCAATATAATCAGCTCATTAGAGTGTTCTGGACAGTCTATAGGTTTCACTCAGCATATCCGATATTTTTTCTGAAAATGGAGAAAGGGAAAGCTTTCTCAAGGTTGTATTCTTTAGAAAAATAGTTTTTTCAAGTCAAGAGTAAGCTTCAAAAAATTGTATGTTCATATATCACAATTTATCTCTGTGTATCTCTTGGAAAGAGCATAGGAGAGCAAATTGCAAGGTTTGATGACAGCGTTCACCGCACATTTCATTTGGGTATTGTTAGAATGCAGAGTAAGAGAGTGAGATCAGTGATTCAATGCCATGAGGTTTTGGACAAGTCCAAATGAGCATGCACTTTCCCATGCAATAGTGTGGCAGCCATATTGAATGACACAGATACTTACTTTTCCATTTTAATGGCATGTTAAAAAACAGACAATGCTTATGCAATTCGGTGTTCCTCCAGCACCCGGCTGAAAAGTTTTCTCAGCCGATTCTGTTGCCCCACTGCCTCCAGACATAATCCATCAATGTAATGAGTGTTATCAAGGAGCAGTGGTGTGGCAAAGTGTTTAGGGAATTTGAATTGTTATCTAAAGATTACATGTTTGAATCCCAGGTGTGGCACAGCTGTTGTAGCCTTGAGCGAAGCGCTCATCCTGAATCGCATCAATAAACTATCCACATTGGATAAATGGATAAAATAAAAATGCTGGGAAAATTCAAAATATGGATCTCACCCTGGGTGAGCACATCTGCTAAGGACTATAATAATAATAATAGTAAGAAGAAGAATAAGAATAATGTAATTGGGACTGTTAGGGATTAATCCCACATTAATATATGATTTGCTGTTTGTCCTAGTAAAATGCCACCTTATGCTCCTCTTTGCCACGCTTGCAGAAATTTGGTACAGTATCACTGCTTCGCTTAGTAAGTAGGACACTTTCAGAAGCTCCTCCACAATTCATCTTCTTCACCAAGGGCAGCTACCCCTTGGATTCATCTTCACATGACGAAATGGAGAGCTCGCTCTATTTTCGCTTGGCCTCTCGAGTACCTCAAACCTGATTTTTGTTTAGAGCCCCATCTCAGGTCCCGTATGTGACGGCTAAATTCCACACCGGTTTGCCACAAAACATATTTGGCCAGCCCTGTGTTTTTTTTCTTTTTTCTTTTTTCTTTTTTCCTTCCACCATGTCTGTTTCAGCTAAGACACTTTCAGGCAGCATCATACAAAATGGAACAAACATGTACTTAATGTCAAAAACATAACAAACACATCCTTGAAATGCTTACCACACATTGCTTCCTGTTTGCAGAATTGCGTGTGAAGAGGAAACATGCTCATGCGAAAGGAAAAGAAGGGAGGAAAAAGTGAAGCCGGGGAGGCAGTCAGGGGTGAAAGGGTGTTTGGAGAGAATCGACGTATATGAGTTCACAATGCGTGCGTGCATCAGGGCACAACGCATGGATGAGCCAAGCCGCTCAGGCGTTTTGCGCCTGGCTGGGAGCGACTCGCACCAATCACACGAGGGAGTCGGGTCCATCCAACACGGGGGCGTGTCAGCTCCAGTCCAGGAGGGCCAAAATCCAGCAGGGTTTTCCCTGCTCCCTTCAAAAACTCTCACCCTCTCAGAGCTGTGCAGAGAAGCTGAATTGGTTCAATTATGACGGTGACGAGTTAGAAGCAGATGGTTTAACGTCTGGCAGAGATGCAAGCCAGCAGACACTGCAGCCCTCCAAAACTAGGGTAGAGTAACCCCTCTGTAACACATCTCTCCAAAATTGTCTGCACATTGTCCAATCTGGCAATGCTCTGCTGCCACTGCACTGGTGCCGTGCATGATTCTACAGTCACTGGGCAATGTTAACAGGGACTGAAGCGGCAAGAACAATCTCATGAGCATCACGTTCAGTTACAAAGGCCTATGAGAGAACACACATGAAAATTAACACACGCACACACACACACACACACACACACACACACATTACATATATATGTCTGTGTATATAACATAAATTACATATATGGCTATATATAAACATATATGTATGGGTGTGTAGATATATTTAATGTGTGTGTGTGTGTGTGTGTGTGTGTGTGTGTGTGTGTGTGTGTCCCTGTCTGTGTGCTTATAATTTATAATTAGGGTATAATGTATATTTTACAACAGATGTAATTTCAGCATAGATTTTATAGTGTGTGCCCACAATCACACCTACGAAATTGGCGATAACCAATGTATTTTCTAATGCATTCAGTATATCTTGGAATCTGTTCAAAATACATGCTCTGGGTGCTAACTGGTATTTAACTTTCTCATAGAGGTATGAATTAAGGTATTAGCCAGGTAATGGCTTTGTTTAGTGGTCTTCAGAGGATGATGGATTACGTGGGGTGAGGCCAAGCTGGACGCCCCGCTTGGTGTGTGGCCAGTTGCTGAGTAATGACCTCCTTCCTGGTCATCGATTACTGCGGGGGCAGCAGAGACGGGGGCCGGCTGGTTACGGCCGAGAATGATGATGAGGAGTGGGTGACGAAGAGCCGACCGCTCAGCTCCGGTTCCTTTAAACTTCACCGCTCATCACCAACTCCTGTAAGCTAGACATCTCATCTCCAGCTCCTCAAATCTAAACTGCTTCTCCACAACTCTTTTAAACTAGACCACTGGTCGCCAGCTCCTGTAGGCTAGACGTCTCACCTCCGACTCCTCAATACAGGACTGCTACTCCACAACCCCTCTAAGCTAGGCTGCTCATCTTTGATTCTCCTAAACCAGCCAGCTCTTCCACAAATCCACTAAACAAGCCTGCTCATCTCCATCTCTTTTAAACCAGACTGGCTGTTGGAACGAAGGCCATAAACAAGCATTAGGTGTGTTACATTGCTAATAGTTTGCTTTAATGGCTTCTTTGAACAACAAATCCGTGTCATTGTCAGCGGGGATTTTAATACATTTTTAGTCTCACTGTTTTTGTTTAGCATAACAGACAGTCTTATCCTTTCATAATATATCCATTGGTATATCTGGATGTATTTACTGAACAAATTCAAGTTAAGTACTTGCTCACAGGTGAAAATAGAACACACCAGCAAGGACTGAACCTGTGACCCTCCTATTGCAAGCACAGTTCCTTCATCACTCTACCTCACAGCTGCCATTATGACCGTATTACATTATACGCAGAGCATATATAGTCTAATATACAGACAATCATTTTCAAAAAAGCACCATTAGAATGGTGCCAAAACAGAAACAAATCCTCTGCAGTGTTTCATGGTAATTACAGCTCTCCAATGATTTGTGCTTGGCTCTCAGCAGCTTGGTTTTTATGAATGCTAGACTCAGCAGGGCTGCTCCTGTATTCAAAGGCTGTTGTTGCATTGATACTTAAAGGAAGAAAAAGAACAGATATCACCCATGGAAAATGAGCAAGCCTGGAACAATTTATGAGATTGCAAGCAATGTACCAACCATGTTTGGCTCAATCTTTGCATGACTAAACAAAGCCTAGTAGCCAGGCAGTTAGCATAAAATGCTTCAGCCACATTCTGCAACGTTATGATAAGGTTCCAGTTTAGCTGTAGCAGGTGATTGTGTTGTGACAACATTGATAGCTCACCACAATCAAATCTCATTCTGTTTCAATGTTTTTGAAGGAGGTAAAAGGTGTTCACAATGTTAAAAATATAGTTTCCGTGAGGTTAGCATAAATTTGTGAAACCATGCAAAACGCTTGTCTTATGTTTCCTCAGGACTGAACTACAACATTAGTGTGACAGTAATGGACTTTGAACCCTTCTCACTTGAATTAAAAATGTCATGCAATGTTTATGACATGCATAATCATGGCTTCACCGCAGTATGAGAGCAATGGATCTTTTTTAATATGACAAAAATGAACTTAGCAAACAAGATGTTTAAAGTAATTAACTTTAGTCCATGCTGTAGAACAGTAAAATGCTGAACTTGGTATAATTGAGTGTTGGTTGGGAATATTAATGAAAATTTTGCAGGTTGCCAGTCAGCTAGCTAAACAAAACAACATAAACATGCCCATCGATGGATGTATGAAAGAGGACTTTGCATTTTACAGGGCTGTTTTGTCCTTTCCCCCTAAAATAGTCAGTGATCAAACTGAGAACAGATTGCATTATATTTGAAGACTCTTGACAAACCTGAAAAACCAAGTGCGTAATAATCTGAAGGCTAATAGCTAAGAGCCCTGATTATGTTACCTGACTGCAGTTACAATAGCGTAATTAATTAACTACGTTTCCCAGGTCCTTAAAACACTGTGGAAAGCTGGTCCTGACCACTCCAGACTCATTTCTTAACAACACTCGACTATAGTCCTAACAACTCCCATCCCTATGCTAAACACTCTCTGTTCTCTGTGTTCCTCATTCTGAATGACTCACAGCCTTTGAGTATTATCAATTACAGCCACATAAAAACATACTGTCCACTCAAAGGATTAGATTCACGCTTCATCTTAATAGAAATTGTCATCAGCTTCAACAACTGAAATCTGTCAGTGATTAAAGTGAGTACTCTGAGTAGGCCACCTGTTGAGGCTAAAAGCTTTTGTTCGGTTTCATCGGGTTTCTTTGTTTTGTTTTGTTTTTTACACCGATTAACACAATTGTGTCCAATCTCCGATTACAGATCTGGCAGCTCAGTTCCTTAGTAAATCATTCAAAAGGTCATTTTAAAAAATAAATAGTATAGTGCTGTTCGGAAGGATTACATCACTTCTCTTTCGACCCACCGAAGATTTTTATTAATTTAACCATAAAATTATATCACCTCCAAAGGTGCGGCAAAGTCAGGGTCTTAAATACTGTTGCAGATTTCAGGTGTTTTTTGGCCAGAGATTTATTATTTAATCACACAGAACTATATACAGCTCATATATCACAGACAGATATTACAAGCTTTTTGAAAACCGAGCACTACTTAGGACTTAATGGCAGTGATGATCATAGCTGTCTTAATGGCCCCTCATTAAAGCAGGTATCATGAGTTTAGTGTTGCCGTTGTCGATGCGTGTACCACATTTCGCTCTTTCTGCAGGCGTGCAGTGTTGCGTCCGCATGGAAATGTAACGGTTTGAGGTCAGGAAGGCAGCGGCGCGGGAAATGGCACGTCGCCCCGGAGCGCCGCGTTATGCGAGACAGACCGACGATCCTCCCACAGATGATTCCATTTCGTTTGTTCGTTCGTTTGGAGAAAGAGAGAAAGAGAGAAAGAGAAGGAGAGAGAGAGAGAGAGAAAGAGAGAAAGAGAGAGAGAGACACAGCTGTGTTTACGTCAGCTCTGTGGACCGGAAAATGGCATGACAAAATTATCTCTAGAAAACACGCGCGCAGTCCAGGTGGGAAACGAAAAGGAAAATCGCATCTTTTTCAAAATCGAAAATTGCATATTTTAAAAAAAAGAAGCCATGCAACAAAAAAGCCATGCAAAAACATTTCTGGTATGAGTCTTGTTAGATGTATCTGTACAGCACTGTGTGAATCATACAACAAAACAGGAAGAAAATGGAGTTATGGAGTCTTTAGTATGAATGTGATTTTTATGCGGTGTAGCCTACCCTCTGAGGTTAAAATGATGACCTTATCAAAGATGGACATCCAACAATGAATGGCCCCTTTTTGTGGTGGATTTCCCTTGATGATTGAAAACAGATGACATGTGCTGTAACTGAGTCAAACAGCCATTTGACAGGCTGCTTATGTGAGTTTTTCTTCCCCTGTGGAGCATAAAACACCTTCCAAAAAGGCATAAATTACAAGAGATTCAGGCAGGAAGTGTCTGTTTGGAAATAGATCATAGGAACAGGTGACCCCTCACAACTTCGTCACGGAGCCAGAAAGCTCTGTCACCACGAAGGAGGATTTAGGGGCGAGAGGGCGCAAGGGGACATGAGGGCATGACTTTTCCATGACCACCCCCCCACCCCCCACCGAGAGAGAGGCAGGGGGGGTTGAGTGACTCAGCATAGAAAGGGCAACCCGAAACCACAGGACCACATTAGCGTCATATGAGCAGAAGGCCCCCAAGGAGACTGGAAACTGGAGCACAGCCATCCAATAGCATTCGAGGTGAATGACAGCAAGTGTTTGCTGCAGTATATCATCACATAATCCTTTTTGGGGAAGATAATACTGTATACTGTACAGCTACCTCAGGCCGTGCTGCGAATGACATAACCGTAACACACCCCGACGCCCAGTGACTGAGGGCAAAGGTTAAAGGCAGCAGACCTTTGATCACGGAGAGTTCATTCACATACCCCCTTAGTTTCCTGAGGGATTATGGGAGGATTAGAGGATGTGAGCATTGTCAGCCCTGCTTTCTTTTGCAAAGCGGCCTGTTCTTTTTCTGGCTTTTGTCTAGCACATCCCATCACTGCTCTACAGGACACTTCTCAAGTGTAAGAAGCTGGGATTCATTGTGGAACATTTTTGTTGGCGTCTTTCTGTGATCTGAATTGGCGTGATTGAACACTTGCTAATGAGGCCTTTGTCCTATAGACAGGTGAGCAGGTAGGGCTGCACCCTTCCCTGAATGCAGTGAGGACACTGCGTTGCAGGAGGTGCCATGTGTTGAATGAGACATTAAATTAGGACCCTTGTTCTTTGTGGTCATTACATATCGCGAGGCACTTACAGAGAAATTAAGGATGTTCACCCTGGGGTCTCCCATTCAAAGCTGCAAACTGCCTCTCTGAATCTGGCCACCTGATCATCCTCCTGCACTGAATAGGCTTTACAAGGCCCTGCATTCCCTGCCAACCTTTCCCCAGACTGTCACTGCAAAAGCAAAATAGAGCTCTCGGCTGACCTTCCTTTTTAAGAAAGGCAAATAGATGAAATAAAATGTTCCAGTCTGCATCGTTTCTCGGCATCAGAAATGGGCTTACCGATAATGCTCTCAGTAACATTGACTAAGAGCAACAGCGTTATTGTGGGGCTTCAGACAAAAGTTCATTCCCACTTTACATTATCTGTCCCTTATTCCTGTGTATTTACAATGTAACTACTTAGCTACTACTATGTCCCTACATAGTAACTACTTCGTGCTTCATCACTGTTGTTACAATTGTACAAGCCATAAACAAGTTCTACAATTGCTAGACTTTCACCATACCATATCAAGAACTTCTTAGAGATAAGGACTTATGTTCTAGAGCAAGTCAGCAGTATGAATGTGTCAGTAAATTACATCCAGTACACAGACAGTGTGTAATATCCTTCCTATGGAATCCATGACAGGAGCATCTGCAAATAATGTGTTCACTTCTTTGTTCTGCTCGGATTTTTTCTTGGGAGGAGGAATTAATATTTACCCCCATTATTTTAAGGGATCAATGAGTGAACTTGGAGGCCATGTAAATTAGAAGGTTCCCAGCAGTCATGAGTCTATTCATTACTCTAGCACAATTATTGGAGCATGCACAGCATGGGTTTTGAGTTATGTCTCTAATGGTTTGCCATAACAGCCGATAATACAGCCGGCTTTATCGTACAGCGAGTGATATTTTCGACGTGAGCCTCTGGGAGTGCGTCAAGGAAAGGGGAAAAAAAAACTACCAGTGTGAAAACGTGTTTGGGCTAAACATAGTTCTAACAGAAGGAGAATGTTTGTCTGGGGACCACATCAAACAAACGTGGGTGTAAATCCCACGTGAAATCGGATTTCAGTTACGATGCGTCTACGTCGTCAACCCTGGAAATCTCAACCCAAGAACATGCAGTAATTAGACAAGCGGCTGCCGGGGAAGCTCTGGGAATAGTGGGCGGGCCCTTTGGGCACGGTGGGAGGAGCCAGCAACAGTGACGCTGGGGAGCATGACTTCACTGCCCCAGGAAAAAATATGCAGATACCTCTGCCGTTTGTGAGCAAGGCAGCTGTTTTTACACAGTGTTATTTGAGTCAGTGATTTTCTGTTCACAGTTTTTCATTGAGCTCTACTTGATAAAAGTCAATATTATATATTCCTGCAATATGTCTGGGGAAAAAAAGAGAAATGGCTTTTCCGTGAGATAACAAAGATGCCAAGCTCTCAGTCTAACTTAAGAGCATTCAATACACCACAGCGATTTATGACAGATATTCCAATGTCAGGAAACGTCTTCCTGACTAGCATGTACTGTATGAAACTGAAACTGTAAAAATCATCTAGTAGCATATAAAGAAAGAAAGAAATTAAGCACAGTGTTACTGCAGAATATCTCACTGTATTAAAATTTGTCTCTCCTCATACTCCATGTAGTGGTTTTATATCCCAGCTGCATGCCAGATACTCAAAGGCAAGTTAACACATAGGAAATGGAACGTCCTGCTTTTATAAATGTGCTGATATGTTTTACATGTGGGCTCAGTGGAGTTAAGAGTACAGTGTGAGAGCTTCCCTTGTGTTGGTACTGTGACTGCTCTGGGAATGTTTACAAGATAAACTGCAATACCTATAATCGCTATGTGTGTGGACGCCCAGTTAGGGCTGAAAAAAATTTCAACAAAATGGAACACAAAAAACCTTTCAGTTCTGGCAGTTCTCTCCAGTTCTCTCTGTGCTGAGGCACAGTGACCTATAGAGGTGAAATTAGCGTGAACCTGCCTCTTTTTTTTAAGGCCTGATTTTCATTTGCTGATAATGTGTTCTACTATGGAGCCTTGGCAAGAAATTCCAAACATGCTAATCCTTAAGGACTGCATAAATATAATCTGAGCTTTAGCTTCAAGTTCCACAGGAGGGGTACGCTTAGAATAATTGGGGTTAAATTAGCTTTCAAAAAAAATCAATTCAGCAGCTTTGGGCTGTCAGTTTAACTGTAGTGGCAGTTTTCATTAGTCTAAAAACTACAGTGCAGCACAATGTGAATTCTGTAATCACTAGAGTAGCGATGAGCACTTTTTTAAAGAAAATATAATATAAATATTATGGGCTATAAACACAAAGTTTTCTCCTTGGCTCTGAAGCATGCTGTCATAGCAGCTGCTCTAGCACATGTATTTCGGAAACAGGACTCATATGGCCAGATGAACAGAAATGTGTTTATCCACCCTAAATTGTAATGAAGATGTTAAGTTTATCATGGAAGGCTCTCATTATTTCACTTATATGCAGCTCTTTGAAAAGGTTGATTGGTTTTAGTGCATGAAAAATTAGGGAGGGATTTAATTTGTGGTCCAAAAATATTAGACTGTATAAAATTCGCATTTTCCTTTCATGTCTTTGTAGCATACATTTAGTGACTTATGATTTATGGTGGGCCTAATTCTATCCACCCCTAAAAGCTTTTAGCCACATTTCTGTGGTACTGTTTTTGCTATAGACACTTTATTGCTCAACTGTGACGGACCTGAACTGTGCAATGCATATAAAATCACAAAAGGAGAAAATGAAAAAATCAGGCAATAATATATATATTTTTAAATCAACCACAACACAAAGCTCTGGAACCAGTATGAGCAAGGTCTCAACCAGGTGAACTGCTGAAGAAATGCCTGTAGCTCTCCAGCTACACCTGTACTTAATCAGTCTCCTGTAAGGCAGGTGGGACTTGTTACCTAATGGATAAAAGCAATTAGACACACAGTCACAGACAGCTATCCCATTTTAAATGAAGTTTAAGAAATGCAGACCTGTTTTTTTTATCTGAGACTGATATGTATCTTATAAATACATACTACATTCACACAAGAATTTCTCACAAAAGACCAAACTGCAATAAAAACTAGAGACAAGGGACTGATGATGCGTTAGCCGCCACAGAGTGAATGAATTGAATCATGCCAAGCGGTGACAAGCTGATGTGTGTTCCCGCAGATTACAGTAAGGTAGCTTTTTGATCACGGTGCACATCACCTTCCATGTTATGCTAATGTAAATACAGCTCTCTACACACAGAAAGAGTAAACAGTAACCCCCTTCCCCCCTCCCCCCACCACCCGCCCTGAGTCATGGCGTCTGCTCTATTATTCTCTTGTCATCTAGCTCCACAGACCTCGAGAGCGTTCTGTGCTGGCTCTGCGTACCTCTAACAGGTCCATTGACTCTCAGTATTCTGACTTTGAGAATACTACCAAAAAAAGCAGGTAACAAAGTGGTCTGTTTTTAGTTCCCGTCCATGAATATTTCAAATCTCCGTGGAGCGGAGCGTCTGAAAGAGGGGGATTTTAAAAACAACAGGCCTGAGCAGCCGATGCTAGGGACCTGTAGGAAAGCGTAAAGCGGATGAAATGACATCCGGCTGCCTCATCAAGAGCCTCCCTAGTTCAGTCGAGCTAACACATTCTTTATTTTTCAGTGTGCTTTCACACAACTCGCGACACCACACAGATGCATTCTGGTAAAGCTCAACTGTTCCTTAAAATTTAGTGACCAAACTAGGACCTCCTCCGATACTCCATGGCATTTTGCTGGTATTTACTGGGGTCAAGAATAATGGAGTCCTCCCACAACAAAGCAAAATTGGCTCCCTCTTCCAGTGAATTACAATCCAATGAGGCTGTCTTCTGAAACAGAGCAGCTATTTTTGGACAAGGAACGGCGCGTAGTCGTTAACATTTTGGCTTTTTTCTTTTTTTGCTTTTGCTTTTAGCTCTGTGTTGTGCGGTGCCTTACCTTCAGTGAAAGGTAAGCATATTCACGCAGTTAGAGAGGCTTAAACCTCCTTGGGTTCAGAGAGTTTGTTCAGAAATTGGGATGGCATGAGCACAACAGGTGGCATGAAGCAGCACCATGCTGAGTTTAGCTGCATGGGGCTTTTTTTGCGTTTGTTTCACAGCAGGGCTTTAGTACTTGAACACTTTTCCATTCAGCAAGACCAGTCCCATCCCGAGAAGCAAATCAAATGTTTGCTTGTGTGGAAGGGAGAGAGAGAGAGAGAGAGAGAGAGGAGAGAGAGAGACAGAGAGAGAGAGAGAGGAGAGAGAGAGAGAGAGAGAGAGAGAGAGAGAGACAGTGTGTATGGGTATGCGTGCACTAATGTAAGACAGATACAGACTGTGTGTCACAAGTGAGAAAAAAAATGACAGAGTGACTGAGTGTGGGAGAGAATGATAGATTGTGTATATTTGTATATGAAAGAGAGCATTAGCATGTGTGGGGAAGACTGATGGTGTATATGTATGAGTGTATGTGTGACAGAGCAAGTGTGTGAGTAAGAGCCTGTGTTAAAGTGAGACGTCGAGTGAATGTGTGTTAGACCAAATGTGCTTACGTGGTAATATGCTTTGGCACAACAGTAAATTGTGTAAGACAAAATATGCTTGTATTATATGCTTTGGCAATACAGATGCAATCTTTTTCACAAGAAAGAAAGTTGAATTTGAACGTGTGTGCATGCATGAAACAAAGAATTACCATGAGTCTGAGAGACAGAAGGAGAGATTGTGTATGTGTGTGAGAGAGAGGGCATGAGTGTGAGTGTGTGTGTGTGTGTGTGTGTGTGTGTGTGTGTGTGAGAGAGAGAGAGAGAGAGAGAGAGAGAGAGAGAGAGAGAGAGAGAGAAAGAGAGAGATAGAGAGCAAGAGAATATGTCTTAAAGTAAGAGAAACTGAGCAGGTGTATGTGTGCGAGAGAGCCACAGAGAGAGGGAGAGTGAGTGTGTATTTGTGTGTGTTGGGAAGATGTGTGTGTTACAGAGCGATGCCAGAGTTTTGATAGCAGCTCCAGTAATCGCGTTGGCATGCTGCGCTGTTAGAAATTCGTGTAGAAATCACCACGGCCTCCATTTGACATCCTCCCTCGCCATGGTTATTTCTGCTCAATGGACTCAGAGAGGACCCCAAGCTGCAGGATCCACTGCACAATGGTCAGTACAGACGCTCCACCTGCAGAGGAGCTGGATCCGTAAAGCTGCACTGACCAGGTAATGTAGATATGTGGCACTAAACAGTTTCTCAAAGTCAATAATCTCTCCTCTCTCTCTAAATCAATATCTAAATCATTGGCATCTTACATATTAAACCCTTGCATGGGCACTGGTGACACAAATGTCATGTACCCTTATGTTCTTCAGAGCTAAGGTGGTACTTTAAACACACATTTTTCTGTTATTCACAAAGGTGAGTGGCTGTCTTCAGTCTGATGTGCAATTCTTAAAGAAATAAATACACCCATTTAGAATGTAATAATATTCAAAACATAAAAAAGAAAAGTAAATCAAATCAATGTCTGTTTCTGGTTAATGTACACATTCTTTATGTAGAATGCTTACAGTATGGCCTGATGTGATCACAGCTAAGTCATCAACTAACAGTTACCAGGCGCGTATGACGATAAAACAAATTGTCTTCATTTCAACATGTAATTGGTGATTCCAAAAAAAAGTTTCATAAATTAAAGTGTGGGAAGGGAAAAGATGTATGTTTTAGTGCCTCCTCTCAGCACAAAAATCGTTCTTTCTGGGGTTGTGAATTTTGCTGTAGATAAACAAGCCACACCTGCTTGTCCCAGAAGACATATCTGTGAGCTGGATACACTCACAGTCTATCCCCTAATAATCCCACAATGCTGAATTTAATGAAGAACATCAGCACGACTTTGGCATCACACCCCAAAAATTAATTTTTATTTCTGGTATTCATTTCTCTTGTGAAATGAGTGATTGTCTACTATATAGGCATTTTTGCAGGCAGTTTCTATAAAACATCACAGCTCAGGGACTTTAATATAAAGTTGAACCATCAAAACAAACACAAACAACCTACACCATCTCAAGCCTCCACTTCAAATAATCTATATTTTAATAAGATGGCTGTAAAGGCAATCTGGGGCACACTGTGCTGACACAATACCCCTATTGCTTTTCTCCCTCTGTGTTAAATCAAAGATGGGTGTTAGAGAGGAGAGGAAAAAACAGTGAAAGAGAGGAGAAAAAAAAAACACCCGCAATTTCCAGGATTAGACCTAAGTTATTTCCCAGGGGTTTCTAGGCAGTATGTGTGTATGAGTGTGTATGTGTGTGTGTATTTGTGTATGTGTGTGTGTGTGCCTGTCCTTGTAAAAGTGTGTGTTTCTATGCATGTAAAAGTGTGAGTTTGTGTATGTGTATAAAAATGTGTGTGTGTGTGTGTGTGTGTGTGTGTGTGTGTGTGTGTGTAGGTACACTGTTGATCAGCTCCAGTCATTGCAATGTGTGAGCTGAACCGTGTGTCAGAGAGCAAGGGGAACCGCAGTAATCCTCTGACACTGATGCTCCTTGAGGGGCCTCTGGGTTATTAAATGCCTTCAGATTTGCCTGGAATCTAATGAAACAACACAGACGGGCAAAATCGCCACAGCGTTCATCCATGACACTTGTTCCAAGCATTTCAAGGATGGGGCACTACTGTAAATACCAGCTGCTCCCGGCCCTTGTTGGAACTCAAAGTCAGAGCAGTCTGGCAAGCAATGGTGGGAGGGAGGGGGCGATGAACCATGCTGCATACAACCCAACTTCCTGCTCCAGCAGAAGGCAGCCCTGGTGCATTAATGACCTCCAAGGGGCCCCGCAGCAGGCAGCTTGCGCTGGCAGGGCCCTCTGGGCTAAACGCCTGAAGCTGACCCTGGATCAGCGTCAGCGCCTTCTGTATTCCCATCTTCCCTCCCAACCCCTGACCCCTTTTTGGCAAGCTGCTGCGTCTGATGACTCTCAAGAGACATGACCCAAGAAGAGCATCTCCACTTACGGGTATGACATCCTTGGGTCAGAACGCGTCAGAATTTCGAAAGGGAGGCCACACTGGGCCCTGTTTATTTATTTATTAATTTATTTTCATAATTCTGAGATGATAGCAGAATTAGTGTCAGGTCAGCTGGTTTCTGAGGGGGCCCCTCCACCAGGTTGCTAACGGGAGCAAGAGGAGTCCACACACGCCAATGCTCACTGAAGCCTCTCTTGTGCCCGCTCTCTCTCACCACAGTAGACTAATCTACGCTCGTACATATCGAACGGGGTTGGGGGGGGGGCATTCTTTTTACCAGGGGATTTTCCTCTTTAGGCATTCCACATCCATTTCAGTGGCAAGCGGAATGATATCAGTGGCAGTTTGACCATCCACAGTGCCCGCTGGGAAACTAAACCACCCCTCACTGGCAACATCCTAACAACAGAAGCCATGATGATGCTCTGAGGTCACAGAGAATTGACCGAACAGCCAGTAACCAATCAAAATCCCCTCAAGGCAGGGGGATGCCCATTGAAGCATTTCACAAGACGCCCTGCTATCTTTGGACTCTTTGAAAGTCCGTTGCCCACTGCATCAAGAATTCCAGCCCCTCCCTTCAGGTTCCAGGTTCACATACCCAACAATACAGTTGAACAGATCAATGCAATTTATCTCTGTAGTATTTTATCATTAGTATTTTCTGCATCCTTTTTAAACCTGTGTCTACATTTTCAATGTTTTTTAAAGCTGTAACTTTGTATGTGCACAGAGTTTCCACTCCTTGTACGTTTTTTTGACTTGTTCACATCATTGGAGACATTTATGATTTCTAATCTAATCTAATCTTACCTACTGTCAAACACAGTAGGGCGTTTAATCATCCAAGAGGTGAAACTACTTTTAAACGGAAATTGTCCAACACATTGAATTCGGACTCCAATTAGATGCATTTCAGATGTTAATAAATCTTTCCCACAAAATAAAATCATGTGCATACAAGTCTTTAAAAGCATATGTGAAAAGGCCAAGACAGGGAGCAACTTGACACAGGAGGCTGTGTTGAACAGTGCCAAGTTGGGAATCACCATTCCCTGATATTCAACTGACGAGAAATCCATATTGTCAGCATAAAGTCCCTGGGAAATGGTCAGCGATGTACCTTACAGTTATGATTTAGCTTGTGTAAATTAATTAAGTCTTGTAATGAGCAGGACCTGCAATGGCGGGAAATGGAGAACAGGCACTGCCGCAGCCCAGTACAAACGGTTACCACGGCGCCCATTCAGGTTATTACACAGCCTGCTTACACTGACCCAAATGGCTGTTCAACACATAAAGGGCGCCAAGGGCTGTTCTCTGAAACACGATCAGCAGATTACTTTACATTTCTAATTAGACCTGAAACTCTGACTGGAACTGGGAAATCATTTTTTGTCATTCCTTGAGAACAAAATCGGCAAGTATTTCATAACGAACCCAAAGGAAAGTGCCTTGTAGGCTGTACAAAGTGTGCTCCAAGTTAATGGCACTTTGCATGGGTTTTGATTTCTTACAGAGCCACCCTCAGAATATTTCAAGACTGCCGTTTGGCTTTTCAGATATTAGACTGTAGCAAAGAAAGTAAAGAAGGAAACATATATCAGAAAAAATGCTCTACAGGTTTATTGGCTTGCACGATATTACCATATTAATGCGTACGGATCAGAAATATTCATCCCTAAATATATTTTCATTAACACAGGCTTAATGTTCCTCTTTTACCATGTGCCTTAAAGATATGCTTACGCTTGTGAATGTATCATGGTTATAGGACTGGATTTTGATGGGACTGATTATTAACTTAGATTTAAGGTCCCCCCACCCACACAAACAAACACACACACACACACACACACACACACACACACACACACACCTGCTCAAGCAGATGGGTGTTTAATGGCCACGTCGCTGTTTAAATGTGGCGTTTAATAACATTTTCGCTTAAAAACACGAACGGCGACACACTCTCAAACATCCATTATTGGCGGAGCAATGGCCGTCCCCTGTTTGTCGCCGCCGATTTGGAGACTTTAATGTGAAGGTCGTCCGGGGAGGGAATGCATGAGTGAGAATCCGCGAGACGGGCTGCCCGTGAATTTAAAGTGGCAGCGCATGCCTCGCACCGCGGGGGCTCGCCAGGGTTCGAATATATACTTGAGAGCGCATGACCTTGTTTGTTTGGTTTGAAACTTTCCGCGTCAGCACCGGACCACCTTCATCTCTCCGGCAACACAGGGGAGCAAACAAAGGCCAGGATGAAACTGATGATACGGAAAACACGTTTAGAAGAAAAAACATTGGTCTAACAAGGTGCTTGCGAGTGTACACACATATGTTTTGCCCCTGGTGTTCATTAACTGCAAACATTGCCAGCCTCCCACTCAAAAGTTCTGACTGTTGTTACTGAAATAATTACTTCCCTCAGCCTTTTTGTTTAGTATGTAATATATGTATTAACTAAAACGCCACCAGCGTTGTAGTGGATACAATGCACTTGGGGACCCCTCTGAAATGATTCTATCAGACAGCCTTGTAAAGAGACGCTCTACTGTTCAAGACTGGTGGTGATATTGTATTGGCAGTTTCTGTCCAAAGCGTTGTTTTAACATTATACAAAAGTGGACACGCAGAGTCAGGTTTGCCTCATTGTGTCTCAGGGCAGGAATAAACCGAGATAAAGCGGTACTGTCCAGCAGCAATAGTGCTGAGCACACTTCGATGGCCAGAAAGCGAACAGGCAGAATGGAACTTCCGCGGGAATGGTGCGTTCATAAATTCGATTGTTGGACGTACGTACAGTGGTTCCGACCCTGACAAGCGTGTGACTGTGATGTCCGAGGGATAACTATTGATTCTGGACGGGGCGATGGCCGAGGGCCGACCCGTTTGTTCGTTCACGAACGCCTCCACCCATTCGCAGCTAATGTGATCTGACGGAGCGGTAATGCCTGTTTTTGCTGACGCGCCGACATGCAGGCTTACTTTGAATTCCCTATGCTAGCTCCGCTCAAAAGGAGGCTTAACTTGCAAAGCGAAATGTAGCAAGGAGATAGAAAGCGGTGTGCGCCGTTGTTTCCAAACAATATTTCGGATCTGGCTACATCACCAATACTGCAGTCTTCCCGAGGCAGCTGATGTCTGTGTGATGCTGTGTTTTCAGCTGTTTTGTTTTGCTACTAAACTAGCGTAATTACGATTAAATGCAAAATGTTCGGCTTGCGCGAGCTTTCTTTTACAGTGCTGATAAACGTGTAGAAGATATCTCGTGCGCTCTAACCTACATTTTTAACATCTCTGAGGAACTAACATTGCCAAAGGGCTGACATGTGACTGCGTAATTAAGGGTTTTAAATCGCAGGTTTTCGCGAATTCCTTATTTCTCTGGCCTAAATTAACTACTTTCTAAAGTTTTCTGTTTCATCATGGAAAATAATTAGCTCGCACCTCGTGCATGCCTTCGGGCTTCGCAGTCTGCTCCGTCACCACGGCTGGCTGATCGTTAAATGTCAAATTACTTAATTCGCGAACTTCTGTGATAACATTTGTGTCGTTAGCCACGGCAATGCATAATTTCGTTTCCTTCATAGGGATGAAGGTGCACCTCCGATTTTCCCCTTGCTTTGAATTCAAGATTGACCCGGAATTTCAGTTTGATCATATCTTTTTAAGTTAAGCACCCGTGGCCATGAAGAATATTCCGTTGCTTACCGACAGTCACTTGTCATTATATTGTTAGTATCATTAAACGTGTTTATCTAATTGGTGTTTGAAACTAATTTTCAAATGACATGGTTTTTCACTGAACAAATGAAACACAGACCAATTCTATGGTTCGGTCTTTTCAGTTGTTACCCCATCCATCATCATCAAAAGACAGCAAATGAAAACAAAAAAGAATTTTATCATAAATTGATAACTGCTACTGTTTTAGTTACCACTATATTACTAATTCAGATTTAGCAATCTGAATTTTCCCACTTTGTACAATATGCAGCTGAATGCATACAGGCTAACAGAGCTTCTATACAGACAATTCTTGTTATGTTTACACATGTTAGTGGGCAACTTAACCAGGGCCCTGGCACTTGTGAGGGTTTCTGTCATCTACGCCAGGCTAACTGGCAGCATCTCTCTCAGTGACTGTCTCTTTGCCGTCATTAATTTGCTTCAGTACATTCTCCACTCGTGTTATGACCAATGTCTTCTGCTCTATATATTCATGATCACTGGAGTGAAGTAACATGCGTTGTCCAAGCTGCAGAGGAAAAAGTGACGTATCCAGAATATAAAGTTTGGGGATTATCACGCTGCCAGCTAACTTTGTTTTTATTTGCTTAGCAGATACCCTTATACAGGGTGGCACAGAAAGCATACATTTTTAAACATATCAGCCAGTTTTACAGCTGGATATTTACTAAAGCACTTTATAGGTACTCCAGCACTGCCCCAAACAGGATACAAACCCACAACCCTTGTTAAACTCCAGTTCTATTTCCTCCACCATGATTCCCCTGCAAGGAGGAGGACTGCTAGGTACCCCTTAAATGACTGCCCCCGTGTTTGTTAAACATTAAACCAAAGTGCTGTGCAGCTGTGTCAGTTTTACATATTACTGTCAGTTTAGTTTCATCACACGAATCAGTCATTTGAAAGAAACTGTGCGTATCGTAGTGCGCACAGATATTTGATGGCTGATTCTTGGGGGGGGCTTTTTGTGAACAGCCTTTTGACCTTTTGTCCACTGCAGTCCTGTGAAAGTCCTGGTGTTCATGAATCAATTAAATTTGCACCCCTGCCCCCATTCACTAGCTGAAGCACAGTGAGCAGAGTGGTGAGAAATAGCTGCTATGCCACATACAAGTGGTGGCTGGGGTGAGTCACCTACTCCTCCGCCCTCACTTTCCCTGTAAAGATCCTTTGGGATCCATGCAGCACATTATTGCTATACTCATTATGATGTAATTGAACCTCTTTATTGGAAATTTACAAAACATTATATACTCCTTACCTCTAAGCTCTGAGCAGTGCAGGGATCTGCTCGTGTGCCGCTGTTGGCCTTAGGTTTGCATGGGATATCTAAGCCGGGGGGAGCATCCAGGCTAACTGCTATGACATTTTCCCCTAACGCTAAGTGTCAAGTATGCTGGTGTATAACATTTATAGCACGTGTTACTGTTTTCAGGTATTACCTGCTATTTTTGGTTCTTACATGTGTCTGCCAAGCCCATTCAACTGAACACTCCTTTCAGTGTGTAATATGATAGACCATCCCATTCAGTCTCAGAATAGCGATGCACTTATGGAAAAAAGGGAAAAAAAAGACCCTTCCAAACATGTCCATCTGCAGCTCAGATCACAAAGCTTTTAAAGGAGCGACTTCCTTCTGAACGTATCTGACATGACTAAGCAGTTTTATTCCCTTTCAAAATTACCAAATGCCCCCCATTTTATTACAGTGGTCTTTCCATTAAAGCAGGCCTGCGCTGCGTCTACCGGCAGGTACAGGCATTAATCTTCGATGTCTTTTTATTTGAAGCTCAGCACCAGAGTGGGCCTCACACTAATGGAAGAGACAGAGCGGGGGGTTGGGGGAGGGGTGCGTTCACGTGCGTGCTGGAGAGCTCTGGGGGTGGGAACGGATGATGATGGTGTTTGTGTGTGTGTGTGTGTGTGTGTGTGTGTAGGAATCTCCCCAGGGAGGGATGCAGTAAAAAGGTCCTGAATTCTCCTCTGGAAACATGATCGCTCCCTGCCCCGCAGCGCCCATCACCGCATGACAGGAGCTCCATTTGAAATGTGAACATTGCGCTTGGTGATGGCTGTTTGCATGGGCTGTGATCTCTCTCCCTCTCTCTCTCTTCCTCCCTGTGTCTTTCTGTGCCTCTATCTCTATGTCTCTCTCCCTCTCTCTCTCTCTTCCTCCTTGTGTCTTTCTATCCCTCTATCTCTGTCTCTCTCTCTCTCTCCCTCTCCTTTTCCCTATATCTCTCTATCTCTCCCTCTATTTCTCTCTCTCTTCCTCCCTCTAGCTCTTTTCTGTCTCTTGTCCTCTTTGGTTGTCTATGCTCTTATGTCTCTCTTACATCCCCCTTCCACCTTTTTGCTCTTTTAGCATACTTTGCCATCATGTCTTTGTTTATCTGTGTCTTGACTGACAGAAAGATGTGCTGCCAGCCTCACTGCTGGTGTTGCAGCAAGAGGTTAGAGCTGAGAACCAGTTTAATAAAGCTGAGCTGGAAGTTGAGGTTTCATAAGCGCTAATGAGGTGTGCTTCACAAGCAGATTCATCATTATGGGCCTTGTACTATGGACATTATTATAAGCAATTACAATTCTGTAGAGTAAATGAAAGCACATAGGTGAATACATCCTATGGAGGGATATATTCGGTATAATAGATACATATGGATACACACACACATTCTCTCTCTCTCTTTCTCTCTCTTTAGGTCTTCATCTTTTGGCTGGCTCTGCAGGCCCTCATTTAGAGCGAGCCCTCAATCTCTGAGCTAATTCGAATGTTTCCAGAGAGCTGGCAATGTTCGCTGGCGAAGCTGAATTCACTGGGCCCCAAATTAATTCTATATGCAGGAGCAGTCTCCTTCTCTCTTTCTCTCTCCCTCCTCTCTCCCTGAGTCTCTCCCTGTCTTTCTCGCATACGCCCACTCACTCACACATCCATACATCCCTATCTTCATCCCTACGCCTGGAGCCAGATTCCAGCTCGCTCTTTGCACAAGCCTTGTGGAGCTGGAGTTTCAGACAGCAGCACCGAACTGCAGCATCTTCCCCTGCAGTGCAGTGTGTTAACATATCAATACCATTTTATGGCAAAGTATCCACCGACGTCGCCTCTCGGCCATCCCGCAGACAGCGGCCGAGCGACCTGCCAGCTGCGCAGCAGAGGTTAGCCTCCCTTGATTACATTTGATTGACTATAAAACTCCAGCGGAGAGTCTACAGATGTCTGCACGCTCCCCAGACGCAAATCCAACGCATTTTTATTGACCCCCTTTCAAATGGCTGCGTATTGATCTGTTTACACAAGAACATACTTGTCAAGGTCCCAGGGAAGCTGAGAGATTTTGAAAGGATGGAAAGGGCTGCCTCTCTCACTACCTGATGACTGTTGCTGTTCTACCGCACACTGATTGGCTGATGCCCTGCATGTGATTGGACAATAATTTACATATAGTAATTTACATCCCCAGTCATACCAAATTCATGCCTTCCTACAGCGGTGCACTAGTGTAGTATGTATATTTGAGTGGGGAGCAGGAAAAAGAAGCTCACTCACAGACAGACACACACACACACACACACACACACACACGTATATATATAAAACTGCAGTCACAGAAGACAAAAGTACAGCATTTTCTTGTGCATCAATCATCTAAGGAAACCAGAGTTGATTAGCAAGTAATTATTTATTAATTAGGCATTGGTAACTTGCCTAAGTTACTGCAACCCTACGATAATATACAACAGTAAATGAGGCAATATCTCCAAGACAAAGCTCATTGTTATTTTTTAGTTCAGTAACACAGCAGTAAAATGCCGTGTCTCCACAGACATCTTCCAGTAATCTCGCTTACCCTGTGTGTGCTAGCACAAGATGTGTGGCAGCAGCAATCGAATTCTGCATTGTTTTCACCCTTGTCAGGCGTGTTTCAGGGAACATGTATCATGTACCATAATTATTAGAGACTCAAACTAATGGATTTGCTGTGGTATTGCACGGCCTGTTTCTCCTCGTTCATTTCTCACGCAAAAACAATGGCTCCCATGAGTGTCATTACCACGATTTCACCGAAGCACTTATTACAGTCAACGCCAACCACCCGAGCGTTTCCACATTTTCATTAACTCGAGAGCCAAAATAATCATTTCATCAAATCTTGTGCTGACAATGAAGATGCAGTAGATGTCAAATATGAAGTGCAAAAATTATCTGTAATTGCATTGTTTTGAATATAGTAAAACAATCACAGTTTGTTGTGTACAGTGCTATTGAGATTGAAGAACAACGCTTAAAATACATTATGTAATGCATACTTTTTTCTTTTATAGCATGATTTTTGTCCTTATTTCTTCTGGGTTATGAAACATATGTGGTCACTATATATAATATTGTGTCTGTGTGTATACGACACACAGTGTTGACAATGTGTTGGAGTCATTGGCTCCTAATTCAGGTAAATGTAACATTCTGATCATATTTTCAACTTAAATTCAGCAGGGGAGGTTGCTGGGAAAAGGGAGGCACCTCACGCCCTCATTTTGCTGAATTTGTGTATTTGGCCACTGTGGGAACTTTCCCTGTTGTATACACACCTGGTACTAAAACATATTTTAAGGTTTGTGCTCGAAAAAGTAACTTTTTTTTTTCCTCAAACAAAAGTAGTCACGTTCCTTTGAAATCCTTTGAAATCAATGAGACAAGTCATAAGGAAATAGAGCATAACTTATTTCTTGCCCCTGACCTTTAAGTAATGGACAGATATTTTTGCTCAGTATCCATTCAAGTATTGCAATTTTCAATACTTTGTTTTCAAGTTTCTATCTCAAGCTCTGCACCTCTCACCCTTGTTTACCTCTCCCTCTTTCTCTCTTTATTTTTTCACTTTCTTAAAGTGAGATTATATCAATTTATCACACAGTTTACTGCATATTATTACAGAGCCATTTAGAGTATTTATAAAATCACTTTACATTATTACAAAGTCAGTTTATGTAGTTTATAATGTCAGTTTATATTGTTACAAAGTTAGTTTACATCTTCACAAAATCAGCTAACATTGTTCTGGAGTTAGTTAATGTAAAGCAGCCGTACATCATTACAAAGGCAGTTTGCACAGCTGCATCTGCAGAAGTTGTGGGAGTGTTGACTGCTTCTTTACAGCACCTTGGCAGATGCACACCAGGGACTTACTGTACACACAGAAGAGATTGATCGAGTCTGCTGTCGAATCGGGCATCACCGGGCCACCATGTCAGGCGCACTGTCAGAGAGATTACACAGAGATCTACTTTCAACCTCCCCAGTACAGATAAAGGCAAAAAAATCCACCCTGAAATCAAACATCTGAGGGAATGAAGAGGTTTATTTCCCCCGGCATTTCCCTTCTTCACTGCAGTCAAAGTGTTTACCTTTTAACCCTGGGAAACAAACAAAGATCTGTTGCCACACTGCAAACCTTCTAGCTTTACATTTGTTTACCCGGTATGATAAGAGTGACTTTTGCCTGGGACTCATACATCCATTGATTTGTTTACACAGAGCATTCAGATTTCATTTTGGAAGGCAAGTCATTTTACTTCAAGCAGAAGAGCACAATCAACGTGTTCATCAAGCCAAAACCTCAAGGGTTATGAGTAACATTTTAAAAATAGCAATGGTAATCTTTCAAATAATATTCATTTTTATAATTTCATACATAAGCTAATCATTTTTTATTGGTGTATGCTCATTTTCAACTATTGAGATGATAGAAAAATGAATTCAATATACATTTAATCATTTCCCAGTTTTAAATCAGACATACTTATAACACTTTCGCAGTATAATACATTTAAATAAAATTTTAATATTTATAATATATTTGAACAGATCTACTGTAATTTGTCCTGTTTAAATAAGAGAATATGACATTATGTGCTGTCCCACAAAGTATGGGCAGGATTCCAAAGAGTCACACTGCAGGCATTGGAATGGAAATAACTCCATATGAATCAAGGAGGGTGTGGTTAGGAACAAAAATGAAATCCAGCTTCCAATGAATACATTTTGGATATACTGTGAATGTAAAAATGTAAATATTGCTGCTTTCTCACATATGATTATATGCCATTCCTGTAGAACACACAGTGAGATATATTGTGGAAAAAGGAATATATATGAAAGTGGATTTTTTTAATATAATTTGTCATATAATCACATCAAAATATTCCTTATCCTTCCAGTTTCATGTTCGCCCATGTCCATTTTCTCACGAGGGTATGTTTCGCAATTAACCGCAAAGAGCAGTCATGCATGGGTGAGAGGCTATTCGCACAGTGTGCTGTCGCCTCCCCACTTATCACTGTCGCAACTGGAGCCCTCCCCCATCACCAGCAGAGCCGTTCGTAAACCCCTCCCACGTCCCCGTGCCGCCACCTGCCCCCTCGTCTTCCGTCGCCGTGACATCTCGGGCCTTGTCCGCCGAGGGGAGTCCACAGCGAGCCCCGCCGGGAGAAGACACCGCGGGTCCGGGCGCGCGGCCAGCCCGGCCTGTCAGCCGCAGGCGTTGTATAAAAGGTACAGCGTGTCACTGTAATGCAGTCTGAACAGTTCTGTCTGAGGTTTCTGACAAAGCGAGAGAGAGAGACAGAGGGAGAGAGAGAGAGACAGACAGGGTGAGAGAGAGAGAGAGAGAGAGAGAGAGAGAGACAGAGAGAGAGAGAGAGAGAGAGAGACAGACAGAGAGAGAGAGAGAGAGAGGGTGCTCATGCATAGCGGATTAATCTGGGGCCCGGCAATTTTGGCTTTTCCAGCGATCATTGCCAGCTCTCTGGAAACATTCGAATTAGCTCAGAGATTGAGGGCTCGCTCGAAATGAGGGCCTGCGGAACCAGGTGAAAGATGATCAGCTAAATAATGCATATTTATTGCTCTCATTGCTCGCTGCCCCGCTTTACCTTGAGAAGGTCATTTGTCTGCAACGTTTCTCATCACGAGCTCCACTGACGTTGTGTACTTGTAGAAAAGTTAAAAAGGGGAAAAACGTTTGAAAGTTAAATAGGGACAGAACAAACATTCTCCACCCATGTTTGTGTCACTAAATTTGGATTATAGATGTTCGCATCAGACATGAAAGTATCCCAGTTCATGAAAGATCTGGACTCAGTGTTTTCTAATAAAGATTCAAACGTTTCAGCATACCTTTAATACCTCACTCTAGACATCACCACATTCACCACTACAATTTTGCCACTAAGGAACGGTAAATCAGTTCCTCTGTGTTCAGGAAGGCTATTAGATTTTAATCTGAAATGGATTTTGCTTATATCAGCCTTGAGTTTGAAAACAGAAGGTGTGTAGGTCCAAAGTAACATATGAGTGGATTTATAGAAATTCTTTTGCTCTGCACACCGCTGCTTTTAATCCATTATAAGCAAATAAGAATGCAGTCCCTTGTGAAGAATGTATTGGGATGAACACTGTGTTTTCTTGAGTTACATTAAGTACATGCCTGCATGCATGTGTGGATATCAGGTTTTTGATTGCTCAGTGACCGGAAATTAAGCAGTTGTGAGTTATCTGTAATGGCTGTAGTGCTCTTTGATTTCAGCTCCTGCATGATGTAACAAACACATCATTTTGCACAGCTGGAATGGTGACACACTCCAGCCAGAATACCCAGGCTGAAGGCCAATCAAAACAAATGCGGACATGTAGCTATTGGCTGAGTGCAGATTACCTTCCTTTGTAAATGTTCTTCATTAGAGTAAAGAGTATGTCAAGTGTTCCTTTAATTACATTGGAGTTACATTACTGCTCACTTGGGATGTGCTTAATTGGAGGCTCCGATGTTACAGTGATTGTTCTGCCAATGTGTAAAAGGATGGATGCAAAAGTAAAAGGTCAAAGGAATTGGCTTCTTTAAATATTTAGTCTGAGAGACTACATTTCCCAGAATTCCAACAATATTTTATGTCACAATGTAAAAAAAAAATCAGAACGGAGGCAGAGAACACGGGAAAAGTGACAGCTGAGAGTAGACATGGACTGAACCCTGGAGAGCCAGATGGGGGAAGACGCGGACACCCGCGAGGTAACACAGGTAGGTGATGGCATGTGATGCAAACAACACACTCCTATTCACCAATCAACTGAACAGTAAAGTCACAAGAATAAAACAATAAGCTCTCCTCAGACCCAAAAGACATGAACAGAGCAAGGGCTGCTGGGAAGTCTTTTAACGTGGTTCTTAAGGAGGGCATGTTACGCCCACGCCCCAAAGACACCACAACATACACTCACTGGCCACTTTATTAGGTACACCTTGCTAGTACCGGGTTGGACCCCCTTTTGCCTTCAGAACTGCCTTAATCCTTCGTGGCATAGATTCAAGGTACTGGAAACATTCCTCAGAGAGTTTGGTCCATATTGACATGATAGCATCACGCAGTTGCTGCAGATTTGTCGGCTGCACATCCATGATGCAAATCTCCCGTTCCACCACATCCCAAAGGTGCTCTATTGGATTGAGGCCATTTGAGTACAGTGAACTCATTGTCATGTTCAAGAAACCAGTCTGAGATGATTCGAGCTTTATGACATGGCGCGTCCTGCAGTAGCCATCAGAAGATGGGTACACTGTGGTCATAAAGGGATGGACATGGTCAGCAACAATACTCAGGTAGGCTGTGGCGTTGCAACGATGCTCAATTGGTACTAAGGGGCCCAAAGAGTGCCAAGAAAATATCCCCCACACCATTACACCACCACCACCAGCCTGAACCGTTGATACAAGGCAGGATGGATCCATGCTTTCATGTTGTTGACGCCAAATTCTGACCCTACCATCCGAATGTCGCAGCAGAAATCGAGACTCATCAGACCAGGCAACGTTTTTCCAATCTTCTATTGTCCAATTTCGGTGAGCCTGTGCGAATTGTAGCCTCAGTTTCCTGTTCTTAGCTGACAGGAGTGGCACCGGTGTGGTCTTCTGCTGCTGTAGCCCATCTGCCTCAAGGTTCGACGTGTTGTGCATTCAGAGATGCTCTTCTGCATACCTTGGTTGTAACGAGTGGTTATTTGAACTGTTGCCTTTCTATCAGCTCGAACCAGTCTGGCCATTTTCCTCTGACCTCTGGCATCAACAAGGCATTTTCGCCCACAGAACTGCCGCTCACTGGATATTTTCTCTTTTTCGGACCATTCTCTGTAAACCCTAGAGATGGTTGTGCATGAAAATCCCAGTAGATCAGCAGTTTCTGAAATACTCAGACCAGCCCGTCTGACACCAACAACCATGCCACGTTCAAAGTCACTTAAATCACCTTTCTTCCCCATTCTGATGCTCGGTTTGAACTGCAGCAGATCGTCTTGACCATGTCTACATGCCTAAATGCATTGAGTTGCTGCCATGTGATTGGCTGATTAGGAATTTGCGTTAACGAGCAGTTGGACAGGTGTGCCTAATAAAGTGGCCGGTGAGTGTATATTTTTTAACATCTGCAGTGACGAATCTCAGCAGAGGGGGAAAAAAGCACGATTACAGCACGAGGTGATGGTCCCCAGTCGTGCATTTTAGAGCACCTTCCTCTCCTTCCTCAGCTCTTTTTACCATTGACTGTTCCCTGAAATTCCCACAAGGCTTTGCGGCGTGGATAAGCCTGAATGCTTCCTCATGAGCTCCCACGCGTCTGATCGATAGGGAGATGGGGTCACAAGGCATTCACTCTTTGTGCGTCTGCCCGCTGATGTGAAGGTGCTCAGAGAATGGAAAAAAGGAAGGATTTCTGTTGAGGATGGCAAATGTAGTTTTACTGATGCCCATTCCAAATGTTAGCTTTCATAACATCCTTCAATATTAATCTTATCTCATTGTTCTAGATGCTATTCCAAGCTTTAAAAGTCTTCCCGTACACTTGAAAAGGTACAATTTATCTGTTCTTTGCTTTACTTTTAATTTAACAAGGACCTATGTGCAGGAGAACTAGAGGCTCATACAAACATTTCTCTGTTTCTCAAAACACCTGAGGCTCTTCTCTGAGAAATAGTAAATATTTTTCATTTTAGATGGTCATATAATCCAAAAATCCGTGACCTATAATCTATAATCACCATGTTAAAGCTGCTTGACAACACTATAAACAGTTTTATACGTCAGTTTTGTATTACTGCAGAAGTGCATGAGAGCAGTTGTCTCTGTGTGGTCATATTGCATTGCTTATCCTGCAAACAGAGTGCACTGCGTACATTACTGGACTACATTACCCAGTGTGCTTGGGAATTCTGTCCCTGCTGTCATTGTCCAAAAAAGGAATGTGGCTTCAATAATGTAGACAGTACAAAATGAACAACTGCTAAGAGCAGTCTCCCTTCAATGTATACATTTCATAGCTTCATTTCAGGGTACTGAAGTTGATTTGCAGTAACATAAAAGAATACAAAGTGTTTCAGAGCAAATAAAATGTGTCTAGATATTTTTGAGGGTTGTGCATTTAAGCTGAAGTCATCTGAAACAATCTTCTTTCCAAAATTTCAAAAACACTCCATTCATGTGACTTTCAGTCCAAGTTTTGTCTCCTTGAATCAGGCTCCATTCAGTCTGATGTTTCGACATCAGCACTTTTCCTCACAGAGCCATCATTTCACAGATGCAGAGTTATGGAGTTCAGTCCTTGGCCTGAGCTTTATTTTAAATTAAACATTTCATGTGCATTAAAAACCCCACACCCCAGCAAAAACAGGGAAAGGTAGAAGAGAAAAAACATGCCCACTGTCATGCTCTCTATCTCTCTCCCTCTTACACACACACACACACACACACACACACACTCACACTCATCCACAAGCGCAAAATAAACACAGCGATGCTGTGCAGTGTCTTCTCGACACACCAGCTGACAGCTTCCCCGGCGCCATATGGTTAAAACGGGGAAGGGAAGGTAATGGAGGGGCCTGTCAGCACACATCAGTGCCGGAGCCTTTGTGATGGTGGGATTCCATCTGACACCGCCACTGGCTGCAAGCCCCCACTCACCAACCATCTGCACTTTCGCAAAATCCTCCCCCACGCTGAAAAGCAACGGCAGCTCCTGCAGCCACCGCGGCGGCGGCGAGGGGAGTGGAACGCGCATCCGGATGACCGCGGGTTCGAGTCCTGGGCGGGGGCACAGCCGCTGCGGCCTCGGGCGCGGCACCCCAACCTGAACAGCTTCGGGAATCGCCCAGCTGGAAACGCGAACGAAGTGCACGCTACATAAATTAGCCTGGATGAGACCTGCTTAGCAAATAAATCGCAAAATGAAACAGCAGCCAATTCAGAGACAAGCACAGTGTTGAGCGACTTCATTCCCACTGTTCCAGTCAGCGGCGCAATCCTCGGCGCACACACGGATATGGAATCGCCTCCTTCTAATTTTATTGATTTACAGTTTGCTCCCCTGTCATACAAATGTCAAACCTGCCACTGACACATGTAAGCACAGAGGCTATAATTCCATATGGCAGGACCTAGCGGTTGCGGCGCGTTGTTGTCAGTAACTGCTGAGCCACTGGGGTCCTGACCCAAATTGCCTCCCCGGGTCGTCGGGTCACATGACGGGCTGCACATTGACAGAATAGATTTAGAATTCACAAGACAAGGGGATATCGATAATCGCTCGTACTAGCCACTGGCGCCGGCACATGTGATGACATACAGTAATGGAACAGATGTTCTATATATAGAGCAGGTATTAGGTTCCCTGGGCTTCACATTAAAAGGTCGGCCATTGTAGCCATTATTGAAGCTGTGAAAGTTCTGATTTGCCCTTTAAGAAGGGGCATGATCTAAGACGCAAATTCCATAGATGGAACAGTAACACAGACAGCAACAAAACCTCCTTTTACCAAACAGAACCTTCAGGATAAGGAAGCAAGGAGGATGGAAAGGATGCAGAAATGGACCATCTGGTCATAAAACAAAATAACTTTGGTAATGGCCTTGATGAGGGAAAAAACAACAGGACTACAATTCAGGCTGGTACCATTAGAAATGCTGAGGAGAGATCATAAACGGTTCCTACAGGGAGAGAAATGACCAGGTAAATGCCAAAGAAGCTCTACGGGGCAAACGTTACAGAATGGCACGTTGTGCCCTGTCTGGTAGTGTACTACCTATAAGCAGTGTCTGTGAAAATGCTTTTATTGCTGTTGTTCCAAAGAGGGCAGTTGTTGGTGCATTGGCATTAGCTAGCCATCCATGGCAGAGGCAATGACAGCAATGAGTTTGTTCATTTGTCTGCAGAAAACCTTTCACATGCTACGCTGGCTTATGCCTGGATACGTATTAACACATGTTGTCACGGTGTTGCACATTACCCGTCATTTATGTTCACAAAAACACATTTGTCACCTCTTACTACCTGAGGAAACTAACCTGAATGATCACATTTAGAGCCGTTTTACAGAATCCGAGATTCTCAAAAATGACATTATTGGCTGACTTTGAAATCTACATAAAAAAAAAAACAACACGAAAACATCTGAATGAAGAGGAGCTCAGAATGTGCTGTGATCTCCCAGTGATTAAGACAGCGCGGCGTGCGGAGAGGCCACGGTCTGAACGCATAAGCTCAGATAGAATTCAGTCAAACAGAACAAATCTGGGAAAATTGAAGGAAATCTTTTTAAAAGCGAATCCTTGTCATGCAGAGATGGGGGCGCCTGGCCGGACTGACACCTCCGCTAACAAAATCACTTGTACTGTCTAGACAGGCGAGTAAACAGTAAAAGACTATTTCACTAGCGATTAGGCGTCGTTCCGTCCCCGTCCCGAAGAGCACGGCGAACCGCATGAAGCACGTATGAGCCTCTCCCCGCATACAGCGCACATGCTCTGACATGCATGCGATCTGCGTTCGGTTTTTCAATCCGCCTTGACTTTATTCAATTTGGTGCCTTGCACTGAATGTGGCAGCATTTATTTCTTTTAATGTCAGGCCAGTCATATGTTGTTTTTCTTGTATGAAAATCATTGTTATTTTCACACAGCCTTGCTGCACCCCAAAGGACATCAAATATAAATGTAATGTTCAAATCCTACATTTCTGATACAGCATGAAGCAGTAAAACACTGCTCTAATTGCCGTTGAAGCCCAACACGCTTCACATGTCCACTGATTTTAGCATTTAGCATTTTAGCATTTTTAGCACTGCAAATTGAACTAATCCCAATGGTGCTTGAAATGATCCAGGAAAAAACACAAGAAAGAGACAGAGCGGTTTGTTAATTCCCACAAATCAATTTTCCCGGCTGTCTATTATGACGTTAAAGATCACAGTTACAGTTTCTCAGTGAACACAACTGTTCATGAGCTAAAGTGACATCTGGGTTACATAAACATGTCAACTGCTACAAAAATTATAGCCTGTGTGTTGGTTAGGAGTCTTTGAGCCATCTGCTATAACGGTTATGTCATTGCACATTTACAGGGCTCGACAGAACAAATGCATCCAAATACAATGACGCTGCCATTTCATCTTCTGAAAATAACTTAGCAGAGAGTTTCACTTTCCCAATATTGCAGTTTTAATCTGCAATTATTGTATAGTGGCTGAACTCCCAAAACATCATAAAACAGTGTATCACCTAACCAAAGCTGCTGCCTAAATGATGAAATGTAGAATGATCTAAATTATCAAATCAAATCCTGGACAAAATGATATTTTCTGATATCCCTTAAAGGAGTATAGTAAAGTAATTTATTCGAGAAAGTCTGAGAATTTAAATTAGAGTGTGTGTGTGCAAGTGCGTGTGTGCGCATGTGCGTGTGTGCGCGTGCCTTGACAGATAATAACAGCCCTTTATTACTGTTTTGGTTGCTTGTTTTGTTCATGTCAACATTTTTATGTATTTTTAAAATTATTTTATAAGAATTTTAGAACACAGTGATTTTTAATAATAAAAATAACATATTCAAGATCTAAATTGCTTTCATTCATCCTGCTAGTGCAAATTTGCCAACATGAGGAAAATTGCAGCATGATTTTATAAGATTAGGAAAAAGGGTAGACGACGCCTTGAGCTCCACTCTTGGACTACTGCGGTTGTCCATGTTCTGCAGCTGTGCAAGAATTCATTGTCTCAGTCCCATTAGCGTCCAGCAGCCCTTGCACCCGACCGCTGTTAATGGAGGGGTCAGATGACATTTGTTTGATTGACACATTCTCCGAAGAGCAGACGCCTGCTGTCGCCCTGCTGAAAATGCTTCATAGAGGAGCTGATCAGAGACCAGATGTAGAGGCAAAGAAAGAGCTAATTCTGCTAATTACATAGGAGCAGACAGGATTTGGCAGGAAGGCTTTTTTATTTAGGTGTATGATTCAGCCTATATTGAACAGAGCTCTCTCTCTCTCTCTCTGGGGTTTCCCCTAATGGCTCTCTCTAGTGTGGTGCAATCATCCTCATTCTTCTCCATGTAATGATAAATGGTGCCTTTGCCCATATTGGAATAGACACGGATTTGTCACCATATGCAGATGATGGTGGAATCTGTGGGAGTCGCTTTGCCAATATGCAGGATCTGTATTTTTTATTGTTTTTCTTTTTTGCTTGTTTGTTTTTGTTTCATTGTTTTTTCCCGATGATGAAAAGTAACTAAAATGTTAGTTTAGATGTCTTTGGGGGGAGAGTCCTGATTTTATGATAGTTTATCTGAAAAGCTACATGACAAAATGTATGTCACTCTGGATAAAAGCAGCTGCCAAATGAATGATACTTCTACTGCTGCTGCTAATAATTAGAATATTATTCCAGATTTGGCAAAATGTGGAAAAAAATCTCTGTCAGATTAGATCATTGTCAGGTTATGAGTGGAGGTCAGATCAGGGCTGTTGATCACACAGCACATGTCTCTGCTTATTTGCTATTGACTAAAGGAATTTAATGACAAAAAGGTAGGCAGGTGCATATTGCAAGCTTAATCCAATAATGCAGGGCAGGAATATGACACAGAGCTATGGGAATGGGACCTGTGACCAGAAGGTTGTAAGTCTGAGACCCAACATGAGCATTTCCATTATAAATATGAATAAGGTACATTGCCAGTCATGCTTCAGCTAATATCCATTCATAAGAAAGTAAGTTCCTGCACGTTGGTCTGGTAAGACAATAAATTAAGTGTTTTATCTTTATCTTTAAGAATTATCAGAGGTCATGCACTTTCACCCCCCTTGTATTCTATGTTTTTTGCATCCTTGTCCTTCCCTGTCCTTCCCTTCCACCTGTCTTTCCAACAGGTTTCACCTATGTTCAACAGGTGTCCAGTATTGGTTAGGAGTGTGTCTTTTTTCAGCAGTTATGACTTTGGTGAGTCTCTGATTGGACAGTGATTCAACCTTTACACCATACAGAACTGTGAACACTGAGCACCCTGGTGTGAGAGGAAAAAAAAACTAGCACTAAGAATGATTGCTTTCCCATGTTCGCCTTTAATGCAATTACATCAACATCACTGGACAGACCTATCTAAATGTAAAACCACTGCCTCTTATGAGGAAAAGAACCATTTCCTTTGAGGTGCATGTTCATTTTTAATCACCTCACTACAGCAGAAAAAACATAACTAAGGAGATATCTCAACAGATTTGTTGAAGTATTTCTGTGTAACTACGCCTGCTTATTCCCATTTCGAATGTTGTTCATGTTTCGGCCTTTCTAGTCCAGAGAGGAAAGTACTGTGTAAGGCACTTAATAACACAATGAAAGTCTACACTTGAAATGGTAAAAAAGTATATGTGCACGTGCGTGCATGCGTGTGTAAGTAATATGTGAAATGTGTATATTTTGCTCCTTTTCTGACTTTTGTGTTGTAAAACACCTTCACATTTTAAGTGTGCCCACATTGGTGATGACTGATGTCACGAAGCATACATAACACGTTAATAAACAAGACTGCTTAAGAAGCATTCGTTTGCAACTGGAGGGCCCTATGACAAGTGGCATAGCAATGTAGGGCATGTGAAACTGCAAAGAAACGAAAAATATGCTACAACTTATCACATGAGGTCATTTGCTGAGGATTGTGTTACAATATAATAATGTCATAGTCACCAAAGCATGAACTGATGATAACTTACCACACGTGAGAAACAAATAGCAAATAATGATGATGCCTTGCTCTGAACAGGATAAATAGTTTTACACGTCTTGTTTATTCTTGCATTGTTTTATCAGTAGGAAGCTGGCCCATCTGCACCAATAAACCCGAAGATAACAATACTTTGCATTTCTTTTCAATGCTTAATTCAGTGAAAGACCTTTGCTGAAATTATTTCCCGCGGCACTGACCTTTTGCCGTCCCCTTATCAAACATGTTACCTGCAGCAATAATTGATATTTTTATTAAAAGATAATTAACCTTTCAATTTTATTACAAGATACATTCATGCAACTCCATTAACCTTATTAACTTTTGATGCGGGTAGATGTAACCGTTCGTATAGACTTTGCTTTAATTATTCTGGAATTACAAACCAATTAATCAGCGTTAGGTGAACCCCGCAGACCAGCCGCGGATACTTCTTGACATTGTTCAAAATTAAAAAGACGGCACGGTCATTAAATTGCAAAAATGGGGGAAAAATGAAACGAGAAAGAAAAGGACAAATTAAGTTAATTTCCATTCCTTTATCTCTGTATTACTGCACCCCTCACAAACCGAACCAAAACTAACAGGCTGGAAAAGTGACCCTTAGGTAAATGGTTCAGCAGATAGCAAGAACAACTTCCTCGGGCTCGCGTCGAATAGAAAGTTATTAGAACTTAATTACACAGAAGGGGGGATTGCTCCAAGTGAGGGGAATCCCACTGAAACTACGCTGGTTGCAGAGCAGCGAGGAGAGAATGTAATTTCATATCTTTCACGCACCTAATTGAAAATGGACTAAAGAATAAAGAATCTTATAATCAAGCTCAGCACTGAGGGCAAAAAAAAAAAAAAAGTGTGCAGGATTATCAAATGTAGATAAAAGCAGGCTGTGGGCTGTGATGTTCAAGAGCCATTCTTGTTTTTTACTTGATGTCTGTCCTTTGTGCAGTGAACCCATGAACCTACCAGTACTTACCTTGTACGTGACTGATCATTTCTGTTAAAATGACATGTGGGCTGTACATTTCTGAAGGACTTAAAAAGTCCTTAAACGTGTCCCTTATGAAACATTGTGTTACATTTTATGTTGCAGTGCATTTGCTAAGTGGGCTGGGTTAGATGTGAGACAAGTAAATCAGGCATTTAGCAGTGTAGTTTGTCATATGCCCCTCTGTTCTTCTAAAACAGGGAAGATTTATGCTTTTAGTCTTGAAATAAATAGTAGCAAATATATCTATTTCTCCAGTTTTGAACAGTCAGTCTGATCAGTGTGCCTACTGCTCCTGTCTTCTGAAGGGCTTATCCCCTGCCTTTGGACATTAGCGAAAATGAATTTAAATTAAAGACACTGGGCTTCCTGAATGTAGGCCTACACAGGGGGAGAGGAGTCATGTCAGACACCTTAATCTGAAGCGTCACTGCCAGCACTTTAATGTTAGAACTGAACAAGCTTTGTACGCAGCATTCCTGCAGAAGGTCAGTGAGACTCATCATTTATCGTATCATATCAGCTGTCAGTCAATGAAAATGGTGATTTGCTGTATATATATGCTATATATATGCTATATATACATATATATAATTTTTAATTGGAGATATATATATCTCCAATTAAAAATTAAAAATTGGCTATATAGATATATAGATACATATACATATATAGATATATAGATATCTTAATGACTAAATTTAACCATGATTTCTGGAGATCCTCTCTAGGACGTGTTGTGAGGAACATTAGAGACGTCAATTGTTATGGGGGAACCGGGACCTTCGCGGTCAGGACTGCTGCAGATTGACTGGAGAGCAAAGGGTGATTCAGATGGTGGGAGGTGGTGCGGGTAACGGAAGCGGGCTCATTCCCACCATCAGCCACAGAGCAGAACAGAACAGTAACACGGAGCTGCACCTCAGCGCTCGGTCCCCCACCTCTCTCCCAGTTCCGCACAGACGCTCATTCAGGACATTAACTTGTCCGGCCTGAGATATGGCTTTACCCTGCTATTTAAAGCAGGGCATTTGCATGACTACTGGAGACCGTTAGTGAATCTGGTGATGATTCATACCATGGATTCACACACTGAATAAAATATGCCAATCAAGCACTGCGCCTGGACGTGAAACAGCAGAGGGCAAGATTAAGGTGTGGATTAATGGGCAGAATAAAAAAAAGGTTGGAGGAAGGGCGAAGAAATGAATGTCAAAAGGCAGGCAAAATCCCGATTTCAATAAAAACGCCTCTCAAACTTAGGCTAAACACCCAGGCATTGCAGTGACTACATGCTTTTTTGTGTAGGAGAGGAGTCTGGCGTGAGGCGCGGGCCACAACAGCAAAGCCCGCGCTGGCTTTGCCAATCCGTTCGACATGGCTCCCAGCGCTCAGGCAGATCTGCAGCGAGCGCGTGTAACGCCCACGAGCCACGCTGCGGCCGGCGCCCTCTCTCCCCGCCGCTCTCCGAGGAGGCCGGATCAGCTCTGAAGGTCAGCAGTACCCATTTTCCACTGCAGGAGCAGGCTTAAGCCGGGGCCAGGGGCCGGCCAAGCAGACGCGGGACAGTGGCTTTTCCACCGCATCGGGAGGGAGACCGTAAGCCGCGGCACACGGTATTTGGGAAGACGCGCGCTTTGACAACAAACGCATTCTCTGCACCAGTTTCCGCTTCGGCTAAAACCCAGTCGGACATCTGCGGCACGTGCACCGATCCAGTGGCAAACCTTTCCCGTGGATTCCCGCTGATGAGGCTATGATTTATTTACTCATGCAGGGTGGCTGAGATTGCTGGTTGTCAGTGCCACATTGTTCATGCGTTCATGCATCTGTATATGTACTGCAGCTGCTCAGGGTAGCTGCTCAAAAGGTACAACAGGGTTCTTCACCCTACAACTCAACTTGGGGTTACAAGCCATGGTCCATAGCTGTTACACCCCACTGCCCCGTGCAGTCCATGCAGATCAAGGCAACTGCCTGGACCTCATATGGAGGAGAAGGCTGAGGCGCACCTGCAATGCAGCACAGGAGACTGAGGCTTTTTCCCTCCCTCAACTTCCCCTGCTTCTTGCAGCTTCTATTTGTTGACTGCCTGCTGTGATCAGTGAAGGCAGCAGGCTCCTCTGGTTTGTGTTTTTCCTCTCTGGCTCTGCGCTTTGGAGCACGTGTTTGCAGCCTGTTGGAAATGTATGAACAGTCACAGGAGCAGCGCTTGCTTTCAGTACCTTGCAGGTTTTATTGACCATGTCTGTGTTTTATTGCTTGGGTTTCCTGACAGGCCTTTTGTGTTTCATACGGTCGTGTGGTAAACAGACCCGTACAGTTGTTAACCTCCTTACGGGTATTTTGATTACGTCCTGTGCTGGCTTGTGTCTTGAGTCTTTAGCTATCGGCTTTAAAATGCGGCCTTATGGCATAGGACAGAATTGCTGATGTGAAATGCTAATGTACTAAGAGAGCTGTATTCATGTGCTTAACAACAGTGTGACAATGGAGTAAAGTATTTTAAATAATACACAAAAGAGCTATAAACCCCCTCCTCACACACAAGCACACACACGCACACACACACACACACACACACACACACACACACACACACACACAGACTACAACAAGCCTAAGACCCTGGTAATTTGGTGTTCCTGTATGATGCTGTTGCAATGAGCAAAAGTATGATACAATTACAAAGGATCTCTATTTGTACTGTAAAATGCACCCCTCACACTGTGGCCATTCATGTTAATGAGGATGCGAATTAGTTTCAGAAGAGCAGACGAGAACAGGAGAGCTTTGAAGTGGTAAAACGCATGAATTCCATTCTAGCTTACATGCTTATGTATGCACAGACATGAAAGTTTTAGAAATTTATGTGCAATTTAAAGAAGCAGTGTGCACTCATACGTGTTAATATGTTCTATGTAATGGCAGGGACTTACCTCAATACATAACAGATTCTGCTGAAGTTAAACAGTACCTTCATCATGTTTCATTACCAGAGAGAAACACTGCTTTCAGCTCTGCATATTGGAAATAATAATGCATAATTTGAAGTAATTGCTCTTGATCCAAAGTATGTGTATAGAGTTATGGTAATTGCTCTTTTGATGTGAGTGTAGAGAGAGTTAAATATGTACCACGTTTAATATATTAACCTTTCCTGACTAATTTCAGAACACAGCTCTGTTTCCCCCTGGGGCGTGTTTCATAACATGACCAGGTGAGGAGCTGCATATGGTCAATTAGCAGATCACAGAGAGGAGACATTCACCTAGAAAACCATCAGTGCTAAAGCTGCCATCTGCAAGAAAATCCATAACTGTGTAGTTATTGAACAGGAACAGAATCTGATTCATTACAGACAAACTCATAAAAGCAAGTTGAAGCTAAAAACCTTGTTTTTTACTGACAAGATGTAATCCAAGATAAATTTCTTAATCGATTGCAGTGCCTCTTACACTTAACAGGAATACTTGTGGTCACCTGTGTGTTACGTTTTCAAAAAGAACACAGGCATAACAGAAGTGATAAATGGAGATGTGGATGATCCATTAGGGTCAGTGTCTGTGATAGCTTTCTGCCTGCAGACTGCAAGACTACCAGAAGTCTCATTCAGAAAATCTTTCCCCCAGAGCATACAGGACATAGAATAATATAGAGAGTGTTTCATGTTTGTATTTCCTTATTTTTTGTAATTAACCAGATTAACAAATAATGGTCCAATTTTAAAAGTTGTGCCTATGCCCACAAACTAACTGTAGACTGGTGGTCATGTCAAATGCTCATGGCTATTTGTTGATTAACTATCCATTTATCCCTTTCCAGTAATTGTCCTGTCGTTTAGAGGGCGCTGGTGAGCTGGAGGCAATCCCAGCAAGCTTGTGTTCAAGGCAGGAACACAAGCTGCCAGGGATGCCAGTTCATCACAGGCCACACACACACACACACACACACACACACACACACATACACACACTCAGGAAATAATCTGTAAATGCCAGTTAACCTATACAGCCTCTCTTTGGACTGTGTGAGTTAATCAGATTACTCTCAATACTAGCAGAATATGGAGAGAGCAAACTCCACACACAAACAGACACACAGGCACACTCACACACTCGCGGTCAAACCCATGACCCCAGAGCTGTGAGGTCGACAGCCCTACCTGCCATGCCGCCCGCTTCTCAGACTACCCCCTCACCGTTCCGGCCCGAAAACAGCTCCTTTGCCAAAAGGGGGGTGAAGGGACGAGGCTCTGGACTGGCCGTCCCATTGTGTTGGCAGGGCACCTCTGACATGACCAGATGGCTCCAGACGGGTCTGTGAGAGCTTTTTTTATGCCCAGGTCTGTTTGAATTAAGGTGACCCGGCAACAAAGACTGTCTCTCGCTCAGCGGAGGGAGGAGGGATTTTGTCAAGTTCCATAAGTCAGGAATTGCTGACGGGGGCAGAAATGAGGGGAAGGGCGGTGCAAGCAGCAGATGCAGAGTTTAGTCAGGACCCTTCTGCTGAAGAAGTGATCACAAATTAGGATAAGGATGAATTAAGTGGTGACAGACTGCTGTGCCGTGTTATAACCAGACACACACACACACACACACACACACACACACACACACACGTTGCTTTCAGTATTGCTACATCATCAAAGAAGTGTGCATCAATTCTCAAAAGAGCATTTTATCTGTCAGTGTGTGCACAGATTCCTTTCTGGTCCCTTGGCAGATCCAGCATCAGTATGAAGTGGAGCAGGCTGAACCATGGCAGCAAGAGGGGTAAGGCTATGATAACAGGATCCTCAATTCTGTCAATGATGTTTCTCATTTTGTTCAAAGCGGCATTGGCGAAGTCAATGGTTCAGCCTTTCGTTTGTTTGGGATCATGTGATGATCCCCATCACCTCTACCTCCATGATTTCTGTCAGTAGATATTCCTTATTAGTGGTCTGACTCTTCACTAGCAGTTTGAGGAAATGGTGTAATAAATATAGATGAATAAATAAGCAGCAGTCACAGTGCAGTACTGTCAGCAGTAATGTGTTGAGCGGGATGGAAATGTAGTCATAATATAAAGATGCTCACATGCTCGGCAGACCCTGGTGCACAGAGAGCTGTGGGGGGGAGCTTAGGGGGCAGCCTGGGGGTGACCCCCCTCCTCCCCTTCACTCCCAGCTCTGCCTCCGGTCTCCGGTCGCCTCACGGCCCGAAGCGCCAGCCCGAGATCTGCCACTCCGCTTCCAGGGGACGGGACGGGACTCTGGTAAAAATAGCCGGCCGCGACCGGCACAGGCCGAGCTGCAGAGGGCGGAGGCGATGACACCCTCTGCGACTGGCCAGCCGGGCTCAGGCGTGTGACCCAGTTGGTCCAAAACAAAAAAAAAAAAAAAAAAAAAGAGGGCAGGGTGAACTGCAATTGCGGTGCTGTATGCACCGGAACCAGGCAGGGCTTCAGAGGTAAGCAAGGGGCCAGTAACACAGCAAACCCTGCACAGTGCCCATGCATCTATTTACCCCTAAAATATCTGTCTCAACCAGGAGTCTGCAGGTCTGAGCCACTCTGGGACTGTTCACATGTGGCCAGCAAAAATGGCTTGCTGACTGCCATTTGCAAACATTCACGGGAGACAGACAGAAAACTGGCCATCTTCATTTACATAGTCTTTATGTAAAATGCAGCAAAAAAACATTCAAAATAGAAAAGAGGTTGCCCCAGTCTTTGGTATTTGTTAATAGTAACAGCAGTAAACTCTATCCATCTTTGTGTATAACCATTCTTGTTACAGTAGGGTTTAGTGGGATACATAACCTGGCAATACCAATAAACTGCCTCCAGAAGGGAGAGGAGTTTTTTCAGTTTTTGTTTTTTTTTTTATTTTGGGGAGACAAGTCCAGTTTCTCTATGTTTAGCTTCAGATAAGTCTGGCAGGACCACAGATCCATTGAAGGACAGCCGGGTACAGTGGGTCTTTTTTATTTTTTAGCTCAATAAAAGCTCTAGAGATTCAGCTCAGATTGACTCCTCTTAAGAGTCTGAGACAGACTTGAAAGCATTCGCTTTTCAGAAAGCGAAAACTGCTCTCGGTACCCAGGGAGAAAAAAAAAATCCAATCGCAGCAAATACCGTAAAACAAATCATAGCACAATATTATTCTAAACACAGTTTATTGAGAGGTGCTCGAGCAAAGCCCTTAACCCAAAATTGCTTCAGTTAATATCCAGTTTCATAAAGGGACAATATGTAAAATGTTAATCTGTTCAAGCCACTCTGGATAAGGATGCAATGATAATAATAATAACAGAAATGTATTTTTTTTGTATCTACTGAGGCCGTATACCTGGGGACCATGTGGCTAATCTACCAGAGCTCTTCAATGTACTGAATGTTTTTGTGGCAAACACACTTAAAGTGCCTCTGTATATTCCTCATATTCCTCATTCATTCAAGATCACTTCCATTATGGCAGGAGAAAGGTTCAATCAGGACAGCCTCCTGGTCTGCAATTGCTGACCAACGAACAAACTGCATTTTAAACTGACCCCAGGGGCCTGGAGGTCTGGGTTCTCCCGTTTCAGTGTGGGACCATGGCCTCCACCCGTCCCCTCTGACATTGTCGAACTCTCTGTTGATGTCCTGACGCCATTGGTTGGGGGTGTTGGAATATGAAGCCTTCTAATAGGTTAATTCCATGTGAAACATGTCAATCACAGCCTTTCACATTCATGTGCATGCACAAAAGCAAGATAAATTCAGATTAAACAATATCCAATGATACATCATTGTGGTGGCAAGAAATGTCACCAAACAAAATCTTTGCAAGGCTTGATTCTCCATGTCACCTCACAGACAATTCTGCAGTCTCCTCCTTTCAGATTTGGAGATGTGAGCACAAATGCTGTATTGGGGGGATTCAGGCTGCCCTTTTCCTATTCTAAGTGGCTTGTGAAAGACTCCCATCCGCCAAAGTAAGCACCAAGCGACTCCACGTCCCACTTCCATGCCAGCTGAAAAGAGCAGGAGCAGGCCCCATCTAGTGGTCACTGCTGAGCACTGCAACACCATTCAGAGTGCAGGCGTAGGAACCATTTTATGCATCACACCCCACAATAAAATATTCATAAACATATCTGCATTAATTTGCCTTTTATTTTAATTGTAACATTGATCCTAACTCACTATTGCAAGCAAAATGGATCGCTCTTAAGGAGTAAAACAGTACTATGGTATTATGTTAGTGATCTGTGCAATATAGAACCACAGAGCTGTTCCATTATATATATTATATTATGAATAAACAGGGATTTGATTCTGGCCAGGGGTAATTTTCATGCATAACAAGATGTAGGCTGAATCTAGTTTGCTGTCTTAGTTCTTTACAATTATCTTACATATTACTATCGCTTTCATGTTACAATTTTAAACTTCTTTCTTTTTATTGTATTACTATTCATCTGATTCCCAGTCATATATGCAGATGGTTTCCATGACAATGCAGTTCAGTGTAATATAAATATTAACACAAATAAATAACAGAAGTGAATTTAAAAAAAAGGATTCCATCTCACACATGACACTGATTATAATTTAGTCCTGACATTTAGTACTGCCTTAATGACTTCTGAATTGCCTTAAAGGAATATAAGGGGATTTATACAGAGCTTGCAAAGCAGGATAATTATTATCAGGGGTCAAGGGAAAGTTTGAAAACATAACTACGCTGTAATTTATTTTGACAAAAGAATGAAGCTCATCACAGCACAGCTCAGATCCTGCGGATCTGAATGGCTGCATTGCGCGTGCCTCGCTTTGAGACGGCCTCGTCGGCTTGCCTCGTCATGAATGCATCTGAGCACGCCTGACTCTCAGTTCAAGGCCCCGCGTCTACGGCTGAGACACATGCGTGGGTGCGTGTGTGCGTGTGTGCTTGCATGTGCGGATTTCTCAAGCAGAGACACAAATCATCCATGTTGCGTTGAACAGTAAACTGAATCCATCTGTTGAAGGAAAGGTGGGAGGAGTCATCAGCGGGAACGGATCTTGAAAAAGCAGGGCCTGGCACGGCGTCGCAGCTGCCTGGCCCGCGCACGGCTGACGTTGACGGATGGCCGACGCCCGTCCTTCAAGCCGACATCGTTCCCTGCGTCCCATCAATCCATCAGCATCCGAAAAGCCCCCGCCTGCCATTCTGCATCACGTCATGGGCAGCTACCCGCACCCAAGGTTTGCAGGCAACTGGACTTGGAACCCCGGTGGTCAAGGGTTCCAGTCCAGGATTTAGGTCTCTGCTGTTACACCACACACTTAGCTTGAGTAACTGCTGTATGTACCCGGCTACACAGACAGGTGAGATGGAACAACTGGGGCTGGAAGTCACCCTGGAAAGAGAGCATCAGCTGAGCAGATGCATGTCGTAAGTACTCTTCCTCCCATAATGCCCACAAGGTAACCTGTAACCTGTAAACAGCCTCTCCGTGATGTCAATTGTTTTGATGTCATCGAACGGCACGCCGAGGCGGCCTTGCGGAATTGGGGCTTAATAGTATCTGGCTTGTGGATAGGCCACCCAGCTCTGGGTCTGGGAAACGGGATCTCTCAATACGGGAGGGCAGAGGAGAGCATGGACGTAACGCGGTATCGATCATGTTATTTTCGAGGAGAGAGCACGGGCGGAGGGCTGGGACTACCATCTCCATGCTGTCAAATGTCAGCGGTGAGACACAAAGGCGGCCATGCTATTTTAAGCCCCCCTGGTCATCCAAGACAATCCTGCACAGATATGCTCACGACATTCTTTTTGACATCTACGTAAGCATTACCATTTATAGTTACATGTATATGTAGATATGTAGATTATATAATCAAAGTAACATACCAAAGTAGCAATAATCAACCAATTTATTTATCAGTATATTATATACAGTGCAATTATTAGAAATGCATTGAAAATATATTACATATGCATCTCAAAATAATAAATACATGACATTTTGTGATAGGATTTATTAGGGGGAAAGTGTCTGAAGACATTGTTCTCCACTGTGCTTTTTCATGACGAAGAAAAAGGCATAATTTTTTATCAAAGTCGCCAAGCAAAAATCAGCTTGAAGCCAAAAAGTAATGCACACTGAAATATTAAAATTACTCCCGGGGCTTCAAGTATTGTAATGCATGCTGCAACGGGACTTATTTAGAAACTGGGCCAGCTAATTTTTGATAACTTATTTTATATCATCAATAATGAATTGCAGTGACAGAGTGTGTTTCCAGAACTCAACGCTTAATGCAGGTGTGTGTGGTTGGCTCTCATTTTGAACCATTCTTGAAGCACTGTAAACACACTTATATCTTCATAAATAAATCATTTTTATGCACAAAAAACCTAGCTGCTCACTATAGAAACCCCAGAGGATGAACCCACGATATGAAACATTGTTTACTTTCTAACGTACCACACAGACATAGGACCAATAAAATGTTACAGCTTGGGTACCATTAAAATCAAACAAATAAAAAACTCTGTCGTCAATGTTTCGTTTATTTTTTTTCTTGTCTCTGTCTGGGATTTGATTAAAAACACCTCCTTTTGGGTATACAGAAGACAAACATTTTTCAAAAAGCAGTTTGCTTCAGCACAGACAAATCTTATGTTTTATCTGCCAAGACTGACTTTTATAAATAGCAATGTCATAACTGATCAAAAGCCTTTACATCGCCTGAGTACACACAATACTGTAGGCTTAGCTATTCTTAGTGATTCTTGATGATTGTGTGGTGGTTGGCAGACCTCATGAGAAAAAAAGACAAAGCTGGTATCTGATTGGATGTGATCCTTTTCAGAAGGATATCTCCACAGTGTCTGGCAAAGTTGGCTCCCTTGAACAGTAGCATGGGGCAGGTGGCGCCAGCTGCCGCCATCATTAATGCGAACATTTCAATTGTGAATGCAGGCAATACGTTGCATTTGTAAATGCTTTCAAACATAAATGCATTTGTATATGCTATTGTGCATACATTTACACAGATAGTACAAGAGGAGAAATATATATGTGTGTGTGTGGGTGTGTGTGTGTATGTGTGTGTGGGTGTCTGTTTTGCAATGTGTACTGCTTATAATGTTTATTTATAATGTTTATTTATGTGTAATCACATTCTGTATGTAACTTTATGTGTTTTTTTAAACAGCGTTTATTTTTCAAAATGCATTCTCATTAAGATGCAGTAGGGTGTCATGTAATGTCATGTATGTCATGTATGTGTGAATGTAAAATTTATGTCATGTATGTGTGAATGTAAATGTGTGAATGTAAAATTTACACTAAAAAATATACCTGATTTTACTTCTGCTGCTGGTATACTACTAGCCTACTGCTAGCACTGTATCATTGACAAATGTATTGCTTATGTATTTATACTTAACTTTGTTTTCTTTTTAATTGAGACGGCCAATACTAGCTAACTGTGTCAGGGTTTGCGGGGAAAGAACCCAGGCGCAGACAATGCGGGCAGTACGAAAAGGCTAATCTTTAATGTGTACAAAAATCACAAGCAAAATTGCAGTCAGAAAACCAGTCCAAGTCAGTACCCAAAATCCAATGGAAAACAGACATCAAACAACGGCAGGCAAAAGAGAAACCCGGGACAGGCAGAGTCGGTAACAAACAGAAGCAGAGCAGGCTTACAAACAAACGGCAAGAACGAAGCAGCTAAGACACTGACACGATCAGGTAAAGATCGAAGAAAACAGCAGGGTATACGTAGGTAGGCAGATGATGAGGGGACGAGACACAGGTGTGCGGAACAGGCTTCAGGTGATGGGCGTGGCAGAGTAACAGGAGGGCGGGGTGGCAGGCGGGGCAAGGAAACACAAGGACCTGTAAACAAAAACAAAAGACACACCCACGCAGACAGACAGGGAGAAACCAAGCAGCTCAGGCCAGAGTGCTGACAAACTGGCACTGTGTTCCAGTCTAGACAGCCGTACAAGTTAACAAATGACATTTTATCATTTTGCCTGCTAATAACATCAGCTAATTTGCTCTTTGTTTTTGGTCAAGTGGATAGTCAGTTATTGTAAGATGGTTAGCTAGCTAATATGTCTTAATAATGTAGGTAGCTATTCTTGACACAGGGTCAGAATGTCTCAGCATTATGCTCCACAATTTCATATGATGCTTCACTTTGTAAATGATTATGATGATGATGATGATGATCACGCTTACTATTATTATTATTACTATTATTATCATTATTATTATTATTATTATTCTTGTTGCTGTTGTTCTTATCATTTTCTTGACAAACAAGACTATTAAAAACCACTCTAGGCTAATCAAATTATTTTCCTCCGCTTCCTTGAGCCAGCACGCAAAATGACAGCTACCAACACTTGCTGTAGCGCTGTAGAGGTTAATGCTGTTGTTTTGTTTTTTCTTTTCTTTTGTAATTGTGACCATGTGTTGTTTGCGAGACGTCTGCAGTGATTCAAGCATGTGAAAGAGTTCTGCCACGCTATGGCGTTCTAACCAAGCCCACAGCTGCACTCTGATCGGGATATCATGAGCATGTGCATTCTGGCATGGCAAGATTTGTTTTGTTGTTTGAGACTATGAGTCAGGCTTTATCTCACTCTGTTCATGTATTTTACACTTTATCTCTAGCTGTTGCACGGGGCGTCAGATGCAACAGGTCCAGTGCCTATTCGCAGCAAAATCTGCTCCAGGTAGCTAAAGATTCCTGGGAAAAGTTAGCATCGAACATTTCAGTCAGGTATAACAGCAGCTGGCAAATGACAAACAGAGGGAGGAAAGATAGACACAGAATCAGGGAAATTCAGGGTTAAGAGATTCTCCCCAGTATTTGAATATGGTGTACATTTCTCTTTTTATTTCAGAGGAATGTGTCAGACAGAAAGTTGTCAGTTTGTTAAGACAGCTTTTTTTAATAAATTGAATGACTTGTTAGTCAGCAGTATCAAGGGAGGGTTGGCTCATTTCATGTCTTCTTAGGAACACAATCCCCTTCATTCAAACTGCATTGTTCTTGACTCTAAATTAAATGCAAATGCTCCCTATTTTCATTTCAAAAACAACTTGGTGAGGTCAACAATCACTGCAATAAAAAAGAATATGAGTTTCTAATGGAAAAAAAAACAGGCAGTCGCATTTTTGCATTAGAGCAAAAGTTGATTGAATCAAAAAGGCTACTTTCATTGCAAAACGACAACAGGAACAGGAGACAGGAGAACTGAGATAATCGTTTTGTAGCATGCAGTCCCAGGAAGCTGATCAACAGTTCAAAGCCCTTGTATTGGATCAATTTCCGTGCCCACTAAAATGAGGCCATTAAGAAAAAGGCTAAAGGGCCACTGAGTCTCAGCAGAGTGTTGCAAACTGATTATTTATGTAAAAACACAATCCTTTGGAATCATGGCACTTTATTAAGCAGGAGTTGTTTTAGGGAGTGCCATCTCACTCTATCATAAATCTATGCAAATCATGTAAGCCCCTTGTGAACCCTCTCTCCAGCGTGATTAAAATAGCCATTGAAAAGATGTCTCGGGAATTAAATTAAAGTGATGTTAACAAATATTGCTTCAGACAGTTTTTATGGGTTCTGTTTCTGCTGTCTACTCGGCAACAAATCCAACGTTGCCCGAAGAGAGATAAGGCGGCGAAGGCCCCATGTAAATTCTCTCCCCTATTGCTATTTCATGCCAATTTGGTGCGATTCTGCGCGGCCCAAAATAGAACACAGATAAGAGATATTGCATTATTAACACACTCCCGCTCGTCAACAGGAGGAGGCTGACGGCTGTTCGGCTGGGCATGGGAGGGGGTTTTGCGGGGGACTGTTGGGTGGGGGCTATAGCGACTAGCACCCATGACCACTCCTCTCAGCAATTTCACCAAAAATGTCACTGGGGGTCAGGCAGTGAACCCAGGCTCCCGGCACTGAAGCAAACGGGGGGAAGAAGAAAGGCCCTGTTTGAAGAGATAGGCGGCTGATGACGCTGCATCAGAACAGTCGAGTGAGACAGGAGTAGTTCCTCATTTCTCCTCTTTTCTCTGTCGCGGTTCGGGTGAAGACGCACGCGAGTTAAGACTGAGAGAGAACAGGAGTGCAACGGAGGGGGCGTACGGCAGCCAAAATAAGGCACAAAGATGTACCCCCCCCCCCCCAAATCACACACACACACACACACACACACCATGTGTACACACATAGTGCAGTTTACCCCTGACGCGCTTGCTCTGTTCCGATGTGGCAGAAAGAAAGGGAGCGGGAGGGAGGGAGAGACAGAGAGAGCGAGAGCGCCACATTTCAGAGGAGTCAAGCGCAGAGAACTCAGCACAACAGCTTTCCATATGAGGGCTAAAACGCTGTTCCCTCCACACACTCCTATCAGTGCGCCCTGTCTAATCATACAGAGCCCATTTAAGCCTCTCCATAATCAAAGCACAATCAATGTTTAAATGGAAAACCCAGATTTTCAAGCTTTATCACTCATGAGAAAATATATCCATTTAAAAGTTGTCAAATACAATGTATCTGTACATCAGGTGTGCAATGCATACAAAATGCAGGTGCCATTTTTTAATGGATGATATTTTTCAATATTTCCCAATTCCTCATATTTGGGTGTCAGATTTTATCCTACATACTGCATGAAACTTTTTTAAGATGTGCTGGGTCCATGAAGGTGCGCTAAAATCAGTGCAAAGGCAAGGTAACATTCTGTTGACAGGCACCACAATTAGATTGTCTCTTGTGGATTTAAAACCAATACGAGGTGCTTAGCTCCGGCACAGCATTCATTGTGCAGTTAATTACCTCTCCCGTCGCTCCGTGGGCTGAGAAAGAGGATGAACGCGGTGCTGGCTTCAGCTGCGTTCTGCTTGCTACTGTGCCCACGACGGTGGTTTGGGACGGAGCCCGTAAATTGTTCAGCGTTTGATGAAACGCTGACAGGCGTGAATCTAAAGGCAAAACAACAACAAGGTGAGTCATTTGGCTTCCCGCTCGCGAGTGTCTCTCTCTCTCTCTCTCTCTTTCCTCCTCTCTCTTGTGAGACCTCTGTTTAGCCAATTACGCGATTGTGCAGATCTGCAGTTTTAAGAAGAACTGCGGACTTTTAAATCACGCACTCTCCGAGGTGGGATTCCAGCGGCCGGCTGAGAAATGCACTTGTTTGTAAGCGCGTGGCTACATCACGGCCTCGTTTCTGGGGCGTGAAAATGCTGCTCTTGCTGTTTTGGAAGAAAAGTCTAACTTCGCGAGCGGGCGGTCAATTACTCATGCCCTCCACCCCCACCCACCCCCAAACAAACACACACACATACACACACACACACACACACACAAACATATTAATAGTAACACACCGAAGCGTGTGGTAATATAATTTCATATCTTGCTGTACCTGGTTCATTGGTAACATATTGAAGCAAGGCGCAGACTGCAAAATTAAGATTGTGATGACATCATCTAAAGAAGGCGATATCTATGGTGACCAGACGTCCTGGTTTGTCCAGGATTGCCCCGGTTTCAAGATGGGTGTCCCCAGTCCCAACAAATATCTGTAAAATACTAAAATGTCCCGGTTTTCAACATTCACTACCAAATTGTCCCGGTTTTCAGCGGTTACATAGACGTTTATTATGTTCTATCCCACTCATTATTACCTAACCCAATCAAAAAACATAAACAATGCACCACATGTCTGAATTCAACACTGATTTGTCTGTATGTGTGTCAATCAATCAATGTGTCGTTGTCAAGGCTATGCTATGACGCTTGTGGCTCTGTCTGACAGAATCTGTCTGTACCCTAACGGTTAGGTGTCATCATACCGAAGAGAAAGTGGGTCTTTTCTAAAGACCTCCAGAAGGCTTACCATTTCCTTCGTGAAGTAGCCGGCAACGAAAATGCTGCGTTCTGCACACACTGTAAAAGTACATTTTCGGTCGCGCATGGTGGAAATTTTGAAAGGTATCTGACAATCAAAAAATATGTTATATTACACCAGCGCAATCCTTGTGTTTTGTGTTTAGTAGTGTTATTATACAGTCTTCAAATAAACTATGTTTTGGTGGATTTTTGGAGACAAAACATCATTTTTCATTTGCTGAGGCACTGTCCATGGTGTTAAAAGGTGCAGTCACTAGGTGTGCAAAGCCGAAAGCTGAAATAATTATCCCCGTCCTGATGAAAACACATGTGCGTGTGCACGTGCATGAACGTGCAAATGGGGGTTTGAAAATCTGGTCACCCTAGCGATATCTCCTGTGTGTGTGTGTGTGTGTGTGTGTGTGTGTGTGTGTGTGTGTGTGTGTGTGTGTGTGTCTGTGTGTGTGTGTGTGTGTGTGTGTGTGTGTGAGTGAGAGTGTGGAGTGTGTGTGCGTTTGTGTGTGTGTGTGTGTGTGTGTGTGTATTTGTGTGTGTGCATGTTGAAGAAAACAGAAGACAGCATATTACTGGAATTGGACTGTGCTTTTTTAAGAGTGCTTGTTTTATTAGGAGTGCTGGAGAAGTTAATAACGCTGTTGCTGAATCAGACTGTTTGTTCGGGGCACTTCTTTCTTCTCTGTGTCTCAGCAATATTGCAGAGAGTAATCAAAAGTTCACTCAGAGGGGAACTAATTTGTCCTAATGGATAGTAATATTGGGAGAAAGAGTATCATTTTGACTTTTAATATAATATACATTTTAATAATCGTTTAAAATGCATTGTGTTGTGGCCATTAATGCAAAGTACAATGAATGCTCTTTTCCACGTTATGAGCAGGCTTTGTCTGATTACAGCTGCTTTTAAAAAGAGAGGAAAACAGGATATGTGACTGAAATCGTGAAAAAAAAATCTGTAAATACAGTTATTTAATCAAGCGCTGACACATTTTGACAAACTGTATGGGCTTCTTTGAAGCGGTACATGTTGATGACAGTTCTGATTCACTGATCTCCAAATCATGTGGATGGCTCATCCTCTGCATTGGGCATACCACATTAGCTGATCACCATATTATATATACCACAGGAGTGAGTAATCTGCAGTCCTTGAAACCTTCACATAATTGTTCTTGTGTGGCCCCTGAGAGGAATTTTAAAGAGAAAAGACATCCACTACAAAATATACTAATGCTATGATTTAAAATGTTATTGCTAGTTCCTGAGGAATATATAAAATGCAATAGCAGCAGACAAACCTGAGGGTCTCCCTGCTCTTGAGCAAGGAGAGTTCAGATTATCCCTGTCATCTCACCAGAAGCATAAATCCCTCTGCACTGCAGTGTATGCAGGTTGTGTTATGCATATCCATTCCATCACTTCCCCTTCCCTCAAGTGTAAGATAAAACAGAGGTGTGAAGCTGTACATGGATATAGAGGAGATCTACTGATGTTTTATTTTACTTTACAGTCTACTTTAAACTGCCTTAAACTTGCATTAGTACCTATGTAATAATGCAGTAACAACCTGTTATAGACTGTATTAATGATTGGCTGATGATATGCAATTGGACTTTCATGTGCCAATGATGCAGTAATATGCTTGTTCAGGCATATTTAATATACAGTGTACACCGTTTACTTTCTAATTTAAAAGTAAAAGGTTAACGGTTGATGTGTGTGTGTGTGTGTGTATTAACTTCGTTGAGAGTCACCAAACGGCAAAGTAACACATTTTCATTTCATTGTAATTTAATCTTAAGTCTTAAGATGTTCTGTTCTCTTTAACAGTTACTTATTAGATGTTTATATCTTCATGACAAGTGTCACCTTATAGCTCCCATGTCACCTAACTTATTTTCCTCTTGGTTTCTGTGTAACTAACCTTATGCCCTGGGGAAATGCAGCTATTTATCATTGTAAAGCTTCTATATGTTTTACAATGTTGTTACCTGTTTATTTTAGCTATAAAGTGCATGCTGATGTCATTGATAAACAGTTTAATATGAAAATAGTAATGCTAACAATATTACCTCAACAGACTGTGGAATTAGTTAAAATTACCCTAGTGAAACACTAAATTACTGTTGTTACAAATTGTGATGACGTTATAACTGTGTTATTACAGTGGCTGCCTCTTATTCTGTAATGAACATACTTGATTCTCAACAGTTCCCCCAATTATTCTAAAAATAAAGCAGAGGATCTTTAGGAACACAGCTCCCAGGGGTTCAAGATGTTAGAAAGTTTATTAAACTGTGAGCACCCAAAGTAAAGTGCTGAGCCGAGAGTGCAGAGAAGGGGAAAAACAGCCAAACAGGCAAAGATCCGGCTGTGAACCGTGCCGTCGCTTTCATAAAAGGCACACGGATTGCACGTCCCTCAAAGAACATCCCATGTAAACATGGAACAAGCAATTGAATAATCTGTCACCGCGTCGTCACTAAATCATTGGTGCGAGGGGATCTCGCTTTCTGCAAGAGCAGATCTTAATGGGTTCATCCCAAAAGATCAATTTATATTTGGTCGGCGTGTTTGAGGGTAAAGCTGCGGGCGCCTTTCAAAAATAAATGTCAGAATCCCCCCAAACTTACTTCTGCAATGCAGTAGCTCTTAACTTTTTTGTTAACATTGTCATCAATCAATACATATACTCAGTTACTACCCTAGAGGCAAGCGCTTGTAATCCCCATCAACAAAGCTTTTCATTAGTATGTGACACGCTGTCTTTCGAAGATGGGAGGCCAGTGTGCACTATGCCAGGGACCAGATGCGGTAGTAGAGACTTCAGAAGCTTGACATAAAGGTCACTCAGGGATGGCCTCAGTAGAAGCAGCAGTAGTTAACCTTCACATTGCCATTTAACATTCAACGATTTGTTTTTCAGTGGCCACATTCTTCATCTTTCCCCAGGGATGAGGTGAGCCAGAACCAAACCTGGCAGGGACAGGGTGCACACATACACACACACATACACACACACACACACACACACAAACACACACACACACACACACACACACACACACACACACACAGAAAGCAGAAAAAAGACTCAATCACACACAGACACACACAGAGGCTGACACACACACATGCATGCACACGCAGAAACACATGGACACTCACACACGTTTCCATGCAAACACGGGACAATTTAGACGCAATTACCCTTGACAGCATGTCCTTGTACAAGGAGAGGAAAGCGGACTGTCTGGAGGAAATTGACAGACGCGGGGAGGGCATGCAAATCCAACACAGAGGGAGCCAGAGGCACTCGTAATGGGGTCTTGACATAAATTTTAGGTTTTATGAAAAAAGTACGTGGAAAGTTTCCTTGGGGTAAGTTGTTAGTTGGATATGCAGGTGTGAACACAATGGGCATTACAAGGGGGATTTACAGTGTAAATGCTTGGTGTGTCCAAACAGACTTGTTCCCTGAGTTTCCCCTCAGGTGCCCTGGCCAGGACCTTTAAGGCCACATTCAGGAGGTAACAAAGTTGGGTCTGGCCAGGTCACAGCGAGTGTAATCTCAGGCCAGCCACAGCGCGGCGATGGCTAACACTCTCCCAAAACAATGTCCCCTGTCCTCTAGGCCCCGTCACTCAAACAGCGGTGACATTTAGTCCCAGCATAGCCCGATCTCAGGATGAATTTCATATCTCTTCCAATTATGGCGCGGTGGGGGTCATTTGTTACAGATCACTGCTACATGAATCATTTAGCTGGGGCGAGAGCTCCGCGCCTCGCCGAGAGTTTCTGGGAAGGGTTCCACAGGGTCCTTCATCATCCCCTCTCTCCGCAGTGAACTGGCTCCTGTCCACCCAGCCCCTCCCTTTCATCACAAAAAACCCATCGGCCGCCCCCTCCCGCCACACCACCACATCCTACATAAATCAGACTCAGCACGGCCCCTCCTCCCCCCTCTCTTTTTGCTTACAAGATCGCCCGGAACGTTGCTTGGCTGTCCGTTAACCTTGCTGTAGCGCCGGGTACAAAAACTGCCTCACTTTTCGAAGTGAAAACTGTGATATTGTGATTTGTATGAATAATAACCTCCACAAGGTTTAGTGACAGTTAATGGGCTGAGCGGTAGAATTCAGGGTCAACAGGTAGTCCATAACCTGTGCCCTTGCATAAGTTAATGAACCAGATATAAATATCAGTAAAAATCCAGTTGTATTAATGTACATTATTATGAGATATAATAATTGACTGTGAGATGCAGTGGCAATGGTACTACCAATACAACTGGTCATTGATATGGTTATCATGGTTATCCATCCAGGTTACATTATGATGTAGAGTGAAACAATACATAAAGGAGATCGTTTCCCATAGGCATACATGTTAAAACAATGATCTACAATGAGGTCAACGTAATATGCTCAGAATCCCCTACCTGCATAACACAAACAATGAAAAAAAAACATTTTAGACAGTCTTATATTCCCTGTTTTAAAACCCAAACAGAGAAAACATTTTTAAAGCATCTACTCCAATTAAAATGTACCCACTATTCTTGTAAAATAACATTTAAAAAAAATGGAAATATAGGGGGTGCTGTAAAAAAGCTAGTTTTCAGATAAGAACACAGCTGTATTTCAATGAGTGAAAAATTAAAATTAAAACTTGTTTAATCTAAATGAAACTAAATAGCTAATAAAACTAAACTTGTAACCTATTGTTTCCACAGCTCAGCAGTGCATTGCTGTAAAACCCAAAAGTTAAAACTGTAAAGATGTCACACAACAAGTCACACAATCTTGCCTTTTTGCCATTGCCATTGCCATTTTGTGACAATGATTTTAAATTTGACAAATTTCAAATTTTCACTCAGTGTCAAGGTGTAAGAGCTAGATTGTAAAACATTGTCATTGTTTTAGTAATATTGTTCGTAAGTTCACTATAACTTGTCTGAAAAACCAACCAAAACCATAATAATAATGTTATGAATTTTTAATGTTATGAAGGAATGGTGCATATTTGCTGCAAAACTTGGCTGTGGCATGCTTTCAATAGCCGAGTGTCAGATGTTACCTTACGTTAGATTTGTGTGCTTAGGGTTATTAACTGAAGCAGAGGCATTTACAAAGATGCATGAATCTGCATATTTTATAGTATGTAGCTGAAGTTTGCTGCAGTAGAGAACAGCTCTAAAAACATGGGTTCATGAACACTCATAGACCTTGCCTGACATTGTAAAAATGCATAGCTTGACAAATTAACCTCCAGGGAGTGCTATTGCCTGATGTCCCATTTATAATATGAACAAATAAGCCATGCACCATCCGACTGTAACAACTTTAACCGCACACAAAGCTGAAATGTTCCCCCGGCAATCATGCCTCACTGAATGGCAGAACACATTGCACTGCAAAGGGTTAAATATACTTGGCAGGTATTGGACAGAATGCATGCTTCTCTCACAGTGACACATCAATGAGCTCCTGTGCACACAGCGAAGCATCAGTCTGCACTGATGGTGCAGTGTTAGTTATTGATAGCTTCCCACAGTGTGTTACTCTGCAGTTGTGATTCTAATGATACATATTCAATGGCACTGGTGTGCAGGCCGCTGTAGTGCAGCTTTGGTGAAGCACAGATCGTGAGTTCAGCTCAGTCTGCTTTTATTTTATCATGTTGATTCCAGGTAGGCACTGATGTAAATGTGTAAAGCTTTCGCTATGGTAGAATATTTCATACGATTACCGTAATGCAGTAACATTACTTTAAATTCACTTATCGCTGCATTTGTTATGATGTACAGCATATTGTATCACAGTGTGGTGATGACGCCAATCTAGCAAATCCTTTGCAGAGCTTTGAAAACATGCTATAGCATAATGCATGCAGAGAGATTTATGCTCTTTCTCTATATATAGATAGATAGGTACATTGACACAGAGGGAATCCATGTATATAATATATATATATAGACACTTAAATGAATAGATAAAAGAGGGAATATACAGTGCGAGATTTTGCACACACAGTGTGATGTATATTTTATAACAATGTAATTCAGTGTATTTTTACGACATCGTTTATAACAATTAGACGCTATAATAACAGCTGAAGAGGGTAGCGCATGCAGTGTTTATGCAGTGCCTCTCCCGTAGGGCTGCAGTCTGTTCGCTTTATCAGTTTACGAGTCTACAAGTCTCTACGTGTCCAGACGCCTAATGGCGGCTGCTCCTTATGCGTGCCACATCACGTACCCTGTTGCCTAAGAGATAATAGGATGCCCCCGACGCGCATTTACCTGAGCTGACTTGAATCACAATGATGCAACTGGAGGTAAGATTCCGTATTGATGCGTTCCATGCTCGACCACCATTCAACATTTGCGACGTTTTATTGGTTTACTCTCCTCTGTTTTGGGGGCCATCAGTCAACACAATGCATGGTGGCTGTAATATTTGTCAGACTGGTTTTGTCTTCTATTATTTTTACGACTTAAATAATAGTGAAAAAGACAACTGTCACAATGCCTTGGGTTTACTTCCCTGAGATTGTCACATTAGCTTATTAGAGATAACCATTTGTGGCTGGTTATTTTTCATAAATCTATATCATAGTTGTAATCTCACCACAATATACAGCATGTTACTGTATTATTATTTCCTGCATATCTCTAGAGGTCTTGGAAAAGATATATTGCTTTCTGCATATCTGTCACAGGCCAGAGACTGGTATAATATTATTCCATAACTCCAAAACCAAGATCACAATTTCATGCAAAGAAAAATGTTACGTGCTTGCACATTTGTTGCTCAAATTTATGGTTAGTGGGCATTGCAGGTGGTTTGATTCTATGTTCAGATGTTTATATAAGGGACCTAGGGCTTTAGCGCTGTGCCTATTTTAAAGCCATGTGGGTAGTTTCCTGTAGCAGTGTCCTTGTTTTCAAATATGGCACCTGTGGTGACAAGAGTTACTGGTCTGGAGTCCAGCCTTTTGAAGCCATCGTTTTGTAATTTCTATGTGTAGAAGCCCCACCGAGTCTGCAATGGGGGGTCCCAGAGCAAACCCAAGGTGGAGAGCCCCAATGGCATGAGGTTTCCTGGCTTATTGAATTTAAAGTGATGGGCAGTTTCTTAGCTGGCTTCAAATGCTGAGGTTTGCATTGTTATTTCAAAGTCTGCTTTACTGGACAATTTGGTTCTTGCACATGCATAAACACACACATGTACACATGCATACACACACAAACACACACACACACGCACTCATTCATAAAGTATTGAGAGTCAAATATCCAAAAAAACATGCTCTTGGACTGTGGAAGGAGACCAAAGTATCTGCAGGCAATCGATACAGACACATGGGGGAACACATTAACTCCACAGAGACATAGCCAGAAGCGCATGTAATTCAAGCTGAAATCATTGTCGGGTTTTTCTGGAAAGAGTCAATATGTATTAGAACTTGTGCTATGTTGTGTAATCCCAGAGCTGACCGCTCTGTACTGCCTTGTAAACTCAGATTTTTGGACTGCCTTACTTGAATGGATTTGAGTTTGTTATCTCTCTCGCACACACACTCACAAAGGCAAGCATGCACGCTTTCACACGCATAATTACTATTTAATCAGTATGTCAAATGTGGCATAATCTGATTGATTATACAGGGTGAGCAAATACACTTGTTGACAGTGATATGGCTGCAACGTTAATTGAATGAGATGAGTCAAAGCGTACGGGTTTGTATTCAAATTTTTTTTTTTCTACACAAAATTGATCGAGCAAATTAGTTCTTTTTTGTAAAAGCTTACACTGTAATTATTGCACGTTTGTTAAAGTACATTTCGCACTGATTAAAATGAAATAGTCCCACCATAATGAAAATTTGGGAACCAATCTACATAAGGCATACCTTCACAAAGCATAAGCAACAGCTATGTGAGCATGCTATTACTGCTTTATAAAGCATTCATAGTCGGTTGCTGCGTTTTATGAGGGCTGGTATAGAAGGATAGTGCTTGATACAGGATAACTCACTTTATGTCAGACATCACAAAGCCCAGAGTTTCCTAACTGCTTTGTAAAGTGGTAAAGGTGTTATGTATGTATGCTTCATTAAGACCTTAAGTTTTTCTTAACATAAAGTGATACTGAACATGTTTTACATCGCAAATAATTCCACAAAGATAAGTAAGTACTTTATCAGAGACATAATATCACAAAAAATTCATTTGCATAACATCCCTTCAGGTTTGAGAGTGCAACACTAAAACATTGTTTTTGTCAAACTGCTGAGCAACTCTTGAACAAAGGCTTGGTTTTCTCCAGCCTGAATTTGTAGAAGCAGAGAACCATTAAACAGGAGACTGTCAGGTCTTTCTTTATTCCACCCGACCAAATCCTCAAAGTTCTAGGAAGGTAACAGAGGATCCTGACTTTGTCTGCGCTAGTGTGCTTGCTGTGCCCCGTCATGAATATTCATTATTAGGCAGCAAATCAGGACACTTGTAGCTTCAGCGGCAGAGAATTTTAAATGCTAAGCACAGGGAGCTGAAATAAGTGTTGAGTAAGTAGAATATCTGTGGTGAAGCTGTGTCTCTCGGGAGCCGGCACTGCGTAGGTAATGCTGACTCAGGGGTACCACAGTCTACACAGATGGAAACGTTAGACCACCCGCAGGGGCGATCGCGGTGTGAACACGGCATGGCACAGAACATAGCACTGCACATGTAACATGAACACCACACACCTGACTCCAAACAGGGTGTGAGTGACATATTTAAGTGAGTTTTGTCAATACCTGCACCACACATTTTTCTTGCCTCAGTGACTCATTGCTGAATGATAGAATGTTGCGTACAAATTAAAACATAAAATGTTCAATTCCTAAAAGTAAAGGGCGGGGCGCGTTCCTGCTAGATTGAATCTAGGCCATAGTGAAAGTGTATCTGTTGGATGTAAACCCTTAACACCCCCCCCACCCCCCCCTTCCGATATGGCTGAGGGTCTTTCACAGTATGGTCTTTTCTGTATGGAAAACCATTTCTGCACAATAATTGAAGTATCAATTTTAATGTCGCTTCCAACTTTCCCCATTTCGGCCCCTGAACATCTTTAAATCATTTAGCATGGTATGAAGGTGTGATGTATGTCAGTGAGGCAAGGAGCCTTTAAATGAATCTTTCTCGCTTTGTTTTATGACCAGTTTAACACGAAGAACATTGTAATATAAAAGCGTTGTCAAATGAAAATAATATCCCGTTTAGAAAGTCAAAAAAACATGTTGTAAAAACATGTGGTGAAACGAACTCCATAAAACATGATGGGTACAGAATGTCCTTCACGCGTATGCGTACAGTACATCATTCTCAGAGTAAACCATATGCCTGGTGGTGCGGGGTGGAGTGTTTCGCTACTCGTCCGTGATCCATGTGTGTATGAGTAACATGAATTAGTGCAGCGCGCACTTGTAAAAGACCTAAGAAATTCCACCTGGTGTAACTGATGTAATTGTCAGTGAATGGTGGAATAGGAGGTTGTCACTACTGTGGCTTTTCAAAGTGCTTCATTTTAAACCATTGAGATAACAGTGCCCATTACAGAAGCTCCCGCCCCTCCAAACGTATTTTTCTCCCTCCTTTAACCAGTCTTTGGGGGTTCGGCTGGCCAGGAGAACAGGGGTAATTTATAAAAGAATCCGTAGGCGCTTATTTTAATGGCCGAGGCAGAAAAAAAAAAAAAAACCCACAATCCTCTGTTAAGTGGCTTAGCTATTTCGCTTGTGTGTACACAATGACAAACAACTGCTTGTGAATTCCCGCGTGTGGCATTACCATCTCAACAGCAAGCAATTAGTGCACTCTCACAGTTAGTTAATAGAGAGGCTGGGGCTAGAGAAATCATGTTTGACCTTGTTTTACACCTGGGTGTAAGACGTGAAGGAGTGCCATATTGGGACTCTGGGAAAGGGACACTTTGCCATCGGTCGTCTGAATTCATCGACGCAGAAGCCTGCTCGAGTTCTGCTGGGGCCTGTTTCCTTAACAGCATATACTACAGATATAACTAATCATTATTTTATTTTCTGATACACCACAGATGCCCGTGGTATTTTATACTGTAGATCCTTTTAGCTTTAATGACAGCTTTGTACCTCCTTGGTATGCTGTTAATCAAAGTCTGGAGGCTCTCCTGAAGTAGTGAATCTTTTGCAGAGTTTACAGCAGTCCAGATCCCTCTTTCAAAGTGGTTGTAATTTGGTCCCTCAGGTGCTGTATAAGATTTATGTCAGGTGACTGTGGTGGCCAAATTAGGTTAAGGACAGGGAGGCTACATGTGTCCCAAAATGAGCAGAGCTATGTTATGGGTTATCAGTGACTCCTTGACTTGAGCAAGTCCAGGTTTTGTAATAACAAGCAAAATTGTTTGATTGGTTCATACAAGTCAGTGGTGTACAGCAATTCATACTGCCAGTTATTATAGAGGGTTCATATCCCCACCAGTCTTCAAACCACGCCTCCACAACACTGGAAGCACACTTTTCCTGTTTCCAAAATGCCGTCCTGTGCTAATCTCAGGAGAGGCTTGGGATCAGCTGCACACATCAAACATAAATATGTTGCAGTGTAATACGATACAGTGTATAACGTGTGTCAGACATGTTCTGTACATCGTGTACCAGGTGTGTGCATCAGCAGGAAGCAGCTAGGCTCTGTGGCTAACAGTGCATGTCAAAAGAAGCCTCCCTAAGGCTGACTCAAGCAAAGCACTCTGCCAATGTTACAGCCGATATGATATTTCTTTATAAAGAATATTGTACCCTTCCCCTGCACCCCCCAAAAGACAAATAACCAGTCTGTTCCTCCACGGTGTTAGATCAGTCGGTCGTTTTCTCATTTGGCAGTAAACAGCTGTCAGGGAGTTCGAGCCATCCAGCTCCAGAGCGTCAATTCATTTCTCCACGCCTGACTCCAGGACCAGCCAGAGGATCTTGTACTTCAGGGGCCTGTGCGATTGCTTCTGTCTAGCCTAGGTATTCTCTAGGTATGCATGCGTGTCCCAGGCATAATTAACAGATGTTTCTCACTACGCCAAGGAGGAAGTGAACAGGTCTGTGGGCTAACCTCCAGGCCGCTGTATCCACAATACATTACATACACACACCATGACGAAATGAATGTGTTATAAATTGTAAATTCTTGTAATAAATTTTTCTTTTTCTGTTTTTTAGGGAATGCTATGTGTGTCATTGCCCAGGTCCCAGAAGCAGACACCTCTTATAGGAAAATAAAGTGATGACAGTGTTAGAGTAAAGGGTGTTTCATGGCAATATGCCAGTGTTGGTCTGGCTGTTTAGCTGCACATTGTTGGAGAAAAGTTTCACAGGTATTTATAAATACATATATTTTTTCTGTCTAGTCCTGGAGGAAAGCCAGGATTCTTTGCATATATAGTCTAAACATTCTCAATGATTTCACGGAAAGAGGATGAAGCATGGTTCTTGCTTTGAAGAGATCGAAGAAGTTTTTTGTGAATTGTGGAGGCTGCATCATGGAGCTTCAGGACAGAACAATGGGATGTGCTTTGCCCACCTGACACACGGAGGCGAAGGCGATGGCCACAAAGACGAACTTCCCAGCAGCCCTCCGTCCCCCCTGAGGGGGGTCCATATCACATCCCCCAGCACTGCTGAGCTGGTGGTGCTATGGGCAACAGCAGGTCAAGTTCCACCGAAAGGTCAGCTCATACCCTCCACCCCCCACTGTGTTCAAGTCCTGCTGAAAGGTCATATCTGCACCCTGCCTCCCCCCACTTCCTTGAACAGGTTACATCAGTGATCTGAGGTGGGGTTTGACCTGGGGTGTCAATTGTTGATATGACCTGCCTAGGGAAATGTTCGGTTATGGACTCTTATCTATGCCTATAACCTGCTACTGTATATGTCTGATAATGTAATACAATGTACTTTTAAGCAACTTTGTTCTATGTCTGGGGGATGGTGGGTATTTACACCTCAGAAAAAAGGCTGGTATTTTTATTCCATGTATAGGAGTCTTGCAGCCTGATCAGATTAGCCAATCACAGAGTTAAACAGATTATAGCAGGGAGAAGTACAAGCAGTGGCACTGAGTGGAAGAGATCCTGCAAAATTCTTCTCCCAATAAGATACTGTGCTGGAGAGTCCCAAAGAGAAAACTCAGTGGAGTGAGCGGGCCTGTAGCATTTAGTTATCCTTGTGAGTACACCTCAGCATCTCCTTGAGATGTAACTATCTGGCCACACTCTTTCAGCTGATGGAGATTCCCACAAACTCCTGTTCCAGCCTCTTTTCCAAGTCGTCCCTCTTTCCTTTCTCCCTCCTTTCCTTTCTGATGAGAAGAGCACCAAATCATTTTTTTCATCATTCCGCTATCAACCCTCACCGCGTTACACATCATCTGCTGTTCAATAAATATTAAGCATTACCAGAACGCGACGGCATCCAACACACTCCGCCGGAGCGAAGCCATCACTCCGTCACAGGCCGGCCCGTCCATCAACGGTGGGGGGGGTGCGGCCGCCGTTCGTGTAAGCGGCGCTTTGGGAGAGCGGGAACGTCCGACTCAGCTGTTTGGTTTCAGCGCACGGCCGCAGTCCTCCTGCTCCGACGCCCGGCTGGACAGATTCCCTCCATTGTGTGGCAGATGCTACTAGTGTTTCTGCCCTGCTCTCTGGAAAGGCCGCTCATCCGGAAGTTAAAAGATTATTTCAGTACAATACATCCCTCATAGTCAATTACTGTCCAGGATCCCAGGCTGACATATGCTGCAAGAGGAGGGTCAGGGGCCCCTCTTTAAACTCCCTGCATGACGGTCAAATTTTCATGGCTGGCAGCTGTGCCTTAATCTATAAGCATTCCTCCCAGATGCCCTGGGATCAGACACATTAATATTGATGCATATTTCTCCACGATCCCTCACTCTGTCTCTGAGATATTCATGACTGAAACCCTTCAGCGGGTTTGAATTTATTTTTTTCCTGCATGCACGTTTTTAACATTTATGCGTTTATGTATCTGCTGTTTCGCCTCAGGTTTTTCAGGAGCCCTAGGGGAATCAAAGTCAGCCCTTGGGGGGGCCACGTGAAATTTTGTGATTTTGATCCAGGAAATTGCCCATGGCTTAATCAGAACAAGTATTAAATTAGCCAAATGTATGCACACTAATGAATACACCAAAATAAACTCCAGTGCAATGTAATGTAAAACATAAAAAGTCTTCAGCTGTGACTTGCAAAATTGTTAAAGACTGAATTGGGCCAATTGGGTAATTATGGGCAGAGGTGAGAGCAAAAAACCAACACGCCCGCCATCTTGCAGGAACTGCAGTCTGACACCCTCAGCTATCATGTAGAAAGAAACACAGACTGACAAACAGGCTTTCAATTGATTAACTATGAACACCAAAAAAAAGTAATTGCCGCTAACACCTGATTGGTTGTCTGTAGAGTGTGTGATCGTGGTCATGCATATAAGTGTCACAAAGCCCCCACTATGAACACGCTGAAAACGCTGCTTTCTAATGTCTCTGAATTTATCACCCTGGAGCAGCCATCCACGATCACACAGTTCAGGAGGCGTTAAACTCAGGCAGCGGAGCATTCGCACAAAGATACGCTGCGCTCCCGTGGATTTCTCACAGGATTAACAAGCTCATGCACATGTTTGGATATCTGAAAATACACCTTCGCCATGCTGTAACTCAGCGATACGTTATCATACACTCTCAACCATGTTATCTGTAGTGACATAAATAGCAGCAATGGCTAATATATTTGCATGTCCCTTGACTTTGTTGTTATGTCAAGACTTAAGACTACAAGCCTTTATTTTTGAAACATATTCATTTGAAATATATTCATTGGGGTAAATTATTTTATATATTACTATACTTATGGTTGTGGATGACAGTTGAAGGTAAGGTTTCACATGATTACAATCTCTTTCCTCAGCTTGTGAAGGCTGGAACATAAAGTTATTTGCAAAGATATGCAAAGATACGCATGTACACTTCACATTTACAGTTCAGCTAGAACAGAGAGCAAATGTGCATTCATATTCACATATTATACACATATTCACATATTATTAGTTATTTTAGTTATTTTACATACACACATATACTAATATATATGTATGTATGAATGTATGTGTGTGTACATATATGGTATTCAATCACACGGTTGTCCTTATAAAAACATACATTCCCTAAGTATATACATATTTTATAAGGCCTGTACTCTTGTAAAACATGGTCCCCACAATGTGATTACGAACCGGCGTAGAAACCCATGCGGAATTGTTCAGGCCCAGGGCAGCCGAAGTGAAGCGAGCATGTGCCACACAGCGCGGCTATCACGTCTAATTGAATCAGGGATCTTCAGCGTCCTCCCGCTAAGCAGAACATCCCATCCTCAACCCAGCGTACGGCACACGACGCCGCAACGCACGTGTGGCGCTACTGCTGTCCCAGGCTGGAGCGTGCGGCTCGCGGACGCCTTGAACGAAGGCTGCGTAGCAAATACGCGCCCTGAATTGGAAATAGGAAATGACATCACACAGGGGGGCTCTGTTCCATACTTTAGGATGAGCACTGCAAAAGTCGACACGTCCTGTGAAACACGGCCTTAATTAATGTTTGATGAGCATTTGTGAATCATTTGCGAGGTGCTGTGTATAATGTCCACTTCCGGATGCAAAATCCGTGAATGAGCATTAGTTACATTAAGCACAATTAAGTAATGCCTATAAAATTAAACATGACAATAAAGTTTGTTTAAAGTATTGATGAAAACTAACTTAATACAAAAAGTGTTGCAAAATCCTCTATGAGGTTATCAAAAGATTGAAGTCCCTGAATTCCTACATTTAAAACATCCCGTTATTTCAGCAATAAAATGCAATTTGACTCTCTTTCATCTGCAGAGCAAGGTGAAAATGAAATCATTGAGCATCTGTCATAATGAAGGCCTTATGTAGTTTTCATGCCTGGACAGCATTAGCTTTGCCCCACGTCTGGAAAATAATTCAACCTAAAGGGCATCTAGGGTTTCGGTCTTGGAAAAAATGTACATGGATAAACATGGAGAGTGCTTTGTTGGATCTACCCAGCATTCATAAATCAGACTTGTAAAGGTCATTCACTTGGCGTACTCTCAGTACATCCAACCAAATGCTTCCCTCGGGTTTAATTTTCTGATATTCATTACTTCATTTCAGAGAACTTTAGAATTATTTCAGAGCTCCTGCAGATATATACGTGTAATAGAATGACAGCAGGGTGAACCTGTGATCATTTTTTTTGCTGAAATCCCCCTGGCACACCCTCATTTTATTTGTCCTTGGTCCCTGAGTATATCCAGAGGCATGGCAAAAGTGCAGAGGCAGAAAATATGATCATGCCACCTCTCTAATGTGGTGTGTCCTGCAATAGCTGCAGTCAATGGATCGGACGCCCCATTCAAGTTCTCTCCTCTAGGATGCTAATGGGGTCACAGCTTGCTTGTAGACATTTCACAGTGCTAATGACCTCATTCACAAAGTGCGACTGATGGGCAGCCAGATAACGGCGGGCGCTGGAGGGACATTGCTGGCTTTGGCGCGTCACGTTCAGGGCAGAATTCAGTTCCCGTGGCGACGCCATTTCGTACTGAAGCGGACCTCCCGAGTGTGCGTGAAAGGAACGAGTTGCCGCTGACTGGCAGAGAATGTCACGGGTTGATATGTTATGATGACAGCTCTGCTAAAAAAAATTCTGATAAAGCCGCACCGTCCACACAACAGATCACAGCTGCTCGAGACAATCTCGCCATGCCTCTCTTCAGGTACAACAGAAACGCGTCTCTCTGTCAAACTGAGGCGAGAGAGATCAAACATATATATTTTTCTCTGGAAGAACAAAGGCCCTCACAACGTTTCTCTCACCTAGCCATGGGTGCAGAAGAAGCTTGCTGAAGCAGAATCTCCAGGTACGGGGTGAGAATGAACAATGAAATTGGACAATTAGTGTGAGCCGGTGTCCTGACAGCTGGAGCTACCCGCTTAAGGTTGGCTGCCTGGTAGCTCAAACTGTCAACCTGGTCTCAAAAACAGTGCTACAGAGCCCTCAGAATGAGCTACTCTGGGTGGAAATGTACAAGCCAGCACTTTCTGTCACAAGGATATGAACTATAATACTGTGCAACTCACTGTTTTAAAACACATGGCATTTTAACCTTTTAAACACTAGGTAGCCCATTTTGACAGGAACAATGCATACTGAGAACTCATAAAATCCATAATTAAAATATATGAAATATCATTAAGAACAAGATTGGTGATCCTATCAAATAGAAAAATGATAAAACAGCCTACTGAGCTATTCAAAGGATGTCAGCTATTTTTCCTGCTTTTCTGTGTATGCTAAATGTGCTAAATGACAATGTAATGTATTATAATAACACAGATCTGACAGTTTTTCATTCAGGTGAATGAACCAATTTTCCATTCAGTCTCATGCAGCAGCTCAAATTTGTGGGCTGGTTAAGACAAAACAGTATAGCATAGTGGTTAAGGAGCAGGACTTGTAACCAAAAGGTTGCCGGTTCAGTTCCTCACTGGGGCACTGCTGCTGTACCCTTGGGCAAGGTACTTAACCTATAGCTGCCTCAGTAAATATCCAGCTGTATAAATGGATAACATTGTAACTGTACCTGATGCAAGTCAGTCTGGATATTTCCCGTCTGCTAAATGCCAGTAATGTAAAACTGTAACAACAGGAAGTGAGATAAGAAAATGTCACATGCAAAGGCACACACACATGATCTTTGTGTAGGCAGCCCCTACTGAGTGGTAGATCAGATTCAACACCTGCTGCACCTGGAGCTGTTCTCTAAAAATTAGTACCTCAGACTACCTCAGGTTATCATTTCATTTATGGCACTAATTGAGGACTGAACATTCTCCTGGACGAATTCAAAAAGAACTTGAAATCGAACCCCAGAGAAAGTATTTAGGTGGACACACCAACCGCTCACTTTTAAAGACCAGGATATAAATTCTTAGATTGTCCAACCAGATGGTTTTCAAAGGGTTTTAGTTAATAAAAGATGCACCCTTGCTGTCTTGAAAGAAAAGTGTATTTCTCTGAGAGGCATAGGAGCATGTCAGAAATGTTTTCCCTGGCATTGATTTTAATTAATTTTGTCTGGATGCATCTTCATCGCGAGTCCGCGTCGGCCTGTCAGTTTTGAATAAATCCTTGTCTCGGCAGCGCTATTGAAGAAACCGCCGGTGTGTAAATCGTACTTCTGAAGGACTTTAAATGAAAGTCTGCAGCACACTTACAAACTTAATCCACTTCACAGCCCAGGCGGCACGTTCTCCTTCGGGGGACAGAGCGGCAGTGGCGACGGTCTGACCCATTTTCAGACTCGCCTCGGCTGTTTTTAATAGCGTTTTTGGCGCCCCGTCTGAGCTACCTCCCTTCGTTTTTGCTTTGTCCAGCATGGGCTAGTGGTCCTGAACAGGACGTTAATGGGGTCCTCGGGTGACAGGCAGGTGTTGGAGCACTTATCAGGTGGAAGTTATTTTCAATCTTGGTCAAACTGCTGTGTAAGAACTTACTTGCTGAGGCCTTGTGCAGTGACGGTGCTTTTTTTCACTAGCAGGCTGAGCCCTACAGCACCACACGCCGTGTGTTCGAGCCAGGGCTGTGTCACTAGCCGACTGTGACAAGGAATCTGTGGCGGAGCATAACCAGCTTCATTCTACCAGGGTTTGCTCATCCCATCTTTCACTTTCTAGAGACTCGCCAAGCGCCTGCGAGTTTTTCCTTGTCATCAGTGAGAGATGCATGTATCCTCCAATCGGTGTTTGCCCTCCTCCAGTGCACCTGGCAGTTGGCAGTGAGGAAACCAACCACTGGCTGTGAGCGAATGTATTGAAGGATCATACTCGTCTTGCTAGAGCCCTCGTGCAAGTGTAGAGGCTGTGACTGTGAGGGGAATGGCGCACAGAATTTTCATGAAGATGTAGGGTGAAGAACAGAGGAAACTAAAACAACTGAGACAAAATTTAAATGAAAACCCACTGTGTATGGAGTCTTAAATAATCATTCAGGTACTTTATCACCAGCAAATTTAACTGACAATTCCATTGCTAAAGACCTATTTTTTGATCTGATATGCTATCTAGGTAGCCAGGGTATGTCCTGGTAAACGCGTTGTGGGGCTAGTGTTTCATTATTTGGGAAAAATATATAAGAACAACATTAAGCTATTTTAAAGTCTGACATCACAATATCAGTAGGCATAGATGTTCTTCTGAAGGAAAGACCATTCCTTCCCCTAATGCCCCCATACAAACATTTTATGTATATAAACAAGGCAATAATGGAAAGCACTCACATGCTTTTACTTGGGAGCTCACTACTCACTTCTGACGGGGAAAACATGGAGCCCCCTCCACCCTCATCCTGATGTATATGTAATACCTGCTTCTTTATCAATAGCCTTCATCAGACTTTATTCAGAATGTCGGATTGAAGATTCAGTTCAGCAGCTTATGTAGTCTATTATGTAGTCTCAGCTTCATTTAGCTGTCATATATGTTGACAGCCAGTGACTGTGAATACCAAGTAGCAGAAGCAGATTTAAATGTTTACCAGTATTCTAGCTTAATGACTTGTCAAGCCCACCCCATAAAAAAGAATTGTCTGTGTCAAACAGCGCTAGCAACACAAACATTAGATAAATATTAAATGTTTAAAACATGAAATTGTCACTTGCCACACATGTGTGCTAGCTCAGGGGTGAAAACACTGCAAAGTGGAATGGTTATCACCTGCAAATTTATTTTAACTGAGACCTCTTTAATGTCAAAATCAAAATAAATCTTCAGTGCTTCCTTGGTAAGGCTTCTCCACACTAAACAAACAACAAATACACTAAAGAAAAAGTAATGAATGAAACTAACAGTGTTAGTCCCAGACTGAGGACAGCACTCAGATTTCATTTGGCCTCCTGTCAGTGTCTGTCTGCCACTGGCTTGCTCCTTCAATTTCATTCCGTCTCCGGAGTCATTGCCGTGACAACCGGACCAGCATCAGAACATGCCCTAATACCCACCTTAACTAATCAATATTTACGCAGCCTTGACACTCTAACACTATTGTCTCAAAGGTTAATGTTTTGGGAGGGAAGCATTTTTAAAAACTTTTTTTTTAATTTTTACTGTACTTACTAAACTTTTACTGTGTATATTGCTTCCAAATGAACTCCCAATATAAAAAAGATAAATGGAGTGAAAGTCCACCTGACTCTGACTCTACAGCTTTCCTTTTTCATGTACATTACTGGGTCTATATTGTTCTATTTGATCGGCAAGAAAACATATTTTGCCATCAAATTTACTCCAACATTTTGAAAAACATTCCGCAAAAAATCCACTGGCATCTGATTTTAACAGCTCACATTCAGTCTGTTCTGAAAGGAATTTGCACTCATACTGGGTGAATATGTGCCATCAACACTGCAAAGTTCTAGCAAGGTCCTAGTGTTCTCTCCAAATGCATTTTTGTTTATACTGTAAACCCATTATTCAAGATAGAATTCAAATGCCCTTCTCTTTGCAGGTAGCAGATACCTTAATAAGACAATTTGTGTGCTATCAGTATGAGTTTCGCTTGGGCAATCACCTGGTCGCTGTAAGTCAAGACACATTAAATAAGTCAAAGGGGCACATTGATATGTGGTCCGTTGTATCTGGCACCACATTCGATGGCAGATGCAAGGAATGCTGGGAAGGAATCAGCAAGTGAAATGTCAGTACCTTAGGCGGAGTGGCCGCAAGGTGCTTTTTTCATTATTATTATTCTGCCAGCCACAATGAAACCATTGGTGCAATGCATTATCTCAGACACGGGGAGAGTAAATCATATTATCTGAAAATCCTTTTCCCCCTCAGAAGAGGCACTGGCTCAGCCTAGAGGAAACCGCCGCGGAAATGCTGCTGGAGGTAATCTGCGGAGAGGGAAAATGTGCTTAGCGCTGCAGTTAAGGTGGGAGGGGAAACAGAGGGGAGAAAATTTAGAAAGAAAAGAAAGAAAGAGAGGAGGAAGAAAAAAAAACCTGCTGAGCCAGGCAAAAGAAGGAAGCAGAGTACATTACGATGCTAATTAGAATCTCGGCCACCTCACCTGAAGTTGTGCTTCACCTGCGGGCAAGTGAAAGAGGCCCGTGGATCTCGCTGGCAGAACGCACTGGTAGGCAGTGCGGATAACATGTTTCCACAGAAACACGAGGGTAAAAAGGCTGCATTCCGCGGTTAATGTAGCGCGTTCAGACCTCTGGCGACATCGCAGCAACATCACAGTAGCGTTTAATTCGCACTGCGCCACTAATGTTATGGAAATGTAACTTCGTAGGGGAGCATTAGTTACCCATTGGCACAAAAGGTGAAGTAAGGTAAAAAAAAAAATCAAAAATATAACACAAAATAGTAACGGCTACACTATGTACAGTAATGGCCATGTTGTTGCATTAACAGGTGACGCAGAAGTGCACTGAAGCAGCCTCATGTTATGATGACTTATTAAGTCTCATATACACATGTGACAAGACTTAAAAAAAATACTTAAATTCCTGTTGTTACAAATTAAGAAGTTTGTCAAAACCAAACTGAAGCCCAGAGGAAATATAATATTTTGGTTTAAATATCATATTTTGGTTTAAAATGACAAAGTTAGCATACCCATTGACACCACATAGGGCAACCAAACCATAACAATTCCACAACACTGTGACACACCATGCCTACATCCCAGGTAGTCATAGAGTTGAAAGACTATGGAGACTTTTTAATTATTAATTATTAAGTCATAGTTTTTTTAAATTCTTAAATTATTTTAAGATTGGTAACTTCCACATGGAGCAATGAAGGTTAAGCTACTGCATCGCTGATGAACAGCCATGGCGGAGGCCAATGAAGAAAAGCGCAAAGAGTGAGGTCCCCTGGCGCAGTCTGGATGAATCACACTTGCCCGCTTTGCATCAACTGCATATTTTCACAGCCTGAGGCAATGTCCTGCACTTATCATTGGCTATGCATGAGCATCTACCATGAGGTGAGGCTCCATATGTTCCACAAGCCGCTGCTTCTTAACGCTCTGTGTGCTGGTTCAAGGAAGGGCATTATCAAATGCGGGAGGATTTTTTTTTTTTCCCACACAGCCATCACATCCCACCCCTTCACGAAAGCTTAGACTGCTGGAAAGTGTTGATGTTTGTGATTCATCATATTAAACTTTGTCCTGCAAGATATGCCAAGTCAATAAAGTCTCTTTAAACATTTTTTTCCTTCCTTCGGCAACATTACCTTGAACCCTATAGGAGTTAGCCGGGTTAGCCCAGTTAGCCATTTCCCCCATTATTCTCTTAGTGGGGCTTCCTTTGTTTCAATGATCACCTCACTTTCTTTGTGTCCAAAGCAACGAGACACATCCTACAAGAGCACCCCAGCTCACATTATGTTATTCCATTTGTGCATTGAGCAAAATTCAGTCAGACTCAAAACAGATGACTGTCTCATTTCAAATCAGCAAAGAGATGCTTTGAAAGGCACCTATGGTATGTGTCGGCTTGAATTTGTACCAGAATAAACCCTGCGCATGTTTTTCATTGCACCTACAGAGAGCATTTATGAACCAGCCTTGTAAGAGCCATTTGAAGTCATGCCTGTTGGTGCATCTGACCAAACACCTTCCCTGGGGCTCGTTTTCAAGTATTTATAGGCCTTCTCCGGAAAAGCTTTACATTCATTTTCATATTCCACTTGGTATTGAATATTGTATATGCTGAAGCTGGAAGGGGCTCCTCACATTTAAAAAGGGGCTGAAAGCTTCACAGACCCGTAGTATCAAACGAAAGTTCCTCTTAACTTAAAAAAGTATAACACAAAAATCAGGTGTCACATAACTTGCATACAAATGTACATGTAATATATGCAAGGGAAGTCAAGTAAGGCAAGGCAGAGCTTCGTCTCACAGCTCTATACTGCAGTCTACAGATCAGAGAGTGCTGACAGAACAAAGTTGTATCACTGTGGTAATTACATTGAAATCCAGAATGAAACTATTGAATGGACCAGCAGGAGTTGCCTGTTGTCTAAATCACAAGAATAATAGTATTACAACTGGCCACGAACTTTACTGGTTTGATCACCAGTGTTGACAATTTTGACACACTGGGGTACACTCACACACAGCTCAGAACCTACAACAACTTATTTGTACAGTACATGGCACAGAGGAGCATGAAATAAGTGTAGATATTCTGAGTGAAGATGAGGCCTTCAAATGATAACTGTAAGGGAGATTACTGATAGCTATTTTTTAGGGTTGTCAAAATAGCGCGTTAATTTTGATTAATTAATTATAGAAAAAATAACACGTCAAAAAAATTAACGCAGATTAATCACACTCTATGATGCCCCTTGACCCCATACATCACTGTGCATTTACACATTTATCATACCCAACTGCAGGCTAGCTAGGTTCATTTATATCATACACGCAACACGCAACATTTGCGCTGTCGGTAAATGCAAATTAAATTTGCAGTGGTGAAATCAACGATTGCATCGGAACATCTGTAAAGCAGAGTACACGTATAGTTAAAAGTGCCAGTGCTGTTATACTGAATATCAGCACTCATGGAATGCCTCTTGTCCAGAAGAATTACTTGGTCAGAACTAACTGTTGTATAAAGTACAATTTGAACATAAAATGCTTCTCACGGCAAATATTGATATTTGCGATTAATTTAGATTAATTAATTACAAAGCATGTAATTAATTAGATTACTTAATTAGATTAGACTTAGATTTTTTAAATCACTTGACAACCATACTATTTTTAGAGGACAGCCCTAGATGCCTTTTGAAGAAAGAATAGTCCAAACTGGTGCATATCAACCATCAAAGGGGTTGAAGGTTAATAACAATGAGAGTTACAACAGGTAATCAAAGTCTCAGTAAAAACTGCAATATCTGCAGTCACAGAGGCATGCAGTAGTACGGAAGAGGAACAGAAATAGCACTTTTGTTAGATGTAATTTATTTCAAGTCCAAATTAGCTCTGGAACATTCACCAGTACATACAGGTTATATTAACATATGGTGCCTTCCATATTTATTCATATCATCAAGTAATTAGGAGCAAGAAACATGCTGTAGAAATGTACATATTTGATTTTTTTCTTCTTAATAATGCATAAAAACTTACACAATCTTTTATCCTAATAGCATTGCAGAGAACAAATTCAGAATATTCACACATAATGGATTTCATTCCAGATAATACAAGGGTCACATTTATTCACCCCTCTGTAATAAATATTTTGCAAATCCTACTTTGGCATGGATTACGTTGACAAAATGGTCAAGAGGTTTTGGCATTTCTTAATGGGATGTTTGGCTATTCCCCTGACGAAATGATCTAGGTCATTCAGATTGTTTGGTTTTCATTTATGAATTGCTTTCTTGAGTTGGAACCAGAAATGTTTGATTGAACTGAGATCTGGAGATTGAGGAATCATTTATTTTTTGCTTAGGTGATCACCTCTTCTTAGGTTTGGATGGATGCTTTGGATCACTGTCTTGCCAGAATGTCCGTTTTTAGCCATTCCTGAGCTCCTTGGCAGATGCAACCAGGTTTTTGGCAAAAGTGTCCCCCTACCTGTTGGAGTTAATGACTCCTCCTTTCTTTAAAAAGGGCTCCAGGACCTGTATATGCAAAATAATCCTAAAACATAAAAATTCCCCCAGCATATTTTACACCTGGCATGGATTCTTTCTCAACAAAGAAAAGACCTTTTATCCCAAAAAATGATCAAGAGCATGTTCAGAAAGGTCATTTCATTTGACCATGAGACATGCATCCATCTGTCATTCAGATGTAGTTTAGCAAGTTGCTGAGGCTTGCCTTCAAAAGAGGCCTCTTCCATGAAAACCAGGTATGACTGCAACATTCATGAGTGCATCTCTGAATGGTTTCTTTGTAACCAGAAGATTTAAGTTTGTTTGGGAGACTTCTGTTGAGTCTCTTGCATCTCTGTTGGTCTCTTTGGGTTTATGGTTGCCTCACAGTGGCAGGATCAAAATGCATCCTCTTCCTGGCAGGGGTGCCAAAGGACATTTTTTAATAATGGACATTACAGTGGAAAGTGATAGATTCAGCTTTTTCTGAATTCCTTTATAGCCATCTACCAACTTGTCGAGGTCAATGACCATTTACCTGCAGTTTTCAGAGATCTCTCTGACCATGATAATTCATTCTACTGATGAATCTGTTGTATGTGTTACCTCCTTTTATACCACAGGGAAACAGGACGCTCTTGGATGCCTTTGCATAGCCCCAGAAACTTCCACTGAACCTAATAATAATAAAAAATAAGATGCTTTTGCTTTATCAAAATTTGTTTTGAAGATTAATACTTAAAGGTGTGAACAAATGTGACCCTGATATTTTCTGGATTAAACTAAGAGTTGCTTCTTGCAGTGCTATTAAGATTAAAATGTAACATTTCAAATCAGGAAAAATGATCTTACATGCACTTTTTTTCTCCTGTGGCAGGTTTTTTGTTCCTAATCAGTTGGTGGTAGGAAGAAATAAGAAGGGCACTGCAGGCTCTCTTTAATAACTAGCTGGCTACAGAGCCTCATAGATTAGCCAATCAAATTCATTTGTGGACCGGCAAATGCTCCAGCTGGGCCGTGGACCAGTTGTGTTTGAGGCCAAGCAGATTTGGGCTGAAGAGGGAAGTAGGCGCACGCATCACGCAGCCAGCGCTGTAAGGCATACCACACACATGCTGCATCCCAGCGGCCTACAAAAAGCAAACAGTCAAGGAGTCACAAAGGATTTGAGCAGGCTCTGCTTTCCTCCCAAGGACGTCCTGGCTTTGTCTGCACAGTGGATTGAGATGCCGCACTAATTACAAGCCTCCCAATCGCGTCGGCCGGCAAGCCAACACGGAATGTACAATGTTTAGTGTAACGTGATTAGGCCCTTGCTACCAGATGGCAAACACCGATCGTAATGCAATCACAACATGCAGTAATGGTGATTGATGATGCAGCAGCTCACAGGACAAAGGCCTTGTCATGTGTTATAATCATTAAAAGAAGGCACGGCTCTGTGTGTCTGGGCTCAAAATGTCCAGAAGGCAATAATATTTTTATCTCTGACTTCTAGTTGTTTTCTATTTTATCTTTTATCATACATGTAATATAATGGAAAAACAGGTCATAATGACTGGTCTGTAACACATTTTACATAGTTAAGTGTGCATTTTACATTAAAAAATATGTGAAATCAAAATATACATAATACATAGTTCAGTACAATATGCATATGTCCATATATGTCATATATAACAACTTTATCTGTCAGTCAATTACTTTTGTTTATTTGACAGCAAAGAATGCTCTTGACAAAGGAATGTGAGTTGTGTTGCATAACTTGGGAGTAAAGCAGGACTATGTGCTTATCTGTATTTGATTTGCTGTGAGCAGTGTTGTGCAAGTTCACACTTCACAAGAACTAGCTCAAAGTTCAGTTCACACTAATTAAAATGAATAAATTCACGGTCATAGTTCACCATTTAAATTTTTAACTAGTTCACAGTCAGTTCATTTAATATTTTTCCAAAGAGTGAGAAAAAAAGTGAGAATGAGTGACTCTGATCTTATATATATGTACAGTTATCCATATATAGTGTAAGTGTAAAAAGTCATTTTCTTTGCCATTTTCATTGTTCTTACATGCATAAATATGACCATCAGCTCAAGTAAGCTACGACTCGCCAACCAAAAATGCATAATGCCCTTCAAACAAAAGCAACAACCAGTTACCAGCCTGATGAAAGACGGCTTTTCAACCTTGCTCAAAGGCTGCAGGTCTCCTACAATGTAGTCCATTACAAGTCTATCTACTTGTTGGGAAACCATTCTTTTAAATGCTGCAGGTAGTTTGGTTTGGATGGTCACATTTTGTGGTGGTTGGCTGGTCTTGCCCTTGCCTGTCTGTTTTTGATAGTCAACTTGTTGGTACTTTCCAACACTGGCTGGATGTTTTAGCTCCACATGTCTTTTCAGATTCGAAGTTGAAGAGGCTGACGTTCTCACTTGTTTTTTTAGTGCCGGTGGACACAACTTGCAAAGGAATGTTAAATTTTTCCTGTCGGGATCTGTGGTGACCAATTTGTAAAAGTCATGTAAATAATCGTAATGGGTGGCGTTACTTCTGTCACTGCTTTCACTTTCACTGCTTGCCATGTTGATGTAAGAACATAGTTTGCATGTTGCCATGGGATACATGGGTTTGTGAGTTTGTGGGAGCAATGTATTGTGGGTAACATAGTCCAGGAAGTGAAGTTAGTTATGAGAAAGTAGCGATAACATGTCGGCAGTGACAACGATATGTCAGCTGCTGCAGGAGTAAGCGAGTCCGACCTTGTGTCATTATAGAGGAAGGATTCCACAACGTTTTAGGTGGACCGTAAAACGTAAAAATGGCTCCAGGAAAATTGAACTAGCTCAGGTTCAAGTTCTTTAGTTGCAAATACGTTACGTTAAGTTCACCGTTCATAGGAAAATGAACTTGTTTAATGAACGTGCTCTTTTGAACTCGTTCATGCACAACACTGGCTTTGAGTAAATCCAGAGTAAGGCAAGTCATCTGTGCTGATAGGTGTTTGAGTAGTGCCTGTGTAGCCGTGGTGTAGTTGTGAGGAAATGGGATCTTGATGGCTTTATGGAGACATGGGGAAGATGAACAGAAAGAAAGGGGCTTGTGGACCACCAGGCCATTTTATGTGTGATAAAACAGACTTGTGATACAGCGTCACAGTCTGTATTTCATCTCCACATACAGTGTAAGGAAGATTTACAGAAGATTTACTGCATACAATGTAAGGGAGATTTACAATGGATTTACTGCATATAGTGTAAGGGTGATTTAAAGTACAGAGCAACTCAACTGTACAGCAGTGTAATGATGGTTAAGTACAGTGCACACAACGGGGAGCAAGTCTAATAAACTATCAGAAAGACTAAAGAGATGGCTTATTTTCTATTTAAATATTAAGGCAGTCTTTGATTCTTCTCTGTTAATCAAATTATTTCCCTAGTACATTTCTTGCCAATAACTTTCACAGCATATTTTGCAATATGTAACAATTACATATGAAAGTGCTTCATAATTGATATGGCTTCTGATATGTATGATCTACTTTGACTTATACATTTACATAACACTATTGCATATTTTAATTTTTCCATCCAACTCTACACATTTATACCAATATTACTCAAATTAACTGTTTAAAGATATTGCCTTGAGTAGCAATTCTGTAATGAGTCTCATTTGCTGCCAAGCTGTCCTTACGCAATGTTTAGCCGCTTGTCAATCAGAAACCCAACCATGGCAACGGAATTCCGCTCTAACCAACAAGAAATCTGTGCGCTCGCATGGAAGGTCAAAACGGTCTGTGATCACCAGCTGTGAAATTATTCAAGTGTTTATCCCTAATAATAACACATTTAATTAATAAATATGGAGCCTGTTTATCATTGGCTCTTTTTTCAAGATTTTTTAATTAATCGGCCATATTAACCTCTTTAAGATTTAATTTGAATTCAATCAACAGTGACCTTGATCATCTGCCGAGCCCTCAACCAGCTTTTTATGGAAAGTCCTGAAGGAGACACAATTGGATTTCTGTGTTGACGTGTGCGTCTGTTTGCATTATGCATGCACAGACTTGCATCTAAATAGCGGCATGAAAAAATAAAGACCCACATCTTCAAAATCCCCCAAGTCCCTCTGCATGTTTTGTTAAATTATGGCCCGCTGTTACTCTCTTCCTATACGTCTACAGCATGAGTGCTGTGCATCAGCCACCTAACGTTAGTTAAGCGTATTAGCAGAGGACTCCGTGTTAAGAGATTGGAAATTGAATTCTCCCTGTCAGCTACCAATGCTACCCATCATTCATTATTGATGGCCTAACGTAACAACATTAAAAGTAGGATAAGATTGTCGATGCTGAAGTGGAGGAGACATTTTGAACTCAGTGAAAAAATAAAACCTAGCAGATGTCGAATAAACTCAAAAAAATAAAATGTTATTACAGCAACCATAAACCTGGTGATAAAATGAGTGAGAAATGATTTAAGCAAAACCTGTTGAAAAATTTCCAGTACTGTTTCAACATAAATGTAAGAGAGAGGGAGAAAATGTGTGTACAGGAGATCTCTGCCTACTGCAACAGACTCACTAGATATACGGCTATCTTTATCAGAGCTCAGAGCCGCTCACTTTCCTGTGTCCTGCAGTAAATCACCCGGAACAGATGGCTCATCCGTAGAATTGTACAATCGCTTCTGGTCCATACTATTTCAGAGCCACGGCTGCGGTCGTTAACTTTGAAAGGATATCTCAAGGTATGAAGAAAACTCTCATAACACACCAAACAAAAAACTCCATTCACTGACCTCTTACCACCCATCAGTTCAGACCTTTTCTTTCTAAAATTAACAACAAAAGAATCCCAGAAATTTAGAGACGTGGTAGTCTTGCTTCTTGATGAACAGGAATTTTATCTGGTTGAGTTGGCCACTTCTAATTATTTAGGATTTTGGCAGATCCCTTATAAAGTGGATTAACATTTTTGAACTCCTAATCAGCATCTGAATTCACAATCTCATCTCTGGCATTTAAATTATTCAGAGGAGCTAGGCAAAGAGGGCTATTCTCCCCCTACTCTCTGCCTTGCTCACTGAACCACGCCTTTATGTATTTAGCTGTGGTGCGTGTCCATGCAAGCTTAAATAGCGTTTATTCATTTTTTCACAGTAAACTTTAAATTAAGCCGAAAGCAACAATCAGAGAATAGTTTAATGGCAAAACATGTCTGAGGTTTTGCATATCCCATCGTTTCTTTAAAAGACGTTCTGCCTTGTTTGCTAAAGGCGATTATTAGCATTCAGATAACCTTTGCAGAGATATCTCTTCAGCTGTACACACGTAGTTCTCGCCTCAAGTTCCAGTGGGTCTGAGAACGTGTTCTCTGGAGTCGACAGAATATCTGGGTATCGTCCAAAATAATTTTAAAATCTGCCTGGTAGTTTAAGGATACAGGGTGAGCAGCACCTAGGGCAGATCCTGGGATGAAAAAATACCATCCCTTACAATTGGAATTTAACAGGTGTATCTCACTCAAGCTTGAAATTATTTTGAAGGTTCCTGGAAAAATGTTAATATGTATTGCGAAAATTATCCCCAGGGACAGTGCATAGTTAACACATAGGTACTGCACTAAGCACATGACAACGTGTGTCAGCACATGCCCTTTTGGTGTGGCACTTTCCCTGGGCTTTATTTCTCATAAAACAATGCTTTTCACATTTTAAAGATGTCAGTCAGAGGCCAGTTCAATGTGAGTGATGCCCACACTGTAGGGTTTTGTGTTCAGCTCCCAAAGGGGTTAGACACAAAATGATCCCCTTTGCCTTGCTTTTTATCATGCTGCAATGACCCTCCACCTTTTCCAGTTTGTGTATTCAAACACTAAAGCCCAGATCTCACCAGGCAAGCTCTGTAACATATTTTAGGTACAAACATTATCTTTAAATCTTGAATGTGATTTTATATTTGCCAAAGAAGAATAATGAACATTGCTTTGCAGTAATATCAGTTGAAATGCGATGGGATGGAAGACCTCTGAGTTTAGTCCATAAAGACCCCAATGGGGAATGGGTAGTTCTCATGTGTTCTTTGTGACATAATCAATCCTGACAACACAGGGACAAAAGTTCTCAAGAGTTCACCAGACACATTTGTGACAAAAAAAGCATTCTTAATATTTCCTGCATATGAATCCAGAAAATGTAAGTAAAAGCATTTTGAAAAAGAAGAACTATGTATAGCACATCATGCAATGTTGCAATGTGGTCTGTGAGTGACACCCCAGAAACAATTTTGCCAAATGCAGACACCTCTGGGACAGGACATACATCATCTGTTTCCCCAACTTTTCACACAAAACTGGTACATTGTGTTTTCTCTATGCAGTGTCATTATTTGAGTCCTGTGGCATAGGGGGAAAAAAAGAAATTTCACAGGATTTTTGGAAACGTGGGTCAGCATTGACTCCTCCCCAGAGCCCTGGTAAGTTTGCACATGACTTCTGCAAATGGCATTCAATTTTCAAACAGCATGCCGGTCCAAACAATTATAACTGACTTTGCAAAATATGTTTGTGTCTTTAATGTGGGCCTGTGTACCTCAAAGGCAGATATTATGTGTACCTCATTTTAATGAGATTTTAGGAAATCGGGTGGCACGCATGCCCGGCTGCGTTTGTTTGCCCAGCAGCAGTCTATTAAAATAACACCTGTTTTTATAATTGAGTATTTTCATAGCCTGTTACCATGTCATCACCGCCAAATGATTCTATGCAAACTTAATAAAAGTAAGGAGCCGTGTCCAAGCCCGAGTGGCTTGTAGGGTCAGACAATATCCAAATTTCTGTGGCGAAAAGCAGCTGATGTGGAGTAACAGTACCGCCCCTACCTCCCCCACCCCCCACAGACAGCATGCTAGTCTATAACAGGGCCCTTACCCACATTCCATCTCTTTCACTGCTGGGAAGCAAGCAGAGAGGTAATGGCTACCATTTTTACAAGTGTTTTTGGCAAGGAATTTGGCAGGCAGTGACCCCACGACATTCTGGGTGTTTTTACCCAGACATCCTTGGTTCTCTCCGCTCCAAGGAAGCCTTGGCAGAAGACTTGTGAAGGACTTCTTGAGTGTGCAAGATCCCACCTGTGCTCAAGGCACAGGGCCAAGTTTGAGGAGTGGGCCTTCACATCTACACAGATGAAAAGAGGATATCAAGAGGAAGCCCTTTCCTTTTATGGGCTTCCTTTTATCAGTTTCCTCTAATTGGTCTGCAGGTAATCACATAAAAGAGGAAACAATAAACCATCTCCCTATCTACACAACATCTCATTAGTAATTCCCCTGCTTAGTCATTGGTTTTACTTTTAAAATGGTCTACTTGCTAGTTTCACAAAAACAGATGGGTGACAGCGGCTTTTAGACATATTTATTTCATTTGTTTATACTTTCCCAACAAACAGCTAGTAATAGTAAATAAACAACAATTTGATTGCAGCTGCTTTGTTTTCAATTTTACACTTCATATCGCATGTCAGTGATTTCATTAAGATGCTCCCATATAATTATATTGCTAATAATCTTATCTCTCTGAGGCAGTTGTTTCTCTGAACTTGCCTGTCTAACAATGAGGACTTTGTCTGTGCAGCTCTCTGGCCACAGTTTTCTCATATCTCGCCACATGTTAAAGATAATAGATTATTTCGTGACACTTGATGATTTTAAAGCTACACTGCATAGTTTGCCTCCTGAAAAGTGTATTTGTTTAAGGTCATTTTTATATCATGCTATGTTAGTGTTATGCTATGTTTAAGTGTCATGCTATGTTACGATAATTTGCTGTTATGTCTTTGTTCTGTGGATTCCTATGTGTTATGTATGACTGGTTCTTCTTTTGGACCATGTTTCCCCTACAAAAACAATTTCCTCATTTCAATGAGACATCCTGGTAGTTTTTTTTTTTAATGCAGTATTGCAATAGACTGCTGTCTGCAGGGAAAGCAGCAATTAGTGCAGTCCTACATGAAAAAAGTCCATTGGCTTTTTTCCAGGCATGTATAATTAGGGCTCCTGTGTTTTTCTATTATATACCATAGCTTTTGGTTTTATTTTCCTACTGTGACAAGATCAAGGGTGTCTGTCCACTCCCACTAATTAGCTGCCCAGCCCTCCTGTTTGATATCCCTTTAATCTTTCCGCTCACTAATCAGACAGGGTTGATGCATCACATGTTAGTCACAGGGTCTGTTTGTCGTTGATTTTCAGTGTGTGCAATGAGTGGATTTCCAAAAAACCCCACTCAATCATAATTTCTTTTTAAGAGGTCTGCATGCAGGTAGGCTACACAAGGGTTTTGTACTTTTTAAATTATCACCACGCTTGCCAGTGTTGTGAAGGTCAACGTATGAAGATGTTTCATTCGTTTCCAACTGTTACACAAGGCATTAAATATCCACGTCCTTTCTCGTAAAGGACAAAATGCTATGCATTTATAAATGTGCTGATAAAAAAAAAAAACAATCATTTTCCACATGAGAAGGTAAAGGTGTGCTCTCTTCTTAATTTAATGTCACAAACATAACACACAGGTTTTGTTTTTTGGCTCCTACGTCCCGTCCACCTGTTCTTTCTGATATCAGAATTCATACAGACCTTTTTTTCCCAAGGTTAGGACACTGAATGCATTTTTTTTTTTGTTTCCTTTGCGTACAGGAGGTGGTGGTGTCGTCTCAGGGGAACACCCGCTGACCCTTTCCTGAATGAAAGTTAATGCTGCCCAAAAACACTGCCCCAGGGAAAGAGTGTGGAGCACACTGCTTCACCCCGTCCAGCAAGGAGCCCGGCAAATGTGGAAGCGCCAGGGGACAGAGTAACGGGTTCCTCTTTTTGAGCTCCACTAAAAGAAAAAAAGAGAAGAAGGAACATCTCCTCTCCTCTCCTTTCCCAGGAAGACTCCCTCTGCCGGCCCCTCCAATCAACTCCCCATCTGATCTCCCCACCTTTTGAGCGCTAACAGCTGAGCAGCGGAGCGTCCACGGGCGGGAGACACTGGACGGCGGCTGGCCCCCTCTGTCGTTCTCGCCACCTTCGTCGCGCAGCAGTACCAACAGCGCAGGCCAGCGGGGGAGAGAATGACTTATCGTCCGGTCCATCCGTAGAAGAGAGCGAGAAAAACCCCATCAGTGCTGAGCTATGGAGCCACCATGGCACTCCTTCTTTCTTTAAACACGTCTCGGGGGACGGCCATTAGACCTCGCCTCACGTCCAGATCAATAAAACTGAGCGAAAGCGGCAGGGCCTAGATTTGGAGGAACGTCTCCTGCAGCATCTATTAAGTGGAGTTAAACTGCTGCGGGGTCAAACCTATTGACCCCTCCGCGGCCGGCCCTGACAACAGCCCCTAGTAAAGGGACGAAAAGGAACAATTAGAGAGAATGGATGAAGCCGGTAATGGAAACTGATTGCACTTTTGTTAGAGCAACAGCTCTCCGCTTTTCCTCTCTGTTTTCTGCTGATTGACTTTCAATCCCTTCCCTAAAGCAGCACATCACAGAGCACACAACAACATAAAAAACTTTCTAAAAAGCGGTCCACCGGAGCTCAGAATTCTGGGAAGCGGTCTGGTTCAAAGTGCCGTGCCCAACTTTCCAATTAATCAAGCGCCTTGAGTCAGCTTCATTCAAAAGGTTCCTTAATCATAGTTTTTTGCCCCTAAATGCTAAATAAACTGCACAGCCAAACCAAAATCCTTTTGCATTTTTCATAAGTTCCCTCTTTACTGAAGTGGAAAATTAACCGCGCAAAGAACACCTGGCTGAATTAATACCTTAATTTATATGCATTACACATTTAACCATAGGCACCATATGTCAAAGCCTCATGCTGTTTTTCTTCAGTAGTTATTATTATCAGTAGTAGTTGTCATAGCAGTAGTATTACTAGTATCATTATTATTGACTATTTTGATTTCTCAGTGCAGTTATTAAGTTATGTTAATGTATTAATATATTATTACTATTTTATGTTCTTAGTAGCAGAATGTTCATATTAATGTAACCCACATGAAAACATGTAATACCTTCTGTGATGACTAAAACATATGTTGATGGAACAGGCATTTTGTCAATTGTATGACCACATCTGTGAATACCTTCTGTTAGCAATCATTATTACAGTCATTGAATATGATTGCCAGTACAGACCATATATTTGACACGGAAAACAAAGAAAATTGTACACCCTAACTGACAACTGCACAAAAACTTCTTTTAAAATCAGGTGCTTTTCAGAAGCATACCCATTGTACTGTTCTACACCGTTGTCTCTGTGTCATTTTCTAAAGCTTTGGTACTACTTTATATTTTTCTTTTCCATGAAAGCCACAAAAATCATTGATGCGCAGGTACATGAACAGGAATCGCCCCAGTGTAATGGAGAGAGTAACACTCTGCTCCGGACACTGGCAAACTTTGAGGTTTCTTTGGTCCACATGGGAAAAGGGGTGGTTAAAATGGTCAAAATACCTGACTTTACAATTATCATTTATTACTACAGCTAACACACAGGGTAAAAACAAAGTAGACAGACAAGGCTGTTGGAGAGAAGCTCAGTACTTCCAAGCAAAGTTTTTCGCTGGGTTTAAGGGGCTTTTTTGAGACAAGTTCTTTTTTATGGGTACATTTTGTAACACACTGTACCTCCAGTGCAGCCAGGATCATTCATATGGTGACGCTGTTGTGACGTACACCGCGCGGCGCTTTGAGTCTCGGGTCATTTTTTAAGGGGCTGTGCCAGTGTGGCGTGACAGGCCCGTCCCGCGCCTGTCTCCGTGACAGCGCAGCCTTCGAGCCGAGTTTGATTTAGCACTGTCTGCATAACGGGTAGGCGAGGAAATTAGTCAAATATGATGGGATCTTCTAGCGAATGCCCCACAATGCACTTCTGTCGTGGGCTTTTTTCCCGCTGAGAACAAAGAAGAGAAGGCGCACAAGCGAAAGACGGCAGACTAAGATGATGATGATGATGATGATGGTGGTGGTGATGATGACAACGTTGACAATAACACCAATCAGCACTGCTTGTCAGATCGTTTAAGTTTGCTTTAATTACCCAGCTGTCTGGACATCCTGAAATCAACGTACATTTCAGCAGTTGAAAATTATGCATCGGTCGAAAACTCAGCCCTGAAACGGGGCCAGATTAGGCTTATTACCGCAATCACAGCTCTCATTCTCCTCTGTTTCAGTCCCTACACCAGACAGATACCTCGCTTTCTTGAACAAATGCTTCCAAACAGCTGAACGTATCTGGCTTAAAATCGACCTAGGGTGGGTCTTTAAGACAAAGAAACCCAAGTTGTGCAGTTGGCCATGCTGAGCATCTCTGAATCACTCGTGACAGTGCCATTGAGTGGGACAGTATGTGCGCAAAATGTCGAAATAAACAATTTATCTGGGTTTCAGATACTGTCTTCAAATGCTTATTGACCATTTTCCAGAAAGTAACACTCAATTAGACATAGCTATTAAAGCGGAATGGAAAGGTAACAGGGACTGATCATTTTTCAGAGAGGGACCCTGTGGTGAGGTTCTCAAAGAGGACGCTCAGGAGACGGGCAGAGGGCAAAATTGATCGCAAACGCGGAGGCCAAACGCAGGCCAGCCCCGTCAACATTAACACTACCTCCACTGATGGACAGGCAAAAGGCCCCCCACCGCTGTGTTGGAGAGTGGATATCTGCATACAGAGCAAAGATCCCATCCTCTCCCCCCCCCCACAACACCCTCCGTCCCCCGGCCGCTTCGCGGTCCGCTTCAGGGGTGAGCGAGGAGAGGCGCTGAGTATTTGTCACAGATAAGTCCATTTAATCCACGGCACATTTCTCAGCGCGAGTCGATACATGAGGGCTGACAGCACCTGTGATGTATCTGCAGCCAGCGGCCATGTGTCTGCCGCAGACGTTATTTGATCTTATCGCCGGCCCCAGGACCCTCTATCAGTGAGAGGGCCTTCCCTCTGCCTGTCATTAATCACTGACAGCGTGTCCCGCACGCACACACACGCACGCACACACACACTCTCACACACACACACACACACACAGACACGCAAACAAGAAGGAAGGCAGGTGCTAACATATATAGGCACTGTTCAATGGATCTCCTATTATCTCTCTCCTGCAGAGGGCTTGAATTCACAGCTGGACCTTTAGATTCTGTCTCATAGAATCCTTAGTGCTCTGTGCAAATCCCGTGTTCTATACAGAGACACCCCAACCTCTGCCAGTGTGTGTGTGTGTGTGTGTGTGTGTGTGTGTGTGTGTGTGTGTGGGGATGGGGTGGGGAGTTTGTTCTGTCCAGTGGGTACAGCTTGACCTGGGTCAGTACACTCTTCTCTCAGAAGGCATAAAACTGTTCTCAGTTTGGCACTCAGGAGTGCTTTAAAGTTGCTCTTTCTTAAATAGCTCCTTAAAGGGGAGCTCCACCAAATAAGTCATGAGCTGATATATTTCTCTCACCTTCAAAACAGCAGCTACTCTTGCGCTCACCTTCTTCCTACCTATGAATCAAATTCTCATAATGGAGAATTAGTCCTTAAGGCCATTTCCAGTAGTGCCTGTTACCTGGAGACAAGTACATAGCTGTTAGTGCGAGCTATATGGTTTTAAGGAACAAGTCATCCTCAAAAGAAATGCTGAATGGGTACACCTAGTACAGTACGTGCTGGTGTTCTCTCTTGCCGCATACCAAACTAATGAAAGTGTGGGAGTTCAATATTGCTTTGAGTGTTCAAGGATAAATTCTGAGAAAACTGTTTGGAATTTTGTTCTTTCATAATAAAATTTTATTCCTGATTTCAGACTGCCATCTCTAAATATAGCCTTTTCTTATAAGTGTAACTTCTTTTCATAATTCATTGTCATAAACAAAATTTGACTCTGTCCACAGTTACACTGTCACACGAAACATTTTGTCTGTTTTGGTAGGAGCACCGCTAGGGGTCTGTGGTGTTATGAAAACCATTGCAATATTTAACGCTCAACACAATGGGGAAGAGCAGCTTTGTGCCTCTGCAGGACGAACGCGTGCCCAGGAAACGGAGGAGTCTGAGGGATGGCAGACGGCCAGCTTCACAGCCAGGGAAGAGAGAGCCGTGTGCTTCTCACGCTTTTATTTTGAAAGGCGTCTCACGGAGAGACGAGAAACCTGTTTGTGGAGCCCCTATGTTATATTCAGATTTCAGGGGAAAAAAAATTTTCTGAAGACGGAGCGACATCCAATAACCCTCCCGCGACCGTGACATCCGCAACGAGGGGCCGGCGAGATCAAAGCCGAGGACACGCGCTAAGCCTCGCGGACAACTCCGACACGGGCATCAGACCGGGGCTCCTGCGGAAACGCGGCGAGAGAGCAGCGGACCGGGGGTTGGCGGCACACAGCCGCGCCAATCTGTTCAGCAGGCACGCGTGGCACGTCTCTGTGACTCAGGAACGTGGCGGCCCTTTTCTCCACACCTCCAAAGCTCGCTCGATTCTGCTGCGCCTGCTCCTCCGTGCTGCCAGTATAAATATGGGGCACATGTCTAATTTTAGCTTCCATGCTCCAAAAATAAAAATCAAAACGGGGAGTGCCGGAAAAAGAAAAAAAGCAACAGCAAAACAAAGCAGAGAGAGCTGTGGGGGGGGTTGCCGAGCATTTAGCTGCTTTTTGAGGGGTTTTTTTGCTTCTTTGTAACCACACAAAGTGAGCATGAGGGTTTCCTCTCACCTCAGTCATTCTCCTTGTCTGTTCCGGTTTCCCAAAATCAGCAGCGCTTGAGCACAGGCCTGTCAATCAACAAAGGCAAGGGAGAAAAATTAAAAACACTTTGAGAGGGGCAATTCGCTTCTAACGGCACTCTATCAGCATTTAAAGTTCAGACTGAGAGAGCTCTGCCCACACACCACCCCCCCCCAACCCGCTCGCTGGCTCTAAATTATTTAAGTGCGTCTTCGAAGCGAGCCACCTCTTCTCCAGAGGCTCCGCAGATGAAAGGCATGATAATGACGGTAAGAGTTTGCCAGAGCCAGCGCGGGGGCCAGCATGGGCCCAAGCAAGTGGCGGAGGCAGCCCCCCCTTAAAATGCTTCGCGTCATCAGCGCATCTCCAACCCGCACCATGATGACTCAATATCTGGGGTGTCATATTTTGGGGGGGGGTCACTGTACAATCACTGAGTACACTGTGGTATCAGCATTTTTCCTTTTGGTTTTTTATTTTTTTGGTCATGTCCATTGAAGAAAGTAGAACAGAGCTGAATCTGGACCGTTTGAACTATACTGTTATGATTGACAGCATGGTGGCATTCACAAGATAAATGCATGTATAGGTTATGTAATCAAATGAATCAAATTTCACATACTCAGCAGTCATAATTTACAGATGTGTATAAATCCTCTTTGTTCCTTTAGGTTCACAGCCAGTCCAAAAATGGCCACTCAGTGCAGTGTTCACTGGTGGACTAGTTCTGAAAACTGGTGAGCCTGTACTTCAGGCTCTGTTTTCAGTAGTGCAGAGGGCTCCAGGGGCATTGTCACCAAAGGGTGGCGAAAGAGGCCAAGCAGATCATTAGAGACCTCATTCACAATCTGGAACAACACTTTGAACTCTTACCCTCCAGAAGGAGAAACAGAGTGCAGTAATGTTCAGTATGAAGCATGGCAAGCTCAGTCCTGGCAGCCATCAGACTCCTCAATCAAAAGCCAATGTAATGAACTGTAGCCAATATATGAACTGTAAGACCATGGATCTGAAGGTGCAAGGGGGGTGGGGGGCAGTGTAACCACTGCACTGTGTATTGTGGAAACATACTGTGAAATATTGTGTACAGTCCAATATGAATGTGAATTTTATATGGGTATTGTGTAGATGTTAACTACTTCTGTATTGCTGTATTATGCTGACCCCACAAAGTGGATTTCCATGTAAATGGCCCAATAAAGTATCATATATCTATAACATTTCCCAACAGGTAACACGGGCAACACGGTGGCTCAGTGGTTAGCACTGTTGCCTCACAGCAAGAAGGTCCTGGGTTCGAATCCTGGCTGTCCCAGGTCCTTTCTGTGTGGAGTTTGCATGTTCTCCCCGTGTTTGCGTGGGTTTCCTCCGGGCGCTCGGTTTCCTCCACCATCAAAAGACATGCATGTAAGGGTCAATACTCCTGTCAGTGCCCCTGACCAAGGCACTGGCAAAAAGAACTGGAGGTGGTCCCTGGGCGCTGCACTGTGGCTGCCCACTGCTCCTGGCTCCTGGTGTGTGTGTGCTCACTGCTGGTGTGTGTGTGTGTGTGCTCACAGCTCACTGTGTGTGTAGGATGGGTCAAATGCAGAGGATGAATTTCCCCATGAGGGATCAATAAAGTATATTATAGGTGCCTGCAGGTCATGGCTCTTTGCCATTGGTCAGCTCTTGCCCACCCAATGAGGTCGCAAAACAGGATTTCTGGGAGCTGGACTGGCAACCTTTGGGTTATGAGCTCCTTACCAGTACACCACACCAGCTGGCAGCCTGTTTGCAACTTGTGCATAACCACACCCAGCTTTCTCCTGTTTTTCCTGTGTGGGCATGCTTTAGGGATTGCCTCTAAATGTTCACAAACTGGTTTGGTTAGCCCCTGGTCCCTGGCTGTACACAATATGGTCATGCATAACTTTTATCTGCATTCATTTGTTCAGCCTGGGTTTACTGCATTTCTCTGACTGTGTCTGTGGTTCTGCCCTTGGCCACCGCTCAAAGTCACCGTCCGTCCGGCGTGAACACCTCACCACTGCCTGCCACCTCTGGTTTCAGTTTTATTCCCCACAGGTTTGCTGTTAACAGCCCAATGTACAGCCACTCTGTCACAGGCTGTCCTTGCAAAAAAAAAAAAAAAAAAAAAAAAGTGTAATACGCGCCCAAATTTGTAATTTAAAGTTACAGACAAGCCGTACTTTGGCAGGACTGAGCTGCAACCTTAATCACAGCCAGGCGCCCTACCTGGCGAGTGAAGGACGAATGTCAGGAAAGCGCAAGGAATTCTGAATAAGTTGCCTTGGTCAGACCCACTGCATGATTAAGTATTGCGCTATAATGCTACAGGTGAGGCAATGCTCCATATTCTTCACAGCATGAGAAGATGCAGCCAGTGAGTGACATGTCAACACAGCTGTCTCAATGCGACCGCAGTGTCCTTCTTAGCAACCAGGGGAAAGATAGCCTTCTAGAATATGATGATTCTCCCATCGTCTTTCAACATATGCTCTCAGTAAATACTTTTTTATTGCTATTATAATTTCCGGTAGCACACTCCCTGGCTGCTCCTTCACATACGTGCCTAGCTAAAGGGGCTTGCGCAAATCTAAATGATCAAAGTCCAGGGGAATAAAACAGAGCCATGTTTTATTCACACAATCGTGCTGTGCATATTTACCCTCTCATAATTAATGCTTTCAGGTTGCTTCACAAATAATGGCACCTCTGGAAATGTGCAGTCCAAGGCATTCCACTCACCAGAAATTTCCTTTTATCAATTTTGGAAAATTTCCTCTTACTAGCTCAGAAATGTCTCCTTCTTTGATGTTCCTTTGTCTCAACATCAAAAGGTTCTTTTTTTTTTTGGACATCAAACATTTTACATCCATTTCAATGCAAGGAAACGAAAAGACTGCAATCATGAAATAATAGCAAAATATTTATTATATGTTCCAAAACATACTGTATATACATCAATATGTACATATATACATGTACATATTTTGAGAACACAGCTATAATTGAACGTTATAAACAATGCCCATCAGTGGTAAGAAAAATAATGCTCGTTAATATAATTTAAAATTATTCATTCCAGACTCCCTGCACTCATAAAAAATTAGTCTTATCATTTAATTGTACAGCTAATCTTAACGGTAACGTTTGTATTATCTTTTAATGGATGACAAAATTAGTCAATTATGCCTAATAGCTTCTTTAAACAGATTAATACTTGAATATAACTGATGTGGTAGTCTGACAAACAAACAGGTTTATATGATGATTCATTGCATGCGGTAATAATTCCCCCGCTGGTAATCAAGGCGCTTCTGTGTAAAATGGGCCTCTCCTTGGCGTAATTGAAAAACTCACGAGCCATTTCCTCTCACCTTGTGGATGTTAAGGAATGAATGGCTGATCATTTCGGATGTCAGATTTGACTTTTTAATCAGCATTCTACCATGGTGTAGGAATTACGCATTCACCCACCTTGTGGTGACGCAACTGTCTGTAGATGTATGTTTAACGCTATGTTTGTAGGCATTCGGCTATCTTGTATGCTGTAACACCTCTCAGCTCATCTGTAGCTTTGATTAACAAATTAAAGCAAGTGTTTCTGTCTGAAGGCAGCAATCACAGACATTCCAAAAACATAGTGTGAATATTTTGAGTACAGTGTTGTACCTTGATTTGAGTGAGGTGTTTAACTCCAGTGTCTTCAGTGGGCGTTGAGCTGTACAAATAGATACTATGCGAAAAGAATAAGGGTGTCTATCAAAGAAATGCAAAATGTTAGACTGTAAGGGAGAAGTGCCACAATCCTTTTGGATAGAATTCAGACCTGAGTCTTCTCTTCCCGTGCCTTGGCTCAGATGGATTTGACTTGAATGCATATTGATAGGGCTTTGAAGCGATGCACCGAAATCTCCTTGTGCCAGAGGACAGAAGTTTCATGTCATTTTAATGATTGCCATGGAAACAGAGTGATCCCGAATGACCGTAGTGGCGGGAGGACCGAGAGATGTTTGGCCTGGTATTCGTCTCTTCACTGCTTCCGCCCTTCTCCACCGAGTCGGATAATCCTGATCCCACAGCCTCTTTTCACACTCCCGCTCTGAACAAATATGACGTACCATACAGCCATGACAATAACAGACATAGCACGGGCTGATTACCCATCAGTGGCAGCACATAAGCTCAGAATAGAGGTATAAACGTTACCTTTAGCCTATCCATTTCTGTCAGGATTTGTTCCCTTTGTTTCGTGTTATTTATCAATTAAGCCAATGATTCAATGAATTGTCAAAACAAGGCAGCTTATTCCCTTAATTCCTCTCTGGGTGAAAACTTATAGATGTGAATTTTGAAGCCTGATAACTCTGTCTGATAACCATCTGTTTGCTAACTATTTAAAAAGTCCTAATTACATACACAATACCAGTTAAAACTTTGGACACACCTGGTTAAGATAATAGGAAACATGCATTCAAAGACATATAGACTTAAATGCTTGAAATTTGTCTCTTAGACAAACATAAATCATGAAGTTGGTGCCTATGTATGAATGTCTTTCCAATTTTTTTAACAAAAAAAATGTATATTTTTGGATATTTTGAAGAATCTAAAATCTATTTGATTTGTTTATAACACTTTTTTGGGCACTGCATAATTCTATTTGTATTATTTCATAGTTGTGCTATTTTTACTATTATTCTAAATGTGGGAAATAGTAAAAATAAAGAAAGAAAAGTGCCCAAACTTTTGACTGGTACTGTATATGCATGAAATATATATACCGGTATATGTGTGTGTGTGTGTGTGTGTGTGTGTGTGTGTGTGTGTGTGTGTGTGTGTATCAGTGCATTTTTATCAAGTTTAAATAACAGAGTAAATACCATAATTGTGACTTTAAACATCCACCAGATAGCCATCTGTTCATCTTCCCGAAGTTGAAACACCTCAGCAACACATGAATGAGTGTCTGTCTCCATGATAAACAGTTCAGACAGGGATAAACCACAGAAGCAAGTCAACCTATCAGGTTTCATTCGATACACGAGAATGGGATGAAAGTCCAGTCTCCAGGTGCCTGGGATGGTGGTGACCTAGCCGATCCAGACTCCGGGCATCTTGGATGATGGTAAGTTAGCTAATCGTGGCTTCAGATGCCTGCGCTGGTGGGGACTTAGCTGAGGGTTGAGGCTCCAGGTTCCAGCCTCCAGGCAGGTGGGCAGTGTAGCATAGTGGTTAAGGAGTAGGACTTGTGACTGAAAGGTTGCCGGTTCAATTCCCCGCTGGGCCACTGCTGCTGTACCCTTGGGCAAGGTACTTAACCCACAACTGCCTCAGTAAATATCCAGCTGTATAAATGGATAACATTGTAAAAAAAAAAAAAAAAAAAAAAAAAAAAGACTGTAACCAATGTAAGTCGCTCTGGATAAGAGCGTCTGCTAAATGCCAATAATGTAATGTAATGCATCTGAGATGGGGTAACAGCCATGGTGGGGGGATCAGGAACCCTTAGTGCTGTCAGATGGCAGAAGGCAGGACTCTGAGGCTGCTCCTTTCATTCGTTCCTTCAGGGATGGGGACCAAATCACAATGGCAACAGATTGTATTTATGTAGTGCTTCTCATCGATCTCATGCTTTACTGTGCTTAAAGCAGGGGGACCATTCATCTCAACTGCACTTTGCAGTGATGGCACTCACACGGGTGATGTAGGTGATCCATCTGTAGAGCTGAGGAAAATTAGATGGCCAACCCGAGATGCCCTCAGTGTGAATTTGGCACTGGTGCCAGCTGAGCTCCGCAGTCCCTGCAACAAGCGCTACAGGATCTTTAATGAGCATGAGGACCTCAGTTCAATATCTTATCTACATGCTCCAACAAGGTCTGTCTCCCCTCACCTTTTCCCCCAATCTTTCCCAAACCACATCTAGTCCGATATCCAGGCTTTGATTAGAGGATCCAGGCCACTAACTCCAAACTCCACTCTAACTTCCTGCTTAGCCGGAAGGTTGAAGAGGATGGATCCTAAACTGGAGGCACGCTGTTCTGAGAACAGATACGGAAGAGGGTCTGGCATCTGGCCGAGGCGCGCGGCAAAGAGGGAGACCGCATGATCTGGCAATCTGAAGATCCCCGAACAATGCCATCAACTGCTTTCCCTCTCGGAGGGGCCGAATTAGCTTGTCAGCAAAACGCGGGCGGCAGCGTTCGGGGAAAAACACGTAGAGCAACGCAGCTTATTTCTCCTCCGTAATTTCATTTTCCGGTGCTTTCTGTACACAGCCCCACAGGCCTCGCATTCTGCAGGCTCGTGTTGTTCTGATATAAATGTCTGTTGGTTTAAAAAGGTGCGTGTGTAAGCACGTTAAACTCTGCGTCTCTCTTTTCTCTGTGTTTTTCAAAGGTTTTCCGACACATCCATGTAGGAACCTCTTTTAAAGGGCACCCGGGGCTGCTCTGTGCTTTGCTGTTTTCATTCAATATATGTATTTACTCTGAGCCTGAAAGCAACTGTTTGTAAATGAACTCCAGGGATAGTTTAGCCAGTCTTGTCAAGTCTGCACCAAGGCCATAGTCGTCACCAGGGTGATTTAGAAATGCATGGTGCTTGCAATTTTTCCTCCTTGTTTTCTGTTCTCACAAACCCATATTCTTCAACCCAGTGGCAAACATCTTCTTCATTAGGATTTTGTTTGCATCTTTCTGTCCTGTTTGACTGGCATTTGCTGGAGTGCAGCTTAATCGGAGATTGTCGTTCAAAGTGGTGTTCTGCCCACATGCTACAGAATGTGTGCTATCTCCCAGGATGGCTGTCGGAATTTTTTTACCTCAAACATTCTTCGTAACTCAGCAGTGCCCCTAAAGGTGGGAGAAATGCCCCTTCCTCCAGCGCGTCACCCACCCCATTAAAATGTGATGCTAACAGGCAGGGGCAGAGGCCGCTACCCAGCATGCAGTGCGTGAAACATTCAAGTATGTACAGTATGAGACTGCGAGTCATTAAACTGTCATGTTCAGAGCCACCCTGCTGTTAGCTAACCTTAATCTACATAACCTGGGACACGGCCACGTCGAGCTGGGAAGCGCTTTCTCCACGAGCCACTGAGTAAACAGGGAGAAAAAACACATGTAGCAGGATCATGAAATATTAAGGCTCCCATGAACGGGGGCCCACTCGGGCCTTGTTCCTCCGAGCCCCGCGCCGCTGCTCGGTGCAGCTGACGTTGTTCAACGCGAACGAGATGTTTAATTAATTAACGGCCGGAGAGCACACATGAAATAAAGGTTTTTGTGACACTGAGCAGCAGTGGCAGGACAGCCTGTATTTCCCTAGGCCTCCAGCAATACCCATCCCTTAAATCCTACTAAAGCGCATTTTACGTGGTGCCAGGCCCACAAACGAGCTCTCTCCTAATCCCGGTTGAGTGGGCCGGTGTCTCCAGGTTAATTACGTCGGATACAAATCAAGCTTACAGAACGAATGGCACTCCAAAAAAAAAAAAAAAGAACGCGACACTCTCTGCGCCATTTCATTTTGTTCCTTAATTTCAATGAAGTGGCCTTTGGCTGATGGCAGGTGACACTGTTGAAACGATCCGCGCTAAGCTTGGATAATTCACAGATGAAGTTAATGAAAAGATTGCATGACAGCGCTGCAGTTGATAAGCGATCCCCTGCAGGTTGATGGGACCTCTCTATCTGCGTGTTAAGCATTTCTTTCCTAGTTTCCCCCCTATGGCCTCACTCTCCTCTCTCTGCACTTGAAAGAATGATTGACTCCGAAAGATAATGTTTAACCGCCAAAGTCTCCAGCTGAGGGCTGCGTGCGCCAGAAGGAAGGCTCTGCCATCATGGCTGCTGAAACACCGCAGCCCAGTCCGCCCCTCCCACTTATTAGCATGCCGATGCCTCATTGGTCCGCCAAATCCCATCAATCCAATCCCAGAAGGGTCACACAGAATCAGCACACCATCCACACTGACACTCTGTAGCATTTGTTATTCCAGAGAATCTTACCGTAAACCGTATTGCCCAAAGACGCATGGCCAATCTTTATGCCGTCCATGCTGGGATGCAGGTTGCAGGAGGACCATGCGACTACAGCGTGGCTCAGGATGGTGCATTACACCTCAGAGCCTCATTGAAAGCCAAAGCCAGCATCAGAAATCTGTCAGCAAATGAAGGCCAGCCCTTCCTCACCCCACCATGTAAATCCATCACAATACAGCAGTCAGGTCCAATGCATGGAAATCATATTTGCCAACATCTAATAAATAAATCATATTTCATTCTAACCTACATCTACCGCTGATGATATCAGAGTTGTTTTTTTTCACTTTATGCATTTTTATGTTTGATTCCACCAGATTGAAATGAATGTTTTTTGTAATCTCTATATTGTTTCAGGGAAACAGTGTCAGAATGAGAGGGTTTTTTTTTTCCTGTGAGTGCACAAGCAGTACCTTATGCTTTTCAGTAAGGAAGTTTCTGAAAGCAGAGACCTGTGCTTTCAAGCACATCTACCACTGAGTAGTTAGGGTCCTGTGAAAGATGTTGATAGTTATACTTACTAGTGATCCAGCAGACTTGTCATGCCTGATTAAAAATAAAAACATGGCTCTCGAGTACTGTAGTGGTGAAGGCACTCTGGGTGCAAGCTGAGTGCTAAGGCCCGGGTTTGATCAAATGATGACCAGGATGATGCCAGTGAAATCATCTTCCTCGAAGAGGTGCTCAGCTCACTGTAGCATACTAGGCACTGGTCAGTGTGAAAAATAGTCGTAACCGAAGTATGAGTGTATCAGAGGAGCATTCACCACGACCACATGCTTCTGCATGAGAGACGGCCAGGGTCCAATTGGCTATTCTAAAACAGGGGCTGATAAAAGAAGAGAAAGTACAAAAACACGTGCGTGAATAGCTGTAGAACTGAAAAACATGTAAACTAAAATAAGTTAGCAGTTGAGTGACATCACGTAGGATGGACGTCGTAATAGCTTTGGCCACATTTGGTGATGTTTCCAGCTGTAATCAGCCACAGCTCAGGGACGAGGAGAAACTATCATTCTGGAGGTGGCCATTCTGACAGTCTTTGTTTTGTTTTTTATTCCCAGGTATCAGTGTAGAGCAGTTGCTGGATAGCACCCCTGGTCTTGACGTCATGTGGATGAGCTTATAATGGACAGGTGGTTAGGGTTAAACTCATCCTCGTGATGTAAAGCTTAGTGTGTCTGCTGGCCAGCCATGAGAAGGCAGCCTGTCTAAAGGAAATGGCCCATTACACCGCGCCTGGTAAATTGACTCCTTCCTTTAGTAGCTAACAGTATTAACCAATCGCTGACAAGAATACACCCGTTACTTCTGATTGACAGGAAGAGTGGACCAATAAGGTCCAGCCTGGGCAGAGCTGCAGCCTGGGAGTGAAACCCAGGGTATCTCAGGTTTCTGTAGCATGTGGGCAAACTCTGGAGAGATCATGGCCTTCCGCTATCCATCCCCTGCCTGCACCCAATCAGATGAGCAACCCTCGAGAGAGAGGGGTGGCCTTCTGGTCCTGAGCTGCGGGAAAGTGAGCATTTTTATCAGCTCGTTGATTGGGTGCGCCGCCCTACTCTTCTTCTTCCAGCAGCCCCCAGCCTCGAGCTTGCGGTCACATTCAGCCCTCCTCTCCAAGGAACCCAAGGCCTTTGCGAACTGTGGGAATTGGCATGCGCCCATCCAGCCACCCCTCCTCACCCACTCAAATTGTGTTTCCATGTAGAGAGGTCTTCCGCTGCGCCGGTTTGCACTGCTTCTCTGGAGGAAATAAAATTGTATCGCTTGTTTTAAAAAGGGACCTAATTGCTTGCCCATGTGAGAGAAACACTTCCTGTTCAACAATGGAGCATTAATGAAAAACCACAATGTTTCTGTCTTTGAGCATGTTATGGAAGGGGCTTTACATGTTGTCTGTGTTTCAGAAGTGGACTCTCTGTGCTGCAAATGCGTCGTGTGGAATCTGTTGAAAATGTCCTTTTACTGGGAGGTCAATGAGCAAGGCACTCCAGCCTCATTTCTTTGAATTTTTGTGAAACTTTCCAGTTCAGACTAATTTGTTTGCATAAGGTCCTTGTGTGTAATAAAGAATACATTATAAAAATATATATATGAAAAATGCACCACATATATTAGAAAACACATGAATTATTGCCATGTTCACATCTGCAATTCATTATATTGTATATTTTTCATTTTTCATATTCCACATTTGTGGTGGAGGTGAGTCCCTCACGCCCACCCCCAACCCCCACACCTTAAAGCACTTTGGAAAATATGAAAGGGATGAAATTGCTGAGTGAAAATGAAGATTCATGAGGAGAATCAGACAGACAGTCCCTAAGCAATTAACCAAACCTAGGCAAACCGGACCCGCCACGACTATCAAAATCGAGCTTACCATTTCCTTTCCACGTCAGCTGTTCATGGCATCACTCGGCCACGCCGTCTCCCCCCTTCTTTTCCCTGTTTATGATGTCCACATGGGGGATAAACAGCCTCACCCACAGCCAGGTACAATCCTCAGACTCCAAGGCCAAATAAAAGTACCCCTATAACTCTGTTTGCACTCCAAGAACAGCAAGAGTGTGTGCATGTGTGTGTGTGTGTGTGTGTGTGTGTGTGTGTGCACGCGTGTGCATGTGTGTGTGTGTATGTGTGTGTGTGTGTGTGTGCGCGTGTGTGTGTGTGTGTGTGTGTGTGTCAAATCTAATTTAATACCAGGCTACTTCCCAGCAGTGCCTTTAAACCCACAGTGTCCGCAGTCTGGTTTTGCAACGCTCTAATTGATTCTCTTGTGCAGAAAGGAAAAAAAAAGTCAAATATTTTCTCTTCTAAATGTGTTGTGCTGGTACAGTGCAGTCACATTGACTGTGGCAGTAACTGGGCTGTTTGCCGGTACTGCAGTTCCACTGTGGGGCGCATTGACTTTATAGCGGAAGGTACGAGAGCATTTCTCATCAAGCTGAAGCAGTCTCCAGTGATTTAATGTGATTAGGCATCGCGTTACGCAATGTCAAATCAAATCTCCACTATTTGGCTTTAATTTCCCTGTTGGATAACAAGATTGCCCTTGCGCGAGCCACACAGTTGATAGAGGTTATGTTCAGCTTTGATCTGATGCCAAATTTGAGTAATCAGATGCAATAAATTGTTTTTTTCCTTAAGTCATTAAACCATATTGACACCAAAATGAGAAGTGTTTGACAGTTTATGAAAGATAGATATAAATACGGTCTCGTTTGATCAGAAATGAATGAGAGACTTCAAATGTCTAATATGAAATTTGCAAGGACTGTCACTGCATTTCTTGATAAATAGTAATGATTCCAGCTCAAATAATAATAAACAAATGTCATGAAGCAAACAACTCAGCATAACTGATGACATCAAAGAATGTAAACACTGTTATTTTCATCCATTGATATACTGTATCTTAAATAAAAGCTTTTACAATGCCTGACATTATTTGATGTGCAAAGAGAATAAGCCTTGAAAGAGATTGAGAGGAACATCCCAAAATGTGCACAGCTGGTCTAGCTGATCCTGAGTGGCTCATTGAGTAAGGCATTTGCTTCAAACACCATTGCCTGGGTTTGAAACAAGCTGTGTGACAATAGCGTCTTCATTCTGCTGGGGACAGAGGAGATCACCTATGGTGTCCTCCTCTCACTGCTCTCAGGCACCCTGCCATTTGTGGTGGCCACGAGTTGCACTGATGACATCAGCAGAATAGGGCCTTTCTCCAATGAACTCCCACTCCACTGCAGTGCATTATGTGATTTGTAGTGCAAAAAAATAGCCGTCGGCAGCATGTCAGTGTATGTATGCAGAGGATTGGATTTGTTTCGCCTAAGTGCTCCTGCACGAGTCTAGAGGTTGTTGCAGTGAGATGAGCCTAAGGTAAAACTGGCAATTCCAAAAAACAGGGCTGCATCAAGGGGAAAGGAGCATTAAAAATGCATTTTAAAAAAATTTACAAGATGATCTAGCGAAGAAATCACACTGCAAAGTCTGTTGTTGTGAAGTTATGTTTGGACAGCCCCACAGCCAGATCATGTGTCATTTATTAATTCATTTAATGACTGTGGTGGTGTTTAAATGAGCATAATAGTCCTGCCTTTCACATAAAGAGCTGCAATTACTCTGCAACCATCAAAAGTTCAACTACAGGTTAGTGGATTCCGTTCCCTGAGGTCGACGACATTCCTAAACGAAGGCCATCTACAGGCTCTTATTTCAACCGTAAAATAGCACCATGTCACCACTGTAAAACACACAATTTTTTGCATAGCAGCTAAATACAGCACCACAACAGCTCCAAAGCAAGGCTCATTTCAATATTATTTGAAGGTCTCAATTAAACATTGCACCTCATGTTTATATTTTTTATGTTTCGTGGGTTTCATGACTGAAACGAAGCCTTGAGACATTGCGGCTGCAGCATTTGGCTTGCCACGCCACAGCTTACTTTATTGTGTTCATCGGTTTTGGTACTGTGGAAGGTGGATATTTGCGCACTGCAGGTTCCCATTTTGTGTGTTTAGCCCCACTGTGCCTGGCAGACTACAACACAGATACGCTGGCGATGACGTTCGGCGTTGATAGTGTGTCAGGTTGGCTCCTGAGCAGAACACCCTCGGAATGTTCTCCAACATTCTTCAGAGTGTTTCTGTTTGTTGCCCATTATTCCCGCGTCCCTATTCTTGCAGCTGATATTTGACTTTGTTGGATGAACAGTGTGTAACAGTGCACTCTCCTTTAGTGATTCTGGGGGTGCCATCTTTATCAGGGTTGCATGGCCCTTAGACTAAAGCAGAAATGAATCATTTCATTTTTTTTTTTAACATGTGCTATATTACTTCATAGTGATAGAGCTGTGATGGATGAATGTTCACTTCAGTAATTTTGGTATGTAAATATATATATATATTCATATGTATATTTCATCAGAGAATGTAATTATCAGTGTAACATATAGTATGTGTGCTTGTGAGTGTGTGATTCTCACTCATTTTTCTTAAAAACATGAAGAAAATACAGATTACTTCCTTGGCAGACAACAATGGACTGTGTGCATTGTAATGACGGGAACAGCTATGATGAGTTAATTTTTTACCCAGGAGGCTGGCTTTTTTCAGTAAACAAGTTTGGCATCTTGTGCCTCTTCTGTTTGCTGCTGCCAGTGCTCATGCCCACCGAGAGATCGATGTTGCAGAAGCAATCGTTCCTCTCCGGGAAGCCTCATTCCTCTCAGCGGGACGCACTGTTCACAGCTCAGCAGGCGTACGTGGTCACGGCCGCAATGCGGTCGCCGGGAAGCGAACGCCGATCCAGAAAATCCACAGGTGCTTCAGGCGTGATGAATAGTCCAGCCAGTCCATAACACACCTGCCGGTCCATGCCAGAAACGTATTACAGACGCGCACTGCCAAGCGGAAACCCGAGGGGCATTATTTCGGCTCCTGTGAGTTGGAGACAGGGTATTGTCTCTGCCATGTCGCATGGCTAAGGAGCAGCTGATAAGCGCTAATCGCAGTCCCTGACCATGCTCCAGTGTGTGTCCACCTCCAAACCAACCCACCTGTTCACATCGCGCACATACAGCGCCTCTCCCCATATCTGCAGAACACACCCCACCCGCCACTCTGCCGGGACACGCTAAACTCAGACTGAACGTGACATGCAGGCGCCACTACCCAAAAAGCGCGTTTGAGCAGTTTCCGCTCAGAAAATCTGTGTATGTTTGGACATGGGAATATGTTTGATTTGACTGGATATGCTGACCTTGTATGGCAGCACAAAGAATCTGTCTGATTTTATCCTGACTGCAGGTGTGATATTGCTGACATCAGTGTGTCTGTCAATCCTGAGCAGTGACAGTCCTGCCCTGCAAATCAGCTGTCAAAACTGGGCAAGCTGGTTGCCCAGGTTTAACCCGTGGTAAAAGGTGCAGAAAAGTGTGACAGCCATCACAATTACATCTGCATTCGCACACCTCCAAACTACTGCAACCACATACTGTTTGGTGTGCTGCAAATACACAAGTGACTGAAATTAGTTTTCAAGTTTGCTTAATTGCTTGTTGGCAAAGTAAAGTGAATTCACAGAATTTTTAATTTGCGAATTTGTACTTCTGGTTAATGAATTAATGCTTATCAGTAAGATTTTTAAAAATTAGGTAGAAAAAAGTCCAATGCATTCACACTTCCTGTTGTGTCATGGGATATGAATAAATATAGTGGGCACTAGGGGTAAGGGTTTTATTTGAAGATCCCAGGATGAGTTGACATGCAGGCGGCGTTCATCGCGGAAGCTCTGAAACAAGCTGGGGGTTGGGGGGTGAGCTATGCCCCAATGGCAGAGCACTGTTACAGCTTCGTGGGGAGAATGTTAAACCCAGAACCAAGACACCTGCTTTGTCATTTCAGAAGCATGTGTCCCCACCTGGGGGAATAGTGGAATCTCTTGTTAGTTCATTGCGGTTTCTGGTAGGTTGAGCAGTCATTCATTCAAGCTAAGTGAGGCTGGCAGAGCTCAAAGTGTGCTTTTTGCAGCAATGGAGGTTGATTTTGTTTTGGGAGGAGGAAGGTGGCAGTGAAATATACCCCAATTCTTTTCCACCTGTGTCGAGTGACAGCATCATGAGCTTCTGTCCTCCCATTGGTTTAGAATGTCTGCCAGGTTTGAACCACAGATGCCAGAGTTCTCACCTGCATTGCCTTTTTCCTTCCACTCCATTAAATTACAGTTGCTTAGCAGATGCTCTCATCCAGAGTGAGCTGCATAATTTACAGTTTTTATGTGCAGCTGAATGTTTGGCAGTTCAGTTTAAATGCCTTGCCCAAAGGTACAACAGCAGTGACCTCACAAGGGAATCAAACCAACAACCTTTAAACCAGCCCTGCGTCCTAACCACTACACCATACTGCGATCCTTTTATATCCATAACCAGAGTGAGTCTCACTAGTTGCTCATTAAAAACAATTAGTTTATACAGCTGGATGTTCAATTAAGCAATTAGCCTGTACAGCATCAGTGTCCTGTCTGAGATTCAAACTTACAACCATCTGGATACAAGTCAAGTTAAAAGTCTGGGTATAAATCCCTATGTTGCACTGCTGCCACCATGAACAATATTTACTGGTTCTGAACTACAGATCATATTTCAGATCACAGGCCCGGGTCCCTTTTAAGACTCCTCCTGTCCCATCTGGAACTGACAAACTATAAAATCTGGAGCACATTAAATGCAGATATTTCATTGCCCTTGTTAAGACACAACCCAACAATATTTTATCATATTATGGGGGTGGGGTTATGGGGCTGATCCTAATTAATGCCATTGTTTTCATTTTTCATATTCAGCTGATTGTCAATTTCAGCTGACTGCATACACACCTTTCTAATGCTTACAGCTTCTTGTCACTCTCTGCAGCTGGATGATCATGAATTGGAAGGAGCCAGTAAAAAGCTGAGCATGCTACTTCTGCACAGGCACACCCTGTAAACCTTTTTATTGGTGGCAAAATATTTGATGGGATATTGAATTAAAGGTGTTCACCTCCGTCAGAGAGGCTGGCCTGGGTTTTGACAGCCGATTAAGAGAAACCGTCATCATGTGACAAAAAACACTGGACTCAAATAAATACCAAAATGCTGCGAAAATATCAGTATTCCATCCCTGTCTTCCACGTCTGTTATTCATCTGCTTTAGGACAAGACTGCCGTCTCTAAACCTGTTTTGCAAAGTCTCAGGTGTTAGCGAGTCGCATGTTAAAGCAAAATAGGTACTGTGCAGGTCACAAAAATCACTCTTCTGCTTGGCAAGCACACAGAAGATACTGCAATTCAAGCTAACTTTTTATTTTAAAGATGTGATGTTCTAAAGAAGACAAAGTGAAGCCTCGCACGACATGAAATCTGCCGGGGCCTCCGGTTTCCTCCTCGCCATGTTTACTTGCATCTTTGTTCAGGCTGTCTTTTGAGTAGGCGTCGGCGCTGAGAGAACGACGTTGGCATTTCAGGATTTGCGGCGATGCGACTTTAGTCAAGGTCATTCTAACAATGGTTATTGGGAGAGAGGGAGGCAGAGGAATTGAACAAAGCTCCGCAGTGTGTGTGCCCATTAAAACTGACGCCCGGCCAATTCAGTTCTCTAATTAATCTTTTGACCCTCAGCTCTGTGAGGTTCTCTCCAAGGTAGTGGTAGGCAGTGGTAGGCAGTCGATGCGCGACATGTTTTAAGGAGCCAGTGGGCCGCCCACAGGAAGTAGAAAGACGCTTTTTAAAGGGCATCTCATTTGTTGTGTGCTTGGTTACCCCAGAGACCACACATCCAGATCTTCTCTTGCCAACACGCTGCATCTGTGTCACAGTGTCACAAAATGGCATAGCGTGCTTCTGTGTGTATATGTGTGTGAGTGTGTGTGTGCGTGCGCGCGTGCATTCCACAGACCTGTTTTAGCATGACTTCCTGTATGGCATTTACTCAGTGAATGCAAAATATACATTTCTCAGAGCTTCTAGAGGGTAATAATGAAACACAACCATATTCCCAAAATATCTTCATCGGTGGAAAGAACAGAAAATGCTTTATCTGTTTTGAGGCAGACAACAGGTATGTAAATTACCTGCAGGGAAATAAAAAAGATGCATTCGTGACTACGGCACAGGGACAGGAGCAGGGAGGCTTTTATCACAAGCAGTGTATGGATGTGGAAGATGAACTGACAAAGGCTTAATGTGATTTTGAACATGAACGACCTGAACGCCACTTGACCCCCATATTCCTGGGAACACTTGCACTCCCGGAGTAGTGTTGTAAGTGCATTAACGGAAGAATACTATGGGCTCTGTCAGAGGTGTGCGTGCCTCCACATTAATCTGAAGCGCCCTGGCATGATTTTCAGTGATACGGAGATTAGCATGCGGAGGAGAGATAGGTCGGGCCCATCTGGGGTCACCTGCCCTCTTCGTGTGACATGGGAAGGGGGGGGGCATGTTCCACGTGTTCCACGGTGTTCCACAGTGTTCCACAGCGGGGTCTCTCGAGGTCTGCTCAAACACCCACATGGTTATCCCCTAATCCCCACTGCCCCTCCCCTCCACCTACACACCCACCTTTCCTGTGCGCCAAGTAGCGACTGTCTCCAGGTTGCTCCAGAGCAGCCCTTAGGACTGTGGCATCGGGGTGGCCCCCTGCTTGGCAGACGTTGAGCAGTTTTTAAATCATTGCCTGTCAAATCTGATCTGACAGTATGGCCCATCTGCATTTCTCTAATCTAAAAAAGAAGGTAGTATTTAAAATAAAATCACAGAGAGAGAGGAAACAAAAGGGGGGGTGGGGGTTGTGTGGTTAGGTGATGAAGTATGCTCTCAGTCTGACCCTAGGGGCTGCTGGGCAAATTTCCAGTTCACTGTGGACTGTGAGAAAGCACTCAAATGTACAGATTGATATGAACACACCACTGTTGCTGCAAGCAGATATAAAGTTCTTATTGTATTTGACCAAGTTTTGACATTGAGAAACATACAAATGAAGAATATCTCCATCACTGTGAAGTCCCTGGATTGTGATCACTGTATCATGTGATCACTGCATCAGCCAAGCAAGTACTGAGATCAGGGCCTGACAGAGAGTTATTCTGAAAAGAATCTCATGCAATAGTTTCCTTCACTTCAGGAAAATACTTAAAAAATGCACATAAATGTGTGGTGAATTACAGCACAGCACAGAGCACAGAGGTACAAAAACTGCTGTCTAACAGTGTGCCTGCGTGAGTCGATACAATAGATGACATAATATAATAATATCAATCATGTTATAACTCATTCCTGATTAATCAACATGTACGTCCCAGTTCACTTTTTTATGACAGATTTAGTATGAAATAAAATGTAAAGGGTTTGATGTCTCAATTCCTCAAAGCATTTCACTGAGGTTCTCTGAAGTTTAATCCGGTGTTTTTGGTCTTTTCCAGCACAACTGGAACAGCTCCATGACGTGGCTCAACGTCGATTCTCTGAAATCATGCTAAAAAGTAACAATTTAGCATCACTTGTCTCAGCTCTCTCCCCTCCTCTGAAGGAGGTTTAATAACTCCCCAGAGGCGGGGAGTTTTGGATGGGCCGAACCCCCTGAGGTCTTATTTGTGAGGCCTCTCTCGAACAGCCCCTGAAAAAAAAGGAACGGCATTGATCTCCGACTGTCGCTTTAGATCCAGTAATGCATTCTTAGTCCGGATGAAAAATTCAGCGCGAGTCACTCTCTGCGCTTTGAAGAGTGGACGCAGCAGGCGTGGAGAAAGTGCTTGTTCAGGGGTGCCTCGAAGTAACCATGGCGATGCGGTGAGTGGCACACCCTCGGCCTGAGCCAGGTCCCATTGCGGCGCTAATGGCTGAGTTTGCACCTGTGCAGGTTGGCAGGTTGTAGTACTCGCCGGCCGCTCGTCCTCGGCATCCAGTGATGACATCATTCCCAGAACGCCGCTCAGGTCGTCGCTCCCCCCACCCCCTTGCCCCAGCCTCAGTAATTCCAGCGGCAACTTTTCGTTCGCTCCACCTGGGATTGCGGGGGCTTTTATTTTAGCTTATGTTTTCAGGCTCCGTTTAAATTTTAATCAGATTTCTCCAGCTGCCGAGCACGTTGGCAGTCACGTTCCGCTCTGTGGGCTCCCGGGGCTCCGAGCAGAGGCCCGGTGCGCTGTGTGGTGTGGAAATATTCCTCCCGAATCTTCCTTTGGAACTTCAATAAACATCAGTAAAGTGTCTTCTTAAAGAGAAGCCATGGAAACCAATTTTAGCAAATTCCACACAAAATAACAGTTGCTATGCTGTGCACAAGCCCACATAAGTATGGTGACCTCTTGTGTTCACCCTGGAAATGCTGGCCTCCTTATTAACACATATCCCACCAATTACCAAGGCTTGAACAAACATCAACAATGCATTTTAATGATGCATAATGTAATCATTGATGTTTAGTAAGTATTTAGAACTGGAGCATATGAAGTGTTACCAGAAAGTGTCCTTTACATTCTTTACCTAAATGAATACCTTCCAAATTTCATTAACCAAAGATGCAGTCGACAAATCACAATGAAGTATAACTGTATCCAGGTTGACAACTATTGTAACATGTAATGGATAAAATAATGGATGAAGAGTGTGCAGTAAAACATAAAATCTGTCAATACAGAAAAGCACAGAATATAAGCATAGCAAGATGATAATATATGGTGTACAAGGTTAAATTATGCAACTGTAGTAAATACATAGGTGTTTTCTCTAGAAAAGTAAGCAATGACATATTTTGACCTTAAATTACATAACATTCATTATTGTAATTTAGCAGACGCTGTTATCCAGAGCAACTTACAAAGTGCGTCAGATAAAGTGGCATGGAAAGCTGCACAAAGAGGACACCACTAACCATGTATGAATAAGCATCAGTGCTCAACATTGTGAAGGGATCACAAATGTGTGCCTAGATCAACATGGAAGCACAACGGAATATACACAATATAACATCATAAATCGGTGTCATAAAATTAAACAGAACAAAAGCTGATAACTGCTACCTTGTGCTGGCAAGACAGAGCAAGGCCTCCCTGTTCAGACTGTCACCACATGAGATTCGGAACCCTCAGAAGCAGTGCATTTTGCACTGGAAGGAAGTTATCTTTTTCCTGGATGTTAGTCAAAGCAAACACAATTCTAACATATTCTGCAAGTTGTAAACATTTACCTCGGCTTCAGATCACAGACGTTAGCGTAAATTCATTGTTCTGCACACACACGTAGTTCTGTGTATATTGATTCTGAATGATTCCTGCTCCTGTATTAGTCCCTGCACTGTGGGGTGAATACTCAAATAATTCTAATGTTCAGCTGATTTTTTTTGGATAATTTCTCCTGACCAGTTTATTTTGCATGACCCTCTCCCATGTATTTTTGTCTGGGATCCATTATGCTTAAACGCACCCATACACACATACATGCACACACACACACACACACACACACACACACACACACACACACACACACACACACACACACACACACACGCACAGCTGTGCTGCATAACAGCAGAGGATTTTGTGCACGTTGTGCACAGAATTTGCATTTCCCATACATATTATTTGCTGGGAAAGAGCTTACAACATGAAAAAAGCTGCTACTGCTTGTAATATACAGGGGCTCAGCTGCGGGAGAAAATGTATATGCGGGAAAAAACACACCAAAGATAAGAAATAAGTGGATCACATGAAAAAAGCTCAGGCGATGGGGCCGCACTGAGCCGTGTAAGGGGTCAAGCAGGGCTATCATGGAGACTTCATGGTGGTCTAACCGAGTGTAAAGCCCCCATCCCCCTCAGCAAGAATGAGCCCCCCTTCTCCCGCTCCCTCTCTCCCTCTCTCTCTCTCTCTCTCTCTCTCTCTCTCTCTCACATTCCCACATTTTGACGTTATTGAAACTCCATCCTAGGCTCACAATCCCATGGCATGCGAACCACAAAGGCATTGCCACAGCGTTCTGAGAGTGTCGTGTTGCAAGGATCCACGGCTGAGCCAAGCTTTTCCGTCAGAGTTCATCTCAAACCCTCCAATTCATCAACACGCACCCTCCCTGGCTCTTTGCCAAAAGACATTCCTTACCAAAATTAGTCCTTTTTATTTTCATTGTTTCTCCCTCCAACCCCCCCACACACACACACACACACACACACACACACACACACACACACCACTGTCGAGTAAGGAAAAATCATTAATGTCACTCTAATTCATAATCAAATCCAAATGCTGCGCACCCCACAACCCCCTGATTGACTCTCTCCCTTGAGAAGCTCAGATTCTGGTCCCCCACGCCCGGGCAGCACCCGGTGTGGCCTGCTGTCTCCCGGGTGACGGCAGCATTGGAGGATCGCTGACGGCCTCCGGCCGCCGCGTAATACAAACTGGCACCCCTCTGAATCGTGACCGATCGAAGGTCCCCCTTCCCCCCCAGTGCGAAAGCGCATCAGTGCCACCTACAGAGAGAAAGGCGCCCTCGACAAGCCGACGAGGCCCCGTTCCCTCCGGGTCTTATTAGCGGCCCAGGTTCACATTACCATACAGAGGGATAGAGACGATGTGATGTTCTTTCAGCTTTCAGCGTAATTTCATTCTCCCTGATTTCACAAATAAAATCAAAATGAGAGGGAAGGAATAAAAAAAAGCTTTGGAGTTTGTCATCTCAATTTAAAAGGAGCAGTTTTTTCATGTTGTCTGTTTTTTATTTCTCAGTGGTTTTGGGTGGGGGTAAGAAAAGGAAAAATATGCTCAGTCGGTTTAATCTCATGAATAAAATATGCAATTGAAACAGAGGTGAAAAAAGGCATGGGCTATTTTTTTGCTCATGCTGAAAGCACAATTCCCTGCGTGAAGAATTGGCTCATTCCATTACCACCCTTAGACAAATGTAGCAGAGTATGACAGTGGTGATAAAGACTTCATTTCATTACATAATTAGTGGGAAAGGGGGGAGGCTGGACTGGGGCACCATCGATTTAAAACCAGGTTGAGCGATTCACTGGCGAATCATTTTTTATGAGGGGTGGATGGAGAAACATGATTTAATGAAGGTATGACCAGGTGTTGAGGTGCCAGTTGAGGTGCCACTGAGCCCAAATGTAGACCAAATGTAGACCGCCATGTAGCTTTGTAGGAAAGCTATGTCTTCACAGACCTAAAGAATAAGACAGAATAAGTTTTGAGTCCTATAGCATTTGAATGCCTGGTTCCTGGGCCCTTCCGCTGAGGAAGAATTTGCAGCCATATGTGTGTCCTGCATTTTGCAGTGGTTGTAGCCAGCTAAACTATATCAATGAAGCCATATCCACTGCAAAGGACAGTGAGGGCTCATGGGAGTTTTGTCCCCCCCGAGCATTAATTCTGTGCTCATTCATTCATTGCCTCCCTACATAGCTATTTACTACAAAATATTTAAATTTGCATGTCAAATCTGTATTCACGGATTTGTCAAAATAAATACCGGTTGACAATTTAATCTTTAAATGTAACTGAAATAACAGGTTTGTGAAGTGAATATCTCTGGGGGAAATATAGATGTTAATGTGAAGTTTAAATACTGCTATTAGTATGTGAAATATTCAGTACTTCTTAGGAGATGATTGTTCCACATTGGTACATATTTCTGAGTGGAGGTGGGTGATAGTCAAACGTGCACAAATTATTTCAATATATGGTCAAATACAAAATCTGTATGTGATACGCATGAGAAATATATAAGATGTGTGAAAATATATTACGTCTTTAAAACAGTGAATCTAAGTGTGATGTATATATTTTGTAACTTATACATAGCAATATACAAAGCAGCATATAGATATACAATTGAAAGTGGCAATAACTGATATAATGTAATGTTTTGACATAAATTTAAGTATGGGCAGGAATTATTCTCCGGACTGTAATTTAAAAAAAATATTTTACCACCCTTCGTCTTTTGTCACCCGGCCAAATTTCTCATCAGACACTTTCAATGCGGCCATATAATAGTTCCCTGAGTTTAACTGGCTAAATAAATCCCTCCCTCTCTCCTTCAGATGATGTGTGATGAGCGTTCCATCATAAAATGGCTGCCATGCATCACCCAGGTGGATGCTACACACTGATGAGGCTGGGGTGAGTCACCTCCCCTTCACTTTAAAGATCCATGGGATTATTGAAAGGTGTTAAATGCAGTCCATTATTATTATGATAGTGTGTTTAATTTTCTTTTATGGGAGTCTCAGCTTGTGTGCAAGCAGCTTTGCAAGCTCAATAACACCACAGGTGTCAATGATTAATATCATATATGCAATCTAGCATGAATCTGGAGTGGGAGTCGCTCCAAATAGAGGCTGATGTTCTTAATCAAGCTTATGACTAACCCCCTTCTTTCTTCCTCCTGGCCTTTTACTTAAAATGTTCACAAAAGGCGAAAGAGAACAATATCCTACAATGCCACAACTGATTACCAGCCCCCTTCTTTAAATCCCCTGTACTTTTGCATGCTTTGAAGGTCGCCCTTCATTACGGACAAACGACCCTTTCCTTAATAAGTTTCCTTATTAAGTGGGACAGGGACATAATTTGAATTTCTTTCGGTGCCTGCCGTGGCAAGCGGCCCTGACTCACGATCTCTTCAAGCTCCTCTCGAGACTCAGATCTTCCGGAACACCTGCAGCAGCCGCTTAAATACCCTCCTCAGTCAGTCCCCTCCCAGCTAACGCGGCTAGCGCACGGCAGCGTGTGCAATCCGTTTAGCGGCGTGAAAGCGGCGTCTGCGCGTGGACGGGAGGCACATTCTCTCGCCGCGATTGTGACAGTCAAACAGGACGATATGCCGTTATGTAATGATCGGGGAAAATGAACTTCCGTCCTTTCCCCGAGAGTAATGTGTTTGTTTTCGTAATAAGGGCGGAAAATGAGGCGAGGGGAAGAAAGTAATGTCTCTTCAGAGCTCAATCCGCAGCGAAAATGTCCTCGCCGCTCCACTGCTGCCGCAGTGCTTAATCAAATATGCATAAATTTGTCATAAAATTGCCCTATCTGCATATGAAAAGCATAGGGAATTTATGTCCTGAGGAAAAAAAGCAACTCTTGCATGACAAAAGGCAGGCTAAGACAAGAAAAAAGGGAGCTGAATCCTTGATTCTGTTAAAACTAAGAAGTGAACTGGTTTCACGTTGTTTAAAATTTTGCCAGAATTGTCTCTGCACATAAGTGTGCCACACTGTGCTTCAGTTGTATCATCAATACAGGACAAGCTATTGTGCTACTGTCTTACATGGTGGTCTGCAAAAAAACATAGAGAAGTGGGACAACCTTTGTAACTTTATTTTGGTGTAATGACCAGTATTATTTGGTTATTATTGCACAGATGATGTTCCTAATCAACAAGGATTCAGCAAAGTTCAAATCATTTGCCTTGCCATTCACCAACTGATTTTTTGAAAATAAAATTAAATTAAAATAAAACCTTGTTAAATCCCCATTGGAATCCCCAAAAGGTCATAATTCCCCATTTTGACTTACAGTAACTTGCTTTCAGAAGATGTAGAAGTGGTTTTTGATCATAAAATACTGAATGCCAAAATGTATGAAGGGAACGTACCTAATAAATGGAGTCTTATTGCTATACAAAACAATAACAATTAACTAACCTTCTTGTATCAGCTGTGTCTCAGCATCCCTCCTCCAACCCAATTCTTTCCCTTGTCTCTTCCAGATAAACCTGATAACCAGATAACCAGATAAACCAGATAAATCTTGCTCTTGTGCCTGTTGTTTGCTCACTATTTGCACTTTTGTACATCACTTTGGATAAAAGCGTCTGCCAAATGAATAAATGCAAATGCAAATGTAAATGTAAACCTATGGCCAGCATTGATCCCTAACCCTGTGGTGTACTCCAGACCAAAGACATCACTAAATACATTCATATTAAGCTCAATAACTCCCATTTGCCATGAATACATTTCATCATCTAGATACCAGGAAGAGTAATTACCATTAACTCCCTATCACTGCATTTTAGATAATTGCATACTCTATTTTTTGTGTAGTATTCTGCTGGTTATGTTTTAGTCCCATTTACTATAATTACTCCTGTTATATCTATACACTGGTTAAGTGCATAATGTCACAATGGTCCTGAGCATATGTGATGATTATCACCAGGAGTGGACTGTAATTGCACGTTGAATGGCTTGGGAGTGAGACTGAGGTGATGTCTTTTCAGAGCGGTGGGCTGCAGGGATGAGGTGAGGATGTGATCTCTTGCTTACAGGCTCAGACGGCCCCACACATCCTTGGGCCTGTCACTAAGCTCTCCAGGGCTGTTTCACAGCCATTCTCCCAGCCATAATCTTCACGCAGTTGTTTTGGGATGCTGAGTTGCACTTTTCCATTTTTAGGAGAGGGGCACTCGCCTGGCTGAGCGCCTGGGCCGAGTAACCGAATTGGTTTCCTCTCCGGCATATTTAGCTCCTGCATTAAGTTTCCTTTTCGCGGGGTCTGAGTTAAGTGGCTGCAATAAAATATTTACCGAAAGGAAGAAACAGAATGCAGGTCAGCACCCCCTCAGCAAAAAAGCATTCAGCAAAAGCTGGGGAATCTGCCATCAAAACTAAGAGACACGAGGTAAGCAAACGCCCCATCTGAGTGTGGCACGTTTCAAAGTCTGGTGACAGCCTCTGGCACAAAGCCGAAGCTGTTTTGTATTTGTGTGCGTGTGTGTGTATATTTCTGTGTGTGTGTGTGTGTGTGTCTGTCTGTCTGTCTGTCTGTCTGTTTGTCTGTGTGTGTGTGTGTGTGTGTGTGTGTGTGTGTGTGTGTGTGTATGTGTGTCTGTCTGTCTGTGAGTGAGTGTGTGTGTGTGTGTGTCTGTGAATGTGTGTGTGTGTATGTGTGTGTGTGTGTGTGTGTGTGTGTGTGTGTGTGTGTGTGTGTGTGTGTGTGTGTGCGTGTGTGTGCGCGCATCTGTGTTTGTGCGTGTTTGTGTGTGAGAGACAGCTGACAGTCTCTTTAATGCTGCTATCACAGGGGAGATCCATGACTTCAAACAGCCCTGCAGTGTTTGATTTGATAACGTCTTAGACGACAGCTGTCTGTTGAGGCCTGGATGGAAAAATCACTGAAGAACAGACAGGTGAGGGCAGCCCCAAGTCCTCTAGTGGTGGATATGACATTACAGCCCTCTGCCTAGGCGGTTTACTCTTTGTCTTAAGAAAGCAGTAAATATCAGCTTATGCTCATTGAAGTGAAAGAATCATACAGGCATTTTGCAATGATTCTATCCAAGGTTCTTTTTGAGTGTTATATTTGCAAGGTATAATATGCTTCTTCATAAATGTAACTAAATTTTCACCACTCTCAGAAGAACAGGTAGAAAAAAAGTCTCCACAAATTCACACATGAAAATGAGGTGACTGTCACACAAATCTTGTCACAAATTTGACTTAACATGTGAAACGAACTCAGAATAAAACATCTGTGAGGGCCAGCTGTACTCAGTGCTGTACAGTGCTTCCTTTTTTTACCTTCAGAACAGCCTGTATCCTTCATCTCAAGTCGCAAGTCAATTTATCTAATCCCCAAGCAAAACAACATCATGAACGTGCAAACGCAGAGCAGGGACTGCTTAGGACACCTTTGCAGGGTTTCATTTATGAGCGCAGAGCCTCTGCTAAGCCTATAAGGACATTTGTGTCACTTACTCTAAAGCAAGAGCTTATTCGTGTATTGGCATGTCCTTGTCCTTTCAATAGCCTGTCTCATGTTTGAACATCCTCAAGGGTCTCTTAATAATGTTAATACAATTGTATATTAATTCAAAGATCAGAAGTGAATGAGTCTGAATAGGGAATGCAATATTATACATAGGTATGGTTTTTTGAGATCCACGATCACCTAAAGAGACACACCAAGGTGCTAATGCACATCAGCTTTATTCATAAATGTGATGTTTATCCACTATTTTTTCTGTCAAGAAACATTGTGTTCTCTTAATAGTCACACGTTGGATAGTAATTATCCAACTGCATAACAAAATTATTCAGGTCAAATCCAGTCAGTATAGGTCACTTCAATCCGAAATGGGTCTGGAGTCAGAAGCCCTCCCACATCTCATTCCCAGCCCCAATGTAATGCCGTCAGCTGTTTTTACTGATTAAGTCATTCTGCTTTTCATTGATGCAGAAGTATAGATCTGGACTGAGGAAACACCTTCCCAGGGATTTGATCAAAAGCGCCAAGCCATCTTAATGGAAAAGTGCTCTTCAATAAAAATAAAAAAAAAAAAAAACAACAACTAAAAACCCTCAAAGTCCCTGCCAGATTAATCTCACACTGTATTACTACAAAAAAATCATTCCTTTGGTATAGTGCTAAATTAATGTGAGAAGGAAGTATATTTGATGTTGTGTTGCTTTTGTGTGTGTGTGTGTGTGTGTGTGTTGTTTTTTCTGGGGGGTCAGATTTGATTGAATGCCACTTCCCCTTATCATGACTTGGTGGTTTTGATCGGTTCCGGGGATAAAAAGGAAAACGTCCTTGTCAGATGAACATACCCCCTGTTTTGACCCCCAGCCCCTCCCTCCTCTTCTCTGTTACGACGGCTGTGATGACGCAGTGACTGTGTGATTAACCCACCTCTCACACAGCCTGTCAACCTCTGAGTCCACCCTCCAGCTCTGTCGTTTCTTTTATTTAAGCCCCCGGCCCCCCCGGCATTAATATTCATGCAGCGCATGGCCAGGGGGCTTGTGCGGAGCAGGGGAATGTTGCTTATTGAAGAGGAGAAGCGATAACGGCGATTTATTAACGCGGTAAGATAATGGTGTCGGCGGGAGCTCGGGACTATATCGATTCATTAAGAGGAAAGGGCATGGGTTCCCACTTCTTTCTGTGATTATGGGAAATAGTGAAGGTGTGCATACGTGGTTTGTGTGTGTGTGTGTGTGTGTGTGTGTGTGTGTGTGTGTGTGTATGTGTGTCTGTGCATGTGTGTATGCCTGTGTCTGTGTGTGTGCATGTGTGTATGTGTGTGCACCTGTGTGTGTGTGCGCGCACATGTGTGTGTGTGTGTGCATGTGTGTGTGTGTGCATGTGTGTGTGTGTGTGTGCATGTGTGTGTGTGTGTATGTGTGTGCACCTGTGTGTGTGCGCGCGTGTGTGTGTGTGTCTGTGCGTGTGTGTGTGTGCATGTGTGTGTGTGTGCATGTGTGTGTGTGTGTGTGTGTGTGTGTGTGTGTGTGTGTGTGTGTTCGGGGGGGAGGGCGGTTGGGGGGGTAATGTCTCGAGTTAAGTCTGAGGCAATCTGGAACATTTTCTGATTGTTTGCTCTTTTTTTAACAGCTACTTTGTCTGACAGAGGGATTTGAAATTTTCAAAGGCTCTCACTCCACTGAAACAGAACAGAACTGATGCAGAGAACAACCACAGCTGATGCTGGGGCTTTTCACAGCAGTTTTCATCCAGGCTTTAGAACTTGCTGATAACACAGAATTTGAATTAGGTTTGAGTTTTAAAATTGTTTCTAAATCGGCAGCAGATCAGTGCTTGCATTTCAGGTGGCATCATAAAACAGTGGGTTTTGTTTTTTTCCTTTTATCCTACCAACACTGCACGAAAAGCATTCCAATGTTCAGAGAACGTACCTATCAGATCAAACATATCCAAAAACAATTTATTTGCATGTGTCAGTCTCTGATATCAGGTGAATTTTGCTACATTTACCTTTAACAAAGCATTACCCTCAACAAAGTATCCATCTGACATTCTAAAGTGATGGTGCAGCTGTCGCGGATCAGAAAATTATATAACGCATGTCAATGAATGGCCTACAGTATATGGCAAAATACAATGGAACACAGGTTTTGTGTATATTTTGGAATGCATTTTTCTGTATATTACACAATGTGTGCATAAAATGATGATCTTGATACATGCGCTGTATTTTGTCATGCAGGTATTTGAAATACGACCCTTAGATTTGGGGATCATCTTATATTGCCTGTCTGTGAAGCTTTTGCCTTTCTGTGGCATTGGTCTGTAGCTGTTTTCATTGTTCTGATCCCTTTGTCAGTAATGAGTCGAAATGAGCATTTATCCACTTGAGCCATGCTGTGGCATCTTCTAGAATGTGCCACGTTGAGGCCAGGTTGCCTCACCCTCCGTACTTTGTCCTGACTTCAAAAGCTCCGGGAAGCAATTTGCATTTATTTTCTCTTGTCAGCCCCTTGGGGGAAGAGAGTTTTCCCAGCTCTTGCTTTTGCACTGGGCCAGGGTTGCGTATCTTGCATTTTAATTTCGGAGCCATTGATGACAAACGCGGGTGTGCGGTTTTACTTGATTACCCAGGCTATCTGGACAGCCGAAATCCCAAGTCCAAACCTCAGCTGAAGTTCAACCCGCAACTCCACCCCAAACTTCACTCCTAGTCAGCCTCAAAGCTTTTACGCAATTTCACATGCAGCTATGAAGATTAATGAACAGCACTTACACAGCGACTTCATGCTGGTACAATGTAATTAATTGCTCAACTACAATGTAATTACTCATGTTTCCCCTCCCTGCTTAGCCCCCACCACTGTGCAACACACATGCATGCAACCATGGAACATAGCTGTTCTGATGCAAGTTCTGATACCCCCCCCCCCAAAATCAGCCAGCAATTGCCTTTTTGTTTTCTTTGACCGCCACAATCCCACAGAAGCTTAATTTAGGACCTGCTTAAGCAGTATTGATTTCCCTATGGGGTAATTACTTAATTCTGGTTCCCTGTCCGACGTGGAAAGTCTGTGCGCAGCCAGTGCTGCAAAACTAACAGAGCGAGGGCTGAGGAACCCTGCCTGATTTTGGGGGGAAAGTGATCCCATGGCATGTGTCATCCTCTTAAGCTCTCTGAATGTCGCTGCACTTTACCAATGCTTGTCGGTCCGTTCATCTGTTCCGTCGGGACGTCTGAAATGAGTCACACCCTTAATCACGTTAATTTCTCATGTTTGTGTCCGTTGTGTTTCGAAATCATTTGGCAACACTTGTCAATGTTCATTTCATACACAACGCAGCTATAATGTGCTGAATCGGAACGTCGTGGCGACGTCGCCCATGATATGGACGGTGACACAGAACACCTTACAACAGTCTGTGTGGCCTGGAAAAAAGACTTATGAATGTTGGTGTGGTGCTTCTGAGTTTTGTGTAGTTCTTACGTGTAGAGTGTTGCTGTAGAAGCCCTTTCCTCTTCAATGCATTTGTGAAAGAAAAAAAAAAAAGAGGATTATTTTAGTCTATAAGAGTTTCGCAAACACATGCACAGACACAAACACACATACAAGCAGGATTAGAGAAATGGAAGACAGCACTGTTACACATACCATCTGTACAAGGTCCACAGCTTAAGAAGGTCCACAGTGCTACCATGGAACACTGCATATTGTCCAGGCCAGACAAGAAAAATGCTACCGCATTAAACTCATATCAAAGAGAAAATAATTACTGAAATACTTTGCTCTGTTTTTTCTCTTTTTTGTCTAATACTGTCAGGACTGCAGTGTCTTAGCCGGTTGTTTTGTTTTCCCTGTCCATGTGCTTTTGTTTTTCCGTGTTCCAGGCCTGCCCTGCTCTCCGCCCTGTCGCCGCCCACCTGATTACCTGACTGTCTTCACCTGCCTGCCTGCGCACCTGCATTCCGTCTCCTCATCAGCTTTGCTCTATTTAAGTCCTGCTTGTGTCTTGTCTTGTTGCCAGTTCGTCTCAGTTTGCTGTGTTGCTACTCGCCGTCTGTTTCTTCGTGTCTGCCTGCCAGTTCTGTTTCCTTGCCTGTTTTTTCCTGACTTCGCTCCTCGTTCCTGCCCTGTGGTTTTGGTTGCCATGTCTGCTCTGGTTTTTGACTCTGCCTGCCTTGGCTTCGTTTTTGGATCAGTCTTCCCTGTCTGCGCTTGAGTCCCTGCCTGAGTTCTGACAAATACATTCATTTAAATCCATCACCACATTCATTTAGGTTAGTTAAATAATTAATTTGCTCATCCTCAATGGATGTATGATTTCATTTATCTTGTTAATTTCAATTTTGATTCTAGGACGTTAGTTTAGTCTGGGGCCAGGCAGACATCACAGCAGTGTGTGGTGTTATTCAACAGACAGTGCCAAACACACATAGCCCTAATGCACCCCTGACATGCAGTAGTCCTCCTTTTCAAAACCGATCTCTCCAGATTCCCCAAGGAACTGATCTTTAAAGCAATGAGGCAAGTGGGAATGTTTAAGTGGAAACGGAAAGGGCACCATCACTAATGTCAATGTCCAATGCGTGTGTGCTTGTCAGTGCTGGTTTATACAGGGTTTTTATCACAGATGACAGTGCGCTTGGGAATCTGTGGCCCTCCCGAGGTGATTGCAACAAAATAAGCAGGGGTTTAACCAATGATTTTCAACCACCAGACCTATGAGCTCTATTATAAATGGAGTGGCTGTTCCTAATCTTTTACACTAGAAACAGCTATTTCGGTTCTGATAGAGTTCGGTGGTCTGGTGGTATAAACTCAAAATTCAAACCACACCGAGTTTATTCCAAATGACTTTTTGTGGTTACCTGTTAGATAGTGGAAGGTGGGAATGTTTGGTGCTGAAAATCTGGCCTTAATACAGAATATCTGTGGTATCAGCACCATGCCACAGATATTCTATTCATTGTGACCAGCTATTGTGTTCTATGTGTTTTATATTTAAAGTTCTGTCTCTGCCATTGTTGAAGCTGTAAGCATTCTGAACAATCTTGATGGATGGGTCATGGAACTGGATATCCAGTTACAATGAATAGAATATCTGTGACTGTGCTCTGTTTTGGAGTGTCTCTGTTGAAGAAATTACACTTCACACTCACATTTTTCTTCCACAGTTACTGAAACACCATTCCTCTCACCAGATAATCCAGAAGATGAGTTCCTCCTCAATGAGATTCTATCCTGTAAACTACATATGAAGCTGCCATGCAGGTAACAGGGCCTTTTAAAGGCCTACTTTTCAAATTGTGTGTCTGTGTGTATCTGTGTATGTGTATGTGTATGCAAGATTGAAGGCAAGAAATGTGAATAAATTAAATCTAAGGAGGATGTTTTGATTTCATTTTTATGTAGAGCAGGGTTAGGTTGCAGCTGAACAGGATCTCTTCCTCACAGGAGGTTCTGCTGTCGACGACTTATTTCTGTCAGGACCGTGGACATCTCTCCTTTCGCCAAAGCGCTAATGGTGCCAGTTATGAAATATGCAGTGGCTCCCTGGATATATGTCAGGACCCTTCAGTCGAGTATGTAAATGACCGTGTTTGTCAGTGCCACATTGTGATAGATGCAGCACGGTGGGGGGGGGGGATGTGAAAAATGTATGGGATAAATTCAAACATGTCAAATGGCTGCAGGCGCTAATGTAATGCTCTCACTTTGAAAAGACGGGGGTCTTTGGCACGAGATGCTTAGGGTGTCAGCATGGCGGGAATTGAGCTGACTCCATCCCAGGGTGCTGAAAGTGTCATTTATCTTGAGATATTTTTTACTTTATTTTACCTCTCACTGAAAAAAAAAACCTGTTACTTTTTAGTTGTTTAGGATTGATAAATGTCTCGGAGACGTTGCCTATTAACTCCTGACTGTGAAGAATGAGAGAGGCCTGCTACAGCGTGATGGAGCAGCCTGAGGTGGGCTACGCTGAGGCACTCGACCTCTGTCTCCTGTTTTCCACCAGGGTGGTCAGGGTAGGCCCGACCGGGCGTCACACAAATGGCTGACAGCGGCAGGCAGACCCTTGGAGATACCAGTTTTGACACTGTGTACAGCTAACGAGTTGTAGGGCTTTGTAAATAAGCGCACCTGCAGTGCCGTCAGCATGTTTTTAATTTGTGGGGAGACTCCTCCGTGGCTCCATGGGGCCATCCTGCTTAATTCCTGGTAAAAAAAAAAGGAGCCAAATGATGGCATCAGAAACAGCGCCCACGCAAACAGCGCAGCGGATGCCCTTCCTCGGCTCTCTCTCTCTTTCTCTCTCCCTTCAGAGAAGAGTGGAATCCCTGTAATTACGGGCAGACAACCGCCGCGCCTCGCCCGCACCCCCTCACGCCCACACGCTGACGAAAAGCGCCATTCTGCGGGAGAAAACAAAGCGAGGGGAGGTTAACCCATGGAGCCTTCCCTTACAACGATCAGTGTCGCCTGATCCTCTTTGCCACGTGTGATCGTGCCTTAACGACAAAAGACGAAACGCCGAGGCTGAAGGAGGATCTCGTCTGCGTATTACCCACAATCCCCTTTCGCTTCTAACACCCTCAAGGACCCAAAATAGTCCTGCGCGCCTGAGAACTCAAAGGCGGCTTTGTTGTGTAGAGGTGTAGACTGTTTCCTTTGTGGCAGCAGTGCATGCAGGCCAAGTTGAAAGTGCTTTCCCACACAGATCTAAGGGCCAGTTATCATCTAACCACACCATGCAAAGAGTCCCAAACAGTTGATTAAGTCACGTTATTCAGAGGTAAGGACAAAGCATATTGAGGTTAGGCTGAATCAGGGGCCTAAGCGTGGGCTGTTTTCCCATACCTGATTCCATAATCGTTTTCTCCCTTTTTGCTGTTGTTTGTTGTCGTTTCAACAAAAATGGGGTTGGATGACTCCAGAGGGGATTGCCCTATATAATTTTAAGTGTCACACAAGGGGGAGTGCAGGCGGGTTCCCAGATCCAAGCCGTGCGTGTCTGGAGGAGCTCACAAGGAGCAGGTAAAATGAGGGAGGTTTTGACTGAGAGCGCGGTGACTCACGGTCGCTCAGAGACACGCTCGGCTCTCGGAGTCATTCCTTTTGTGCGTGGCGAAGGCGTCGTGCTTCATCTGATCCAAACCTCCTTGGACTCAGTGCCCTTTGTTCAGCACAAAAGCAACTGCGGACTCACACACACTCACATTTGTTTACAGAATAAAACAGAATGTTATGTAGATTCTACGTTGTCTGATGAATCAGTTAGAGCTATTGTCTAAAGAGTCAAAAACTTTTACACAGTGAGAGATGCACCTGAGTCCTCATAAAAATAAATGTGCGCAAAAATGTTGTATGCTTCCTAAACTGCTCTTACAGTGTTATTCTTCAGTTTTATTCTACAAGAAAATGTTACATTAAGCAAAACAGCTCAATTTCAAACCTAAACCCACATTACTGAAAATCCATCTATGTGTTTTCAAATGTCATTGGCAGACACCACATTGTTTCATCAGGATTCCAAAAACACGAAGTAGGCCAAGATTCCATCTCGTCAAACAATAAAATGCAACAATTAGCAGGGCACTTATTTCACTACATTAGTATGATAAGCATTAGCATATAGACAGGAAAAGACCTTGGACATATTTATAGTAATTGTCATTGTCTCCATGAGTATATACCTCCTCCCTTTAGTGCCTGTTGGTTTAATTGCTCTTCTGCAATATTGAACCTTTTTCTAATTACTGAGTTTATCCAGTTCTCATGACTTACTTGCAGTACTACAACCACTGCCACTGATTGGCCAGATCTAAACAACTGCAGAGACACCTCGTGGATTGTTGTTGCAACAGCCAATGAGAAAGGCTCATGACGGAAAGCACAGGGCCCCGTCTTAGAGTATGCATTGCTGTCTGATTTCAGCAGATGCAAATATATCACACATCCCTCCATACATCTGTTGCTACTTGACAGCAAACACAAACACATGAAAGGAAACCACTTCTGTCCCACTGAATTCTTCACAGCTGCTGAGGGTTTCACACACACACACACACACACACACACACGCACGGCTAATGACTGGGACCTGTGAGCTGCAAGCACGTGAGCAAAGCAATTACATCATCCTTCTCAGGGAGGCGAAGGGGGGCTGGCAGGGCACATCTGTCAGCACACTCACATGCACCGCGAGCTGTGGGGACGTCATGTTGGGGGATCGCGTCTTCCACTGGAATTTGGTAATGGCAGCAGGGAAGGAGAGAGGCGGCCGTCAGTGTCCACCTACGCTCCTGCAAAATGAATGAACGGCTCTCCGGGACGCCTCCTCCAGCTACGCCTGACACAGCTCGCGGAAAACCAGGCTTCTCTTCCCCAGAACCCCGTCTCTGTGTTTAGCGGGAACGGTCATGTTTGCTCCACTTCCTGGGTCTGACTGCTCTGGAAACACACAGCGTTTCCCACTCGTCGACAAGGAGCGAAACCAGAGGCAGATCACAGCACTTCAGCACATCCAGAGCCAAACAATCACAGGAGATGACTGTGGACAAACAGAGCTAGTCACAGCCAGCATTCGGGTGGTTGTTGTTCTTCTTTCCTTCAACAATGCCAAATGGGGTTATACTAACAAATGAAGTGTTAAGACATAAGTATGAACTACAAGTAGGCCTTTTCTTTCAGGCTGGAGCACCCTGTCCTGAATGTGCTGTATGCAGCCTTGGAATGCGGAGGCTGGGAAGAAATGAAGGACTATAGTTTTAATGGGAACAGTTTTATTTGATTGAAAGTTTTTTCATCAGTGCGTCCTGATCAGACTTGGCTTAGCAGAGTTGCAGTCAAATAAAACAACTGTCACAGGAAGTCACCAGTTGGTGTCTCACGCCCTTAAATTGTATCAAATAAATTATGTTTAAGGTGGTAAATGGGGAGATGAAAAGAATAAACTGATTGTAAAATCAGTTATGTTTTATGGGTCCCATGGGTCGGATAGCGCTTAAATCTTGCTATGTGTTTGTAACAGTAATAATGGCCTGTAAAGACAGCTTCTCTGATTGGCCTGTTACAGTAGCATTTTTAATAAGAGATTCAGAGCATGAGTTTATGGCTTAGCTGTAAGGAGCAGGGCTTACAACCCAAAGGTTGCAGGTTTTATCTTCAGAGGGGACACTGCTGTTGTGCTCCTGGGCAAAGTACTGAATCCTAATTTCCAAAGCTGTAAAAATGTATAATGTAAAAAAAAATTAAGTATGGTTTAGGTAGGAGTGTCTGCAGGAAAATTATACTAGAATGTAATCTTGTTATTGGTAATCTCACCCAGTCATACGAGCCAGGCTGCTAACAGCAACCCCTGCGCCATTTAAGAACTCCATGCGATTTGTTGTTTGAGATCTTTCCAAGCTGGTGGCCAGTTTGCCCTGTGTGCCCACCTAAGCACCTGCTGGGTGAGGAGCTAGCGTCAGACACCACCCATCTTCCCGTAAACCCTTCATTTCTCCCACCGCCCCTCATCACTTGTGCCTGCTCCTACCGCTGGTGTGTGGATGGAGGGGGGTGCACCTCCAGAGGAGGTCCCTGTGTGGGGGAGGGACGGATCCACACAAAAACCCTCCTACCAATGCCATCATTTCCAGTGAACTCACCTTTTGTGGTGGGTCTGGCTCAACTTTCCTCCAAAGGAAATTAAAACTTACATAAAGTACATTTTATACTGTACAATTGATGTATACAGTGCCCTCCACATTTACTGATGATTAAACAGAAATAAAAATATAACAGAAAATTTTACACATGAATGTTTTTTTTTTTTCTGTTTACATGTGTTTCTAAAAATGATAGTGTCACACAGAGCAAAGTCATGAAGAATATTTAAGTATTTGAGGGAAAACTTATGATTTTTGATAGCATAGCCCAAAAGCATTCAAGATCTTTTTTACCTATTATAATTTTACCTGTGATTTGTTTTTCTGTGAAAACCTGCCTATAGCTTCCAATAGTCCATGTTCCAGTATTTTCTGGAGTAAAACTGGGGTGAAAACTCACTTGAATCATTCATTAAGGGCAAATATTTAGAAGGAAGAAACATGGCTTTTACCACATCATTGTTACTTTAAATCTTGACCTTAGGCTGATGTTTGGTTTAACTACACCGCAGTGTGTTTTAATGATTGAGGAAAAGATTTACACGTTTCACTTTTTCCAGGTACTTATGGTTGTATTTACTTGCTTGCGATCACTTGTGTCTTGCATTTAATATAAGGCCCAACTGTGAAGGGTGTCACATCACATCACAAAGCAATATATTACATCACATTATTGGCATTTAGCAGACACTCTTATCCAGAGGGACTTGCATAGGTGATAATTTTTTATATGTTACCCATTTATACAGCTGTATATTTACTAAGGCAATGGTAGGTTAAGTACCCTGCCAAAGGTACAAGAGCAGTGCCCTAGCAGAGGACTTGAACCAACAACCTTTTGGTTACAAGTCCTGCTCCTTACCACTATGCCACCTGTTACTGTAATACTGGATCAATCAGGAGAATCCCCTCCGTTTTTAAAAATTAGACCTTTCCTTTCGGTTATTATTGAAATAAAGCTTTGCTGTGTGAATATAGACAGCTTGAGGCTTTAATACCTCTTAGTTTAATATCTGTAAATCAATACAGCTGCTTTAAGGGTATTTATGGAAACACACATTAGATGGTGAGTTGATTTTTTTTCCTTGATATATTGGGACCTTTTTAGCTTAAAATGCAGTTTTGGTTTGATCTTAAAATCTGGAACATGGGCAAGTCTTTCCCTTTAAAATCAGCTGCAAACATTGACATCATATGTACAGCGATAGGGATATCACATTATCAGTTAGTATTGCTTACTTTAACATAAACTATTGCCAACTTAGTCAAGTGCGCTTTTAGAAAGACACCATACTGCCCTCAATGACAATTGGTGACAATTTATGGGAAGGGCGTGTCTTGCATTGAGATGGCATAATCACACATTCTGAAAGACATTGAGCTTAACTCTCACCAAAGTTAAAGTCAAAATTAACTTTTTTCCCCTCTTTTTGTTTCAAAGCCTCTGAAAAACTTGCTGATTTTTCATGCAGCCATCGTCCCCATCTGGAGAACTGCTAAATGGATAAACAAGTCATTGCAATTTAAAGAATCCAATTAGGACCCAGTGCAGTGGCAGCAGTAGTGGCGGCACACTGATTGAACGTCCCCACCTCCCCCCCACCCCTCTCCCGCGGAAGGGATCTCCGCCTGCATTAGCATGTCAACGACGTAGCCCGAATTAAAATCGCCTTTTGCTTTTTCATTCATTTTCCGCTCCCGTTTATTTATTTATTTTCTCTTTTTTCCCCAGCTTCTGAGAGCCTGAAACAACAGAGTGAGCAGCAAGCAAATGTGTAAAAGCAGAAAAATCAATGGCTGCCACGGGAGAGGGATCTTTCATGTTGGCGGCTCTCTGCTCGGGTCGGGCAGAATCTCCCCGGTGTGCCGACTAACAGGTCAACCTTCGGTAATAAAGTTCCCTTATAAAGCACGGAATTCCGAAAACTCTCTGATGTAAGGTTAGGCAATATCCAGATTTTCTTTTCATCATACTGGCCTGGGGAAACGTTGGGGTACCCGATACAGGGGTGGTAAGGTCTGATCACAAATTTTGCAGTGGGGTGATGAATTTCAGTTTATAACTTTCACTTCCCTATATGGTTATATTATTTACTCTGAGGCTAGACTAGCCTGACAGTGCAGAACAAGGAATGCATCTCAAAACGTCTTTTTAAAAAGTTTTATTTGTTAATATCACAAAGAACTGAGAGGCACCAATTTGGCCCACTCATCTATGATGCTGTCACTGTCGTACCTGACCCCATTCATGCAAAATGAGAAGGACAGTTAGTCCTGAGAGTGGAGCTTTCTCATTTTCCCATCTTTTGATATAATTTGCCTTCTGCAAAGCTGACAGGTAACACCGCTGACAGCCAAGAAAATCACCTCATTGTTACTGCACAATTTGGCAACTCTGTTACTGAGGCCCAATGGTAAACATCCCATGACATCCCTTGATTCCTGTGTCTGCAGTTTTTATGGCTTTGTTTCTGAGATAAGAATGCATCATATATTCCCAACAGAATAAGTATTATTGAATAATTGATTTATTAATAAAATAACTAACCACTGATTGTATCTCAGTTTACATTACATAAATTGTGGTAGTGCCTGAACAGTGTTGTGCTCACATTCACTGGTTTGGGAGTGTTGTTAGCTTGGTCTGACACTGTTGCTCATTTAACTTGAATGGATACACTTCTCCCTTGTGCTGGAAGTTGCTCTGGATAAGAGCGTCTGCTAAATGAATGTAATGTAATTTAATGTAATGTACAGTGCATTTTTGTTGCAAATCCTGAAGAGGGTCCTTAAAACCTGAAGTTTGATTAGTATGTAATGACTGAAGTTCCAAACAAATATTTGGCAGGAGAATTTTTAGACAATCTCCACACAATTATCAAACCTGTCCCATCCTCAAATATAAAAAACCCACTCACCACTTCCTTTTTGTATCAGCAGTTCACGGCATCCCTCTTCCACCCCATCTTCTCCTTATATCTATTCCCATGTATGCTGTCCAAAAGCAGGGCGTTAACAACCTAAGACTTCCTTCCTTGGGCTCCAAGCCAAAAATCCATACCTATACCCTTACCATCAACAAAGGCCCTTATATACACCTCCTGAATTACCGTAATACTCATAGTGTTTGAGTATAACACTCACAGTGTTCATATTTCTGACAGAATTTCCTGCCAATCGATGATGAACTCTGACCTTCAAAGACAGGGAGAAATTGTCCTCTTTTTAGGAGCAGAATTAACTTAACAGGTTAATGTATTGGCAAGCAAGAACAATTTTATTCAAGGAAATTCTAATATTTACAAATAAAAAACAGAAAACTGTGAACATGCTTCCAAAGGAGTGGTGTAATGGCCTATTCTATAAATCAGATAATGAAGTAATTTATTTTTCAGCTGGGAAAAACATATTGGAATTTGTTTCTCACAGCTGTCTAACTTCAGTTTTCAGTTTATGATTCTGCATTTTCCAAATACACCCAGTCATTAATGGAAGATGAAAAGATATGATTTATATGTCATGAGTATCGCTACATGCCGGCCACAGTCTATAAATTAATCAGCTGTTCAGTGACTGAAACAAAACTTCAGTCGAGCAAAATAAAACAAAACTAATAAAAGAGGTTAAACCCACAGACGGTAAGTTTATCTTACGTGATAGTCTGCGTGCATTTGTTTGTGCTTGCATGTATGCATGCGTGCGTGCGTGTGTGTGTGTGTGTGTGTGTGCCCATTGGTGATGTCATTTCCTTCACTCCATTAATTTTCAATAACCATGAAAAACAAACATCTCTTTTGCATTCTGGTGTTCCTCCATTGAGATTAAAAAAACACACAGGTACGTGTGCACATAAGCACAGAAACAGCGTCTGTACGGAATTCACTCAGGCGTAGAGAGGAAGAACACAAGACTCGAGGCAACGAAGGCTGCCCGTGGCCTGTTTGTCTGAGGAAGGCGGGCAGCGTTTTTCTTTTGTGCATGAATTCGTCTTCGGAGGCATTTTTATGTTTTTTACGGTCTTCTTAGAAAAAAAACTAGGACATTGTTGTCATTAAAAATGGATGTTTATCATAAGTGAGTGGTTTTCAGTGGCTGAGCTGTTGTAGGGTCCATTCTGACCACTGAACATTCCAACAGCATAATGGATAGAGATTATGCTTCAGCTCTGGAACAACGCTGGAGCTCCAATGAGGCTTACTGAATACGCACATATACTGTAACTGGCTTGCAATACTTCCCTATTCGCCATTTCATTGGCTGTTCTTCCAGATTTTTAATGGGCTTTGTTATCTTTTCTGCTTAGTCATAAAGCTAGGAGTATTGCAATGTGCATCAAAGAAACTGTTTACGTGCATTATCATTTACAATTTGTATGCAGTTTGAGGTTGCATTCCATGTTGGCTGCAAACTGATGCACGAAACACAGCCAGCGTTTGATCATGGCCAGCGATGAATCGTCTTTAACTTGTGAGTTATGTCATAGCAGAGCATGTGACCCCTGTCATATACGCCCAGAATCCAGAAGGTGAACAGGAAGTGAGCATCGTTAGCACGGGAAGAGGTAGAGGGAAGTCAGTTGTAAATATGAGTGACCTCATCTTATACTTAATGCTTGAGACAATGTAGCATTTAACCCAATATAGTGCACAACAGGCTGAAGCTGATTGTTCGGATCTTTCACTGGTCTCAGAAATGGAGGAACAATGCGAAACAGAACTGGAGTGGTTCTTGTATCTCATATGTTCCCCTTGAAACAAATGTTCATACCTGAATCCTTGAATGGCTAGGTGATGCTGTGGAAACAGTTAACATGCATAGACCAACTTGTGTTGTCAGCATCAGATACTCGACCCAGTAAATGCCTTCAGATGAGGGTGCCTGACACTAGATGGTTGTGTGGGTTCAAACCCCAGCTTGCACCAGTGTCTTTATTTTTTACTTTTATTTTTTGCAGGGGTTGGGGGGAATGTTTTTCTAGATGAAGAATACTGCAGCATAACACCTTTCATTCTCAAGACTCAAAGTTGGTATCACATTTTCTGCTGCAAGAAGGACTGCCCCGACCTACCTCCAGGACCTCATCCTACCCTACGCACCCGCTCGTCAACTTCGCTCTGCTACATCCAGACGCCTCGCTCCACCCACCAACAGAACGAAAGGCCCACGCTCCTCACAACGATGCTTTTCCATCATTGCTCCCCAGTGGTGGAATGAACTCCCCACCCCCCGAGAACAACTCCTTTACCCCAACCCTTCAGACGTGCACTGAAGACACACCTCTTCAGACTCTACCTGGACTAATACCTCTGCCACTTTGACCTTGTAACTTTGACGCTGCAATTCTGACTCCTGTCTTGTACTTGTTGCTCACTTACCTAGGTAGTATAGCGGTACTTTATTGTTCCTGTAATTGTATTTGATATGCAATCCTAGTTCAGATTAGTTAGCTCGCGACACTGACCTTGCGCTCAGCTTCAGCACTATTTGCATTGTATGACCTGAACACATCTTGCTCTTGTGCCTGTTGTTTGCTCACTATTTGCACTTTTGTACGTCGCTTTGGATAAAAGTGTCTGCCAAATGAATAAATGTAAATGTAAATGTAAACATTCATATGACAAGCCAACATATGGGGCCACATGTATCAACGGTGCGTACACATTAAAATCGTGCTGAGCACTTTTCTACACATTAAACGGTATTTATGAAAAGATACTTCCCGGGAAAACATGCGTACCTCTGCACATGGTCTCGAGGTGGTGTACGCATAAAATTTGTAATGCGCAGATTGGCGACACCAAGAGGAACTAACGGTGATGCAAGTAATCGGGTCTTGTGTCAATCATTGATGAGTGTTATCGCGCCAGGATGAAGTGACTGAGGGGGCAGTTAAAAATGGCGAGGGGGCAAATCTTTTTATATAGTGTCATCCTGCTATGCCTATTTCTGCATTTTTTTCATCCTGCGGGTGGCAATATAGTGGCATTTTGACTAGATGCGAACAATTTCCTACCTTTTCCTTTTCGTTTGTGCGTCATGGCCATAATATGAGATAGGAATATTTGGGGCAGATTGCCAGGTCACCAGCTAAAATTGGTCTGGTGGTAGGTTTAATGAAATTCATTGATTTAACCATGCAATAGCCTCTGAAAGGCTAAATAACAACAACACAAAACTACTGTTTCAAAATCAAATAATACATTTATTTCACAGCAGTGGTGAAGCCAGTATTAAATCTGAGTATCCTCGCACAATTTAGAGAATCGGAGCACTCGGAACGTAGGTCTACAAGACGCAAAATAATAGAATTTATGAACGATTCTAACCACTGAGAGCTGACTGCTAAAATCAACAAAATAATAGCCAACAGCGTCAGGGTCATAAAGTGAAAAAAAAGATGATCAGATCGTTTTGTCTGTCTTTCTGCTCATGCCATGCAGCTCTCTCGCTCTCCCTCCCTCTTTCATTGACCGAAACTTCACTTCTGTGTCATTTCCAGCGAGTATTCCAGCATTTCAAATATTTTTGTTGTTATTGCTGTTTTTCTATAGGGTACATAAAACAAACTGGGGGGGCAGAAAATACAACTGAGGGGGCAAAGCCCCCTCTTACCCCCTCGTGGCACCGGGTGCGAACACACTGGTCCTGTGTGCGCTTATTTGTTTTTTGGCCTCTCTTTTAAAATCCGACCATTTCTTCTTCACCTCCTCCACCATACGCACCTCTGGTGAAACTGCATTCATAGCAGTCACCACTTCGAGCCACTCCGCATTTTTCCGTCAATTTGAAATGCCGCTAGGCCGGTCTCCAAAAAGGACATTTTTTTCTCATCTCCACCTCATCAACCTTTACCTCAATCTCCGTGTCCGAATGGTTTCTTTTTTTGCGTCCTGCCATTGTTCCCCAACATCAATCTCTGTATTTACCTGGGAACTTTATATGTTAATTCGATGAATTAAGGGTGTGTCTCGGTCCGTATAAGAACAATTGTGGGAGTGGACGTTAAGCGCGTTCATGTGCACATGATCTCACGCTGATTTGATTTACGCTCAGATTTATGAAGCCAATCAGGCGTACGTGGTGTTTGATAACTCTGATGAAAAACCTCCGTACGCTAATCGTAAGATTGTGCGTACGCATGGTTTTACAGCAAGTTGTACACAAAGATTGATACATGTGGCCCATGGTGTCAATAATGTTACAATTTCAGAAAAAAAAAACAAAGAAAAGAAAGTAAGAATTCCTCCTAGCGGCAATATAACCCCGTTGTGGTCCACTTTTTACCAAAAATCTACATACCGTAGTCTTCATAAGTATGTGTCCCATTGGCTACATGCATCTTATGTTTTCTATTGTTCTATTGGGATACCAAAGGCTTGTTGCTGTTTGGCTTGCCATACAGCACAACAGTAAACGATGTGTAACCACCCATCAGTGAATTAGCATCCAGTCTATAGGGTACACAGCATGCATACATCCAAGCTAGCTGCACACAGCTGTGGTAAATGTTGGCCGTGTTTCCCAGCTTGCCGCTCATTCACTGTGTTACTGGCTGTTTTGTACCTATGTGTGTATTGTTTGTGGTGCTCCTGTGATATGCATTTAATGCATAATGCATACACATTTAATGTATCTTCACCATGATGGCCTTCCCCGTAAGTCGTTTTGTATAAGAGTGCCTGCCAGGTAAATAAATAATTTCTCACCACGGAGACCAGGGCTCTAACCCCCCGAGGCATCCCACTCCAGTCCCGCCTTTCTTTTCCTCTTTTTGGAAAAGAATTTGGTCGTTAACAGAGGCGTGTCTATACAAACTGCAGTAAGAGTGCTCATGGAACTAGCTGAACTGCCCAGTATGGAATGGAAAATGTATGCATTTACTTCTGTCAACAGCGGGCTTTTAGATACCAGTTTAAATCTTACATTTTTTTGTGATTTTTTATGAACTTGTACAAGCAAACATTGCCCCCTCTTTCTGCCAGTGACAACACCACCCCCAAGGAGCAGGTTGAGATGCTGAGTTATTTTAGGGAAAGATGCAGGGGGTGGGGGGGGGTGCTTTCCAGTGGATGGTTTTTGGATCGCAGAGCCAGATTTTAAGACATGCACTTCAATTTAGGCCTTCGTGTAGTTGCCGTGACGAGCCTACTGTAGGCTGTTCGGCTGAGAGGTCTTTGTCTGCTTCATGCTTCTGTTCCTCTGTGCCTCTTTGAATCCCAGATGTCCCGCTCAAACACATTTACCAAACAATGTCCCAGAGCTTGTCCTCTCCACTCAAGATTTTTTTTACTTTTTAAAAAATCCCAGACTGGAGACAGAAAATGTAATTGTTCAATTTTTTAAAGGCACTCAATTAAGGGTACAACTCAGGTGATCAATAATTCAGACCTATTCCACAGCAAACATTTCCACTCCCGTAAGCTCAGACGAGCTCCAACAAAATGCTTTCCATTAGGGCGGAGGCAAATGGGGAGGTGTAGCTAGGGGGGTTCGGTCACGGTCACTCTCTCGGAGGGAGAGATGCCAGCCCCGGCCTTTCCTGGGGTCAAACACTGGCCGGAAATGCACCGGCTTTGCTGCAGAGTTGCTTTTCTTACCCAGCAGCCACTGCACCAGACTATGTAAGGATAAAACAAGCCAAAAAGTAGTACAAAATTTAATTTAAAAAATAGAGCGCCCCCTGTTGTCTATATCCAGCTACAGCATGTTTCGCTTTTGCAGATCATGGTGCCCTGTTCAGAAACATTCGCCTGTAGCTTTTCATGTTTTGGGATTTTTTTTTTCAAATTTAGAAAAAATGGATAGCAAGCAGTATAAATGAATTCATAGTGGATCCTACTCAGAAGGCGATTGGATAGTCTATCAAACTGGCTACGGTAGCCCAGTTGTTAAGCAAATGAATTCACCCCTGTCCAGCTGATTTAGTCAAGCTGATTATTCACTCAGCGGCATTCATTTACCGGTCCCTCAGTGCAGGTCACATGGGAAATCAAAAAAAAGGGGTGCCTGGTGCAGCGCGATGGGGAGGATTGATTTAGCACACGTTTGCAGCAGCGCTCGATCTATCATGTGAACTGCACACGATGGATAGGATCGAAATTGTGCGTGGCACGGCGGTCCATTTTTAAAGTGGCAACGTTAGAACAAGGATGGGGGTCGGGGTGGGCGGTGTTTTTCATACCTTTGGAAACTGACTCATGCTGAGGGTTGGGAAGCGGGGGCCGGAACCTGAAGGAGACGTCAGGAATCGCTCCAAGAGACTAAGCCACGGTGGGTCCCTTCCAACTCGAAGCGCGGATCTGAAGACCGCATCTATAATTCAGGGGCTTCAGCCGAAGAGCTTAAGGAAGAGAGAGAGAGAGAGGGGGAGAGAGAGAGAGCGGCCGGGCCTCGGCGTATAGGGGAGGCTTGCATTTTTCATCACGTTCAAGACGTGAGGAGGAAAAAAAAAAACTCTGCCGAACACGAAGCTCTCCGCCGTGGGGCCTCGGATAGCGGCAGACAGATGGCGGCCCGTCGGAGCACCTATGGAGCTCGCTTATACGCTCCCTCCTCCGAGACCCGCCTCTTCCCCTCTCCTCCTCCCGCAGGGCATCTCCGGCCCGCCAACCCCGGCTCGGGGCTCCGGGCCGCGGCCCCCGGGCCCGGGAGCTACACCGCGCCTCCACTGCTTCCACATGCACGTTAGAAACGCGGCGATGAATGATTCAGACGCACTGGAGCGTGAACCCGAGCGCGGGAGAAGCTGTCAGGAACGAGTCGGGCTCTCTAAACGCTCCCCACCCCTTGTTTCGGGGGGTTCGGGGGGCCTGAATTTGAATTCCTAAACACGTGTTGAATTATTAAAGGCTTAATTTGGATGGCGTGTTAGCTCCGAACGCATCAACCCGAAAAAGGGACATGCCAAGAGCATGAGCGCGGCCGCGGCGCAATTTTCGGGGTAAGGCAGCACGCCGGGGATGAAATTTTGATTCGCGCGTCGGCCCTGTTTGGGGAACGTGGAAGACGGCGAACATCTTTTAGGACGCAAAGTGGAAATAGATTGAGCAAAGTCAGATTGACTATCCAACTGTGCAGGGCAGGGAGGGTGGGAGGGCTGCGTAGTGCAGGAGAAACGGCAGCGGGTTAAACATTCGCACTTTCCACGTACCCAATCTGGGAGGTTAAAGCAATGGCAGGGAAGGCATTGCTTTAAATCGGGGCGATCTCGACAGATTGTTCACAGCCTTCCCGCTCCCGTGGCTAGCGGAGTGGTGCCGCTCAGATCACCCGTGAAGATTACAGGGAGGTATTTATATCCCAGTGGCCCCGCTGAGCACCTTGATCTCAAAACGCCTCTGTAGTCAGGAGACAAGGGTGTCATGCGGGGAGATGCTGCTGCTACGGAGCATGTCAGCTCTGAGAGCAGGATCAACACAACCGCAGACTCCTGCAGACGTTATGGCCTAAAGAAGGCGGTTCTGCAGTCAGTAATCGCACTTTAATGTGTATTTATATATAACACTGCTTTTCAGGGCTCTCAAGTGGCTCAGACAGTGAAAGCACTAAGCGCTGGTGGGCCCCTATAGCCCAGGTTCAAAACTTGCTTCAAAACTTGCTATGTCAATCCCAGACAATGACCCTGGGACTGGCTCAGGTGCCTGTGAGTTACTCACATAGCGTCAGGAGGAAGGCACCTATCCTCCGGCATTTGCCTTCTGGTGCATTGTGGGACTTGTAGTGCGGAAAATTGTCATGGCAGGTGTGTATGTGTATCAGACAACTGCACATGCCTCGTCCTGCGCATCCATGGGGGCTCAGCAGTTGTCGTTATGGTGGCAACAAGCTTAAATGCATGATCCGTGACTACTGCAGTGGGTTAAAAAGGGACAATACGAAATACAAAAATATAGATAACAAAAATGACTGCGTTTCAGTCTGCACCTTTGATATGTTACCTTCCTCTAAGCTTTGATTCACGTGTGTCTCCTTAAGTTGACCATCTTCAGGTGCCATAAAAGAGCTAACTGTCTGTGCTGATTTCTGCAGTGTGGACAGGAGGTGCATGTCTCCATGCAAGGCATTGCAGTGCTGCCACACAAAGACAAAGCAATAAACTGGAAAATCATTACGAGCTTAACAACTGTACATACATAAGCAACACACGTTCCCTGGGGAGGCCATTAACTAATTAACATTTTAGTGTGTATACTGAAGACATTGTTAGTGCATTGTATATGTACTTCAGTATGAATAAAAGGAGTCAGTTTGCCCTTCTCGGTTAGCTGTTAATGCTGCAACTACTGTGTCCCGCAAGCCCTGCGGAATCAATATCTGTGTGAGTGGCATCCCAAATTACCAGCACTAATGCCAGTGCAGTGCCCATGAAACGTCTGTGTCACCATCTCATATAGATGCTCACATTTTACACGGCCTTAATGAAAATGCACTCAGAAATGGGCATGTCTGTGTGAAAATGAAGTTATGCAGAAAGCACTTTGATTGAATGTAGCAAACTTTCAAAGAAGTCTATGCCACATATGGTTTCACCATTGTTTATGGGTAAATAGGGTGTATGAATGTGTGTGTGTGTGTGTGTGTGTGTGTGTGTGTGTGTGTGTGTGTGTGTGTGTGTGTGTGTGTGTGTGTGTTTGTGTATGGGTGTATATGTTAATTTAATACGTGTGTATGTCTGTGTTTGTGTATGGATGCATATGTACTGATTTACTGTGTGTGTGTGTGTGTGTGTGTGTGTGTGTGTGTGTGTCTGTGTGTGTGTGTGTGTGTGTGTGTGTGTGTGTCGTATGTGTATGTGCTGGAATGTGTATGCTCCCATGTTTTGGCTATGAGTCTCTCTCTGCGGTTGAGTCGTCCATATGCAAGTGCTGAGAGGCGTATTCCTCCATTAGTCATCAGGAATCCCACTGACTCTCTCAGGCTGTCATGCATCAGACAGCAGGTGACAGCGCCTTATTGGTGCGTTTCTCTCGCCTGTAATTACAACCAAGGCCTGCGGTAAACACAATGGCATTTTTATCAGAAACGGATCAACTGAGCCGTTACTCCACCCCAATATATTAGCATCATTAGCTACCGACTTCATTATTTTCTGCCTCCAGATGAAGACATCAGATTATCCTAGAGGGAAGACGTCTGCGCCACACTCCCTTAATCAAAGGAGAATTTGGCTTTGCCAGGAGCACTTCATGTTTGGTACAAGCCTTTCCAGCTTCCTGAACTCATAGCAGGTACACACCATGTTCTTACTCAAGCATGGGTTCAGTCTAAATGTGTGTCCTTCTGTTAAAGTTGGGGAGCTAGTTTAAATAAATGTTATTTTTTCAACTGGTATCCCATTTTCTGAGCTTTGCAACTACCAAAATGAACAATAACATTGTGGAAGAGTGAATAAAACCGCAGTGTTTCCCCTTTCCCACAACATTTCACAACAGGCCTTAATCAGCAAGAGGGCCAAACTTCCCACAGAACTGCAGCATATGTTAGAGATATGCATCACAGTTAGAGTGGCCTTTGAGTAGGTCTGCTTTTTTTTCATTCATAAACTGAAAAGCTGTTAAATGCACTGTGACAATTGGCCCTTACAAATGGAAAGTTGGTTCAGCATGCGTTCAATTAAGACCCACAGCAATAACTGTCAGGTATGAAAACGGTGCTGTGTGAGGGGAAATCAATGGCAGTAGACCTTAGCTGTGAGGCCGGAGCACAGGGCTGGGCTAGTGCTGGGCCTTACACCCAGACACAATGGATGTGTGATCACTCGTTCACAGGGCAGCTTCGTTAAATAATAAATCCCAGGGAAAGCGCCTGTTTGGACGCGCCCGCGCATTTATAAATCAAGCCTTATAAGAGTCATCGACTTGGGGTGTGATCTCAGCACATCCAACCAGACACCTTCCCCGGGGTTTGTTTTCACACTCACATCGACTTTTTCCAGAAAACATGGGAAAAAAAATATTCTCGCCGAAGAGGTAACGCATCGTACTAAATGATTATCGAGAAGGTAAACTGCTGATGATTTGCTGAGAGGAAAGAAAAGCGCCCTGGGTGCGATTCAGTGATGAATAACCCCACTGCTAATTTGACAGCGCCACCCACAGGTTGCATGGAAAAATCGCACTTCAAGTAAAATGAGTCAGATATCTAAACGGTGACAAAACAAAATATTGCTACATGCTGCATATAGTGCTACATATTAAATAGAGTTAAATACATTCAAATGTATCCAGGGAATGTACAATGTAAAAAATATGTACTCTAGCGTAGGATTTATGAATATGATACATACATTAAGATAAAGAATCTCTCTTGGCCAGGTCTCCTTTTCAAAAGAGATCCATTAAAGATGATTCTGATTCTGATTCTTTCTGTTCTGGTAACCCAAAAGCTAAATAGATTTAAAAAATAATACTAATAAAAATACATATTTTACAACATGTTAAAAATGTATATGCGAAATTGGTGATAAGTTATGTGTTTAGTAATATACACCATACATCCTGATACTAAAATATGTATTCTGAAGATTTTGTATTTTATATTTACCATACACTGATATTACTTTTCAAAACAGGTCTCACTGTATTACTGTGAACTGGTATCACAGGCAGACTACAGCACATATCCACACACACTAACAATTAAATGTTAAGCTCATTCAGTGACCTCTCTGGGAATCTTGTGTGAACATAATGGCTGGAGTGTAAATGACAAAGCAAGACTCCATGACTCGTGAAAAGGGTGGAGCGCTCAAGCTACTGGTGACTGATATCTGCGAATCGTAGTGTTAGTGGTAAGGAGATCTTTTTTGAAAGGTTCGCTAGGGTCAGAGAATGACAGCTCATGGTACCTCCACCTATTATAAGGGACCATGAAGCCTCTCTCCCCCCACTTAGGGGCAAACTAATGCAACCTTTGTACTTGCTGTGACTCTGCTCCACCACAAGAGTGACATCACCTATCAGTCATTTTTTGATAGCTACAGCATTCCACCAGTGGGAGAGCACAGCCTATAGCATGCGAGACAGTGCTGTGCTTGAGGTACTGGGCTCGCAACCAAGAGGTTGCATGTTCAATCCCCCAGTGAAGCGTTGTCTTTTCACCCTCGAGCCAGGCACTTAACCCGAATCGCCTCAGCAAATATGCAGCTGGGTGAATGAGTTCCATGTAAAATGAAAGCCATGTCAGTTGCCCCAGATAAGAGTGTCTGCCAGGCAAATAAATGATGAATGGCCTTGGTGTGCGTGCGGTTGATGAGCTGCAAACTGCACACGTTTGATGGCAGCTTCCTCCTAAGGTCTTTGCAGGCACTTAAACACTTTGCTGGTCAAGACACTGCCCATCAACTTAAAAAAGTAAAATAAGCACTTCTCTGACAAAATTAAACTCTGGGAGAGTTTTTGGTCACACTTACAAAGCACTTTTTAGGACCAATGACTTGGTCTGCTGTATTTTCTCTGGGGTTTCATTGACAGATTATACCTTCACCTTCAAGCTCCAAATCAAATCCTCTGTGTTAAATGGTAATTGAAACACCAGCCCCTGGGCGCCCTTTAAAACAAATGGTGAATGCTTTATTTCTTTAGTGGAACCCAATGTTCTATACCCGATCCTCACCCCATGAGCGCCATGGTCACCCAGAGACGATCGCCCCACGGCGGACCCCACGAGGGGAATCGGAGGCCCGGGGAGCGCTGAGGCGGCAACAACGCCTCAAATTATCACAGCGACCGTGATCGGTCCCCATGACAAGTAAACAGTAAATTTAGCGCCCGGTAGAATTTATTTAGGTCAATGAGCAAGTGGTTCTCAAGAGAACTCGGTCCTCCCACACTACATTAGTTAACGGATGAATGACAATCAATCCTTTATTTAAGGTTGTGCCACGGCTCAGTCCTTTGAGGGTAACGCTTGTTACCGCCACAGCACTCCTTCTCTTCAGAGTATTCTGGTTTGGTGCAGCACTGAGAGTGGCTTCACATCCTTTACTTACAGGACTGATATCAGTAATAATTTTGTATTAATGTCCATACCGTACTCTTAGTTTTTGATTAATCATGGCAGGCATCCAGCAAAAAAGCACAGTCATAATGTGTAATGATTATTTTAAGCATAATTACCTAATGTATAATTATTGTAATACATAATGGCTTCAATCAATAATCATCATCATCATCATGTTCATCGCAACTCATTTGGAAACAAAACCAAGTGTAGCAGCATTGCAGGGACCAACGAAACGCCAATGAAACAAGTAAATCCACTTGCTGGCAGTTAGCATTATCAGTGATGGGATAGCCTGCACTGTTGACATCACATGTTAAGACATCTCTGTGTGGAAAGGGTCGTGCTATTAATGTTTGGCCCTCACACTCTGCCATCTTAGATTCTATGTTAAGTGTCTGATTGGTTGTTGTCCTGTCAGTCACACAAGCCTCAGGGAATGAGTGTGGAAATGCATAAAGACCTGTTGTGATTGGACGGTGGATCAGAAAGCTTGTCCTATCATGGGTAAGCAGAGCCTGAGGCTGAACTATGGGTATCTAATTAATGACATAGTAGGCCGAACTGAAAGCGAGCGGCCCTTCTCGGACTGAGAAGGCTGTATCCTATACAGGGTATCTGCCTGCAGGGGTAGGCAGTGCTGAGGAATATGTCCCCTGAAAAACACTTTAACATCGTGGCTATGCCTGCAATGCTGCTGTCACAGGCTGCGTGCCAATTCACTGTAGGATAGCGACTTCATCTTTCCAACAAAATGTGGCTGGAACGAATGCTAATTCTGGCTCATCCTCCTCCACCTAAAGCAATTAAAATCACGTCACATTTGTCTTTGGATTTTCGGGGTGAGATTCATCGGTCAAATTAGATTACACCCACGGCATTCAAGGCGAATATTGTGTCGCCCATGATTCGGTGTCACAATCAGTTTTGCTAATTCAAAGCAGATGACAACAACACTTGTTTCGAAGCTCAAAAATTCCTTACTGTGACAAGCTAAAACATACTGCCTGTCCGATAAATAAACCCGGGTTACGAGACATAAGGCTAGATAAAGGCATGGAGCACATGTGGCACAGTGTCAGCATACATACATACATACACACACACACACACACACGCACGCACACACACACACACACACACACACACACACACACACACACACACACACACACACACACACACACACAATTTTCAGCAGAATAATGAATAACACATAAGCTTTACATCACATTCTGTCAAACAAATCAGGAAAATTATCCATAATTTGTCCATTATTACCCATATTTAGCTATAATTTTCCCTCCTAAATAGCTTTGATCTCTCTTCCTGTTATATTCCCACAAAGAAAAACAATTACAACAAACGTCCTGCCTGTTCTGACAGGGATACAGTCATTAGTTGTATCTTTCAAATGCACTGAGGAATTAAGGCGTGACTCGTGACTGTAACAGGTTTACTGTAACCCATTTGGGACAGGACTCAAGATGGCGGAATGCCTAAAGCGCTGTCTCAGAAGGATGGCCCCACTTTTCCAAAACAACCCGCACCAAAATTTGCCCTAAATTGGAGAGTTTTGGTCATGTTTTTATGGCTCTTGATTCCCCTGGTCTTCATGCAGTCCTGTTCTGGTCAGAGCCACAGACAAGAAAAAAATTCCCCCACTAGGGTAGATGAAGCACGCATAATTACGGCTTTTATTAGGTCAGGAAGAGCAGAGAGAAGTTCCACTCCTCCAGCCCTGTCAGCCTTCAATACAGACTAACAGCCAAACCTCTGTCATGTAATTTAAACAAGTGCACTATAACACTGCTTTCTGCTGTGCAGGTGAGTAATATTTCACAGCGCCTAGCATGGAGCTGTCAGGTCTCTGCCAGCCCATGTAGCACTCCGCTACAAGGCTGTTAAACTCCTGAATTAAGCCAGTAAAGGGCTTCAGGAAGCCTCCTCATTGTATCACTACCTTGTCAAGGCATCTTTTATGAGATTCATAAATTGTCCACATTACAGTGTGGGAGGGAGCCAATGCTTCACTGCGTCGATAACATGCTCTGAAAGGCCGGAGGGTAGCCCCTGCGGAACACGACAGCATAAGGTAAAATAGGGATTCAAAAATATGTGCAGTGTATGCCATATCATGTGACATTTGACATAAAGTCACACATCATTACCACTCATGTGACATTATTTGCATACATCATAGAGTTTATTTCACTGTAAATGTAATTTTGCAACATTCTACAATTTACACAAGTGCTGCACGTATATGTAAATAATAATAGTTGATGTATGTTCCAATACAGTACATAAAGTAGATTCTGACTTACACCTAAAATATATTCTTTACTCTTTGGTAACATTTTGGTATGTATTACTATCTAGAAGTGGGTAACTGTTGAGAAAGTGGAATATGATCCTGTTTGCTTTTGGAGGCTGTTGTTTGTACAGTATTTGAACTGCTGTCCCAGTCGGAACTGAGTGCTC